>OX352204.1:6926047-8134230 GCA_947086425.1 Xanthorhoe spadicearia | reverse complement strand
GAGAAATGACCACATTACTTACATAAATGATCATAATTCTATGGATAGAATAGTGGTACACACTGTACACAGGAAGAGGCATATGTAAGAAAGCTAACAGCAAAGCACTTACATGGTATGTTAACACTGTTAGGAATCTTTCCATGTTCTTTTATTTCGTCAGGCTCTCTCACATCAATGATCAAAACATCTTTACTCGTCGTAACTTTTTTGACATAATCATAGTCCACTGTCTGCATTTCCTCTGTTTTTGCTTGCTGGGAGTACCTCCGCGGTGAAGAGACATTTGTAGAATAGTGAACTGAAATACCTTTAGAATAATTAATTTATAAGTTTACCCATAGAATGGTTGTATTGTAGGTAGAGGCCGGGTTTTGTTTTGAGCTGGATTGAAACTTACGTGCATCTGGGCAGATGGTATGTTTTATTGAATAAGTAGTTGGTTTCGATTTCAAAAATTTAAACGATAGTAAACCGACTCTTCGAGCTATAGCACGGCCCAACATTTTGAATTTTTTCGGGACCTAAATAAATAAATTCCTGCCTTCTTTCCACAGAACATAATACTCAAGAGAAGAACGACAACTTCATACATTTGAAATGCATACACGGAGCACACTAGCGCTCCACTTAATGCCAAATGTACTATTCTGTAGCGCGGCAGATTCAAATTCTGTAGCGCGGCAGATTCAATTAATAGAATCGAATTGACTTTTCATTATAAGGCATAGAAATATAGAATTTTCGTTTACTACAACAGTAAACGAAAATTCTATATTTCTATGCCTTATAATGTTTTTATAAAAGTAAGTTTGGCTGTTTAGAACCTCCAGGTTATAATCCTAGCCTACCTACCTATAAACATAACCTCATTTGGCAATCGGGTAAAGTTCAAAGTTAAAACAGTTAACGAAAATTCTTATGCCTTAAATTTAAAATAGGTACTTAAAAACGGATAGTAAATAAAACAGAATTTTAAACGTTCTATCACATCTAGGTATTTATTTTGTTCTTCAAAGATTTCATTTCATTTCAAAAGTCATTTTCGCACAGGAAGAGTCACTAGCCGAAAATCACAAATAGCGTAAATTTCGCATTGAAGTCTCTATCTCACAAATTTTTGAGGGCACTGGAAGCACACCGAAAACTAAAATGTTAGTTTCACACTAATTGAGTCCTATGAAAACTATCAGACAGAAAATTAGAGAAATTAACGAATTTACCGGCACCAAGTCAAGTAAAGTAAACAAAACAAACAACCACAGAGTACTTTGCTACCACCATAAACCAGCCAGTGTTGCCATTTCATAGAACCATATTCTAACAAACTATATCTTAATAAATTATAAAACAATTGCTTATTTCATTAAAATTTGTAGTTTTAGTCTACAAATAATCGAAATCAATGTGAAATCAGTGTTTAAACAATTTTTACTCTATTTTTAGGTAGTAAAATGCTATTTTCGGTTGTCTTTCAATAATAAAACCTTCCAAAATGGTAGCTACGTTTTGAGTCTTGCCTGATCCTGCTATCCTTTTCTTTTGTAGAGCGTTGTCCTCTTTTGGTATATTATGCCAGTGCTTGCATTGGTTCTCTAGTAAGCTGACCCCCCCTGCTTCTTTCCCTTCAGTCAGACAGAACTCAGAAATCGTTTTCAGCCAATTTTCAGCTAAACAAATTACAGAAGTACTCTGTGGAAATAGTTGACACCTAATTGTTTTTTTATCTTCTCTGTATTATTTTTGACAGTGACAAAAAATTCCTGAGCTAGAATTAAGTCGTGCCCGGTAGGTTTTCTCACGATGTTTATTTTCCTTCATCGTTTCAATCTCATCTTCTTTCAGACAATGTTTCAATCCTACAAAACATCGAATTGCAAAAGAATCGAATAGAATGTAATGAAAAATGAAAACTATTAGCGGTTTTTATTTTATTCCCTTCACCAAAGAAAGATCAGCCAGACATTGACTGACATTGACAGAAGAAAATCAATCATGGAATTGCTTGACTGACTGACAGAAGAAAAAAAAGCAACTGTCAAGACAAGACATGACAAATATGACAATCAATGTAATGAATGTAAAGTAAAAATGTTTTCATTTTATTTAGTTTGTCGAAATAATACTATTACGTTTACGATGTTAATTTCCTGAATATTATTCATTCCATCGTTATTGTACGTTAGGTAAAAAATACTGTTGATTTTGTTGTTTTGAGGTATTTGCTGTCTTTGGTCTCATCAGAAACTTGTTGCATTTCATACTCCATACCTTGTGGTTTTATTGTAATCTATTTCTATGCATAGCATCAGTGAGTGACGGTAAACACGTAAAACTTATTTTATTTCACTTACAGATCGTGATATAAAGTCAGTTGTGTATAGTAGGAAGCTATGAATTCGAATTGAAATCCGTGTATCCACATTTTGTTCAAAATGGGGTCTATGCGACCGACTGGACGATTCCTTTCGTTCACGAATAACATTCAACGAGCTCAGAAACCAGCTGGTAAGTAACTTGAGTTGCAATTCAATCAAATTGAGCAACATTCCAACATTCCAATGTCATGATTCATAGTTTACAATTTACTTGATACTGTTGCACATTTTCACTGTCTAATTAGGTATCTTCTAAAATTGCATAATTATATTAAGTGTATCTAGCATAGGTATTATCTAAAAAATATCTAAGAAGAAAGTACTTTAATCTCTATTCTTATAAAATGAAAAACAAATTTTCATGTAAACATATAACTAGAATCCCAGAACATTTAAGGAAATGTCTACTGCATTTCAAAGATACAGTTATTATATTTTTTGTAACTTTAAGATACTTTCACAATACAGTTTGTTCTTATTTTGAATTTTAGTGTCTAGTGGTTTCCCGCAAAGCCTATCAGGCAGTGAGACAGATGTGTCCACATCTAATGAGAACCTATCAAGGGTGGAGCGCTTTGTCGTCCGACACACGGCCAGAGTTGAGCCTCAAGGGCAGGAGAATCAGAGCCAAACTAACAACAATAACCGGAATTCATTAAAGGTTTGAAACTAATATGTTAAACTAATCTATATTGTAACACTAGCTGCACCCAGTAATGTTACTCATGTTGAATAGTTCTCGTTAATCAAAAGTAGAAAGGATATAACTTATCCTGGTACTATATTTTATTCAAATTCATCTAGCTGTTTGAACATGAAGAAGTAACAAACATTTGCACTAACTTACAAACTTGTACACAAACATTGACCTTTAAACTTAAAATCAAACTTACAAACTGAATCTTATAGGTAGGTAGACATGCATTTTGAAGTATGTGTTTGTGATTTTGTGTTGTATTCATTAATGTGAGTTAGGTGGTCTTTCATATCTTCATTTATATCAATAAGACATTATTCAACATTAAAAAAAATTATAAATAGGTTTCTATAAATTACAAGCAAATTTAAAATAGCAACATTACTTTATTAATCTCAGATCGAAACTATAGAAATCCATTCCAAATTATTTCCTCTCATCATTATTATCATTATGATTATTATGCAATCATGTTATTATACAGGAAAGTGTACCAGGCAGCAACCGTAACTCACTCAAGGACTCCGTTGGTGGGGGGAACAGCAATCGAAGCTCTCTGGATGTCTCATCATCGTCATACAACACACTTATCATCCACAATCAGGATGACTCCTGGCCGCCACGTCCGACGCCAATACGGTAAGTTTGGTTATAGCTTGAAGATTTAGCTAAAATAATCTTATATGTCGCATTTATGGTTTTCAATATAGGAGAAGGTCTATGCAGGACGCAGGTGCCTATCTAGTCATATGCACTCTTTTTTCACGTAAGTATCGCCTGTAGTGACCCTAAAATGGAACAATTTGTGATGAATGTTCAATAAGAATTGAACTTTCATCTCAAATTATGAAGATAATTTAGAATCTCTTGTGCTTATCATTGTCAAGTTGCGCTCCTGCCGAAGCTTGCGTTTGACATTCTTGATAGATCGTCGAACTTAAGCGACGACTACTGAAATGATCTGAAGTCATTTCATTCCGAATTTTATTATAGTTTTATAATAATTATGCATCTACAGAGAACACGAACGAACAAGCAGCGAGGTGAAACACCCCGCCTCTCAATCATCCCCCTACCACACGCTGAAGAAGGCGGATGGTAAGAAGAGCGGCATTCCCCTACCTAAAGTGCACAAGGAACAGGCGCTGACTGCGAATGCTAACTACATCGATATCGGAGGCCAGAGGATCTATACCAGCCCTCCTGATCATGGTGTTCAGGTGAGTTCTTCTAAATAAGACAATTAGTGTAAGCTTCCCCTAATAACTCACGACAATAAGGGTCAATGTGCTATTTAAGTATGTAAGTAACTCATATTTTTCAGGCTACAAATTAATCTTTATTCAACCTTACCCTAAAAGTTATACAAACTTAGTTCTGTAAAATTAGTTAGCACAGTACATAACCAAAATTAAACCAATTTTTCTGTTTATAATTCTATCAAACTGCAGACTGTCCTGTCTGTACCTGTCTCTTTTCAAACAAATGTATTTCAATGACATCTTTGGTGACAATAAGTATACAAAAACCCTTTGTAAATCAACATTCTATAACACTAACTATGTTCCAGGAAATAAACGAAATCCCCGACGACTTCCTCAACCAGTCATCAGTACTGAAGCACCTGGCTGCTGAGGTGGCAGCCTCCCCCCCTCCCCGCGCGGCGCCCCCCTCCCCCGCGACCCCCAGAGACGAGAGGAAGACCAAGGGCAAGTCTAAAGCGAAGCTCAGCAAGGAGAAACTCAATCTGTCGAGGTCGCAACCTGATCTCACTAGGTAAGTGATGGTCATTGACGTCTTACCCAGTAGACACATAATAGTGCTACTCGTGGCGAAGCTTGCTAACACGTTCCTTAATAGGTTCTCTAGAGTCAAACTTTAGACACCAAACTTAACCCCACTGTTAATCAATATATTTTTTCTTAACGTTAAATTCAGCGTAATAAATGGCAGCTCAGAACTGAGTGGCTTATTTATTGTGATTATCTAATATTAAGTACAACCAGTTCATCCTGACCTACAGGTACATGAAGTACACTTCATTCTCCAGTGTGAGCGTCTAAATTGAACCATTCATTATTCTCAACCAGCAAATCTTGACCTCCGATTTACTCCCTAGTGTGGGTGTCCGCGCAGTACCCCGGCTCAGAGTCCAGTGGCTGGTGTTCAGCTTGATCTAACCATTCATAATTGCTAACCAGCAAATCTTGACCCCCGCTTTATTCCCTAGTGTGGGTGTCCGCGCAGTGCCCGGCGGCTCAGAGTCTAGTGGCTGGTGTTCAGCTTGATCTAACCATTCATTATTCTCAACCAGCAAATCTTGACCCCCGCTTTACTCCCTAGTGTGGGTGTCCGCGCAGTGCCCGGCGGCTCAGAGTCCAGTGGCTGGTGTTCAGGCGGCGAGGGTTCCTTAGAGGAGCCTGATGACGCCTTCACAGCCGTGCTGGATGCTCTCTCAGCTGAGAACCAACAGCTCAAGCGGCAGTTGGCTGAGGCTTGCGAACGGATTTCTAAAACTTCTAAGGTATTTAACAGTTTTACACATACATAAACAGGTACATTAGACAGGAGGTTTTCTATTAGATCTTCAGTACCTTAGAGATTAATTGAAGTTTGATTGGAAATATAAAAAATCTGTTGTTTCCAAACTGTTATGTGAGCTAGCGTTAAAGCTTTATTCAAATTCCAAGAATCTGAACATAAACATTTCAGTTAGAAGAAGAGGTTGAAAAGGTCCGTTCAGCGCATGAAGAGTTGGTTGGATCGTGCGAGCGTCGCGAGCGGTTGGAGCGCGCGGCGCGAGTGAGGCTGCAGGCCGATAGTCGCCGCCTTCACGATCTGAACCGAGCGCTCAAGCACCAGGTATTTGTTAGTGCTTTCTATGTTTATACTTTAACCCCCTATGCATATTGGACCAGTAAACCGTAATATCGGTAATATCGGTTATTACTTTTTTGTAAAATAACCACATTATTTGTTACTAGCAGCACGTCCCGGCTTTGTACGGGTGTACTAATGAAACTACAGGGATAAATTATAGCTTATAACAATCCCGACAGTCCATGCTACATATCGGTGAGAAATTGAAGAATTTTAGAAATCGGCTGAGTAGTTTCGGAGATTACATCCAAACAAACAGACTTTGTAATGTTAGTATAGATGAGGAGCTTGGTAACCAATTCTTTACTAAAATCCTAATAAAGTTTTGCTTTACTTTAAACCCATTGATTGATGTTTGTTATGCTTTCATAATAACACAGTATTTTGTTTGTCTATAGCATTATATTTAAATCTAGGTCCAAGCTGCTTGGACCAAATAAATTAATTTACTTTTTTTTCTCACACCATAACTAATCTTAAACTTCCGCATTTAATTTGAACTGTACAATTGTTATAATAAAGTTGTTTTATCAGGTGGAGTTGCTGTCGCAAGGAGTGCGCACTGACGGCGAGAGCAGCGCCGAGGCGTTGCGGAAAGAACTTCAGAACAGGGAGATGCTTATAGCACAACTCATCACACAGAGTAAGTAGAAAGAAGGAAAAATATGTTTACTTCGTAGGACCTCAAGGATTACTCAAAAACGTACAGTCTTATAAGCTAGGTGACTCTATTGCCTGTGTAATATTACTATTAAGTATTAGCAGCACGTTCCGGCTTTGCACGGGTGTACTTTTGAAACAACCGGATAATATAGCCTATAACCATCCCGACAGTCTATTCTACACAGCGGCCAAAGAATTTTTGAAATCGGCTGAGTAGTTTCGGAGCTTTATATTATTAGTAACGATGTGAATAAATGCAATGAAATTCATTTTACTTGGCGCAGCCAGTAGGATCTAAATCTTGGCGCATTCAAAACAAAACGAAAAAAATCCTATCTTTACAGATAAAGAGTTGGCTTGCGCAAAAGAGAGGCAGGAAATAGAAATGGCGGCGCAGCGAGCTACGTTACAGGAACAACGGACGCATATCGACATTCTCGACACGGCGCTCACTAACGCACAGACCAATGTCGTGCGGTTGGAGGAAGAGGTAAGTTTTATATGGAGTTCTGAGTTCTTTGAAAGACATTGTACACACCGGGAAATTACTCACGTAAAAATAATGTCGTATTAGATACTTATAATCTTAGAAAGTATTTAATACATCTAAAATAATTTTGTAAAATGAAAGGTCATTAAAATAATAAACAGATTCGCACGGGTCCAATAGTTATAAGTAAATATAAACCTACCTCTTGAATCTATAAAAAAACAGCATCATAATTCGTTGCGTAGTTTTAAAGATTTAAGCATACGTAGAGGGATATAGGGACAGAGAAAGCGACTTTGTTTTATACTATGTAGTCATACTAGCCATCTAAAACTATTATGATTCCAGTGCCGACACGCAAGCGGTTATGTGGAGCGCGTCGCTGGTTTGCAAAGAGCTTTAGCCTCGATACAACAAGCTTCAGACCGCAGGGAACACACAGAGAGGAAGCTGCGCGCGCAACTAGAGAACGAACTACATGCACTGAGGTATGTTGTACTGTGTATAGGTCGCGCATAGAAACCAGTAAAAGCTAAGAAAAAGATCCTTTTTAACTTTTGTAAGGCTTGTAGTCATAGTCTGAACTCAGCCTAGTCTTCATTTTAGTTTTTATGGAAACTTAGTGATTAAATAATAAATAAATAAATATCCTTGGACATGCCACACAGCGTCATCTAGTCCCAAGCTAAGCAACTTAATGCTTGTGATATGGTAACCAGATGACTGGTATAATACATAGATTCATTTTTTTTAAATACATGCATATTATAGATAGAAAACACCCAGACACGGAACAAATATCTGCAGAACATACAAACATTTGTCCCGTAGCGGGGATCGAACCCGCAACCTTGGCGTCTCAGCCGGGCGTTCACCCAACTGCGCCACAGAGGTCGTCTATTATTCACTGCTTGAGGCATGATTTACGCCTGATAATAGTCCATACTCTGGTTAAAAGGGACCATTCACGTAATAATATTCACATTTCCATAGACAACGCGAGTGCAAATGCGGCGGCGGCGGCCTCGGCTCAGTGGGGCTCGGCGAGGGCAGCGGCGGGGAGGCGGAGCTGCGACGCGCGCTGAGAGAGCGAGACGAAAGATTACTCGCGTTAGAGGGAGAGTGCGCTAAGTGGGAACAACGGTATCTAGAGGAGGCCGCGCATAGGCAGGCCGCTGTCTCCGCCGCTTCTATACCTAAGTGAGTACTCTGGTCTACGGCACTGAGAGAGCGAGAGAGACTGCTCGCGTTAGAGGGAGAGGTATCGGTACTAACCGTATCTAGCAACCGTATGCGCCGAGCGAAGAGCAGCTTGAGAGAAAATAATCTTTCCATCCAGCACCCACCTTTTTGTGGATGCCGCAGAATTATAGTAGGTCTAACATGTGCAGCACGACAAACCTTCTCGTGGTCTACAAAATGTTCTCTTCTCTCCTGCATAGACTGTTAGAGTAGTACGACATTATCATCATGTTGTTTGTCGTCTCGACACGTTGCACATGTTAGGCCTACTTACACACACACTTATACACACAAACACACTAACGCAGGCAATTTATCTATACACAACTTTTTACCTGTAATTTGTCGTACCTCGCAGCTTTGAGTTTTAAAGTAGCATCTACTTCAGGGACGCTAAGATCGCTGCGCTTGAGAAGACGTCCGCCGAGTCGGAGCGATTAATGGCGGAGGCGCGCAATGAGAAGATACGACATATGGACGAACTGCATATCGCACAGAAGAAAGTCGCCGATTTGGAGGGCAGGTGAGGAAAATGAAACGTACCGACTTGTTCCTATGAGATTTAGATAGGTACTATACTTCTGCTTTCTATTTTAAGTATGTAAGTATTTCGAAATCGGTTCTATCATCAGTTTCCAAGTGTTTACATACATCATCGAATATCACATAAAGATTTTAAAATTGTCTAACTAATTTTATTGCATTATGCATTTTCAGAATAAAGGAGTTAGAATCTAAAGTGGCGGAACGTGACGCGATGGTGAAAGTTCTGCAGAAGCACACTAGCGCCGCCTACGACAGCGGAGCATCGCTGAGGAACAACTCTAGCAGGGAGGAACTTGGTAAGTCAAATCTAACGTTGGTTATTGTATATATTGCAGGGCGAGTGTCGAAGCTTGTTACAATTAGATACAAGTTACACAAGCGGGGGCTGACCGGTTTCGTGCTTCGACAGGGCACGTAAAATAGCAGTCTCCCGGTTTGTCATGCCTCAAAGTTTGACAGATTTGGCCACTTGGGTTTATTGAATTAACTACATTGTGTATAATATGTTCCAGTGGGTCTATCGTCTGGCGCTTCGTTCTCTAGCGCGGAGGGTGTGGGCGGCGCGGGCAGCGTGGCCGGACGGTACAGGCATCTCGCCAGGAGGAACTACTCGCCGCACAACGATAACGCGAGCGGTCAGTCTACCTTTTAACACACTTTTTTCACTATACTCATTACACCGAGCCGATGAATAGTTAGAAAAATGCACGTGATTGGCCTCGAAAACGGGCCTAGGGCGATTTCACATTGCCTTTGTAAATTCTGTATACCTACCTGTGTACTAAAATGTATGTACAAAACATACTTCATTTCTTGAAGCGAGCTAATAGGAAGATAAAATAAACTCACGTAATGGGTCGTCGAAAATAATTGTCTTTCTCGTGATTGGCTAGAATGTCAAATCAATTGTCAATTGTTAAATCTAGCCAATCGCGAGAAAGACAATTATTTTCGACGACCAATCACGTGCGTTTATTTTTCTTCCTATAAGCTCGTTTCAAGAAATATAGTATAGTTGGTTTATTTTCGATACGTGACATTATAGAAATCGGCCATAAGCATAACGGCCATAAGATAATTGTGTTATATTGCTACAGGTTGCGGTTTCGACAGCACATCACTCCGCCTGGACTCTCAGCTGGCCGCGCTGGAGTCTCGCCTGGAGCGGCCGCCCGTGCCCGCTGTGAGTTACATGCCGCATGCAGACACGTCCCCGCATGATAACTACTACGCGGACTACTGATATAAACACATACCTGTAGGCCTAACATGTGCAACGTTTCGACACGACAAATGAAATATCTCGATCATGTCAGACTGCTCTAACGTACTATGTTAGAGCAGGAGATAATATTTTGTCGACGACGAGATAATTTCTCGCGCTGCACATGTTAAGCGGGATGGGGCCGTTAACTACGACTACTGATTCATACTCATACATAGGGTCATACTACACAATATCAATGAAAACTGAAAAACTATAGCAGTTTGAGCTTTATGAAATCTTAGAGTCTTATGAGACAGAATCGGTAAATCTTAGCCGATGTAATAAACAAAGTGTTATGTTAGTACTAACATTCCTACACGCCGTAACATTCCTTTGTAAGTGTGCAAACTAGATGCAGCTTTGATTTTGTTTTGTGTTACAAGTTTTAAGCTAACATACTATAAATAATGACTTCTCAATCAGCTTAGACATCGTAATGCGATTAATAATAAGCTTAAAGATAACGACCGATCTTTGAGTGTATAGAATAATTTGTCATTCAAAGTTAAACTCAAATACGCACTCACGATACTTCAACTCGATTGAACGTTTTGTAAATAATCGTGTCCATATAAGATGTATTTCATTTATTGGAATTGAACATTTAAATAATGTAAGAATAACAATTGGCCGCTGCCATATTGCAGGTGGCACGCTTTGAGGCAAGCTAGGAGGCTGTTGAGATAACAACGACAAAGCCAGGGACTCAGAGGCCTTCTGCCCTCGCCAAAGCTCGGTGAAGTTATAAAAGGTCCCAAAGACGAAAACAGATTAGTCCGTCCGAAAAAAAAAAATTACTTGCGGTGGGGTCGCGCACATAACGTGCCTTGTGTGTTGGTTCACCAGGATGAATCATCGAAGCGATCAGCTAGCCTCTTGCAACTAAGCGTGCCACCTGCAATGCGGCGTTGGCCTTAGGATTTAAATATTGACAGCAATGGATTTGGTATAAGAAAATGAAAATAATGTTGTTTTTACCAATAACTAATGCCTTATAACGTGTGCCTCTGACAAATATATTTTTATAGATAATTTACATTGAGATGGTGCCAATGAATTAAATAGATAGGAATCTCATAGGATAGCTCCATTTTCTACGTCTCCACTAGATCACATAGTCATGGAAGAAACGAATTATATTCGACTATTATACGTATTTTTAAGAAACACCTTTTATTTGAATAGTAGTAAAGAACATTCTTTGGAATAGGTATAACCATAGTATATTATTATAATATCTGGAATAAATTGATTGGATCTTAATTTTTTTCGTCAATATCACACAATTTTGCGCATATGTAGGTATCGAACTTTGAAACCGTTTCATCTGAAGATAAATTATTTTGATGTCGAATCTTATTGATAATGCATCATTAAAATTGTACAATGAACGCCATATATAAATATTATTGGAACGAAAGTTTTGAAGAATGTTCTTATTTTTATAATTTTGTATTGTTATAAAATTAGTATTACGGTATTGGTCACAAAATTAAACCAAAGTTAGAATAAAAAACGTGTGCGGCCTTTTTCGGTGATAGTTTTCTAACAGCTCTGAATGTAGCTAAGGTTTTATTTATTTGTTTAGGTAAATATAACCAAATCTATTTATCTTGTATCTTGTATGTTCACAATTCAATGTATTTTGATAGGAATATTAATTTCGTTTATTTAACTTATATTGCAGCTGTTTAAGATATGTACTGGTATTTTATTAATGCAAACTTCTCGTGTTTATATACCTAGCTATACGATTGATATTAACCTATCATTCCGAGGCTTTCTATATAAGCGTCAATTGACAACGAGATGGAAGCGAAGCGAAGTGTCATGTGATTTTAAACTTTACGAACATTACTACAATGCTTACTATTCAAGCGCTTTGAAAAGTGCTCTTGGCGACGCTTACGATCGCTCGTGGTCGCCTGCGTTTGAAGTTTCTCAAGCGATACTATGTATTATGGCGATGAAGATAAAGTTTAAACGATAATGACAATAAAACTCGCCGCTTCCCTTCCGTCTCGGTGTGAGTTGAGCCTAATTAGGCATAAGGAAAATGTATATTTACATACTATTTTTGATAAGATTCGATGTATTTGTACTATTTTAGAAAAGCATGATTTAGAATAAAATGATGTTTTGTTTGTTGTTGTTTTAATGGCTGCCTCTAACATTTAGCTTTTAAGCGCTAATATAAAAAAACGCAGTGTTTTTTAGTTTTTTCGTTTTGAGTGAAGCAGAACGTAACCAGCTATAACTAATTTAACGTGAAACCAACCAATTCACTAAAATTAGTTTTGAACAGAATCTTTTTAAATGTAAATATGAGTTAAGATATGAGTTTGAAAATTTTGTAAGTATAAGTGAGAATTGGCGAGCATTGGTTGGTGTGGTCGCATTACATAACATAAAGGTAAGTACTAACTTATGTTTGTATTGTTTTTGAACTAATAAAACTTTGATGTATTACTCAAACGTGTTAGTTATATGTATATTCCTTTTTGTTTTGTTGTATCACTAACATTCATCAATCATAACACAGATAAAATAATACATCATAATCAAGAAAACTAAGTAGGTACATAGATTATAAATATTCATTCAAACCAAAATCAACTATTCAGTTAGGTATTCCATTGAGTAAAAGTTCATATCAACATCCATAGATTCACATAAATAAACATCGAAACATACTAAATCATTTAACACTTTCTAGCGCACATCCATAGGTTTACAAAAAAACATCACACATACCTACTAAAGCATTTCATACTTCTCAGCGTGGGTTATGCTGCTTTCCCGGACTCAGCACAGTTGGCGCTCGAGGAACAAGCGGGCGCGGTGAAGAGGCGTTACTACTCGAGCGTCAAGGTCGAGCTTCCCAGCAGACCAGGTCATCAAGTCTGCCGCCGCCGCCGTCCGCGCTGCCGCGACCGCCGAGGAAACCCTCTGCTAGAACCACGAGATACGATAGACTGGAGCATAGGGATGCTAGAAAGGTAGGTCCCTTCATCAGACTTAAAAGGCATGAACAGTCAGTTATTTCGTAAAACAATGTCATTGATTTGTTCTTTTAGTTTCATTCTAATAATAATAAAAGTTAAAAGTGAGTTCGAGTTTTGTTCAAGCCGTTTGGTCTCACTTATTCATCGGTCGTAATTTCATGATAAATAACATTTATATATGTTAAATCAAGCTATTATATCTAATAATTATTTCTAGGATTCCGACGGCTCTGGCTCCATAGCTTCCACTGCGTCTCGAAGCTCTCCCCTCCCATACGACACGGTTCGAAAACTACCGTCTGTCCCTACCTCGGCATCTCTACCAGCTGCCGAATCCAGGGAGTCTTTAGTTAGGCCCAGGGATTCCAGTCTCCCTTCTCCGTCGAAGCTGGCGGTGTATGCGGCTGCGAGGCGACGTTCGGCGGAATCTGCGAAAGATAACAAACGGACTCATCATTATCGGATCCAGTTTTAACTTGAAGCTAGTCAGGCATGTAGAGTCGAAAATCGATGTGCGTCAAATAGCCGTTACCGTTAGATTGAAACATTGTCGGTATCTAAATCGTCAATATTTTTACGTGAGTAATTCCCGTTCTATTCATATAATGACCGTTAGATTGGTTTGTTTACATAGATGGTCTTATGGGAAAACCTTATAAAAAGGCGATTTCCTATCGCCATAATAAATATTGCTTTTAAATAAATAGATACAAGATAAATATTTTAATTATGTAAAGCACCCTGAAGAATACTCATAATAATAATAAAATTAAAGGTGATGCTCCTTAGAAGTTTGTATTGTAATACTGCAGTTTGTTTTTTTACGTTTAGACGTCACCGCTTAGAATGGGGCGACCTACATTATGTATCTTGAAACTTGATCGTAAATACTGCCATTATCGAAGAAGTAGCACAGTAAGTCCGTAATATAAGATTTCATAAGCTCCTGCAATTTTGTTAATTAACTTTACCACAAACTTACCCATAAACTCGGGTAATTGGAACTAATGTAAGGTTAGTTTTGTTTATTACCCGCTTATTTGCATATAAGTTACCGGTCGTGTGCGTATAATGTATTTATATTATAAATAAATGCGTTTATCGTCTCATGTGTAATAGCTCAAGTAGATTAAATTCTGTGTTTATTGCTATTGAGTTTAAAATATAATTGTGATCGAGAATGATGTATCCAATCACCATGAATAATACCAAATAGTAAAAAAACGTTGTATGTGGCACAGACTAAAGCATAGTGTGAGTTTTAAATAAAAATGACTTTTTTACGTTTCTCGAAGTCACACATCTGAGTTTACTCCAAAAAATTAAGTTACAAGATTGCTTTCATGCTTTCATACATTGCAAGTTAAATAAAAGCTCTTAAAATGTTACTGGCTGAACTTAAAATAATTCGTGTTGAAGAAGGTTTAGTCCAAAGAGTGTAAAGTCTCACACTACGCTCTCTGTAATTCCTTAATTCTATAAGTGTTTTCTAAACTAACTACAGTTACATCAAATGTAGTTTTTAAGGTAAAACTATTTTATGAATGTTAATTGTCATTGAAGGAGTGGTGGGAGATCGCCAAAGAAAGGGGTCAGTGGAGGATTTTGGGGGAGACCTTTGCCCAGCAGTGGGACACGACAGGTTCATAAAAAAAAAAAAAAAAATTGTCATAAAAACAGATCCTATTATTATATACATGAACAATGAAACTGAGTCAGAAACAAAAGTTTTTTAATCTAAAAATGTTATTTGTTTCTGGTTTACCTCTTACATAACAAACCTTTGTGGTTACTGGAGATTGTTTTAAGTTTGCACATGATTAATTCTGTTCTATGACGTTAATTTAATGCGTAAGCTCTTGGATCGTTGCATCTATTTCGAAAAGAAATAGCTTGTATACGATATAATTGGGTTTGCTAAGACAAAATAATTCAAATTCAATTAGGAATTGTATCTGAAAAAGTCTGTAAAAAGAATTACTGACAGTGCAAAGAGTTACATAACATACGAGTGTTTGTTTTTGTTTTATTTTGTTTGAAATTGATTTTTTGGCTTATTTAATTAAATGAAATTGTTTTCTATCCGTGAATTTTTTATTAGTGTAGTTCGTCTTCTTTCATATATGATAGATGATACTTTTAGTTTCGGTAGGTATATGTATATTTTTTAGCGGATCAAACCTAATCAAAAGTGACTGTTAGCTGAGTCCTTAGTAGGTACCTACATTTAATTTTTCTCCGATATAAAAAATAATCCAAAGTGTATGCTAACAATACGTTTTGTCTAACCCTGAATTCGTGAGGATATGGTGGAATTATTCTTGAATCACGATCCGCCCTTGATCCTGACATTTGCAGGCTGACGAAAATGAGGCCGAAGCGGCCTCGCGCGCCCGAGCGGCGCTTGCGCAACCCGCGCTACCACGAGCCACGACCTGCTAATGTAGGCTATGTATCGACGGACTGCATCGACAGACAAATCATTTGTGTTTAGTACTATATAAGTGCCGCCCTTAGTGCTTTTTACTTAGTAGTGAGCACTTTAATCGACGATGTTATAACGACTTCCTTATATGAGGACTTGAGTGGATACTAAACCCAAAAGCTTGTATGACTGCCTAGTTCTTTCTTTCGTTATTTTGTACAGTAATTATAATTACCAGGAAATAAACAAAACATTATCAGAACCTAACTGTATGTACCGTCTAATAAAAGTAGTTTTCCAAGGTAGTTGAAAATATGGACTGCTACATAGAGGTCCATTGTCAACCATGACTTTAGCAGTCCGTCTAACTCTGGCCTAAAACAATAAGAAAGAGAAACCGTGGTGCTGTCTCTCTCTGCTTACAATGATGAAGTAATGAGGACAGCGGAACAATCTATTTAAGTTTCATTTATATTTGATTTGATTACAGATTGTAGGTATCTAGCATCGCTTCAAGAGAACAATGTATTGTGGGATAAGTGATTGGTGGGTGAGATGAAACGTAACTCAAGTTATGTAAAGTATTGCTTGCTGTAGAAAGTTGTCTTTAGAAGTATTGAGATTAGAGAGGTACCTAGAGTTCATTAACTCAAGTATTAGAATTCATATATAAGCTGGTGATCAACTATGGTGACGGAGCTTTTAGGCCGCTTTCAGACCTCCACCGTAGCTCCACGACTTTAAAAGCAAGGCTGACCGACAAATGGCTGTAATAGGTTGTAGTCGTAGGTAGGTTAATTATTTTAAAAGAAAATACTTATCTATCTACCTACTTAAATAAATATAATTTATAATGATACGAAGAAGTCACATGCCATTAGTTAAGTTAAATCCACAAGGTAACAGAAACTTCGCCAAAACAACAATAGTAGATTACTACACGAGGAAGAAAGGCACAGATTCCGATGCACGAGATGGTTTATCGCGCGAGCGTCAGCGAGTGCGATAATAGTTCGAGTGCATCGAAGGGCCTTTCTTCCGAGGTATGTACTCTACTTTTCATTACAAATATGAGGAAATTAC
Source organism: Xanthorhoe spadicearia (assembly GCA_947086425.1). NCBI lineage: Eukaryota > Metazoa > Arthropoda > Insecta > Lepidoptera > Geometridae > Xanthorhoe > Xanthorhoe spadicearia. The sequence continues at coordinate 8,117,554 of OX352204.1, read as the reverse complement.
CAAAAATATTGATGTAAAATTTAAATTTCACACACAAAAATTAGCTGTCTCGCTTTTTTTTTTAAATCTAGTTTAATATTGACTAAAAGCAGCTAACGATGGCATGGCATAGCTGCGTTCCAGATTTAAAAAAAATACTGACTGGTAGTAGAATGGCTATAAAAGTAGTAGGCATTCTACCAGTAGTTTTTTTTTGATGATGAAAAAATTTAAATAAATTAAATAAAATAAATAAATATACTTAATATAATTAGTGCTAGAGAAGCACAAATTCGTGCCAGAGAGACATAATATCTAGCATCTGATTGAGTTAGAAGAACTTGAACACTTAGCATGCATCGACATGCCACAAAAGAAATGTCAAAAATGAAGTTGACATTTGACAGTTATTTACTTTCCTGCCCTAGGGCAGGAAAGTACTTGTTTTCCCTAGGGACAGAACATGCTACTTTGAACCCTATAATCAGGCTACTTCGTGCGTACTTTCCGTGTATGAGTAATGAAAAGCATTTTTCTAGGTCAATGTGAAGGACGATGCAGGAGGCTTCACAGAACCAATAGCGCGGAATCCGGGGAGGGGGAGACACATGACCCAGATATTCAGCTCAAGAAGCCATCGCAATTTCAGTTAGTTAAGTAACTAACTACGAAAACAAAATAGTTAATCGTGTGGAGGCGCGCATTTGAATTTCTAGATTAGGTAGAGCTCCAAAGAACCCATATTCGTAGTTATCGATATTAAGCAAAATATCGTAGGTATTTACTTACAGTTCCTGAAAGCTTCTGAACTAAGCCATGGTGAAATTTTGCGTCACTGAGTTAATAAAGCAGCAATAGAAAGTAAAGCAGCTTTAGCAGCAACGGCAAAAAGTTTCCATAAAATTCGATTACTCACTGCATCACGGCCATGATTGAAATCATCCTCTCAAGAAAAAACTTTTGAAACCGGTTTTAGTAGATTGCCTTTTTCACTCCCACATTGAGGGCATCTAACTATGTACCCTATACCTAATATAGTCAGGTAGGTATGTACCCAGTCGGTTCATTCAATACACTGTAATTGCTGGCCTATTAGGTTCTGTAGGTACCTACATAGAAAGAGCGAAGACGATGTGTTTCGTTCTTTTCTACTAAGTTGTCGCAAGGTTTCAAATGGTAATCTTCCCGATCGATGTGAAATTACAGAAGCTAACATAGAGGAAGGGAGCAAGGCAACTGCAGAAAATAAAGTCAATAACCTATTCTACACTTTGAATAACTTTACAACACGCTTAGCATTCTTAAAACAAAGTCCTTATTACAAAACCTCCTAACTATCATAAAAACAAAACATCTCTTCGTAAGTAGGTACAAGTAATCATTGATTGAGAAATTGAGAATATATTAATGAGGTGTTCACATTGTAACAAGGTCAAGGCACGCGAGCCTGTTTACGGAAAAACGTTTGTAACACGAAGTTTTTTCAACACTTTTATTTGTAACCCAACGGGCACGCTGCAAAAGTCGATAAACCCACGTGAATCTGTATCTACAAGAAGACATATCGTCAGACACGTGGGAAATCCGAGAGAAAATAACATTTGTTTTTCTTCTTACTCTACATAGGTAGATATTTGATATTTGCACAGACTCAAAATTGGACAGTGGGTTTAACGTAGGCATGTCGGTCGTGATTCGTGATCGAGCGGTAACGATACCTAGTCCGTCTGAAGGCGATCGCTTGTATAGATCTCGCGGGTTCGAATCCCGCCGTAAACATTTAATAAGTTTTTTCGTTCCATATTAAAAATAATGGAAATTAAGCGTTTCACCTACAATAATGGAAATTAAGCGTTTCACCTACAAGCCGAATGAAATAAATTGGAATGCTAAATTAATTTAACCGGAAAGAGCACAGCACAGTCAGTAGACCAGGCATGGATCACTAGAGATGAGCTGGCACGTGATGTGAAACGTGTGAGATAGAGCACATACCACTGTAAGTCACGCCTTTGATATCGCCTGTGAGTTGCGCCAGCACAAGTTGCCTGCCTGTGTCACATATTTTGATCTGTCTATCAAAAGTCAAAATATATTTATTTAATAAAATCTTAATAAAGACCACTTTGACAACTATCAATAACCTATCTTAATTGTTCGATGTTTGTTCCTTCATCCATCCAAAGCCAAAGCTACCTCTAGCTAGCTAACATCAAAAGGATCATCGAAAAGAAATCGAGGTGGATATTTTTCTAGATTTTGTAAATATTTAAACGTCTTTGACCACTCGGTGTACCATCAGTGAGCTTCTTCGATAGACGCTTGCTTAAGTACTTCGACTGAACATACTTAAATATTTACCTTTATTAAGATCTTCAGATTCACGATTGACATAATATTTTTGTTTCGTGTCTGGTGTTGTGTTCCTATTTCAGTCATATTTTCCGATATCTACTTAATAATTAGACGAGTAGACACATGCGTATTTTTCTAAAATTTGTTTGCTTGTAATCTCTTGAGCTATTGATCCGGCCAGGAAGCTTATCCTTGCTAAAGGATGTTATATCCACATTCCTGACAACACGTAAGCAGAACAGCTAGTTTAATGGAATTTATTTTTAACAATATCACCTCAACATATATAAAAACTATCTTTAAGAATAGAAGCTCAGCTAGCCGCCACAACACGGCACCGGTCTCTAGTTGCTAGGTAACGCGGCGACCTCGTCGAGCCGACCTTGCGGCAATTCGAGCTCCGACCTTCTATCTTATTTGTTTTATTACTTCCTCTATAAGAGGATAGCTTAAAGAACTCGATGGATCGAAGTATTTTGTTCCTCTGTTTTTCGCGGAAGCTAATGCAAATTTAGTCGATGAGATTGTGTTGTGTCACCTACTAAAGTGCTGGAAATCACAATGATCTTTCGACTCTTCGAGGGGTTTTCAATTTAAAGTAGGAAGTTACCTTATTTATTCCAACCTCTCTAGCGCCGATGGGTGTGACTTCAGAATTCTCACAGCCTGACGGCTGTTCGGCACTAATCGGCATTGATCATGAATTAACAATTGGTAAAGCTTCGATCCTCTAATAGGTCTCCATAATTCATAGTCTGACTGGAGGATAAATCGATTTCTCTTGACCCAAATACGGCAGGTCAAAGCCATGTCACCGACCGGCCGCTGGCGGAATAACAATGCACATTGCTCATCTCGTGAGCATGAGAACTATTATCGAATTGCATTAGCGATGTACTTAGTCGTCATTTTTGTCTTAATACGAGTAATGTCATTCATTTCTAGAATAAGTTTACCAAATCTCACCCTCCGCTCTTCGTTTAAAGAAATCCTGTTATTAGTATGAAGGACTAGCCTACTGGCTATACCATTAGTTTCATTCGTGTTAATAGCCCTAAAAATAGCATCAGCGCTAAAGACGTTCTGTTTGTAAACTATACATCGTTATGGAAATGCTTTTCCGTGTTTTATCATACAAAACCTTCTAATTTTGGACGTGTTTATTTTAAGGCCAATGTATTTTACATTAGCTTGATGATCCTTATATTATGCTGTTCAGCCTTTGTAGCGTAGGTAGTTTCATGACTTTGTAGTTATTTTGCAATCTGGACAATTGACATTAAAGACAGCGCTACGTGGATTGATGTCATCCATACAACGGACTTACTGACCGCGAATCACCAGCAGAATTTCTGCGTGTTTAGTTTTACAGTGGAAACTATTTAAATTGTTGAGGTCTCTATTACTTTGGAATCAGCAGCCTATACTGTGTCGCGTCGTTTCGACAGAAAACTTCTTTTTCCAGTTAAAGGCACTTTCAGATCGCCAAAGAAAGAAAAATGGGGCCAGTAGTAATATTGATATTGATCGAAGCAAGATGTCATATCACTTCGCAGATCGACATTCAGGACTAGGTACCTACTCTTAATAGGTATCATAGACGTAGAAGAAGACGTAAGAAGAAGAAGACGTAGTCGGGCCGGCCGCTAGTACTTTATTAAGCCAGCTATCTCTAGCACTTCGTAGTATGAGGTGCCCGAGAAGTTCGCATCTGTAGATGGCGCGGGCGTCGCGGTGATGCAACGCGTTGTGAAAGCCGATACCAACTGGAATTGGGTTAGCGCTGCGCGTGAGTCGCTGCGGTGCGTATGTATGTTTGTTTATCTTCGTGAAGGCCAGGGAAGCCAGGGGACGAATATTCTTACCAGATGTCGAAAAGTCGTGTGGGATGAACTCTACTAGGCAAATGAGTTCAAATATTCACTTAATCAATAGATTGTTAATTTCGAGAAAATTAATGAATGGGAAGTATAACATCGTGGGTACAAAGTCTATGTGACGTTCAACACCTATCATACCTTTTCTAATTATGCAATTTAAGGAGCCGAATTCTACTCCACTCCATGATGTACCTACCTACCTAAGCAGATGCAAATTTTGGTCACCTCCGACTATGTTACAATACCTAATCGTTAAGACTCGAAAATTCCTTTTGCTGAATACGAGTAAAAAGGAATTAAAGAATTGCTGTCACTACAAAAATCCACATGATTAGTGCAAGATTGATAGCATAGGTAGGCAGAATGCAAACTAATGAATACAGCCTTGACCTTTCGCGAAATAGCTGCGCAAGGCTGTTGTGATTTGAGGCTATACAGATTGCATAGTAACGTGTAATAGAATTACCTAGTTACCTATTAATAAATCAATATGTCATCTATACAAAACGAATTATCCTGCTTGTTGTATTAAACATACCTAGTAGGTACCTAACCTACCAAACCACTTGGCCAACACGGAAACATAAATAAAATCGGCTAAAAAAATTAAAATGAAAAAATGAATAACTATGATCACGACTGTATCCCAGGGAGCGGTAGATATTTATTTCCGATCTTTTTATGTAATTCGTTAGATCCTTTGATGATGTCTAATGGGGTTGTCAGAGGAGAGAAATACATTATTTGGTACATGCCCACAATTGCCCACATTTTGCAGAAGTTTACTTTCCATACGTGACAGGTTGCAAGCCTATCGATGCTAGAAAGCTGACTGGTTTCCTCACGATGTTTTCCTTCACCGTTTAATGCTCGTGTTAAAGCTCAATGCATTTTTGACACTAAAAGTGCATTGATGCACGGCCGGATTCAATCCCACGACTTTCAATACGAGGTATTGGTCACTTGGCCAACACGGCTTAAAACACACTGTTTTGTATTAAGTAAGTACATTAAATTCACGTGGAGAGACATGTTGCGCTCACACGGTTGTGAGCTCGTGTCAAGTTGACTGACCTTGGCGATGATAATATATCTATTATTATCACTAATTTATTATGTACTTACTTGCAGTTAGGTCTTCTTATCTGATAGTTGATAAGTGAAATGCATAGCCTTGTTTACTCGTATATAATGAGTGTAATGACATGCATATTTTGATGCAATATTGATAATTTGATAGTCCATGTTTCTAACAGAAAACACTCTGTTAAATAAAAATAATGAGCTATGGTCATGTTTAGATCCTTTGAAGATGTATGGAGGTTGGAGGTAGTCAGTCAGAGAAATAAGTACATTTTCGTACACATGCCCATGTGGCAGAAGTTTACACTCCATACGTAACAGGTTGCAAGGCCATCAACGATGGGTGGAAAAATGGATGGAAATTTGTTGACAGTTATATTACTAACTACGATAATGTCAAAGTAATGGAGATAGAGCATGCTAGCAAAGTCTCTAATATACCTTCCTACATGCGTACAATCAATAAGTAATGAACAAAACATCACCAAAGCCATTCAGAAAGACCATAAAATCACAGGGAAACGTAACAAAACAAAAACCGCGTTCCCACGTGCAAAGAACAATGACATCGGAAAGTTGTGCGAGAACGCGCGATATCGAAGAAAGTTTATTTATCCATTGCTGTACGCTTCGCCTGCACAGGGCGCAGACAGTGACGGAGATATTCGAGAGTATCTGCTTCTCCTTCTACGTACTGTTAAATAATGTCAGGTTTCCCGACGAGCGGCAATACCGCGGAACGCGATTTAACCGTACAGCGCAAAAACTCACCAAGCAGAGAGAAATTTCCTTGATGTTCAAGTTTTTGTTGCGTGCAAATTGCTACATAACGGATTTGTTTTTCAACGATAAATTAACATGCTAGATGAGATACTAAATTCACTGTAGTCAGAGTTTGGAATGCACTGCACTATATGCGGTTATTTTGTTTTCGATTTCTGTTATCAATGAGAGATTACATTATTTTTCTAAGAATTCCGACAGCGCAGCAGCGGAATTCAGGCTATAACTTAATAACAGTAAGTAAGTATTTGTTTTTATATGCTTATAAGGCGAGCATGATATTACAAGATATTATTCAGTTATTTATATGTCTTCTACATTATTCAGTTGACAAAATACATTTCAGAGAAGCGTAACAAAAACAATGTTGGCACAGGGAAATAAGCGTAGCGACTATCGTGGAGACTAGCGTAGCCATTGGCGTAGCGATTGGCGTAGCGCGCGTATACATCGTGTAGGTATGTGGTTGTACAGTATTTCAAGCATGGTATAATTTTGTGCAGACTTCATAGTTACTTAATTAATGTACCTAAGTGCTTAGGTCACTAGGTAGGTACCAAATAGTGTTTCACGAAACACTACTAAAGAAATATTTTAATTTCAACTCTACACCTTGGTACACTCACTCTACACGCAGAAACTAAATCGCGCAAGGAATACCTATGGGAAGACGAAGGCTTGATGCATACACGTGCACGTCCCGCGATCTTTCGTGACACCAGCCTTCGGAGCAAGCCGTGATAGTGGGATTGCCAGCAGCGGCCAGCGACGGAGCTCAGCGCTCGGTGCGGCAGGACGCACTTCGGCCATCCTCGGCTCCTCGCGCCTTCGCCTCGTTTGGACGTGGCTGACTGCGATAACCGCGAGAGCGAACGAGACCTAGTTCCCCCTCCACCCGTCCGGGGACCCGAGCTCCCCACTCCTCAGTCTACCTCGAGCTCTGCCCGCGGGAGGCCGTATCGTTGCTCAGTCGCGATATTCAACCGTCTTATAATTCGTGTGTTCCCCTCGAATGCGCTCAAAAACACTTAGAAACATCCACTAAAAGCCGTTTTTCGGAAGTTTTCCTTGAGGTAACTTTGATTGAGTGTTGGATCGGTGACAGTGAAGTGGGCCTGGTCGCGCTACGCCGTCGTCGTGCCTGAGTTGGCATCGTCCCTCCGATTCTCGCGAGGTAAATGCCGAGACTTCTGCGAGAGCGATCGCATACGTGTACAGAAACCGGATCGCAGTGCCGTGAAATTAATGGAAAACTAGTTATTTACAAAACCATAGGGTAGGTAGTATGTAATCCCTACCACTGCTGGATCGTAGAACGTGGCTCGAAAGACTTTTACCGTTAGACGACTCGTCGCGGTCGATGCCTGCTGACAGAGTTTCTTGTTAGATTTTCCACACCAACTTTATTCTTATTAAATTATGAAAATTATGCAGGTGTATAAACATTTTATTTAAGAATACATAAACGTATAATTTTGCTTCGTGCTGCTTTATCGTCTGTTCAATTTAAAATAAGGAAATCTTTATTTAACATGTTTCAATGCCATTATCTTGATAAACGCTGTTACGTATGCGGAAACGACGTTGCTTTATTATTCCTCAATCATCGCAGCGAACATCTGGCCTTTGTTTAAGGACTGACCTGAACTCTCGGTAAGTAATCTAAATAAAAGTAGCTGTTCCTCCAGGGTACAATGTAGGTAGGAGAAATCTACGAATAAGCAATTTCATCCTAAAATATTAACAAAAAGTTCTCCAGTTGCTCCGAATGGGCGTGGCAAGTGTCCAAGTGCTTCAAGGCCCACGGAGACTGGTTTTTAAATCGTGCACTACGAATCCACTTGAGAAATTTCAACATCATTGACTTGCGTCGGGTCACCAGATACTAAGCTGTAGAATCGTCCAATCTGTTAGACATTTGTTCGTCGTTGCCCATAAAAAGTTTGAAAACGTGTTTTACGCAGCGATAAAGCCATAAGGCGGCTTTTGTGCTCCTCTTATTAGACGAAACTATGTTGCAGCTGCATTCCTTGTGATTTAAGAAAGCTATGACGACGGCTCTTTTCTAATTACTAGCATCGGATATACCGAAGAAAATTATTCTGCTAATATCAAAATGAGACTAGGTAAACACACGACTCTTATTTATCTTAACACTTTGTTCTATGTTACCACAATAGTTTGGGTCTTTTATTTTCCGAGTTGCAACCTTGGCTTCTTTTATAACTAATGCTATAGATAGTTAACATTATTTAACCGACTTCAAACAGAGGGAAGTTCTATGTTCCACTGATAGAGAAGGTGCGTGTGCGAAGGACGCTAATTTCTGTTCACCGCGACTGCAGAAAAAGGTTCTGTTTTTGCAAAATTGAAGTACCTAGTATAAAAAAACACTTTTTAGCAGGTTGGCTTGTCTCATCATCTTGTTATCAAAATACATGGTTAAAATGAATCCGAATTTGTAAAAGTACCATAACCTGCAAAGGAGAGACTAAAAGGAGAGATTCTACATACTTACCTATTTTTCCCCGGTAGGATTAAATGAGTTGCGGATGATAATAATAATTTGATCGTTCCGATCTCAGGTCTCCGAGCTCCAACATCGTTCAATACACGCTTTCTTGACATTACATCTATTTTAAGAAAGATGCCAAGCACGAGCGTCAGGGCAGTGATGCCAACAAAGTAGGTCGTGATATTTTGCGCGCTATCTACGTACTTAAATACCAACCTGACATGCGCAAGCGCAGGCGCAGGCTACTCAATGACAGTGCGTGGTGTGCGTGTGCGAAGGACGCTAAATTAGAGAAATATAGGCCACCTCGATATTTGTGTAAACAAACTAAGTAGGTACAAGATAAATGGTTTTAGATAGACGTGATTTATATTGATGCCACTCTAGATATATCTACAACATTCATTACGTATGTAGAAGTGATCGTTATAAACGACCGGAATATTTACGCTTAGACAGCCGTGATAATACAAAATGTTCACAAAACACTAAATAAGCTTTGGAGTTTTTTCACTAAGTAATCGATCAGTGGGTTAGTTTTAAGGATTTTGTAGTTGTAGGCCATGATAACCGTTTAGACGATACTCGTTTCTATAACAAACTTGGCTCGCCTGATTAATCGTGTATCAACATATTCGAAGAATTCACTTTCACAAGCAGGTCAAACACCCAAAATACCACGCGTGGCCGGAAACCTTTGTGATTCACCATTCGCTTGCATTTCCAACTGTTAATCTAAAATGTTTAGAGTGCATATAATAATACCTATTATATTCATTCAACTAGCATTTGCTGACGGAATACCTTCTACGTACGTAGGAATATTGTAAACAGTAAGAAAATTATCTCCACGCGCATGTTCCACTATCTCAGCAACGTCCTTAGTGTTGCTGTCATATAAAATGAAGAGTATTTAAAGTTTAGGCTGTATGCTGTTTGTTTACTCAACTGTATCTAGTCTTCGATCATCGCTTTTATGAGTTACTTTTACTTTCCAAGTAACGTATGAAAACAGTAACTAATTAACAGTTTATTCTTAGTTAAATATGCCCTTATACAGAATGAATAGGTAATGAATTATCGTCAGTTCGTAACTCAATCAATCAATCAATCAATCATTTTATTTATTTTCTCTCACAAACTTCTTAACATAATATTAATAAACATAAATAAGTACATAAAAAAGAATTTTAAAATAATAATAATAGTAATAATAAATACAATTAAATCCAAAGTGTTTGTTGGTTTCTAGCTTAATACAAAAAAAATGTTGTGAGAGACTGGTGCCTGAAATAGGTAAAGAACCTGTGCTACGGGTCACCAGTGCCCTACTTCACTGATTTGATTAGGTGTAAAAACCTAAACTATACAATTTTGACAAGAAAAAATAAAGAACTTAATATTAAAATGTTAGGGATTTTTCTTTGACGGTTGTGCTTCCCTGTAGCGACGATAAACGATCCCGGCAGTCCAGTAACTATATTTCACTATCAATAATTCTTCGTATATTAAAGTAGATAGAGTTGATTTAAGATTGTAAGTGGGTGTTCTAAAGACGATGACTCTTACAAAACGAATACAAACATCGATGATGAAATTTAATGTAGGTAAGAACTTGTACTGAAGGAAAAATTAACTCAGTCATCGGAGTGGGCCACTGAAAGAATCGGGAAAGATTTCATATTAAAGATTGTATAGGATGAAATAGCAATGATTGACATTGAAGAAGGTCTTTTATTTCCGTGACGAAAAGCCAGTGAACGACCGAATATGGCATGAAAGATAATTTCACTGCGGTTGGGCCGATGTCGTCAGCTGATAGCTTGGGGTTAACGACCTCGACTTTGTCTCGGTGCCCGCACTTATCCTAAGCGATGACAGGTCGATGGGTTATCGGAGTTTTATTTTATAGCTTTGATCGATCATTGTTAGTGTAACCACAACATTGCTAGAAGTACTCAAACAACTGCTTAGTATAACTGTAACTCATTTAAGTTGAGCTCAATTCAGCTGCATTCTAAATATATTGGTGCTTATTCATGACTGAATAAAAACAAAATAAATAATTTCAAATAAGAAAATAAATTGCTTCCACGCCTAAGGGCCCGATGTGGTTGTCTATTTTGTCAATAACTCATTAAGTACATTGGTCATGAGTTAGCCTCATGGGTTTAAAATCTATGTAAATCTGCTAAGGTAGGTTAGGTACTTACTTGTTATTAGTCTTTTTGGTCTTAGTATTTTAGATGTTTGACAGATGCCATTTTTTCCATGAAACAATTAATTGGATGCCTACGGTATTCCCCGATGAAGGTCAAAACAGCGGAACTGGTGATAGCGACATCGATTTATTTTCCTTAATACAGAAACAACAAAAAGTTGGGTTTCTTGACAAAATTAAACATAATCATCATGATGAGACGGTTTTTGATTCATCATCATTGATATTAACATTTAAAACGAATGCTCTGTAAGCAAAAAAAAAAAATTAAATTAAATCTCTCTGTTGTTATTCTTAAGTACCTATCCAAATCTAAGCAACATTGTCAGCATTGCCAAAACACATCACAATAATTTAAAGGAAGCAGATATAAAACTATTGCGTGACGTCACATCCTCGGGCCGCAAGGTTGGCCGGTAATTGGCGAAGATTGCCTACGACTCCATGATTCATAATTCATGGCGAGAACTGACAGAGGCTGATTTGTCGATCATGGCAGGGGTTTGTTAGGCTTCCACAGGCTTTCGGGGAATAAAACTGATTACTTACAATTTCATAATGCATTAGGACTATTTAAGACTATTGTAGAGCGTCATAAAATACTTTATGTTGGTATGCTGGTGAGGAGAAGTTTCAGGCCTTCTCTAGCACTCTTTTCATAAACCGGATTTGTTCTTAGTTTTCCCTAGATAGATATTTATCAATAAATCGAAGTCTAACTAAGTAAATTAGACTTTGGTTTATGAGCTAGTCTCGTATGACTCGTTTATAAACAAACAATTGCTTGTTGCTAAGTAATTTCTTAGCAAAGTCATTGCTTGAGTAGCTAAGTGTAAAAGTTCTTATGACTAAATAACTAGAGAAAAATATGTGACTAAAATTTTGTTCGCTCATTACTCGGTAAAAGCATACAATCCTAAGCCAGCAGTAACGAAATATGCCAAATTTCTAAAACAATGACAAGGTCTAAAAGAGCTCCTGAATTAATGAAGTTCCGATACTTCCTGACTGAAAATCACATTACGTATCCGGTCTTGGTAGAGTGCTTGCTGTTATTTCATTATGGACCTTTTTGATTGGAGCTTGGCATCGCATCATCAGAGTTACTTTTGGTCGAACGCGCCGTCGATACCTTTCCTTGGTCTAACACAATTATTGTTGTTTACAGTCTGGGGTAGAAACGAGCTTTCAGTTTCCCTTTGAATACCAACAAAGGATTTCCTAAAAGGTTTTAGTACCCCGTAGGTACGAGGTAGAAAATTATTGTACTAAGAGAAAATAAATAGACTATACCTACTGACTGAACTCCGGACGGAAATAATAATGGAATAATCATTTGTTCTTATACGGCTGATAAATTTAATCTAAGCACTAAAAGACAAGGACAAAACACTAAATAAAACAAGCGTAAGGAAGGTAGGTAATGCTTAAAGATAAATGATGACATTTGCAAGAGACCCTCGTATAAAACAATTGAAACGAAAGTATAAGCCTCGGCTCTTAACACACTTTTCTTCGAATGTTAAAAGCAATCTCAATCCTACTAAACATTTCACACGTTTTCATGAAATAACAACAAATAGTTTACAGAGAGAGATCAAGCCGTCAGCCATTCAAGGTCAATCGGCATAAGTGGTTATACTGGTCACATTATACTACTAGCTAGGTACCAATAACGACTGGGGTTAACGTATCCTTGAGTGTTGACTGTGTTTAGGCTAGCGAGCAACCAACAGCTAAAACGTATAAACATTTTATTACCTAGCTCTACATTTTCGCTCAGAACCTGCAGCCATTAGTAAAAGCTAAGTATCGGTTCTCTTTCTATTGCTAGTCCTTTGATTTGACACTTCTGACCGTGACTTCTCGTCATCGAATATAAATTCCAATACATTAAATATTTCTATGGCAGCAAAAGTGATTGTAGGTTTTTTAAATACCCGCTTGCGTGTAAATGCTTCCTTACGCAGAACTTTGGGATCAAGTGTCACTTTATTTTTAATATCACTCAAATTTAGAGGAATGATCGTGAAATCTCACTTCCCAAACATAGGTGTGTAAACTTCGCTCTTTGTGGAATTTAATGATATCCATATTTCCCATGTTTAAAAAGAAACACATGTTCTTCTAAGGCCAACTGTAAGGGCTATGCCTGTGCGTTGTCTGACAATGAGTCACTTCCTCTTTTTTATTACCTACAGGTAAGTTTCTTAGTGCCTATCCCCGTCAAGGAATCAGTTTAAATTTTGACTGTAGCAGGGTAACCATCACTAAAAGATAAATTAACAATTTTCTCTTTCTCACACTCAGATGATGTTTTACAGTGCTGTGGAACTGACTTTATAATGTTTTTTTAAATCTCATTCGAAACTAGAGGATCTGAAAATGTACCTGGATTTTCTGAATTTAAAAATATCTTCTAAATGCTATGGCAAGTACCTATACGATCAGACATGCTTATCTTGTACTTGATGATCAACCGGGATTAACCTGTAAGGGCTCTGCTCTGTAGAAGGTTATGTTCCGTATTAGAGTAATGAAGTCAAATAAAATGATCATAATGAGGTGTTATGCCATTATCTTTGTATTGCACATTGATTATGCAATACCGATTTATCATTATCTATGCATTTTATTTACCTACTTCAATTTGACTTTAACGCTATGCAACAGTCATTTTATGTGCTAGTGATCTTAAATATAAACTGTCAAGCCCGTCTGGACGTGTCAAAGTGACTGTTGGGTCTATTAATTTATTGTTAACAAGCTGCACTCCGCAGGTGAATAGGTTTCGTTACCGTGGGATGAAAAGTACCCTATGTGTTAAGTCAGGATATAAGCTATATTAAACTTCATTCAAATCCGTCCAACGGTTTGAGCGTGAAAGAGTAACAAAGACACATCCACCACACATTATTTATTATTATTATTATTATAGTCTAATACCGTTTAATCCAACTGACAGATCTTCGTCTTATCCAACATCTGTGCACGTAAAATGCGGAAGAGTTTTTGGCACTAAGCTGTGCGTGATCGTACTCTGCAACGCACGCAATACGCGGTGGCTTCCGGATCGGAGATTACGAAACGAGATTGTCTGCGAAGCATGCACTGCCCTCAATTCTTCTATCACGGTCAACAATTCCAAGTCTTTTAGACGTTATTCAATCGAATAGAACTGTGAAATGCCTATGACTTCATTAGAGTTTACTATTAGTAATTAGAGAAAATAGCATTATTAAAAATAAAATAATGCAGGCTGAGAAATATCTCTACGAGTGCCTATTTATAATTGCTCACCAGGTTGTCCTGTCCACGTGTGAAATGGACGCCACAAAGTTTAGACTGTGATTGTAAAGGAACTTTTCGTAACCGCTTCTTACTTAACGACTAATTCCACCAATGAAATAAAGGTTTCTCAGCGTAACAGTTATCACACCCAATTAACCTACAACATAAACAGGTTGGTAAGATTGAGCGAGCATCGTCCACTGGCACTTTCACCTGCCGCCATTTTGTGGTCGCCGGCCGCGAACGTTCAAGTATTGGCACCTATTGGCACAGCAGACAAGGCAGCGTGTTTGACTGATGATCTGACGTCATATTCAAACCTTTGCGGTTTTGTACTCAATCAAAAAAACTCGTGGCTAAAAGTTATGGCATCTTTAGTGTTTAATTATGAACCTTGTGTGTTATGCCATCCTGGTACGCTTCTATTCGTGATGTTAGTAGGTAGGTAAGTAGTTGAGAGAATGTGTTTCATTCAAATATTTTTATCCCTGTTTAGTCTTACCTACGTGATTTGATTTTATTTTAAATCAAATGATGATTGATTTTATCATTAATTATCAATGATGGTCATACTTAAAATAACTCTTCCATAATATGATCAAACATTAAACCCCTGATTGAACGACACTAAACTCGTACTTATGATGAAGCAGATTTGATTAATTAATTGAACTGCTACTTGTCTGCGATACCCTGGCTCAGTAACTCAACGATTCTAATTCTGAGGGCGATAGGGCGATGCCATCTTCTCAAGGGCCTAAGGTCGTGTACTGTAACCAAACTGTTACGTAACAGGTTTTATATTTATCCTGCCTGACTCGTGCTGGGGTCAATAAATAGACATTAGGGGTCGAGACCTTTGCGAGAAATTACAAAAGATTTAATTATACTAAGTAACGTTACATTTCCAATTGCTGTTACTGGACCAATTGTGAATAAATTTAACAGTTATAAAGGTCAGTTGAAACATTTTAACTGTTAAAAATATTGTATTAGTTCTGGCCATGTAGTGTGAGATAAATAAATAATGTTTTGATAACGTCATAACTTATATTTGTTTCCTTGTTTCAGATATCCGTCATTAAAATTTGAACTCTTGCTGGTTTAACTCCTTTGCAAAGTAAGTTATATTATTTTAAGAACATCCCTAGTAGAATAAAATTGGCAATAGCAGTTAAAACGCGAAGTTCATTGACAAATCAACCAAGTTATTTTAGAAATGTTTATATTTATCGATAAAATCAATTTCGATCTGGCAAGACGGAAAATGATTCAAGATTAAGAGACCTTAAACTTGCAATTGTTAAACCGCTATTTAAAAAAGGTAACAAAGACTTAACTAACAGTTACAGACCAATTGCTCTTTTGTCAGTGTTTTCAAAAATTTTTGAAAAATATATAAATGACGAAATTTGTTCCTTCTTAGACAAGCACAAAATATTGTGCAATGAACAAAAAGGGTTTCGACGTAACAAATCGATAAACTTGGCAATATACGAATTCATCGAAAACATTGTGCTTCAAATAGACAAGAGAACACCTGTATGTGCTGTGTTCTGTGATATGACCCAGGCGTTTGATTGTGTTGACCATGACATCCTTATTTCTAAACTAGAAGCATATGGACTGAGAGGTAAAGTCTCTCAACTACTCTCTTCTTATCTTAAAGGCCGTAGGCAAATCACCGAGATTACCAAATTAGATACCAAAACAAAATGCGAAAAATCGTATGGTTCCTTAGAACGTCTTAATAAATTTGGCGTTCCGCAAGGTAGTGTTTTAGGGCCTTTGCTATTTATTATCTATATAAACGACCTACCTAGATCAGTGAATCAACCTATGACCTTGTTTGCAGACGATAGTACACTGACAATAAAATGTAATGACATAAACACCTATTATTCTGACATAACTAATTCATTACACTCTATTATTAAATGGCTTGACAATAATAATCTTAAAATTAATTTAAATAAAACATATATAATGCATTTTAATCAGAGAAATAATAATAATAATTCTCAAATAGCCCTGCATTTTAATGGTAGTAAAATAGACAATGTCGAATCAACACGATTTCTAGGTATTGAAATTGACTGTAGACTAAATTGGAAAAATCACATTGATTTATTATGTAAACGAGTAAGCAGCTTAACCTACGCACTCTATAAACTGTCCTCTACTGTTAACACAGAGACATTACTTACAGCCTACTACGGAACAATAGAGTCGATCCTTAGGTTCGGTATAATATTTTGGGCTAACTCTACTGATAGAGACTTCATATTTAAAATACAGAAAAGGTGCATTCGTTCAATGTTTAAGTTGCACGTAACCGACAGTTGTAAGCCATTGTTCACTGAGCACAAGATTCTTACCCTTCCTTCATTATATATATTTGAAATGGCAATTTTTGTAAAAAAACATCCACATCTTTTCCCACGCGTGTCAGAGCTCGTAGTGCGTAATAGACGTGATAACAGCAAACTTCAAATGCCTACCAGTAAAACAGCATTCATGCAAAACAGTGTTGTTAAAATGTCACGTAAAATATTCAATAAATTACCTAAATCAATAAAAGATTGTGATGACAATATGTTTAGAATCAAACTGAAACAGTTACTAATTCAGAAATGCTATTATAATATTAATGATTTTATGACTGATACATTTTGACATTATATTATATTATTATTTTTTTTCATTTATTTTCAAATGACATTATCTTATTTATATTTGCATGCTAAATTAAGTAGAACATAATTGACACTAAATGAATATTGTTAACATCTATTTGACCTACATTGTGTTCATGCAAATAAAATTTCTTTATCTTTATCTTTATCTTTATTAATGACTAAATAAACTGTTTACAGAGTAAACAAGGTTGATTCGGACGAAAGGAAGGTCCTGGTAGGTAGTTGTTACTGGTTTAATGATGTAAAGTCAATGTTCTAAGTGAGGTTAATTATATTAAAGTTAATAATTAAAGGTTCATGCACGATTCGCAGTTTAAATATGAATTTGACTTGGTGAAAGTTAGTGCTGGCTAGAGGAGCAGATCTTCAGAACCTTTACAATTTTGAGTTACCTACTTCCCTAATATGTCCAAAATTTTCATTTTCACATATTTCAATAATATTTTGCAAGCACTGCCGCCTAATTGGAATGCTAACAGGTTTTCTCACAATATTTCACCGTTCAGAGCTCGTGTTAGCGCGTTTCATGAATCCGATAAGTAATACTTCGGACAGTCTCTGTCTCTCTTTCTCTACCAATATACTTTAGATTCTAGTATATTTTGGTGAACGGCTTATTTACCTGTGTATTATTTTTAGCTAGACATTTTTTTACGAACACAGATGAATAACGTCTACAGATAAAAGCCTGTGACATCGCGTCACCTTGGGCTATTTTTATTCTGCTACCTACTGTAGCAAATTAACAAAAACTATATAACTATAGTGTGGCATAAATCAAACTACTGGTTAAGTCATTGCGTAGTATATTGAGACTAGCCGTAAAAAAAGTGATGACTTAAATACGTTAAACAACGATGTTTTAGGAATGGTTGACTGACAGTAACTTCATGAGAAAACTAATTTATGACTCTTAAACCAAAAACAGCCAGATCCAGCTACTAAGATAACAACTGATGACATTTGGAACGCGTTAAAAGTTAGCACATGTCTGTCAATATAAAAAATCCCCTTCATTTCTACGAATGTCTATTCTCTATTCACACTGGAATAATGAACTTGACCCAGTACTCTCCGGGTGTTCAAATACTCACTTGTTTTATTCAACCCGACTTGTCCGACCTTTCGCAAACTTTTTTGTTTCCATTGTCTAACTTTCTGATACTTGCTTTCGAAACATGAAGGGTGTAGAAATTTTATCGAGAAAAACTTATTAGGAATGGATCATGATTTTAAAACTTATATAAAAGAGCATTGCCTTAACACACCCTAAAACAATTTCATATAACTTTTTGCTGTTTATTTTACTAACATGGTGCCTCAATACAACATTATACGAAACGGTCAACGCGTGAGTTCACAAAGCTGTCCATCAAGAACCAGGTGACCTAGCAAAAAGCCTCCGCTTCGCCAAATTTGATTCGCATTTCGCATAGCAATAGGTATAATGGAGTTTACGGTTTGCGCGGGTGTCGCGACAGGGAGCGGAGGGAGGGTGCAGGTCAATGACGCCTTTCGTCTGGGCCCGCAGCCCCGCGCGAACCAGTTCCCCGACATCCATACAAACTGTTATACTAGCTGGGGCCGAGTCATGTAGCATACCGTCATCTCTATCTAGTTTGCAGCCTTGCCTACCTGCTAAACCTTCTCGTTAGGTTACATTCTTTTAATATAAAAAGATGAATGCTATGTGAATGCGATGCTTTCAAGGGTGGTACCAACTAGCGGTAAGTCGGGCACTTGAGCAAGCACGCATTCTGATGGTTTAATAAAGAAAGTATTGAAATCATGTAATACAATCTCCTGCCAAACTATGTCACATAATTATCCATATTTGCCCTTGTTCTGCACCAGAACTAACCTCGGATGCCAACTTCATAACGTCATTCTATTTCTAATTCAATGGAGCTAAAAACATTTTACAAGACAAAGTAGCGACGTGAGTTCTTTACAATGTCATCATCAACAATAATGACAAACAGAGCTCTATCAAACGCTTATTATACCAGTGTTATAAAAAGTATGAGAAACTCAAAATCCATGCGGCTTATTCTCCGGTGGCGCAACAATCGCTTTCGCAAAACATTTCGTAACTCAAACTGCCGAAAATAGTCGAAAGTTACTTCACGTTTCTGTCCTCACGCACGACTCGATACTCGCCAAATTATTTTACGGTTTCTTTCACAAATTATACATTTTCACGCGATCCCCGAATGCCCAATAAAAGAGCTTTACAGTTGCCCCATTCTGAATAAGCTGTAAACTTGATACTGTTTTATTCACCGTTGATTTTCATCCCCGCTGAATAGGCTCGCTCGCCGTATCATCATCGTTCATTCGCACTCACTGAGAGTGTGAAGTTATGTACCTACCTGATCGTCATTACTTATTTTCATGAGTTTCACATTCAACAGACTTCTTATTATGTTAATATAATGTGCAATGGGATACCATTGCACATTTAATTCTAGTAGTCGGACAATTTTCTTTATGAACATTTTGAATAAGAAAATCAGGACATTGAGTTTAATTTAATTACTTACATTTATCAGAGCTACATGGTTTGCGAAAATTCATAAGTTCTATGAAAACCTTTCTCCAATAATTTCCTTTGCGGGATTTTTGTTAAATCTCGATTAAAGCTCTGTCTAGACATGAGATTGTGTCTCGGTTATTTAAGGTGGGATACCAAAACATTTTGTTTGGCGGATATTGTTAAACAATGTTGAATATCATTGAACTCGGAAATGTGTTAATCATCCAATGGCTGCTTGCTCTACACAATGATAATGTTAACAAGGTTCAAGGTTCTCGAGTCATTTACGCAATTAATGGTGATTGATAACGTCAACAACCAATGTACGATATTTTATCAACTAATAAATAGGTATATATGAATTATTTTCTTTTTTTATTGATAAATTATTAAAAAAAAGGATAATTATCTACCTAAATTCAGTAAAATATCAAAAAACATCTAACGCCTAACTTTCCCAATAAAGGAAACCTACTACAAGTTTACAACCTACTTACGTATGTGAAGGTATAGTTTAACCTTAAAATTTATCAGCCTCGTTTATAACAAGGAGCAACGATTGGAAATAAACTGTATCCAGTGTCCGTTGGATTATTACTGGAATAAAACGCGATATTCTTCCGGGTAATTATTGCTGGTGCTTACAACGGTATCTAGAGTCTTGGCTATTATAAGTCATCGCACTGCATGCAAGTGTTTCGGGGAAACAAAACTTCTTTCGTTCTCGAGTGTGTTAATAATAAACTGCCAATTTAATTAAATTAACTGAATTTTCATTGAATACAAAACTGAAGCCCTGTGTTTATTATAATAAGTGAGAAGTCAAGTCTTTTTATAACTTCAAATTAATTCAAGTTCCGTTTTATCGTGATCGTTTCGGATCGGTTTGGCTCGTTGTAATAACGATGGAGATTAACGACGGGCCATTTTGACCGTGGACAGTACGATGGTCAATAAATTAAATATCTTAGCATAAAAATACATTATACCCACCGCGCCTCTACCTCTACGTAGATGCGGATGTGGTCGAGGGGGTCAACGGTTTTCCTTGGAGGATTGTTCACCTCCGCCGATCTCATTGTACGATACGATCACCAATGTGTTGGCATATTAGGTTAATAATCACTTAATCACTAGTCATTGTGACGGATTGGAGAGTGAAAGAGATAGACATTTAAATACATTTGCGCATCGAAGCACGAAGTTTAAATAATGCCACATACTTAATTTATTTCGTTTGTAATAGAAGGACTACTAAAATCAGTTATGACTTTACCTAGAGTATACATTTATGTATCAATTTTGTCATGAGTCGCGGACCGCAGATTTTTCGTTCACGTGTTTACACAAGAAAATTGGCTTTTTGTTACGCTAGCTTGGACTCGTTAGTTAAACAAACTGCAAACCACGTGTGTAGGTGTAGGCGTGTAGGTACAAAACGTTGAGAAATGTAAGTCACTCTTCTCTTTTCTAAATTCTAACCAAGTATAACTACAGGGCAATTTATTATATTTTTTATAATTACCGAGAGATCATTTATGCAGCATACAACATTCTGATTCTGTACAGGTAATTAACTGCAAGAACACAAAGTCCCTGTTAAGTTCACCTTCAGTTTGTTGACATTAACTGATCTTATTAATATTGGTATTTTCGATCAGGACAAGTTTTGTTTCACCTTTAGCATTTATGTTGAGCACCTTGAAGCCGTCCTGTCGCGCTGATTCTGTTCTGACTGAGGTCACCGCTGCCGGAAAATTGTTGTTGTGCAAGTAGGTAGGTACTTACTAATCATAAGATAAAATGTGTGAATGTCCGATAAGAGTTTCGCAATATGTAAGTATGTTACAAAAACAAACTTTATAGATACCTACACGATTTTAAATTTATCTCAAATGTTATTTATTTACTAACAGTAGGTACTGAAATATAAACCTGTATTATTTGTGTAATATGGGAAATACTTATTAGAAGTTTAGAATGAATCGGAGAAGGCGGGCGCGTGGTCGCAATGGCGATGGCGTGCTCGCAACCTTGCGGCGCGCGGCGCAGGTCAGATTTTTCGAAGGTCGATGACTCGCGTGTAATCGCCGAGTTATTATTATTGAAAGCACCCAGGACGACTACTTTGTAACGCACGAACGAGAATCGATGCCCTCGATTATTCCCGATTGACATTTTTTTGCAAGTGGTTCAATTTTCGCGACTCTCCCCTTTTATAGAAAAAGCGCGTGCTTAAAGGGAGTGAATTATTGGAAGTGTGGTGTGAGTATTGTGGAATTATGATGGATACTATACTTACCTACATAACATCTTTGTATGTAGGTTAGGTACCTAAGTGTTTATATTGATAGTCCCTATTTAAAAAACAGATTCAGTTTATATATTAATACGTGGTTGGGTTGGTACACAATTAATCAGTCTAGCTTAGATTACACACTTAGTACGATACGTACGTACACACTACACACACACATAGGATAGGTAATAATTCAAACTATTTTAAATTATAATAAAATGCTAAAAATAAATTGATTTTAACGAACAACGAAATATAATTTACGTCCTAATAACACCAACCATCTGAATTTTTGTGACCTTGCGGGACATCTGTCTCTCTAGGTAATAGAGACTAGCGAGTAATGAAGAAAGAAGAAAGCAAGAAAGAAGAGCAGAATAGAGCACAGAATAATAAAGTAATACTTAGAGGACGTCTTAAGCTCCGGCAAGCTTCGGTTAAAATAAATTTATATATATCATTAATTTAAAAGTTTACCTTCAAGTAGGTATTAGACTGTTGATAACGTGAAGTTTTTTTCTTATATTTTAGGTACCTAGCTCTTGTAAGTTATTTTAGTTTCGTTTAACTCTTGTCACACTGGTTCTCACACTACGTACGTAACGTACCTAATCTCTCTAGGTTCAGTAAATATGTGACTAATTCTACCTGTTACAAAAATAATAGTTATCCTATACAAACATATTCACAAAAAAACTTGTTAAAAAAGTTTGAAATTTATATCAAAAGTTACACACGAACAAAAGATTCAAGATTCAATAGATTTTTTGTTGCGATGTAAAAACTAGTAGGTTCATGCACCCTCCTACCCCGCTCTACCCCACAGGAAGGTCAACTACCTGCGCCACTGGTAATAATAATAGGCAAAAGGGACCAGTTTACTTTAGTTATCTATCTATTTTCTAACAAAAAAGATGGTTTGTGTCAGAGGTTCGACGACGACGATTGTCAGTGAGATGACACACATCATTAAAAAAAAAACTTTCTAAACTTATACTAAGTAGGTACGTAAGTATAACTTTTGGAGTCACCCCCGAACTCTATCTAACATAGGAACTCTATTAGTTAAGTATTAAATCATTGATTTAGGCCTCATTATCTGCAATTTTAAGTTTTTTTCATAATCTGTGAAAACTTTGTTTGTTGTTACACTTGGTTTTTGAAGTGGGTAACCTTACAAAGTAAAACCTTCAAGCCTCATGGCAATCACGGTGCCATAAAGTGGACAGTGACCTTTCATTATTGGCAATGAAATGAAATCGACAATGCAAAATGTTTTATTGCAGAAAATTATGCACAATAAACAAAAACTTAGTTTCGCAATAGAATGTTATTCTTTCTTCCGCCAGTTTCTAAATAAGAACTTTGTTTTTAGATTTAATTTTATGGATATTATTTTATAGCAGCATGTAGCAAACAATAGATTTGTATAACACACTAACTAGTCCTTTACATTACCTACTCAATTTTGTTAGTGAGGTAAAATGTTTAGTTACACCTCGTACTATTTCAGTTATTTACCTAACTTACTTTTTACATAATGTAGGACTTGTTCAAAAGATTACCTAGATTTTTGTTTGTATAGTGTAGTACTGCTACCTAAGGGATTTGTTATTGTCCTCGCCTCACTAATAATAATGGCATCGATGACTCTTAGCACTCATTAATTAGGCTGTTAGGCTGGAATTCCATCGTTATAATAATTAGTAAGTACTTATTAAGAAGAGAGAATTGAGTTTAAAATTGCATACTTAATTAAAAAAACTCAATGTACTCTACCTAGTCATTAACCCGAATTTATTTATTTATTCAGAATATTATACTTATTACTTACACGAAACAGATTACAAAAGGCACGAAGAATGGAAGTCGGACCAGCCCTTACTTTACATAAACTTCTGTAAAAAGTGGGTTTGTACCAAATATGACTGTAGGTATTTGAACATACCTCTGACTACCCCATTAGACATCTTCAAAGGATCTAAAGAATTAAGATCTGAAAGAAAATGTCTACCGCTCCTGGGAGTGATAATATTTAATAAAAAAAATGTTTACATAAACAAATCTTAAGGTATCTGGGCCTCAGTGTGCTAAAAGTGCAAAATTCTCTGGCCTACTAACCCACTTTACTGTCCACGAGGCAAGGTCAAGCCGACTCAAAGCGCAATCATTCTGTTCTAATACTATCGTATAGAACCGAAACTCTTTAATCACCCTTATATTGGGGAACCATTGTCTCCACTTTGCACTCCCATAAGTCTCTTATAGGAGGCGGAACCGGAAATACCGAAATGATTTGTATTTTCACGTACCTAATAGGTTTTATGCACAGGTTTATTTGGAACGGTTTTTTTATACAAGGTACAAGTATCAGCCTAAGCTTTTATTTTGGTATGTGAAAAGTTTTCATTTTTAAAACTAAATACTTTATCACATTAGTCGTAATTTATTAGGAAGCAACTAAATAGGGTTTGTTCGTTCTTTTTAACGTGAACTGAATCTTGGAAATTAAAGCTTATGCCGATCTACCGCCTAGCCACGGCCTGAATACCGTCAAAGCCGTCAAAGTAGGATTAAACTGTTTCAAGTTATTTGAACTTTCTCTTTGTAGAACTTATGGATCTGAAATCTGTTTACTATGCGACAGTTATAGGTACTTTAGCATTTATTTTCTTATTTATTATTTTAGACAAGCATTTATTTAGCGATTTTCTTTATTACTTTTGATGATCACTACTATTGTGTTACCAAATGAATACCAACGATAAGTAAATGAATGACAAATACAGACTAATTTGTTGATAAGGAAGTGTCATTGAACGTTATTTACTTAAGATAAACCTTTCTGGTATCTACATTCTGTAGCTTGAGATTAAAGTCTTATTTGGCATTCGATCAAAATAGAAATGAGTAGGTAGGTATTTAATTTTTTTTAAATAGTTGTTTGTTATTTTCCTGATGACGTTTTCACGAAGGTAGGAATACTACTGTGGTGGTGTGGTTCAGTACTACCGTATGTATAGACGAAGACCTATTTCGTCAATTCTCGTCTATTGTACTACCCCCAGGGGTATTGTCTGGGGTATGGTGGGTCCGGCATGATATTGTCGTTGCAATATTTAAAATTGTATTTGTGTAATATAATTCTGCAAGTAACATTTAAAAACATTTACTAAAACTAAACTATTACTTGCTGTTTTGATATCACAAATTGATATGGAACTTAGTAACCAGTATCACACGAGTCATTCTTATTCTTGGATCTCTATAAAGTTAGGTTGTTATTTCCTTAGTAGATCCTAGAACGTATTTACCTACAAATTTAAGTAACAAGAGCGTCATGATGACAGTACATTATTTATTTACCTGCTATTTAATTTATCAAAATCAAGAGAAGGATTATAATTAAGTATTTATTATTAATTAGGAACCAAAGAAGGCAAGAAGTTTAAATATTGTTAGTATGACCATTCATAGGTACATAGCAAACATTTTAGAGAAAAGAAATTAAGTTTAATATGTAATTCGTATGCGTGCTCTAGTCAGTAGATAGCTGCAAATCTGCCGCTTCGAATAACGGCAACAAATACCGTCAGGCTTATTTTAAATGTGAATTATTTTGCTTAGCTTGGAACTAGATGACGCTGTGTGAAATGTTCAGGAATATTTCTTTCATTTAAGTATTTCCGTACCAATTTGATTATTGGATATCTATTTTTATCCCGTTGAGACATTGTTGACAATATTGACTGGTGATTCATAAACTACGAAAGCAAAACTATTGCCTACTCCAGTTTGCATAATGGAATGGCTATTCAGCAAGTTGATGTAATCATGACGGGGTGACATAATAACACTCCCGTTTCAAACAAGAGTCCGATTACCCAAAGTTCATTGAGTTCATTTACATTACTTGAACTGTATTTTGTTTCGTCGTCCCATGGCTTGTTTCTTTTGTGTTTAGAGCCAGTGTCAAACTGTGCATAGTAACAAAATGCCTTGAAAAAGGTTATTTAGTTTTGTTACGGTTAATTGATTGATTTTTTACGCAGCATACAGAGTTACATTAAAATATATATGTAGGTAGGTTAGGTAATGGCAAAAAGGCAAACAGGCAATAAAATCACCTAGTTTGTTGAGTGAGACTGTACATTTGTAAGTGATCCTTTCCTTGGGGTCCTACAGAAATGTAAGGCATTTTCGCAGAACCTAGAGGATGGTGGAGTCACATCATAATTACCTTCGTATAAGATTTACGTTATGTTGTAATAATGTTCTAAGTATGCGGTATAAACAATGTGGCTAGATTAATACATTGTCTAACGTAACGATTGTGTAATTTACAAGTGCAAGGAAATGGTTGCTATGACGATGTGACGAAGCTAATGCGCGGCCTGGTTGCGCAAAAAGGGGGTAACGGTACCGGAGCCCGGCAGAGTCCGCCCAAACCACAGAATAATGACGAGCGTGCCGAAACCACACGACCACTTCGAAAGTATTCGCTCAGCGGTCACTTTCTCTAAAACGAGTTTCTGCACCGTGGACGTGCTCGTGCTCATGCTCATAGCCTCATACATGCACGAACATAGTCACACAAGCTAGTATTTGTAATACGTGCAAGATCGACCGGTTGCTTGCAGTGCTGACGAGTTCAGGTAAATTAGACGTTTCGCTTAACCTCGCAATAACCTTGGTACTTCTGCAATACGATGACCGACGTCTACTTTTCCGACTGTTTGTGTTGAATGACTACCAAACCTTAATATTTGACCGACTTATTCGACTTATTAGTGCCTGTTCTTTTTGCAATTAATAAGTTTTTTATTCAGTTGTAAAAAGATATCTTCCAGATAAATTAAACGTTTCGTAATTCAAATTGAAGCAATTCCATGGTTTTGCAACGGAAACGGATCTCCCGCAGCGAAGTAGAGCTATCGTTTCATTTATATTATAGAGCTAAGTAAAAGTAACTTTGATTCGGTCAGCGAAACTCTAGACGATATGAACAATGATTAATAAAAAGAAACGTTTGGATGTCTAAACACAATTTAAGACGAAGAGACTTAAGTACGAATTAAAGTCTTTAAACAACAACCAATTTTTAATATGTTTGGAAACTGATAGCGCAAATTAGAAAGCTTAGCTTCTGTTGTCGCAGAAATCAACCATCAGTCTTGTCCAATCACATTCAAGGTTCTCAACAGCCTCGCAAATTTGCGAATTCCATCGTAGTGAAAGGTTTGTTGCCAGTTGCTACGAGTTATTTCGCCGCCATTAAAAATAAAATAAAAACTGGTAAGGCAATGACTTGGCGTAGGAGCAAAAAAAACTTGATGCAGAGCGAGCGAGAGAGCGGACTGAGATCCAAACAAGTGCGTTACCCCCTCGGCGATTGTACGTTTGTACCGACTTGTACACATTTATCTTTATTTATCAGTGATGCGTTGCGGCGAGGTGCGAGAGAGTCCGATTCCACTTACGGCCAGTATGCCACGGGACGGGATAAAACATCGTGTTTATAAACCGAGCCAATTGTTTACCATTACAAATACATACTCACAATTCATTTGAGAACGGTTAGCTCGTTTAACTGACTGTTTTACCATCTCGAAGTTTTATTCTTACAAGTCTAACAGTCATTTATTTTTATTAACATTAGGCTTTAACGTGTAGGAATAGAAAAGTTGTCTTTAAGAAATAAAGATAAATTAGTCTTTTCTTTTGTCAGAAGTCTTTGTCATAATACAATCTTTGTTTTGCTTTCCAATACCATAAGGAACAGGAAGATGTTTTAAACAAATCTATCTCCTAGTTAAGTAACTACAGCAATTAACAACACCTAAGCAGGTTTTAATGGTTCCAGTTATAAGGTTTAAACGGCTTTGTAATTGGTTTCTATCTAAAATAAACTTAACCGGTTTGGTTACCAAAGGGACTTCTTGCAATGCGCATGTTATTACGTTTTTTTCTAGCCAAGCGTACTGTGGTAAAACCAAGGATTTAATTTGATCACGAACATTGGCCATACAAGCTTTACAATCCACGATGAATAATTATCTAGGGGTAGGCCAAGCCAATGATTAATTACATTGAATTTCAAATAGTTATAAGTATTTCAAAGCCTTAGAATTAAAACACACAATCAAAAAAAGTGCAACATAATTTTCTTCATTATAAAAATTATAATTATTCGATTAAATTTGATTGAACGATTTCATGTGGTTGAATTGAAGGTACTATCGTTTGCATCAGTGATAGGTACAATACAAATTTATACAATAATCAACTTCCTTTCCAAAACGTTTCAAACGGACTGACCTGAGTCACGCACATCAAATCTTCGATCGCTGCTGTTAAAACATATATATATATACTGTGAACGATATCACACATCTTTATTGCTTAGTTTTATCAAAGTGTTATCTCTCTTCTTGGCTTTGATAGCGATGGATGATTACAAATCTTTATCACAAACTTATTGTGAACTATTAAAATTCTTGCCATGTCCTTATCGTGGTGGCACTCACTGTTGCGTCTTTTATTTTAGTTATTATAGCAATTGGATACGATAGGTTTGTATTGTTATTTGCTTAAGCAACTCCAAGACGACCTCTGCGCTCGAACGCGTGGCCCTGAGTGGATCTGAAGGTTGCATGTTCTCAAATGCGCCCTTGATATCATCCAAAAATATGAAAGCATCATCAAAAAATAGAGAATTAGTAAAGTAACAAACTAATAAACTTAAAAAGTCATTGTAGAGTCGGACTTGTAGAGTAGAGCCGTGTCAAGCAAAAACAGCCTACAATCTTCTGTCTGACATTGCTGTTGTTGTGTGTGTGTCGAGCCAATAGGTCGACCAACCAGTCAACCAGACGCTCTCCCTCCCTCGCTCTATCCTCCGATCGTCTGTCCCCTCCCCCGATCTCCCCATCCCCACTGCGCCAGCTAGGCCAGTCAGCTCTCGGTCGTCGTTTCGTGAACACGCGTTGCCTTAGCGCTGCTACTTCTTTACGTCATAGTTAATTTAGTGCTTTATTTAAAACTCGCATAATTCGAGTAAGTAGCGCGTGTCTTATCTTTCTTCTAGCTCAGTAACGCAATCTTGGCTACCGTTATATTCAACGAAAATTCACGAAACTAACTAGCGCTTTGTCTTGTTACAGGTACCTACTTGGAACTGGGTGTGAACCCAGATACGGTGTGTGTGGTTTTATGTAATCTTATTTATGCTGTTATTGAAGTAACGTTTAGTGGAATTCAAACAGTGAAGGATCCGTTCAGTGTCAGTGCTTAAAATTGGATACAGTTGGATGGTACAGAAAGATAGAGTTGACGCCTCAGACACACTTTCTAGTGGTTGTGCTTTGTGTTTGTGACATTATCGGATTGTTCTTTGGATTTGAGCTGCTAAATGGCAATTGTAAGTATTATTTATTTATCATATTTTCCTCTATTAACAGATTTCGATAACGGAATTGGTAGTAAATGTAGATTATTTTGAACAACGATATTAGAAAAAGTAGTACATACCTAGTAAGGTTGAGTGCAGGCAGATGTGATCGTAATAATAAATCTTTTCTAGGGAGAGTGCTAAAATTGGGTCAACCAACGTACCAAATCGTAATGTCGATTTAAAATTAGAAACAGTCAAAGTTTACTAGCGACTAGCGTGCTAAGCGATACAAATTCTACATCAGACTTGCATACTTTTATGAAAACGAGAGTTAGTAAAATGATTGCAAAGATGTCAATAAAATACAATTTATTATAGTACACTTTTACCTCGTCTTATAAAATCACCATAAATAATTAAGGTACCCACTAGGTACGGAAATTATAATTAAATTAAAAACGGCAGATAATATCAAAGAAGAAGACAAAAGTAAAGACCAAGCTGTGAGAAACAATAGTGCCATTGTAACAATTAGGATTGGGAACAAAGCTTTGATTTTATCTGACTTTTTGTAAGCCATTAATCGGAATGGGAGAGTTGAGGTATCTACATATAGCTGGGCATGTTACGAATTCTCACATTGCTTAGTTGGCCTTCTGAATGCTCCGTGTGTAATGTGCCTAACTACCTACATTGTGAATTGTTGAGCAAGGCTGTCGAGCTAATGAGACATCGAGAATATCGAGATTGCAAATATACGGGCGCCATCTTTTAGAATTGACGCTCAACGCAGCAAGGTCTCGCATCAAGTTCACTAATTTTAGATCTGAGTGGCAACGTCTCTTGCTTAGTAATTATTTTTTAATTTCATTCTCCATTAATTTATTTAGTTCCATTTTACGATTCATTAAAGTAGGTATTTTTGTCTTATTTGCTTTGATAACCTTTATAATTGTCCTACTACGTCAACTTACCTAGATAAGTTTATCAGTTTATTAAATACCTACTTCGCCATGAGTGGAACCTATCTACACTATCTACACTAATATTATAAAGAGGAAAACTTTGTTTGTTTGTTTGTTTGGTTGTAATGAATAGGCTCAAAAACTACTGGACCGATTTTAAAAATTCTTTCACCATTGGAAAGCTACATTATCCACGAGTAACATAGGCTACTTTTTATCCCGATATTCCCGCGGGAACGGGACTTACGCGGGTGAAACCGCGGGGAGCAGCTAGTCTGTAATATGCGTTAAATTCTTGGCACTTGATTTGTTTTAGTATTCACGATCATTGCTTCCTGGCGAATGTTAACATCAGTCTAATCAAGAATAGGTATGTCCCTTTACTTACGGGCAAACAATTGACGGAGAAATCTAAAAGTTATTCATATAAGCGTTATTCGCTATGCGCGTTATACCGAAGCTCTACAATTTCCGTCACCAGAGTTTACTACTTGCTCAATCAAACGAACTTATTTACCGATGTGTACCTTATATCAAATTCTGTGAAACTTTATTACCGTAGGTGCAAAGAAAATTATTTCGATGATTAATTTCGATAGACTACAAAGGAGCACAAGCCCAACTAGCCTTTTTGGATTTCGTTGTGAACAAAGCTGTAATAAGCCTTCGTATACCGACCGACCTATTGGAAAAATAAACTAAGTTTCCACGACCTTATCATGATCGCAAGCTGGTTGATTTTATCGATCTCAATTGCAGTTCGGTGTCGTGTTTTCACATTTATATTGCAATTGTCATTGTAAAGTGGCGTGAAGTCAGTTTGCACTTGTGGAATACGCGTTCAGTACCAACATGGGTGCAAAAGTGGGTCAAGGCGCGTTCGCGGGCGGTCGGTTAGCGTTTCCTACTCGCCGGCAGACACGCCGCTATAAGGAAGACCCTCGTTATTCATACTTTAGATCAACCTCTATTTGATATGACAAATTTATTGCCTTCTCCGCTGCAGAGCCACGTCATTCGAGAGATTTGACCTGTTTAAACAACAAACATAAACTCGTCAATGTAATTGCGATTTGCGTCCATTTCTACATCTATAGAAATTTTCACACGATCTTAAAGATAACTGTCACGTTAGCAGTTGGCCCAAATGATAACTTTTTAGTACTTTCTATAAATTATGTCAAGGATTCATAAACGTTGTTTAGTTGTACATTTTGTACGATTTATGTTGTTCGGACATTTCAGCGAACAGATGTTGCAAGCTCTGTAAACTCATAGTGGTAAGTCGGTGAGTCACGCCAGATTAGCGAATTCGATGCGAAAGTAAACAAATAAGCTACATATTCGACTAGATAAGAACAATTTGAACTAGTTCAGACTACAGCGACCCACTTAGATACCGACTGATACTGTTACCGTTAAGATAACGCTGCCACTTTCTCTGCACGCTCCATTTCGCAAACTCTTCATAATTTTCATTTGTTAGCTAGACATACTTGAACCTGTTAATTGAAATAGTAAACGTAGCTTTGCAACAAGGTAGTTATATAACTTTTAGGCTTTACTAATAAGACCTACGAGTACGTTCTGGTTTTTCATGTCTAATAAATAAATGACAGTGATAAAACAGCCAATGTTTTAAGCAAATTTTCACGAAATCACGAGTCACGAAAATTTTACAGAATTTGCAATTAACGAAACATTATTTTAGATCAAGCTCAACTTTTTTCCTATGACAGACCCGAATCGAGGGTAATCGAAATTAAATTAAAAACCAAAGTCACTTTTGCGAGATCCAAGAGCACTCTTTGTGCAGTTAAGTTACCGAATGTAACATTGACTTTCACATTTGTAGCGTTGGTCGCTGATGTAATGTACGAAGCTATGCGCCCGCGCAGCGCCGTTGATGCGATTAGGTAAACGTTGCGCGCGCCGCTTTCACCCCACTTTCACCTCCATTTCCGCGTTGCGAACCTGTATATGTGCACGTAGAAACTCTACCACGTTGACTTATTTGCAAACTGTTCCAATAATAAGATAACCGGTGATCTGTTTCTAGTTTGCGACTGATTAAAGAAAGCCTTATTGGCTGTGGTCAAGTGTCTGTCTACATAAAACGTATATTTTGAGAAATGTTCGTAAGAGGTTCGTAGGTTAGGTACCCAGGTAAGTATACGAGTAGAAAATGAACTATAAAATTGGACACGTTACTGCTTACTCTACAAAGTTGATTACGATATACGATTTATTTACAATGACATAACCGCAGGGTAAAATGTCACCAGTGTTATCTCAATGATAACTATCAATCTACGACATATTTACTTCATTACGTGGCTCAGCTCATACTTCGAATGCACGACTTCTTGGAAAGCCACGCGGGGGGGTCGAAAAGTCGAAACGACTACACAAATTCTCGTATGAATCATATTTTTTATCCCCTTTGCATTAACAAGAATTTCTTGTGACTCGCTCGTTGTGGATAGAAACGACAAAAAAAGGTGTGGTTTTTCAGCTTAAGTTTTATATTTAGAGTATGGTACTTAGCAAGGTGCCTTAGACAAGGAATGTATAAAGTGTATTATTACTTTTGACTGCTATAAATGTTATTAATATGAATAATATTAAAAAGGATATATTAGTTTTCGATTATGAGGACTAAAGGAAAGGTGTAAATTTGGCAAGATGCCTAATTTGGCGCACCATCATTTTAGATAGAAAATTTTTAATAATGTTTTAGAAGAATATGCGAATTAATTGTCACATTGTTATTGGCAATAAATGTACCTATAACTGCACCTAGAGAGACCACAAAAGGCAATGACATGGTGACCGATAATGCTCTATCTCTCGGTCGCTCGCTTGCCATTTGTTTGCACAACTGCAACTTGCATTGTATAAAACTGTTACTACCTTCAACTCCTAACCGATGATTCCATCGCATTATGCTTTTCAGTTTGTCTGGTAGTTGCTGCGTGATCGCAAGCATTGTTGAGCCTTTTTACTCATTGTGTAATAGTTTCTACAATATCGATAATTATAAACTGGTTCCGTAACTGCTCATAGCAGGAAATACTAGTATACCTGAACGTTTTTAACATTATAGAATGTTGCAACTGAGCATAGATGATGAGTCTGAGAAGCGAAAGTATCATCGTGAATTGAAACTTTCCGTTTTGTGCAATCGAGGAACTGAATAATCATACAGCATACTTTCTGGTATTTAATAACAGTGAACAGGTTCGTGAGTCGCTTGCGAACCTCGGCCACTATTGACCCACTGACACACAAACGGTCGAAGGAAAACAACTCGGTTGCGTTGCGTGTCACAATCCGCTCGGTTACGGTACTATCGAAATGACTTTCGTCTACGATGCGATACCGAGATTATTAATTGAGATTTTAACGAGCTTGTAATGGAAGTTGGAAGTGAAATTAGAGTTATACTTGCTACGTGGGCGATCATGCAACCATATTTGTGTTACATTTTTGGGTCAGAAACTCAGAATTCTAGACCTAAATACATACATAATCTAATAGCTTTAAAAATATGCCGTGAGAAGTACGATCGAGAGCTCTTATTACGGTTAGCATTAAAACGTTTAGTTAACGACATCTTATGGGCATTCATGATAACGATCATGAATCCCGATCGCTTACACTTTTAAAAGGCCGTTCCATCTCACTCGTAACAACGGTATTTCTACAACAAAAGGATCATTTGGAACTCAATATTGTTGAAAGTTGGCGACATTCCAAATGGATGAGCTCTAGTTATTTAGTTTTAAAATAACCACCAGTAGGTATTTTATCCCGTGCTATTTGCGGTCGCACAGCTGTCTTGACCTGTAAACTGAGAATTAAACTAGTGGATTGTCTACCAGGAAGGATTGTTTCTAATTTTAGCGCTTTATCTTTGACGATTTATGTTACAAGTCGAGTTATGTTACAAGTTGAGCATTGTTTGTTTCATTGATAGGTGAAAGGGAACAGCTTCTCTCGTGGAGATTTACGAGTTGCAAAAGTAGGCTTTGCTTATATTATTTAGTTTTTTAGACAAACACTATGATGTCGAGAGGATGTAGCATATAAATAGAACTTATCTCTATAACTAAACAAGACAAACATCCTGCTCTAATTAAACAGATTCAGATATATTTAACATATTGTAGAATCTGATACAAATTATAGTTATAAATTAGTTTAAATGGTGTTCGTTTGAAACTAAAGATCCCCAAACGGAAACCTGAAACGAATACAGGAAGCGAGCAATCTGCTGAAACAAGTCAATCGCCGGTAATAAACAATGCAGATCTAATTTTAGAGGACGCTGGGTGTAAAATAGAACGGATATGTAGGCCGTAGCGCATCGCTGTTTATGCATATTATTGTCTATTTTATGGATCAAATAACAATCATTTTAGGACACCTTGGAACGTTCTCAGTTAATCTTATTTGTAAAAGAGTAATATGTAGTTGCAATTATTTCGATAGGTTGTCAAGAGATCGCTTCTTTAGCAATAAGATTGCACGTAGTAATAATTATGATTAGAGTTTGTTATCTTTAGGTGAGTTTTCTAAGATTTTCAATAGAGTATTGATGAAATGAAAATCGTAGATTTCAATTTCAAATCGGCGATATATTCTGCTTGCCAATCCAAAAAAAAACAGTCAACAAATTGGTTTTCCTTGAAAAATACACACAAATTTATATACGATACATGCGTATTGTCCTTTTATTTAGCACAGGTTTCAAAAACTTAACAAGGAAGTTAAATTTATCCTGGAGAGAAAATATGGATCTGTAGGTTAAATTCGTCTATTTACAACGCTATAATAAATTAAGTGATTGTGGGTAGATTGAAATTTGTACTAAGCACCTGTTATTAATTTTTTGGCATTACCTTGACTATTACTAGTTTATAGAATAAAAATATATATTTTGTATTACAATAAAACAATTTGCGATATTTATTATTAGGGTCGTGCTCAGGTTGTGTATCAATTAAACCCCCAAAGCGTTGAAGCTTGGTGGGGTTGAAATATTTCACTCCCCTCCCCTACCATTATTTGCTAGTCACACAAGGGACAGGGTAGGTATTACTTTACGTGACTGCAGAGGACGTGAAAAGATTAATCGACCCGAAAATTACTTTGCCAATTGTCATTTTACAAGTGCTATTATTCCAAACTGTCATTGTTGATTTCTTTTTAAAACAGATTGACTAGCGTTATCTGGCTGAATAATAAGCGGTGGAGTTTCGCTAAAGAATTCTGCTAAGTCTGTCAAGCCATCTTCACTAGTAATTAACCGCCATACAAAGGAAGTCTTATTTCTGTTAATTATGCTTATTATGTACTTACTCACTTTTAACGCTTTGATTGGTTAGATACTACTCAAAGTTACGATAAAGATTATTACAAAAATGATTGGTGTCTGCTGCTTTGCTCCAAAATACATTATCTCGAATATTATCGATATTATCAAGTTCAACCTTAATTATCTTAGGTTTGTCATTGAAGCCCTAGATTTGACCGTGGTGAACCCTCCGTTACGTAGGTAGTTAATAAGTATTCAATGTGTTCGTCATCGTTAGACTACCTAGAGTCCTAGAGCCTGTTTTATTATTATAGATTATGTTGATATACCTACTTAATGAGAAGTGTATGAGACTAAAATATGATCGATTACAGATCATAAGAATTCACCTAATATAAGCTATAAATATAAATAAATAAATCATAAGTAAGGTAAGGTACTAACCAAGTAGGTACTGCGCAGAAGTCCAAAATACAAAAGCATCTATCTATCTCTACTTATATTAAGTAAGTAGGTAGGTACTAGGTATTATGAGAAGCGTTGCTAAGTATTTAATAATTTGCACCTCCCATGACAATTTCCCTAACAATGAATGATGATCTCATCACTACCTCACCTACCTACAGTCTAAACAACTTATTATTATCAGCTCTCAATATTGAAGACAAAAACTGTACGAATTACGTTTCACCTTGTTTCGCGCGCCTCGCGGGGGCAATGACCCGCACAGCTGTGAGTGTGTACGTAAATAATGATCCGGACACACACGCGTGCGGTTTGCTTGTTTGTTTCATCGGAAATATTGAAGTGTAGCAGGTAGGTATTTCTTTTCCTTTTTATTTTGAGGGCTATCAATCAAACGGATAGTTGTAACTTCTTTCCAACACAAACTACTCTACTCACCTAAATAATACTCCTTAACTGCATAACTTAGGTAATTTAATTATAGATAAGTACCTACTTACAAATTTACCTACATTTATAAAATAGGTAGGTATCATACCTATTTACCCACTAAAAAATCTAGTGAATCTACTCAAACTCATTACCTAGGTACCTAGGTATCTGATCTAGATAAGTCAATAAATACTGCGATGGACTCTACATAAGTAAAATACTAACCAAACGATCTACCTACCTAAAGAAATGCGTCATTCAACAAGCGAAATAGGGCCGTTGCAAATTTTTTATTGAACAAAAACAGTTTTAAAAATCAATTCGCATGATTATGTGGTGAATCTTAATGGATTGCTAACGGATGTCATATATGGGTCAATGTCCATGCAGCTGTATTATCTTGATAACACATTATAAATTTAATGTTTTTTGAACATTCATTTAATTTAAGTAGCAATACATTTGTACCTACCTACATATCTATACCTACTTATCCGATTTATTTTGATTGAAAATGCATTTTATATAAAATGCCAATTCTAAAATGATAAAAGTAAAACTTTATATAGGATAGCAACAGATTTAGGAGAAATTAGACGATAAAGAATTCGGTCTCTATTCTCAAAGGCAATTTCTTAGTTAGGTATTGCAGAGTTAAGTAAAATAATTAAGTATATTTTTTAGCTGATAATTAGAATATTAATCTCTCCACGATCGATGGTCTACTTACGAATTGGGCAGCTTGCCTGCTCATTTATATATGAAACAATGAGTACTAAGATATTTTGAGCACCACGATTACAAAAATATGATGATTTGAACTGCGCGTATTAGGTATATTGGTTTAATATATTTCAGATCATTTTGACTCTACTCTAGACGCTTTTCAATTTGACGCTGATGACTGTACCAAACCAACCAATCGGGGTATTTTGTACCAACTATATCCCCTTGCTTGGTGGGGAAAATGATCTTCGTCTTTGCCAAATTTTGAAGGGTACGGTTGGTTACTGACTGTTATTTCATTGTTGCAGGTAGTTCATTAGCAAAACTAGAGACATGAACGCGACTGGGGGCAGTCATTCGCATCAAGCTGGATAGCTTATAACAAGTAAGTTGAAATTTTATCACAGTTAAATAAACACATTTCTTTCGCTACATAATTACCGCCTGTAGTAGGTACGAATGAATTGTAAATCGGCTTACCATTATTCTACTGACCACCACGAGCAAGTTCAAAATTTGAAGAAGGTAATGGCCGTGGTCAACTGTTTTTAAACTTTAGAATTATTTTCGTTTGCTGATTTTAATCCTAAGGCTTTGGAACGAGCCATTAATCATACTTGGCACCTAAGTTATCTCTAAAATGTTTAGATATAAATTACATTCAGACTAGGCGTACCCTTGGGCTGTCTGTTAATTTATTTACCTTGAAATTCTTCAACCGTGATCGATGAATATTAAGTTACTAGTCGGTCTTCTTGGGTACTTTACTATTAGGGCTTAGCTGACGTAACGTAATCTGGATTCTATTATTATTGTCCTTAGGGTCACATATTTTATATCACTAGTCTACTTCTCCACATTATAATAGACAACAGTAATCGTATATTTTCCAGAGTAAATATCTAATTTTAGAGAAGAAAATGTTTTAGTAAGATACTTTGGTTAGTTTGCTTGATTGTAGCGGAGTCACTTACGCGTTACGCCCAAAATCCGAATACTGAAACGCGAAATAAAGTAAGTGGTGCTTATTTTGACATTTGTCTGTAGAAATCTCATGAAATCTGTCACAAAAGAACCATACGACGGCCTTAACCATTTAATTAACGTTTGAGTATTCGGGCATAGTGTAGGTAAATAATGAAAATCACCATTTATCGAATAGTGTTTTTTTAACTAGTGCTAGTAGTTTCATAGACAACCCTAGTTGTTTTTTTTCAATTTGTTCTATAGAATAACCTACCTTTACATCCTTAGGTAGAAGTTTATAATATTCCCCTTGGGCACAATGCGATGAGGTTTCCCCGCGTTATGGATGGGGGCGCGGCATAACGGAATCCTTGTAAGTGCGACGTAATGGCATCTCGGAACGGATGGATGTACCTACGCGTGCAATTATTGTGACCTGAAGAGCATGGGTGGGCACTGTTCATACCGTTTAGTTTAAACAAATGTAAAGTAGAAGGTATACAGGATATTAATAGAATCTCCGTAAAACTGTGATAAGTACATCACGTGGTTTTCAGGACTACTCGTCTAGTAATCCAGTTACCTACTATGTTCTCGATGTACCTACCTAGATATATTAGTTGCACTGAGTACATTTTCTTAAGTAGAGTTCGTTTTCGTACGTTAACCTTTGAGTAATATTTGTGATGTCATTGACCTCACAGACGTCAGACAGGTGACATTGACCTTTTTAGTTAAAAATAGAGCACGAACATAGACGCTTTTTTTAAGTTCTACAAGTACTCTGAAAGTAGGTTAGGTAAAACCCAGTGTCTTAACTCAAAACTAAGGATGAATATAGGTAGACCAGGTACCTACAGTGTGGATAGATGAATCAATTTGAAAATTAATGCGTTATGCCTGCCTAGAATAATCATGGGCAGCGCGTTTCGCTCGTTAGAGCTGGGATTTTAGCAGTTGCCAAGCGAAATCATTTTGTTTTTATAAAAAAGTATTTTATTTTATTACATAAAGTTTTAATACCTAACAAGTACCTACCGATATACTCGTAGATATTTTATTTATTTTTATACATGTTAGTAAGTAATTTATACAATACCTACTATACGTTGCCTATAACGTTTTTAAGTCTTTTCTCTTTGTTAGACTTTATTATAGCTATCAAAATAAAAGAGATAATATACATTTCATTCAAAAAACAGGCTGATATCTCTGGCTGTATTAAAATTTGAGGAAGGAAATCATTATTGTTAGGCGGAAAACTTTCGTACCGGAATTGGACCAAATCCAAGTCTTGTTTGATTTTGTTACGAATAACAATAATAACAAAACAGAATGCCGAGAAAACAGATCAACAAGTTTATTGATGCGACAAGTAGGATATCCGGATATTTATTGGATATGTTTCGCGTGGGCAGAAATAAATCAATGACCCAGGTACATTCTAGTTTCGTATGGAGTTTGCGCTGTTGGTTGCAGCGTTTATTAATAGAATCTGCAAGGGCTGAGCGCATCCCATTCGTCAGCCAAGGGCAGAGGGCTGACTGCAATCGATAGAGCGCCGCTACTGCCGCTAGTTGCTACGTTACAGCTTCCCGGGGAGTGTTATCAGTCACAGCCCAACCCTCGCCAAACACGCATGGCACGTGGCATGGCACTGCGATCGTGGTATTCCTCAGAGCGTACCTATTTTCAGTAGCACCAATTGAAGAGCGCCTCGGTATTTTCAGCTTAGAAAGTAAATCCACCAAATCATTTGGGTTGTCTCTTGCATATACTTAAAATAAGAACAACAATTTTTTGTGAGGGAACTGCTCGCGAACCTATTTTTTTCCGACTTTTGGTAGGTATCTTACGGAATAAACTATTCAGCAGTCGTCTGCCTGAAGGTATTTAGAACGCTAAGAACACTTGTAAGGTACCTAATTTGGGCTATTCAAAGTGTGCCAAAGCTAACCGTAATAAGTCTATTGTTTTCAGTTTTAATTTGTGCGTTGGTTTGTTCGTGACACGGTTACCGAGAAAGTTTTCCGTGAGTAAATAGCGAAGTTGTGAAACTTCTGTTCTTTGTTTTGTCAAGAATCTCGATCTTTGTTTCCTCGGCAATGTTATTTAGTACTTTGGATGACAGTGATGTAATATTTTTTTGTTGATTGCATGTCGATAGGTTTAGATTACTTGATTGAATTAAGTTTCTTCCTATCCTGTAGGTAAGCAATTTCAGTACTTAATTTAAAAGTATTATTGTAATTACCCAATAATACTTTTAAAGTATGTCTAAATACGTATAACTATTAAGCTACAATTACAAATGGGACTTTGGATTAAAATGGAGATCGCTGTGGGTAACAACGTACCTAATAAGATTAATTCAAAGATTATGAGTAAGAAGCTAGCTAGATAACGGCTTTCTCGATTAATATAATATTGCTGTTAGTAAATGTGTAATTCAAGATGTATCTGCTGATAGCTACCAAGATAGTCCATGCCCGTAAGAACTAGCATAAGGGCTCTAATGTTTTAGGTACTTTATCGGGTAGGTAGGTACCTCCATAATTATTCGTATTTATGTTAATTTATGAAGGGTGCAGTGTAGTACCTATGTATAGTTATGTTATATTAATTAGTTTGCGTGTGTGAGGGGCAAAGCCCGCTCAAGGGCAATCCGTGGGCATCGAACTTGCTTTATAATTAAGTATGTCTAAATACGTATATCGAGTTTATTGCCCTAACGAAAAGTTCATCTGTGTTCGTATATCAATTTATAATAGGTACTAACTTAGTTACAGCTGATATTTTACGGTTCTTTATATTGTTATAGGTAAATAACACAGAAGAACAGCATGGACGTAACCTTCAACAATGCACTGGAAGGGAAAGTGCGGCAGTACTTCCTCGGCGTGCCGAAGCCGGCCTCCGCGGAGGGCGCCGGCGCAGGCGTGGGCGCGTGGCCCGCCGGCGCGCCGCCTTCCGAGGGCGCGCCGGCGCAGTCCGGGGCCCCGGCGCCATCCTCGCGGCCGCCCTCCGCCGCCGCCGCGCCGCCTGCCTCCCCGCTGCGCCCGCCCGATGATCCCATCGAGCCCGAACCGCACATCATCCACAAGGCTACTGTGATGCGCGAGGCGGCCGAGAAGCGGCGCGAGATGCCCGATCTCGACGACGAGGAGCCGGCCGGGGCGCTGTCGCCGCCTTCGCACATCATCCGCAAACCGCAGCGCGCGCTGCCATCTCCCGCGCCCGCTCCCGCCGCACCCTGCCCCTCTCCCGCGCGCCCGCTCTCTCCCGCCCCCCCGCCGCCGGCTCCCGAGCAACAGGAGGGCGCGGGTCAGTTCCGGCCGCCGACTCACCGCGTCCAGACGCCGACCTCGAGGCCGCCCGACCCCTACGCTCCGAGCCGTCCCCCCGACCCGTACTCGGCGTCCCGGCCGCCGGAACAGTACGGCAGGTACCATTACGAGGCGAGCGTGGCGGACGGCGGCCGGACGTCCAGCGGGCCGGTCGCGTCGCCGCAGCCGTCGGCGCCGGCTCGTCACAGCCCGCAGACGTACGCCCGCATCTCCAGCACGATCGGCGCCGTGCACGCGCCGCAGCACGCGGCTTCGCGCCTGCGAGAGAGCGCGGCGCATAGCCCGCCCGCGCCTCGCTACGCTATGCCGCCGACGCAGCCGCCTCCTCCTCACAACGATCGCGTTCCACCGATCCATCACCCGCAGGCGACCCCGTCCGCGCAGAGGCTCACGTCTGTGGACGCGAGGACGTCGCATACCTACCCACCGCTGCAGCAGAGGCGAGAGACGTCGCCGTACGCCCGCGTGAATTCGCATTACGATAGGCAACCGACGGTCCCTACGCGAAAGTATGACCCGCAGCAGGCGTACTCTGGCTATCGGCCTTCGCATACCGCACCTCAGATACTATCGAATCATCGAGTAGATATAATGCAGCAGCAGATTCAATACAAGCAGGCTGCTATCGACGCTCTGACAGCAGAATATTCGGCGAGAGTAGCCGAGCGTGCGGCACCGTCGTTGGCGCCGTCGCCGGCGGGGTCCGAGCCTGTGCGTATTCCTCCAAGAACAGATTATCCATCTCTAAGCAGAAATGACTCTCGAAGTAGCTATCACTATCCTTCACCGTCGACATCGTCACGGTACGTCACTAATGTGCCGTCATCTTCGAATTCGGCTTTGCAAGCGAGGGCCTCATTTCGTATGGCAGCTGTTCCAAAACAGAGTTATAATTATGCAGCGTCACCTTCCGTCCAAACATCACCGGTTAGATCTGTCGCGAAGCCAGTTTACCCAAACCAAAAAGCGAAGCCGACCGTTTCCGTGACTTCTCTTTATAACGAAATTAAAAGCAAACGTGAACCTACAGCGCCGGCGAATCAGAGCAAACAAAAGCGTGAGTCACCGCTTGACTTATCTGTGAAGACGGTTAAAAACTCGGCGGATTCATCGACCACTCAAGATGACGCAGTAGATTCTGCTTCTGCTGATAGTAAAACTTTGCCTCTGCAGCCTCGGCCTTCTTCGATAACGGGCCGCCACCCACACATGCCAGCTATAGGTTTTGCAGCATCTCATAAGGTTGACTTTGCGCCTAATTTCAATCAATACGGTGAAAGAAGTGCATCTCAAGGCTACGGCTCGGTACCGCAACAGAATCACCCGCCAGTTCGATACAATGGGGCTTATGAAACTCGTCGTCCAGTTCCTGAAACATACCCTATAGAACATCCTCATCAAGAACGTAGCAAGTATGGCGTTCAAGTTGCTAGACCTGCGTATGTTCCTAAAATTGATCTTACACGACCAATTGCCGATCAACGCCATGCGGAGAGAATTCGAGATGACAGAAACTTCTTGATCGAAGAAAAGAAACGGCCTGCCGGTCCCATCGCTAGTAACATTCCTGAGAAAATTGTACGATATGAAACATGGTCTGCAGACAGTCGGATAGAACGTATGAGCCAATCAGCA
Organism: Xanthorhoe spadicearia; assembly: GCA_947086425.1. Taxonomy (NCBI): domain Eukaryota; kingdom Metazoa; phylum Arthropoda; class Insecta; order Lepidoptera; family Geometridae; genus Xanthorhoe; species Xanthorhoe spadicearia. Next base: position 8,074,664 of record OX352204.1, on the reverse strand, counting down.
AGAGAGCAACAAGAGTTGATGAATCAACCTGTTTACAGCTACACGAGTCACAAGCAATTAGAGGCTTACCAGAATGAACAGAAAGCTAAGCTTTTTTCATCATCAAGTATGTATCGTCAAAATCATCAGCAGGCACCTCACCGTTATCCAAGTAACGTGTATCCCGCTGAACTGCATGCTCGAGAGATACCGCCTAATGAATATCATCATCAACATTACCCAGAAAGAAATCATCCTATGAACAACCGGCATCACGTTATACAAAAGATTCCAAACCAAATGAGAGAAAAAGATCCCCACCTACATCACTTAGATCCTCACAGCAGAGTACCTGCAAAACAAAGCGTTTTAAGTATACTGAGGAACAGCTTAGAAACAAAGAATATCGGATTCGTGGACCCAGCGAGATCTGTTAAACCGGATATAATTGTTATTGATGATGTAGATGACCCAGTGATAGACATAACAGATTTAACTAAAGAAAATGACCATGAAGCTAGTGCTCCTAAGCCTTACAACATGCACCTATCTGGTCCAGCCTCTCCAAGTTTTGGCAACCATATTCAAATGCCAAAAGCAATAGACTCAATCCCAAAAGATTCAGAATATCAACACAATGAAAACCTTGAAGGCAAAGTAAAATCTCCAGAAAGTGATGTTGCGTCAAGGATAAGGACAAAAGCAGAGCTTAAATCAATGCCACCTTCACAAGACAATGCTTTGAGAGAAGAAATAAAACCAAGTTTCTCATCAGAAGGTGACAAACAAGTTAAGTTACTTCCAAAATCACAGAAGCAGCATCTTTTCAATCAGATTCGAGAAGATCTCAGGTTGGAGTCTGTTATTAAAATTGAAAAACCATCAGAACCCATCATGCCAGAAGTGAAATCAGAACCTATGAATATCGAGGAAATTGAAAGAGACGCCGTCATTCCTATTAAAACGGAAGAATCGGAAACTTTTAATACCGAATGTTCCCCTGAGGACTTAGACTGGGCAAATGCTTGTGATAACTTTATGGAACAACTGAAAACAGGTCCACAGCAAAAGAAGAAGTCTTTAAAAAGACGTGTGGAGAGCCTCGATACTGAAAAAGAGCCTAGAATAAATAACACACAGAAAATCGAGTTAGGAGAACCCACTTCGCATAAACAATTGCATGAAATAGAGCAGCCAACTGTTTCTACTATTCCTACCGATATTGTAATAAAACAAGAACCATTGGATGAAGTTACAAATGAAGATCTCTCAGCTTTGTCAGCTTTTCCAGGTAGTGAAAAACAAATATTAGAAGACCGAATTGAAGACAAAAAACAAGATGTAGATGTTGTAATTAATAAAAAATTGGACAGTAGTAAGAAACATGACACTGAAAAATCTACAAAAGTCAAACAAAAAATTAAAGCCAAACTTGACAAAAGTATTGCGTTAGCTACAACCCACATAAAAAAAGAAATAAAAGAAGGTAAAGACAAAACTATGAGAGATAAAAAAGAGGTTAGAGGAAAGGAAATCAAAGAAATTAAACGTCGTAAAGAAAAGGTTGTGAAAGAAATGAAAGAGAGTACAGATAAAATCATAAAAGATTCAAAGGAAAGCAAAGAGAAAGTGGTGATAAAAACTGTGATAAAAGAAGAACAAGAATCAACAGATGATGATGAGCCATTGATTAACAGTAAGATAATAAAAGAAAAAGAAGAAAGCGATCGCCTTAAATACCAACTTCTAAAAGATTTTACTGAAAAATCTGCATATGTTAAGCTCGAGTGTTGTGATGTTGATGTAAATAAAAACAACAGGAAATCACTAGATTCTGTGACTAAAGAAAAAGAAGACATTAAACCAACTAAAGTCAAATTATCAAGACAGCTCTCACGATCTAAAACGAAATCACTTTCTATTGATAACAATAAAAATGAAAAACAAGAAGACAATTCAAGTTCTGAGAGTGATGATGATCTTTGTGTTGCGAGTAGACTCAGAATTCGTAAAAGCATTAAAGGTGAAGAAAATAAATCTTTAACAAGTATCAAAACACCAGCTAAGTCTTCACCATCCAAGAAATTAGACAATAGCAGTGCCAGCAATAGTTCCACACCCGTAAGGAAACCAGGCTTTGGTGATGGCTCCGATTTCCACCCCGGGTGGGAAGAAGAATTATTTAGATACAAACGATCCCTTCGTATGCCTACGAGACTAATTGCGATACCGCGTGGCCGAGTTGCAGGACCATTTATGCGTGGGTCGGGAGCTTTCTTTTCTAGAGGGACTACTTCTCTGCCCGATTTAGACCCGGTTCCCCTTTCACCAGCTCCATCTTCCGCACCGTCTGCTGCTACTGATGATTTGTATGCAAGACGACCAGACAAGCTTACAATAGATAGTGATCTGGATTCAAATTCTAGTTACTCAGCTCCGAACAGATTACATTACGATTCTGAGGCATCTACATCAACTGTAACATCAACAACAAAAAAAACAAAAGGAAGTTCCATCGTCGATGTTCTGATAAAAAAATGTGGTAAAAAAGAAGAGTCAAAGCGGAGAATGAAAGAACGAGAAGATAAAACACCGAAATTAATTGCTAAATCTAGTAACACTGCAGAACTATTACAGACGCCTAGTTTAGGGCTATTGAAACATAATAATAAAGGCAATTTAGTTGCAAAAAAAGAGAAGCTTGAAGAAGACATATTTTATTTGGGTGCTTTTAGAAAAGAAACTGTTACAGCATACAGAAATGCTTTTATAAACAACACGGACGGTCTTCTTGGTGCCACCGAAGAATTTACACCTGTAGTTTTGAAAACAAGAACAAGAACTGAAAGTAGAATTATTAGACAGCGCGCAACTATAAAAGAGGTATTTGGGGATGAACGGCCTGCTTCTGCGCCCCCAACGTCGTGTAGGGAACCAGACAATTACTTAAATGAAAAGGAAGAGCAAATTGTCATCAAGAAAGAACCAGAAGAAACAAAACCTAAATCGAAACCCAAGAAAATTGTAAAAGGAAAAATAATCCGTAGATCTAGCTCAATTAGAGATGGACTCCGGAGCACTAAGCTACTAAAACGCAACGACGCCAAAGGTCGCCTTATGCGTATTAAAAAGAGGAATAGTATAATGATCATGAACAACAAAAGAATGAAGGAAATGTCGAGTAATAAAAGCAAGAATGAAAATAGCCCAACAAATAATACAGACGATAAAGTCAAACAAAAAGAAGAAAACGGATCACCAGTGTCCGTTGACGGTGAACCTGAAGTCAAAAAGCGTTTTAGGCGTTTATTTGGTAGACGAAAGTTTAGTTCTGGGTTCGATTACATTCGGAAAAAGAAGAAGATAATTCGTAGAGACGATCAAGTATTGAAAGTTCGTAGACAAACTGTCAAACCCAGCCCTGAATCCGTTATTGATATTCAGAAAGAGATCAAAAGCTGGTTTATAAATAAGAGCGTTGGGGAGACTCATCTTCATCGGGCTGCCAGACTTGGATACACGGTAAGTACCTTCTAAGCAGTTTTCCTTCTAACTTTTATTAAATAGAATCGTGGTTATAACTACTGCCTTCTTTCTTTTAAGGATTGCGTGGCATATTGCTTGGAGAAAATGGATGCGGACCCATCGGCTAAAGACAACGCAGGGTTTACTCCTCTTCACGTTGCGTCGGCTAAGGGACATGTAAGAATCGCTCGTCTCCTTCTCCAATACGGCGCAAATGTGTCTGCAGCTGCTCAAGGAGGAATCAGGTATGAAATATGATTTTGCATAAATATCATGTTACATTTTCTCGATATTTTTTGAAAACTCATCATAAGCTCATCTTCATATTGCTTTTTTTTTTGCTTTGTTCTTAATTTGGTTCATTTGTTCAGGACATATCTATTTTACAAACGTTTTATCATCGTTACTCTGTAAGTCGAATTTCGAGTGATAACAAGACATTTCTGAAAATTCCAGACCGCTACACGAAGCCAGCGAAAATTGTCATGTGGAGGTGATGAGGTTGCTGCTATCATACGGCGCAGATCCCTTACTCGGCACCTACGCTGGCCAAACCCCTGAGGAGTTAACCGAAGGACCAGCGGCCAAACTTCTGCAGCTGCATATTGCTGATGTGCAGGGGAGAGCTTTGGAGCCTTGGGTTTTTCCATCACCAGCTACTATCATAGGTAAATATACTTCTGAAAAATGTACTAACTACGTACATTATGTTGGTAATCTTATTACCACTTTTCCATAAGTTCCTATTATATAGGTATTTAATATGATTTACCGTCCGGCTTACGGAATATGTGTTTTATCGCACCTGTATCATAATTTTTGTGAAAAGCAATGTAAATAAATGGTAATTTTTTGTTTGGTTCCCATAAATAAATATCCTTCGACATTTCACAGTCAGCGTCATCACATCTAGTCCCACCCAAGCCAAGAAACTGAATGTTTGTGTTTAGTAAACCGATGACTATTTATTAAATACATTTTTTGCTCATGTTTCTCAGTCACCCAAAATAACATGTTACCATAGCAAAATAATGAATGAAGTTATCAGTCTTGGCAAGGCTAATACTGTTACGAAACGCAAAGAGCCGGCTAATGGCGCGTAATATAAAGTAATTGCTTGACATTCTGTTGTATTGTTGAGGTTTTATAGCATGATGTATCAATGCTGTTTATGCTATACACAAATAGTCAAACTAATAAGAGCCTTGAAGTTCAATCAGATTTTAATTTCTGAGTCTGACCGAATTAAAGGTCACATTTTTGCGACGCCGCATTTTCATCTGTATGATGAGACCTTTTAACTATATTTTAATACTTCAATATGCTTTTACTTTCAGACCAGGACGAGCTCGGTTGCGACCCGCTCTCATCCCCTCCCTCTGCATCCCCGCTGCCCCCTCCCGATTCCATGATGGAGATTCAATGCACGGAGGCTCCATTGCCACCGTTCTACAGTCTGAGGACTGCGCCCGGCCAGCCAGCAGACGGACTGTGGTGCTTGTTGCAGGATATTACCAACTTATTACAGGTAATTACCACAAATACGGATATAAACATAAATCTTACGCTCTGCAATCAACTATACCAATTTTCATGCAGTATTATAGGTAATCAAAATAGTTTTTGCGAAACAATATTTTACAGCAGCAGTTTTTTTGCGCCCTTGACAAACTATAGCATGTTTAAGTTCTTATAGTAAATTTTAAACAATTTAAAAACATAATTATCATAGTATGTAATCGCTGTTAAAGTTTTTAGATTTTATAGTGGATGTGGAAGGCGTGCCACATACTACGTTAGGCCTGACTGGCTTTGTTATCATACTCGTATATGGTAGGTACCGGAAAATTATTAACGAACAACTAAACATCTACTGGATATGGATTGTTAATAAAAAAACAAAGATTAAACAGGAAAACGATTCGTAGAGTAAATTGGTTAAAGGTATGACTGTAACTTTGTGTTATGATTATGACTAATTATGACGTACCGTTAACTATACGGTACCCATCATAATGTATTACTGAAACCTGAATGGTACCAGTTGACATCACATCTCACCAAGGTTACTTGAATACGCGATATTAAAAAAATGCTTTCTCCTTTCAGATAAAATCAAAAGACAGCTTACTGAAGCAAATCCACTGCGGTTCTGGCTCTCCCAAGGAGCTATTACGAGAAATACGAACTCAGGAGTTCTTAGAACGCGCCCAGTGCAACCAGCTGCTCGGCGCCGGCGAAAAGGTCAACGTAAGAGCTTCCAAAGTGGCCCTCGTCAGGGTCACCGACAAACTACGACAACTGCTCAAGATAGAAACTGTTCTAATCAGCTGACATTGCGAGATAGAGTGTAGAGATGGAACAGTGGACAGGAATACTGACGGTGAAACGAGTTCCGCAAAATCAACTCGATTTGTGAATTAAGACGAAGTGTAGCGATTGGATTGACGGCTCAATAATCGAGATCTTGAAACTCAGCTCGACTGATTATTGTAATTAACATGTATCTCAGTAAGAACAATATAAATTGAATAATATTCATAAAGAGACTGTGTAATTTAAGGCAGCCATTACATAATCAATGTGTTAGTATTTATTAACTTAAAACTCTTGATTAGTTGGTGTGATGTATACCGTTCGAACAATCCGCTTGTAAAATATTGTAAATAGCTTTTTAGATTTACTATACGCGCGTGTATACTTGGTGAGATATAACTTAGAGAATGAAAGATACTGTGCACCGCGTAAGTCGCTTTATGTGTTTCATATTTAATGGGTGCTATTAACGATGGTGAAAGGTGTGTCTAATTATCGTTACGGATATCACCTAATAACGTTATTAGTAGAAAATGTAGGAAAATAACGAGATGTAGTTACCACTATTTATAATAAAAGCATTAGCATAATCTTTTAATGTGTGTGCAATAGTATACGTGCGTGGAAAATGATTGTTAGTTTACGATTTATACCTATTAATAAGGAGGGTACGTAACAGGGTTGGTGTGCCCTTAGCTCATAAAGCACTTTAGTCAACGAAGAAAGTGCAATGTGAAAAGATTGAATGTTCTCCTAAGATTTCATTCAGACCCCGATTGGGTAGCTCAAGTTGTAAAACGGATACGGAGGTCGTGAGTTCAAATCCAATGCTCGGATTTGCGGTAAATTTTGTATGAGAATGTTTTTTTATTATTCAGTCATATTCACCAATACATCACTGTTAATCGTTGATAATCACGTAAATTGTTTTGAGATTATGCTAGTAACTTCATTTACCTATACAATTTTATGTTATTTGTTATGTTTGATCAATATTATCAGAAATATTGAGTTTATTATTTTATTGACCAATTTATTTACTTGTAAATTATGTAGTTGTTTTTATTTAAAAATCTAGGAAATTTATTAACTCATATTATTCTAAGCATATCGCAAATAGTTAAGAATCAAATTTAAAAAATCTATTATTTTTGATTTTATATATTACAAATTGATACATTATGGTTATATTTTAAACTAATTATGAGAAAAATTAGAAAACCAAATTAAAAGTATTTTTGAAATATTTGTCTTTTAGCTGTTTTATAAAATCTTAATTGGTAAATCTTGTCCTTTGAAATGACCAAGTTCCGCCCTATTTCTATTTGTCTGGAGAAAACATGAAACGGAGAAGTACATTTTTGAACTGTGATGAAATAATAATAATAATTAGGAGAAAACTTGGATGGGAATGACGGAACGAAAATTAGGAACGATTTTTCTAGTACCTACCTTATTAACTAACCACTTTTAGTGATAAATACCTACCTATATAATATTCTGAATGGAAATAAAATTGTAAAAAATTGTTTAGTTTTAATTATAGTGTAATGCTAAGTATTATAGATATTGACACATTACTTGTTGATAACTTGAGAATAATAAAAATGTGATCAATTAATAATATTTTTTTTAATTTGATGTACACCTTGTAGGTACCTACTCATATTTACATCTATACTAACTTTTACCTCTTTATAATATATTTTAATTATAATAATACTATAAAGAGGTAAAATTTGTTTGTTTGATGGAGGTAATCACCAAAACTACTCAACCGATTTCAAAAATTATTTCATGGGTGTGTAGGATGGACTGTCCAGGTGGTTATAAGCTATATTTTATCCTGGTAGCTTCATTAGTATTCGATATAGATATTCTCTAAAACGTATTGTAAAACTGTTAGGTAAGTACCTACCTACTTAATACGTTGGGTGTAGGGATTGTAGAACCGGTGCTCTTTCAAAGAACCGGGATTTTCGGTACTTTCTGGCTAAAGAACCGGGATTCCCGGTACTTTCGGTACTTTCGGTACTTTAGTTAAGTCTTCATGAAATGGCAGAGTTAAAAGTGTTTAATGAAAGCATAAAGTAAGACAGGGATGAAATGACAGGGCATATATAAAAACATTTTAATATAATCAATAAAATGTTTTATTTCTTGTTTTATAGACACTAAATCGGTCTGATTTGGTACCTAAGTTACTAATCAGTCTTAGTTTAGCTTTCTATCATATAATTTAAATTAGAAAACAGGGTTTTATCGCGTTAAATACCTTTTTTATATTATTTCCCGACGTTTCGATTGTGTTACAACAACCGTGGTCTCGGGCGAACTGTATGTAGGTAGTCTCCGACGAGAAGCGGCAGTTAGCTTCACTACCCTCACTCAATCTTCGTTCATTGGCAAGAATCTTCGGATCTTGAAGCTTAATCCAGTGGTTAGGTCGAGGTGAGGGTAGTTGGTTAGGTCGAGGTGAGGGTACTTATGCTAACTGCTGCTTCTCGTCGGAGCCTACCTATCTACTCCAGTTCGCCCAAGACCACGGTCGTTGTAACATATAATCAAAACGTCGGGAAATAATATAAAAAAGGTGTTTAACGCGATGAAATCCTGTTTTCTAGTTTAAATTATGTATTGTGATCGCGAGAGTTTTAAAAAGACTACCTATCATTATATCAACAAAACTCTTATTGCAATTATGCATTAAACAAATTTTAATATTCAACTTCCCAACGTTTTTATTGTTAATTTAAATAAGAAAAAGAACAGTGTAGTTTTAGCATAGCATTATTCAGTCTCAATAGGCGTACCTACCTAGCTAATATACTCAAGAGCATGCCTAGCAACGTCACAATGCAAGAGTAGCAGCGTCACAATTTTTCTACACATTTCACAAATCTTCTTTTATGCATTATAGAAGTACAATTCAGGGTTTTGCAAATATCCTAATATTGTAGTTTCCGACAGTCTACGTTCTCTATAGATAGAAACCGTGTTGGCTAAGTGGATTGGTACTTCGACTTTCGTTCCGGAGGTCGTGGGACCGAATTCAGCCGTGCATCAATGGACTTTTCGTATTGAAATGCGCTTTAACACGAGCTTTAAACGGTGAAGGAAAACATCGTGAGGAAACCCGCGGCTAGTCAGCCCCACACGTATTGACATTGTCTTTCCTGTGGATAATGGCCGGCTAAGCTGAGAGGGTGGTTTAGGTGCTGGACAAGCCTATTCCATCTCAAGAGTGTCCCGTTAAGTGTAGGCAAAGATTGCCTCCTGCCTGACGCTGTATAAATAATCTGCTTTATATGCAAAGGACTGAGTTTTTTTTTCTGCACGTTAGAAGTTTTAGAAACCGCTCCAGAGCATTTGCTAGACTGCCACATCGTGTTTTTGAGTCTCTTGTCAGTGGTAATGCTTTTTATTTAAGCAGTTGGGCTTTAGGCAATAACAATACAATACAATTAGAAATATTTTGAACGTAAAGCATTTTTCCCGAAAGTACCGAAAGAACCGGGATTTGATTTTCAAAATCCCGGTTCTTACAACCACGAAAAGAACCGGGATTTCCCGGTACTTTCGGTACCGGTATTTCCCGGGACCAAACCCTAGTTGGGTGCCCCGGACGCACTGGCTCGTCCTCTAGCAGAGCATCCTTGGGCCTTGAATGTGTTAACACGTTGGGTGCCCAGGACGCACTGGCTCGATTACCTGCAGCGGAGACGGCCGCGTAAGCTGGTCCTTGAATGTGTTAAGTACCTACCTAATACAAAATACAATGGCCAGCACCTGCATTGGTCAGTAATTGTACCTACACGTCTTACACCAGCCTTAGATAGGTTAGGTAGGTATTCGCAAATTACCAAACTTCTAAGACCTAAGATAACAAGGTAAGAATGTTTTAAAATGCAAGTGGACTTACGGAGAAATGAGTTCGTGTAGCTCATGATTGCTCTGAGGTGTAGCTAGTGTATCTATCTACCTACCTACTGTTTTTGGTAGGTACGTACCTAGGATAGTGTAAAGTGAAGAAACAACTCACATAAATTCAGCAGGCTTGTGATAACGACAAGATTCTCTCATAGATCCTCGAGCTATGTCAGTCAACTAGTATGCTATGTTACCTACTACGTTGGTAGGAAAGTTTGTAGGAAGTTTTCATCACTCACCTCACACAAACACTACGAAATTAAAGAAAGGAACTCACGTCTCATACAAACTTTTGAAAATTTGATTTGAATAAAAACAACATACAATTTTTTGGTTTGTTTACTTTTAACCCACAGAGAGAGAACACTAGTTTGTTTAATTTATATACGGATACGGAAACTTTAACTAAACTTTAACCCGACCGAGGCTGCCGGATTTACGATTTTTTTTTATTTGTTGGTGATAAAGTGGAAGTTAATTTTAGATTCTAGCTTTGCTAGGGAGACACTCACTGCCAGCTGCCAATATTTTATAACATTCATTGTCAAAAACAGCTTTCGTTTCGTTCGTTCCGAAGACAGTGCTGCCAGCTCTTCCTTTTGCTTCTGTTTCTAGCCAAATGTAGTTTATAAGGTTTGTGTACATATAGTCTGTCTATAAAGTCGTGACAATAAATGAGGGCGCTGCTAAAATGTATATAGCAACCCTATAGTGTGACTACTGATTTTGATACTTGCAGTTCGTTCCATGTAAAAGTTCCTACCAGCTTTTAGGTGGGAATTTGGGAAGGCATGTTTTATTTTATAAATCTTGTGCTTATAGATAATGTTGTATGAGATAAGATCTGTGTAATAATGTTGGATTAAAAGGTTAAACTGTTGAGTGTTCATACATAGGTACATAGGTGAAGGCAAATGAAACAAAATTGGATTTCATTGTCATTTTTATAAGAATTTTATTTTTTGCCGTAGTGCACAAATATTAAAATTGTCCATTGCTTTCTTGGCAGACCCTACTGTGTTTCACAGCAGTTTCAAACTTCCCATCATTCTTGAATTCGCCTAACCGTAGGTATAGTCTATCTATAAAGTCCTGACATGAATGTTTGAGGAACTAAAATTATTCGTGTATCTGGCAGCACCAAACAAAGGTATAACAGCTGTCGTCAGCTGTCATCGAGTGACTTCAAGAACATATTTTCCTCTATTTTTTATTGTTTTCTTAGTTAAACTGCAATGAAATGAAACCGAACTACGCACAAAAGTATCACAAATAAGTAAAGTAAATGAGAGTGACACGCGGGAAGTGATTTTTAAGTTTTTAAGCAATGTTTAGCGGAATACCAAGTTGGACATATTTTGTGGGATTTGGATGATTTAAATGGGCGAACAGCATCTATAACGGGTATGTAATCGTTTTATTGGTTGTTTCTAATCTGCCTGAAGTAACAAATTGACCTAAATTACGATTTGGAGACCAAAAAAGGCATTGTTTACATTGCACATTTTTACGTCAGATTGAACATCACAGTAAGTCATGTTGTAGTGAGACCATCTAATCTTGATACATTAAAATGGCACACAGTCTAGCTACGTTTTCTGCCTACCTAAGTATTTAAAATTTTAACTAATTGCTTTATGTTTAAAATGCTTTTGATTACCTACTTTCAGTATTTTTTTTTTTAATTTTCAGGTAGGTAAATCAGAAAGTACCTACGGTTAGGCGAATTCAAGAATGATGGGAAGTTTGAAACTGCTGTGAAACACAGTAGGGTCTGCCAAGAAAGCAATGGACAATTTTAATATTTGTGCACTACGGCAAAAAATAAAATTCTTATAAAAATGACAATGAAATCCAATTTTGTTTCATTTGCCTTCACCTATGTACCTATGTATGAACACTCAACAGTTTAACCTTTTAATCCAACATTATTACACAGATAAGCACAAGATTTAAAAAATAAAACATGCCTTCCCAAATTCCCACCTAAAAGCTGGTAGGAACTTTTACATGGAACGAACTGCAAGTATCAAAATCAGTAGTCACACTATAGGGTTGCTATATACATTTTAGCAGCGCCCTCATTTATTGTCACGACTTTATAGACAGACTATACTTTCTGATTTACCTACCTGAAAATTAAAAAAAAAAATACTGAAAGTAGGTAATCAAAAGCATTTTAAACATAAAGCAATTAGTTAAAATTTTAAATACTTAGGTAGGCAGAAAACGTAGCTAGACTGTGTGCCATTTTAATGTATCAAGATTAGATGGTCTCACTACAACATGACTTACTGTGATGTTCAATCTGACGTAAAAATGTGCAATGTAAACAATGCCTTTTTTGGTCTCTAAATCGTAATTTAGGTCAATTTGTTACTTCAGGCAGATTAGAAACAACCAATAAAACGATTACATACCCGTTATAGATGCTGTTCGCCCATTTAAATCATCCAAATCCCACAAAATATGTCCAACTTGGTATTCCGCTAAACATTGCTTAAAAACTTAAAAATCACTTCCCGCGTGTCACTCTCATTTACTTTACTTATTTGTGATACTTTTGTGCGTAGTTCGGTTTCATTTCATTGCAGTTTAACTAAGAAAACAATAAAAAATAGAGGAAAATATGTTCTTGAACTCACTCGATGACAGCTGACGACAGCTGTTATACCTTTGTTTGGTGCTGCCAGATACACGAATAATTTTAGTTCCTCAAACATTCATGTCAGGACTTTATAGTTAGACTATACAAAAATAACTGTAGTACTAAAATATTGCAGCAAAATCTATTAGTTTCAAATGTGTCTCTATGTACCCTTCTCTTCTATAAGAAATATTTGTGCGATGCGAGATTTATAAACTAAGTTAGTGATTCTAGCTGCATTTGTTTGAGCTAGCTGGTAACACTGATTTGAATTGGGCAATCATTGGGCGTTGAAAGGAAAAGGAAGGAGGGCGCGGCTTAATTTTCCTTGTGTTTGTCATCAATATTTTCAAATTAGAAACAGAAAGAAACGAACATTGGAAGGAAAACGTAATGAACTTCTATTGAGGTACAGAGAAAACTAAGTTCATAATGTTAGTGTCTTGGAAAGAAAAACAAAAGTTTTGAATGCATTGTTGTTTCAGGATCTACGCATGATGAGGCGTGTGTTGTTAGCGCTTGCGGTTGCAAGTGTGAGGACGCAAGTGCTCGAAACAAACGGACCTTACAACCCAGGCTTCCCACAGCAGATTCCTAACAATCAGAATGGCTCGCAATACCGTCCAAATCAACAAGTGCCATTCGGAAGTTTCCCTGTAAACGGTAACGATTTCAACAGTTCACCACAAAGCTCTTTCTACCAGGACAGTGTATATAACACTGACAACTATGGAGATAATGATAACGAAGTAGATCCTCTGAACACAGCCAGTTATTATGCTGGCTTAGATAATGAAGAAAGGTATAGATGTCCCCCCAATTGGATTCGGTACAGGGAGGCTTGCTACCGCTTCACGAAGTCGCCTGATAGGCCGAGGAATGAAGCACGTAAGATCTGTCAAGCTTATGAAGCTGATTTAGCTTCTGTAAACAATCCTGAAGAACACGGGCTTATTATAACACGCCTAATGAAATTAGACCCTCAGAAAGGTTCGTGGTACATAGGAGCTCACCAGCAGTCACCAGGTCATTGGGTAAATGATGCGGATGGTTCACAATTGTCTGGATTAGAAAATGCATTCTTTACTGATCGTCAATCTACTTACACTAGCTACAATTTGCTACCGAATGACTACTTGGTGTATAAGTTCTCTCATGAGCAAGGCAGGTGGGGTCTATCACCCGTAGATGGCTCTCAGTACTACCATTTCATCTGTGAGGGCCAAACCCAGAGATTGCACTATCTTATTGAAGAGCAAAGGTCATTCACCTACGGCTTGGACACATATGACCCTGAGAGGATACCTAGAGGTCCTTACTTTATCAAGGAACCTGTTGATACTATTTATGATCCATTGAAGAACCACCCAGTGCAGTTGATTTGTATAGCCGGGGGATATCCCGCTCCTGTTTACAAGTGGTACCGAGAAGATTACCAGGTAGACAGCCCTGTATATACAGAGATTGACCCTCTTGTTGACACTAGATTTGTTCTCAGTGGAGGCACTCTAATGATCTTCAGTCCAGACACTGACAAAGATAATGTCAAGTATCATTGCTCTGCAACAAACAAGTTTGGAACAATCCGCTCAGAATCAGTCCGCTTATCATTTGGCTTCATCAGAGAGTTCAATCAGAAAAGACCAATTGAGAATGGCAAGGAATACTGGGGAAAGGTTATTTATTGTGACCCACCTTCATATTACCCCGCTGTCAACTTCTTATGGGCTCGGAATTATTTCCCAAATCTTGTGGAGGAAGATAAACGTGTTTTTGTATCACATGATGGTGGCATTTATTTCTCTGCTTTAGAGGCTATTGATAGAGGAAACTACAGTTGTAATGTCATGAGTAGAGTTTCTGATGCGGGAAGAAATGGACCTTTTTTCCCTCTTTTTGTTTACCCCAATTCAGATTACCAACATCTGAAGTTTCCCAACAACTTTCCAAAACTTTTCCCTGAAGCTCCTATTGTGGGACAGGAAGTTAGACTAGAATGTGTTTCATTCGGTTACCCAGTGCCTTCTTATAATTGGACCAGGAAGAATGACCAGATGCCTAGAAAAGCCCGTCTGAGTCATTACAACAGAGTACTGACTATAACTAATGTTGGAGTTGAAGATGAAGGAGAGTATATCTGTGATGTTCATAATGATAGAGCTCATATTGTAAATAGTGTGTTCTTAAAAGTACAAGCTATGCCTAACTTTACTATTCCACTGACAGACAAGCATATGGATAACAAAGGAGAACTTCATTGGAACTGTGAGGCATTTGGAATCCCTGATGTGAACTACACATGGTGGAAGAATGGACAAAAGCTTTCCATGAAGGAATTGGAACCTGATGATAGAGACAGATATATTATCCAGGATAATGTTCTGATAATGAAGTACTTAGATCCGACCAGGGATCCTGGGATGTATCAGTGTGAAGCTAAGAACCAGCTGAAGTCTAGCTTCTCAAGTGGACAGCTTCGCGTTTTATCTCTCAAACCATCATTCAAGAAACGGCCACTGGAGTCTGAAACATATGGTTCTGAAGGAGGCAATGTAACACTTAGATGTAGCCCTGAGGCTGCGCCTAGACCTACATTCACTTGGAAGAAAGATAATATAGTGATTGGAGCAGGCGGAAAGCGATTTATTACAGAGACTGGTAATCTAATAATTCGGCAACTATCACGAGATGATGAAGGAGTTTACACATGTGTTGCTAAGAACCAATATGGTTCTGATGAGAGCAGAGGCCGGCTATTAGTTTTACGCGCTCCGCGGTTCCTCGAGAGATTGCCTCCTAGAATCACAACCCAAGTAGGGCATGTTATTTTCCTACATTGTAATGCTGAAGTAGACCCAGTATTAGACACAGCGTATCTGTGGCATCACAATGGTATTCGGATGAAAGAGGCGGCGGACCTCTATGCTGATAAAAGAATCAACATAGATGGCGGTGAACTGACGATTATAAACGTTAGTCTATCTGATGTTGGAGACTACGAATGTATAGTAAAGTCAGCGATTGGTCGTATCTCTTCGCACACTCAGCTACGTATAGAAGGACCACCAGGGCCGGCTGGAGGTTTGCAAGTCCAGAATATACAACGCTCACAAGTCACCCTCGAATGGACGGACAGCAACTCAAACGGCCGCCCTATAACCGGTTACGTCATAACGGGCCGTACTCATTGGAACTCTACCTGGACTGTCCTCACAGACAATGTGCCGATAGTAGGAGAAATTGACCGATACAACGGACGCAAGCGGTCCGTTATAAACACTAAACTAATGCCATGGTCTGTTTACGAATTTAGAGTACAGGCGGTTAATATTTTGGGTGCGGGAGAACCGTCAGCACCGAGTCCTCAATTCTCTACACCTGCTGATAGACCCTATCAAGGTCCCTCCAAGGTCGGCGGAGGTGGAGGCAAGACCGGCGACCTGACCATAACTTGGACCCCCTTGCCGCCTGCTCTACAGAACGGTCCGGGTATTCACTACAAAATATTCTGGAGACGAAACGGTACAGAAGTCGAATATCAATCGTTGCTGCTCAAGAAATTCGGCAACATTGGATCTTACGTCGTCCACATATCGCCGACCTATTTCTACACGCCTTATGATGTAAAAGTGCAAGCTTTCAACGAGATCGGTGCTGGGCCGGAGAGCGAAGTGGTTACGATATATTCGGCAGAGGATATGCCTCAAGTGGCCCCTCAGATGGTGTTTGCTCGTTCTTTCAACTCCACGTCGTTGAATGTCACTTGGAATCCTATTGACCAATCGCGGGAGAGACTGCGAGGCAAGCTTATTGGTCATAGGCTGAAATATTGGAAGCAGGCGAATAAAGAGGAAGACTCTATCTACTACTTATCGCGGACGACGAGAAACTGGGCGCTGATTGTGGGGTTGGAGCCGGATACTTATTACTTCGTGAAGGTGAGTTTTTTTAATTCGTTATCAGTTTTCTTTTACAAAAATTTGGTTAATCATCAGCAGAGAGTGTCATCTCATCATAAGCATAAGATTGGTCGAATGTAATTATAGAGGCCCTCTCTTTTGATGTTTTTTAAGGTGGGACCAATATAACTAAGAGGATTACCATTATTGTTTGAATTGTAGCAATTTTTATAACAGAGGCCTGCCCAGCTAATCTTTATGGCTCGCTACAACCACTCTATCTTATTACGTAGTTTTTAGGTCGAGGTTATTGTTACTGACTGTGACCTCAAATTTAATTGAATAAGCTGGTACCATTCCTGGTATGAAATGAATGAAAATAAAATATGGTCACTATCTTGATGGCTGGGTAGACATCCTTTCAAAAAATAAGGTATTTTTAATTTTTTTTTACAAGATACTGAAGGCCAAATATATTTCCCCATTCCTGATATCATCATCATCATCCACAGCCCATAGGCACCCACTGCTGGGTAAAGGCCTCCCTTCGCAAACGCCACAATACTCGGTCCCGTGCCATGCCAAGCCAGGAATTGCCCGCAACTTGTCTCAAGTCGTCAACCCATCACGCCAACGGACGACCACGATTCCTATAACCGGTCCTTTGGACGGTAAATGGTGTCAAATGGGTCCATTATATTAATTATTTCGTTCAGGTAATGGCCTTCAATTCCGCGGGCGAGGGTCCAGAGAGTGAGCGGTACTTGGAGCGTACGTTCCGTAAAGCGCCTCAGAAACCACCGGCCTCAGTCAACGTGTGGGCCTACAACCCAACCACGGTGCGAGTTGTATGGAGATATGTGCAGCCAACTGATGAGGAGGAACCTTTACTGGGATATAAGGTTGGTGTTGCTCTATTGTTTTTAACACCCGAAAAAGAATTATTGGTGACCGCCCGGGTTCTTTTTATGATGGAAAGCAGTTTTGGCTGGGCTTTCCATCATAAAAACCCGTCTATTAGCACGGTTTTGGTACAGTTGACGTCAGCATAATATCTACAATTTGGAAGAAGGTACCTATATTTTGTATTCCATGTGAATTATTGATAACCTACAGATAGTACCAAATTTCATTCAATTCCGTCCAGCGGTTTAAGCGTGAAAAAGTAACAAAGTTACATACATCCATCCATCCATAGTTACTTTCGTATTTATAATATTTATAGTTTCAGCTGCTATCAGTTTAACATCAAACATTTACTTCTAGGTGCGAGTATGGGAGACAGACCAAGATATGAGCACAGCCAACGACACTCTAGTTCCCGTTGAACACAAACTAGAAGCTTACGTCGCGAACCTCGCTCCCGGCAAGACGTATCATATGCGAGTACTGGCTTACTCAAACGGTGGCGACGGTAGAATGTCATCGCCTGCAATCACCTTCCAAATGGGTGATTATCATAGTGATGCGTATGGATACACGGCTAGGGACTCTGCTAATGTAGGCAGCGTCGCGGTTGGAACGTTGATGTTGTCAGTGCTTGTTCATTTTATTGTGAATCTCTTGTGATGTGTTTAGGCAGCTTTGGTCGCCGTCAATCTTAACCCTTATTACTCCGCTAGATGAGTGTTTAATTTTCAATCACATGCTAGATTTTAATATCATTCCATTGTACGCAAAGTAGTTTCAAACTATAGTTTGTATTGTACCTATTCATTCCGAAATGTTTTTTATGAGCGATAAATTGACGGCGCTAAATAACATTAGATTAGTAAGTACTTTCTTATTAGGTTGTGATATACATCCTGCCAATTAAATTCTAGCGGCTTTCTAACTTTCTCACTATTATTCTGTTAGTTAGTTAAAGGTTTTTTTCTACGGCTTTAGAGTCTGTGCGCACCGCGTTTTTCAGACGAGCCGCCACTATTTGATGTAGCGCGTTATCTGTTAGTTTCGCGTTTCGCGAAGATAGTGTGTCACAGTCGTAGCTTTTTTGTATCGAATTGTATCGACCAAAGCGCAGTACCTGCGCGTTTCATTTGTTTATAACGATACTAACGCGCAATGACGATCACGATCATAATATGAAAAAACTTAACGCATTTATTTTCTTGACTTGCTTATTCGATTACTTTATTTACTTTTAATTGATGTCTGTAATCAGTAATCATTGTAGATCGAACGTCTCACATTTAGGTACTAATGTGAGGCTTCAATATTTTAAGATGATTTAAGATCTATCGCCATAATAGCATTTGTGTCCGTCAAAAAGTGTTGTTTATTAAATTGCCTTGGCGGCGATAGATCTATGGTCATTAGATTTGTAAGTTGAACACCGGACATAAGAAATCTGAAAATTATAAATAAGTTTTCCAATCTATTTACTATTAAATTATTAAAAATACTGTAAACGTAGTAATAAAGTTACTGACAACTTTATTCTGATATCGTACAAACGCTTACGAGTAATTCATTGACCATTTTACAAGCTTTAAAGACCTCTTGTATTCAGAAAGTTTAAGAAATTTACGAAGAAATATTTTTTAAAGGGAGCTATTATATAATGGTTATCGTCAATTTGCATTGACAATAATTAATGTAAGTTAAAGCTGATCGATGGAGTTATGTCCATATCACCGTAAGTTTAAGAATCTCGTAGCTATTATGTAATTATAAGCTGTTTACCAACAATCCGAGCCATTTTAACGATCTGATTATTATTTGAAGATATTATTTTTATACGAAACTGGGACATAATTTTAAGACAAAATATGTATAATTTTGGTACTCTATCATTATAATATTTAATTTGGAGTAGGCATTATTTTAGCGGGTCCAGTGATTATTTTCTTAAATATCTCTAAATACTTATAAATGGTTTATGGCAATTTATCGTATCTTTACTAAATTATCTCAACAGATATTACGCCTCAAAATTGAAGAGTAAAATCGGATATAATATTTTAATTACTGGACAAGCAGTCGTAATACTTCGGCCGATGACGGATTCGGTGTACGCGTACCGTTTGATGTTTTATCGTGTATAAAAAGTATGTACCTAGTGTTAGTTTATTGATAATGCTGGAAACATTTTTACTCATAATTCATGGAAAGAGATGCCTTAAGACATTGATTAAGTATAACTTTTTATATGTAATGTTTACATTGAAATATATGACAAAAATTAGAAGAGCTTTGTTTCAATCTTAAAATGTTAAAAATTGTAATACTTACCTAATCTAAAAATACAAATACAAAATATCTTGTTTTTGTAATTGAAAGTATTTCTTTAAAGCTAGTATCTTTCCTTATAAAGAGCATGGTACAGGGCGAAGCGGCTGTAATCTGTGTCATGTGATTTTTATTCTTTTTTTCTTCAAAAAGTCAACCAAAGTAGGATTTATATTCGTCATAACATAATTTAGACCTATGATCATGCACGCCTTGCACTTAGGTCTGGCTGGTGGTCTGGTGAATAATAAAAAATTTAAAAAAATACTGCATTTGCATCTTTATATATTTTTAAAATTATAACATAACGTAACTTTTTAAGATTAATTGACTAACTACCATGTCCTATTTACAATCAGTTTTTATCGTTGTTCATTCAAAACGAATACTATATTTTTTTCTTGGCTCTCCGTTTTAGGCATTTTGCATCACTGTCTAAATCTACTGGACTTCTTCTCTTTAATAAACTGCTATCATCTTGCTGTGTAGGTTTCATGGGAAGTAATCCTACTGCGAAAGGAATATCCGGGTCCAAGCTTTGTCTTATTTCATCGGTTTCTGGTGCCACGTTTTCTTTATCCATGGTTTCATTGTTATCTATATCATCCCATTCTTCGCCTTTATCACTGACAGGACCTGTCAAGTCTATCATGGAGTATTTTGATTCTGAATTAATAACTTCGGAGTTTTCATTGTTTGTATCATTCTCAGGATTTCTGCAGTCGTCCATTTCCATCCATTGTATGTTGGGTGTTAAGTCAGCGGAAAATTCCCCATGTTTGTTCTGGAACTCGTTCGCATCGTTTGCATTATTTTCCATTGGATTTCCAAAATCCTGAACAACCGAATCACTGTTGGAGTTTTTCTTTTCGTTTTCAGTGTTCTTCTCTTGACCCAAATTCATTTTGCTCTCTATGCTCATGAGATCTTTTATTATATCCGCTTTCGCTTGTGCCCTCTCCCTGGCCAGTTCGAATGAGTCGGCATCGTCGTCATTTCTTCTCGGAGTCGCTATCAAGCAGTCCAAGTCTTCTTTGAAAACGTTACTCTGCGGAAGCGGTAGAGTAAAATCATAGCAGTCTTCAGTTCTTCGAAGGTCGTCTGTGTTTAAAGTATCATAGGATTGACTGAGGTTTTCATTAAGTTGACTATTTTTTGCATCAAGAAGGGACATGCTGAAGTTAGTGTCTAAGGAAGTGCTCGTGGGACACAGTTGCTCCATAACCCTCGCCTCGACGAGCTGCTGGTCTTCATAATATTTCTTCACGTCATCGCTCATTGATTTGGTAAAGAATTGCATATCGCCATCGATGCAAGAAAAGTCATTGGAGCTGACATGATCTAATGAGTTATTTTCTTGTAGACGGGGATCCATGACAACAAAGTTTTGTTGCTCGGCGTATGCCTCCAGATTATCTGGTAATATAGTATTGAGGGTGGTCATCCCATCCTCGGCACGGTTGTAATCCGTGTCTTTATCAAAATCAGCGTTCAACGAGTAACTTTTGCTGCCTTGCATCATTTCTCCTCTCTCGATAGATTTAGATAGATCGTCGATACTCTTGATTTCGCTGGGATCGGCCACCTTCTCAATAATGTTTGGTTGCTCTATAACTTCGTATTGTATCTCGCTACTTTGCACCATGTCTAGCAAGACCTGTTCGTTGACGTTAATGTAGGAACCGTCTCCGGACTCGAAGAGTATCGGCAGGTCTGTAGGAAGTCCTGCGTTCTTGAGTGCATTCACATACTGGGACATGGCGTTGTTGATCCCATCGCCACTCGTATCAGCTGCCGTGTTGGAAGAACTAGGGTTAGCATAACTCGATGGCATGGTATCTTTCATGGTGCTATCTTTACCAAAAGTCATGCTAGGGTCAATGTTTGAAGATCCTTGGTCCATGTACATGAGGTCGCTTTCCATGTTGATGTAGCTGTTTGTTGATGTTTCTGGGCCACAGATGCTATTCACAGCTTGGGATAGGGTCACTCTGTCCATATAATCCTGGAATAAGCAATAACTTGAGGATACTGCTCAAAATAGACCTTGAAAACCTTTTTTCTCTATGTTATTTACCTGCATGTGTCTAGTTTGTAGATGTTTCAGTTGGTGTATCGCTTTTCGAGAATCCTGTTCTCTTCTCATCAGAGCTCTTTCCGCAGCTCGGCTGAGCGAACCGGCACCCTCCCATCCACCAGAGCGCTAAAACACACAAAAACTTTGCTTTTTAAAGTTTAATGAAAATATTTACGCAAATTGATAACTATTGTGTCATTACTATTCAGTACAATCACGTAGTCATAGTAGTACTTTCGTCACCACTTCATTGTACTTTTACGGTACGGCTTTAGAACCTCAAGATAGTCAACGACAGGGTTTTTAGTTTTTTACACAACCGTAAGACAACAATAACAGTTTAGCTAGATATAGCTAAACTATAGTTGACTCACTCTAACCGTAGGCCTTCCTCGCCGAGGTTTGATAGCTCGGGGCATATCCGGATAGTCATTTGAGGAGCCGCTTCCGTTCTCGATGTCGAATGGTATGCGAACCACTGTATCCTTGCTTGGCCGAACAAATGCATCCAAGGGTTGACTGGTGGTCGGTGGTAATGGCGTCGGTAATGTTTTATGCTCACCTTCCTAAAATTAACGACACCTTCATAATTTTTATTTCACAAGATTCTTTGAAATAGAATTCTTTGAATATCTATCTAACTATGACAAACAAATTAAGCTGCGCAGGCGTAAAACGCCGCCGACTCTTTTAGCATGTACCTAAGCCTTTTTTTTTATTTGTTACCTTCTCTTGTGTTACTTGTGTACTTCTTTTACTGTGTTCGTCTGTGCTGTGTGTTGTCAAAATAAATTCATTCTAATTCATTCATTCATTCCTTTTTAAAAAAACGGTACAAATAAAAGATGTTCGACTTGAGAATCGTTGGATCTATTTAGTTTAGGTATAATTATTTCGACAATCGTTTTTTTTGTTTGACTGGCTTCCCATTGGAACTTAACTATTTTTTCACTATTGTACACATTTACTAAAGTTTTATAATAATTTTATGGGCGTGTATACCTAAAGCTTATGTATAAAAAGTTACCTGAGAGTGCAGATCGATAAGAGATTGCGGTGGTCTGTTAATCACCACTGGAGGAGTAAATGCCGGCAGTTCACCTGGAGACGAAATTGTATTAACAAACTGCTAAGACAAAAACCTACCTAACCTTATTTTATTATTATATTAAATACTGCTTTTTCGCCTTTAAGCTCACCAGAATCGGCAATGCCAAGGCCCTCTTTGGTGACCTTACTGAGTCCTTTTATCTTCAGAAACTGTGCTGCGGACACCAACTCGTCCAAGTTTTCCTCCAAACACTGAGTTTTTCCACAATACATAAATTCAACCAGACATTTCAGGACGCTGAATCGCATTTTCAGTATGATCAAGGGTTCTCCCATTTGTTTTTGTAAAACCTCCTGTAAGTTTTTACTCATCAAAGCTAGGTTTAATGTACCTACTTAGGTGTTAATTTATCAAAAAAATAAAATAACTACCACATAAGATTTCCTTAAATGTCATGAGCATCTACAAATACGCGCAAAGCATGAGTTTGATTGAAAGCTTTACCTGAAAGTAAGCACTGCTTGCAGCGAGCACAGCTTTATGAACTCGTAAAGTGTGGGAACTGCACATAAGCGTCATATCCACCAAAGATTGCATTTGTAGCAACTTTCCAAATCTCGACATTAAATGCTCGGAATAATCCTCGTAATGCAGACTGTATCGAATTGGAGCCATCGTGGAAATATAAATACTTATATCTAATATTTATAATATTTTTTCCACACAGTAAAATTCTAATCAACACAACATTGCTCCTCATATAGTCAAATGACATTGGTGTGGTGACTTATTTTTGACAGAACTGCAAACAAAAGAAAATCTTTTTTTTTCATGTTTGAAATGTGGAATGACGATGAAGTTTTTATATTAATAAGTACCTACCTATACAACCTTTTACAGTAGGTATTGTATATAAAATAAAACACACATAGATCGTTCGAGTATTTTTAATTATCTTAAAAATGCAGAAAAAAATAGTACAATATTAGAAAATGAATTTATTACAAATTTGTATTCGTCGTAGATTCTAAAATTACCATTGGGATACAATTAAACATAGAAAAGTAAAATAAAACATGATAAGTAAGTAAGTACCTATTTTCTTTTTAAATGAACTGTAAGTACCTAAGTATAGGTAATGTACCTACTACCTATATTCTATCACAGGCTAATTTAATTAGGTAGGTAGGTACCTAGGTATAAAGTTACTGAAAATTCTTTTTTTTTAAAGCAGCGAAAAACCTTAAAACAAAAAAGATCTCCAGATTTCTACACCTTGTAGTACATTTGAAATCTGCAGACAAATCAGTGCTTCTATGGAATGTTACTCGTATGGTTTTATTAGGAATGAAACGATTTGTCCATAAGGCACTTGGAACAAATACAGTGAGATCATATTTGCATTGTAATGGGTATTTAGCTCTTAATTTAGCCAGGCCTTGGGTTATTTAAAATTTATAAAGAGGTAAAGGGTGCATAAGAAATGAGAAACGAACATAACAAAAAATGTGAGTGTACCTACTGATAGTAGGTATCATAGTAATTTCAAAAACTCACATTTTCCCTCATGCTGTAATGTACTACTGTAATGCATTAATTTTTAAACATGAATTGTTGATTAAACTCAGAAAACAATACAGTAAGCTACTTCAATGTATTGTAATTTTAATTTGTAAAGTTCGTTGTTTATGAATATAATAATGGATCAACTCTACACACGAAAAAAAAAAAGAGTATAGAGGTATCAATAGAATATAGAATTAACTTTCCTGGGTAAATCGACACAGAGATTTTATTTTCTTGATTCGTTGGATGCCCATAAAAACAAATTACAAATTTGTAACATTTCCAATACTTTTAGTATCCTCATAGAAATCAGTTCCTATAATAGCATTTACGTTACCCTTACCTCCCTACGACGAAGCTCATAATCGCTGTACCACAGCCGCGAAGCTTTCGTACGACTCATTTAAATACTGGAACACATTCTGTATAATATCTGAGATAGAAATAATTTATATCTCGATTTGAACCGGTTTTTTTAAGAAAAGAAAACATGTGTTCTTGTAGAAATTATATAGAACTAGTAAATTAGGCAGGAACCTAATAAAATATCTTATTTTTGTACACTAACATCTAGACAGCGTATTAACAGTTACAATATTTAAATATTTAATATTTATACCGTAATCACTACAATATTGTCACACTAAAGTTGGATTACTAATACTTTGGAGTTCCATCCCAGATATTGCAGAATTAAATTATAATTCAACAGCCATGAGTTCAAGATCAACAATCACTTTTATTTTTATAAATTAAATTTATTAATTCGATTATTATTAAAAATATTTATTTTGATAAAATAATCAAGTATTTAAATAGTTAAAAGTCAGATAAGCACAGTATTCCAAAAATATTTTTGAGAAAGTTAATAAATCACAACCCTAAACATAAAGTAACATTTGATTGAAACATAAAAATGCTACTGCTGTAGGCTTTCATCATATTAAAAATGTTATTACTGTAGGTACCTACATATTGTTTGTATCTAAGTTACTTAAAATAAATGATACATTAAAAATGACTTTAAACTCTTCTAAGAGGTAAATAATGTTATCCGTGCAAGACAAACTTTCGTCGTCACTATTGTTAGTAGTTGTATTTTATCTTATATTATTATTAACCAATACACCGATTGACACATTAATTGACGCAATCTACAAAAATAAAAATATGGTGATGACTAATTAAAATAAAAATAGAACCAAAAGTTATGATTTGTCTAAAGTTTAAACTTATACTGAACGCTTTACATAGGTTTGAGTAGTTTTGTACACAGCTTGTAGAAAAAATAGAGATTCACCTTAAAGAGATCGCACAGTGAAACTAGGCCATTGCCAGTCAAATGGTCTTAAAAAAGTAGGCACCTATCTATTAATTTAATATTTAGTAGATATTATCTCATAAGAATTTTCATGTTACACACAAATTAACATGATTTAAAAAAGCAATTAAAATAAAGTTAAATAATGTACTTTAACAGACTGTGCAATGGCCTGTTTCAGTGTTAGATTACATTACATTAGTACTAATAATAAAAGCAAATTACAATATTTACACCAGCCGACAATAGTTACACCTCGAATTAGATAATCTAACAATAATATACACAATAATTTTGTTCAATGTTCAAAAATACTATCACTTCATAAGAGTCCGAGAAAATTACTTGTCTAGGATTTTGAAGAACTCTTCGGGGGAGAGTTGTACGTCACCGGAGTCGTCATTCGAGGGGGCCGTTGCGTTCGGGACGGAGTGCTTGAGTTCTCCGAAGGTGTATGTAGTGCGTTTCTTATTGGCGCGCGCTGAACCCGGCACTCGGACATGACCCACTGAAGTTTCGAAGTCAAGGCTGGCTCGCTTGTTCCAGCAGAAGGGTTGCCGCGGCTCCGCGCCCGCCGA
This sequence comes from Xanthorhoe spadicearia, assembly GCA_947086425.1. Lineage (NCBI taxonomy): Eukaryota > Metazoa > Arthropoda > Insecta > Lepidoptera > Geometridae > Xanthorhoe > Xanthorhoe spadicearia. The sequence continues at coordinate 8,048,544 of OX352204.1, read as the reverse complement.
CATCGGCATCGCCAGCTGCACTCTACTCCTGCACAGCTCATTATCACTCATCTGACGCTTCAGCTTGTCCTTCCCCACGACTAGTTGGAAGCCCTTCGAGCCGTTTGCACCCTCTCCTAGTTCCACTTCGCTGAGTTGTCGCTTCAGCTTGGGTTCTATGGGGCTCGAACGGGAATGTCTGTTGACTAGACTGTTCTGGCGAGAGCTGGCGCTCGGGACTCGCGAGCCGGAGTTGCTTTTCGCTAACGCGGTCTCCTGTCCGCTGCTGGCGGACGAGCTGCTGGTGTTGGTGGTGCAGGTGCCGACGTTGCCGTTGTTTCTTCGAAGAGATTCGATGACGCTGTAGAAGTGTTCGATGTCGGAGGTGCTGTTGTTCCGGGAGCGGCTGACGTTGTTGGTGCTGTGGCGATGCGGGCGGATCTGCGCGCGCGGCAGATGGCCGTAGCTGCTCTGCCGGCAGATGCCGACGCTGGCCTGCCGCCGCGGCATGCTGCAGCTTTTTGGTACGAAAGCATCCTGCGACATCACAACGTTCTCATACACGTGCGCACTTTCATCTTCCTGAGGTATGAGGTTTTGACGGCTCTCTGTCGTCTCCTTCCTTTGACCGACGGAACTGCTCTTCTTGTGACCGCTTTTGATTTTGATCTCTGGCATTTTCTTGGTGAGCTTACAATCGCTCGCACTCCGCGGCAGCAGGTTAGCATATCCGTGTTTCGTCTCTTGGTTTTGTGACATTTCTAACTTAGGAGCGTTCGGACTAGGATTTTCTGTGATTCGAGTTGAGTTAGAGTGTTTGGCTTTATTGGATGGATTGGGCTTAGCTGGTTCAGCCGGGCAGGTCTGTTGAGGCAGGCTCTCGTGCCTTTTCCTTTCTAGATCAGGCTTTGAAGATTTGTCGAGCACCACTTTTGTTTTATCGCTTTTGCATATTTTCACGCTAAATCTGAACGGAGGTTTGAATACGACTTGTAATCTGGCCTTTTCTCCTGACAAGAGATTGGTTGCGCTTTTGGACGGTCTAGTTTTCCGTGTACCTTTCTGGACTTGTCTGTGAGCCCGCTCTGTGAGACCGAGTGGGATAGACTTGGATTTAGGCAGCACCGCGGGTTGAGGAGTGCTGAGCAACCATTTTTGCACCTTGGACAATGCTTCTGTGTCTTTCGTAGGGGAAGCAGGATGCTTCTGCATTGAACTGTAGTCGATCGTTTCCTTCTTCATCTTTACCTTCCGTTTCTTTATCTTGCCCTTGTGTTTGGACAGTAGCACGTGTTTGGGCGACTTGCCGTCTGAATTGGTTATTACTACAGCGCTCTCTTTTGTGACTTTGGGAGCTTCTTCTAGTTTGGCTTGAGTACTTGGCTTCTGGAAAGCAGTAAAAATAGTTAAAATCTCTCGAGTCTTATTTTGAAAAAGTACCTAAGTATTTTTATTATTTTAATAAGTAAACTTACCCTCTTTTTATTGGCATTGTGAGAAGGTGACGCCTTGTCACCCTGTTTACTCTTGTGTTCCTTCTTGTTTCGGTACGCTCGCGTGCGCAAAGCCACTTTCTTCTTCAGGGGTACTTTGGACCTGCAATGGAACAAAGCAATTAAACTCAAATTCTTTCATAGTTGCAACTAAAATTTTACTAGACGAGATCTTACCTAACAGCAGTATGGATTATTAGCCCCTGATCACCTTGATCAGGTAAACGGACGGTTTCTGTTGTGGACGAGTGGATGATGGTCACCGACTTTAGTTTCTTGCCGTGACGACCGAAGAATCTTGTGCTTATCACCTGGAAATTAACATTTACATTTGAAACTTAACCACTTAGGCCAAAAGACTTTTTAAGACTGGTAATACTGTAATACTTATTAGCTTCACACAGATGAAATTAGAAAAAATATGAGGAAAACGTGAACACAATGATCGTTATGAAATAAAATGACGAGGATAGAGAAAAATGGAGGAAAGAGACTTATTGTGCCAACCCCATTTAGAAAAGGGCAGGCAGATGGTGACGAAAGATCAAATTCAATGTAAGTCAGTATGATATAGGTAAGTATGATAATCATTTGATCGGACTTTTGGTGCGCTCCGGGATTTTCTGTGTCTAGCGGTTTACCTATAGAGAGCCTAATATTTTGTCACACAATACAAAATTAGCGTCACCTACGATGTACCTTCCCACTATCCTCTTATTTTTAATGGAATATTGCAGTTGATAGTGATTATTTGTCGTATTCTGCAACAGCATCGAGAATGCTGCAGCATTTCTGGAGAGAAATAAAGTTAATTCGATGAAAAACAAACATAATGACGAAGTTCCATGAAACACATCTTTGTCATTGGAGGTAAACAAGTATAAGTAATTCATTTAATGAGTTTATTAAATAGGTATCTCTGCTGTCAATAGTAAGAGTACCCATCCCCAGCGGAAAGGTCTGTATGCAGTGATATACCATGTTCATCGACGGCAAACTTAAACTGATTAATAGTAGGTAACAGAAAATTTTATCAATGTTCAATGCATTGGTTCAAATTCGTTCAATCTAACGAGTTACTCCTTACACATATTTCCAACACAGTAGATACATCCAAATTTTATTAGGTCTACCCCTGTTAATGTTTTGGTATTTTCAGAGATAGATAGATAGATAGATAGATCAACACTTTATTGCACACCACATTTACTTACCAATAAAGCGATAACAGCGATGAGTATCAGCAGCACCGCGTACCAATGCCGCAGCACCCAGCGCTTGAAGCCGGCGATGCTTTCATCAGACAGCAGCAGTTTCCGCAGCGTGGCCAGCGGACCAGACGGATCTACCTCGCGGCAGCGTTGGAACACGTCGCAGTACCTGAAAGAGTGAGTTAATTTATAGTTTTTAGGTCTTCATCATGGTATTACTTTGCAGCTGGGACCGACTAAAGGAGGAAAACGCTTTATCACAAACGCTGAAGCATATGACATAGACTAGACAAAGAATAAAATTTCGTAAAAACTTCTCGAGGCTTTACCATAGAACCTAAGGTGAGCTTTTACAAGACGTCCTCAAAATATATATCAGGTAAACCAATGTTACTGTTCCATTGGAAAGAAGACAGCAGGCCCCTCTTGATTCGTCGTAGCACAGTAGTGAAGTGACACAGTTGTCGGAACGGGCGCGTTGAAGTTTTTTGTTTGCTACGGGAGCACCGTGGCGTAGCACCCTCTACGCTGTGATCTACGTAAAATCTTAAATGGATTTTAAAAAGGATGGCAAAAAGGTAGGGTTGCCAGTTGCTACCTTAATATGCTTAATAATAGAAACAAAATCGCCCCAATATCAACATCCACTCAAATTAAATGTCGATTCTCAAAAGTTTACTTCTTCTCTTCGAAAATCTGATCTCGCGAAAATGTTTCTGTACGTGTGACTATTGCGCCAATGTTTTTCGAGCTCGTGTACCAGATTAAATCACAACTCACCCATTATAGTCATTGCAAGGCGTCCCCGGCTTAGCATACATATCGGGCACATCGAACGGTGCATTGTTCCAGTGGAAGGAGGACATGCAGGCGCCGCCTGGTTTCCTGCAGCACAGCTCGCAGGCTGAGCGAGGGTCGTCCTTTCGTGGCGCGCACTGACACGACTCCAGGCCGTAAGCCAGGCAGATGGAGCCCGTGCACTCCTGGAGATAACAGTTGTGATAAACTGATGCTAAACTAAGGCATTACCCATATTTTAGTGATGGATTCACAATGATATGAGATGGTGCCGAGTTAAGATTGGTTATTTGATGAGGATATATAAGTAGGTTAACAAAAACAGAGAGAAGAGAATGTAACATCGATCATATTACATACCTATTACTATTTAAAAACTTTAATCGACGCAAAGAGGCTGTAAAATCTTATCTGTTAATCATATGTTGCCTTTACAGCTAGCTCATCCAATGCAAGTAAAGCACTCACCCCCATATAACAGACGAGCTCCTTATCACACCTTGTCCGATTCGCCTTGTGTTTGCTGGCGGGGCAGGCGGCGCGCTTGCCGTCGCAGTGGGCTGCGTCACGACAACCGTTGTCGGAGCGGCAGCGGTCGCCGAACTTGAGTGTGCACGACGCAGTGCAGCATGGACCCTGGATACAACAGAAATCAATTCAAAAATCATTCAAAATTTAGGATAATCAGGTTATGGTTTTAACAGTTTTATCGGATTGTCTAATACTAATCTATATCTATATCTATACTAATAATATAAAGTTAAAGTTTGTTTGTTTGTTGTTTGACGAAGGTAATCGCCGAAAATAGGTACCTACTCAGTCGATTTCAAAAATTATTTCACCGAACCGATATGTAGAATGGGCTGTCGGGATGGTTATATATTTATTTCACGGTAGTTTCATTATTACACCCGTGCAAAGCCGGGACGTGCTGCTAGTTAACAATATTCAGATAGATAGTCATACCTGGCTGGGGCTGCACACGCTGTGCTCAGTGAGCGTGCACGGCTTGTAGTGGGGTCTCGCGGCTTGTGGCCGGCAGCAGACGTCCGTGCACTCGGACGCCCAGCCGCAGTCGCACTCCTCACCTTCTTCTACTACACCGTTGCCGCAGATCGCGGGCTGTGGCTCTGAGAGACAAAATAACATAAGGTATTATTGAAAGGGACAAAAAATAACTAACAGGTGACTTAAAAAATATAAAACCGAACCGACTCAAATTGCGTAAGAGAAGGTGCGTTTTCGTTCATAACTTCAATTTATTATATCGACGGACAAGAAGCGTGATAGTGATAGGTAGTCTAAAACTCAGACGGTGCCCAAAGATAGCCGAAGACGGCACGACAACCCAGAAAATAATGACGTAATTTGAACCATAATGGCCCGCTCCAAGCACTGGAGCGCATATCTTGGAAATCGAGAGGAGACCTTTACCCAGCAGTGGTACACAGGACGTTATTAAAAATACATGAAAATGTTATTTTACCTGTAAAGCACCCTTTAGGCGACCTAGCCTTGTTGTTAAGCACCGGGTCGATAGCACGAAGCGAGCACGGAGAGAATTTGTTGTTGTTCTTCCTGTCACCACTAGTTGCACGCGCGAACATTATGTAGTTGCCGTCTTCGCCGAACGGCGTGCATACTTCTGGATCGTGCTGAAAAAGGATATGTTTTGCTAAGTTTGTGAGTACATTGACGAGATCATCATAATGCTCAGAGCAATCATCTTCTTTCAGATAATGTTATCACTCTACACATCGCCAGAAAAAATATTGCAAGCTACTCATATTTAAAATTCGGTTTGAAGGAGTTTCAAACAGCTAACATGACTGCAACCTCTTTTGTACAAAAGATGTGAAAGAACCTATCCTCGTTGCATTTTTGTAGAATAGGTAGGTACTATATCTATAAAATATTATTTTTTCATAGCTAGTTCGCTCATTCATGTACAATCTAGAGTGTGATTACAAAATCATTTGAACTTACAGGCGATCCGAAGTTGTGTCCTATTTCGTGAGCTAGCGTCACGTGAGAGACCGCCGGCGGCACGTGCTTGCCGTAGTTCAAAAGGGTCACTATCCCTGTGTTTAAAGACTTCATACTGCCACGGTAATGCTAAAAATACAATGACTTTAGAATAACTATGAAACTAGTGATTTATAGAAGTTCGCATCGCATCATCGCAGGTCTAACGGAAAATTTCAGACAATTTGAGAAAATCATCAAGAAAATCAATCAATAAACTGGTTTGGGATCTTAATCATTATTAATGATTTTGGAAATACCTACTTGTTGTCAAAATCATTAATTAAATTATCTAAAGTTTGGTATTATACTTATTCCATTTTCAGTTCAAGTTGGGTTATCGTAATTCTTTATTTTATAAGTTTCTTACTAGAGTAGGTACTATTCTTACCCCATTCTTTTCACAAACGCCTCCAGCATTTTTTAAATCACCGGTCCAAGCTAGCCCTAAGGTGCCCATCTCGAAGTCTCGGTACGTAAACATGTAAGCCAAACAAAACCCATCGTAATCTTCCTCTGAAAGAGAAAGATGACTCAGTATTTTCCTACAATTTACATTAATTACAGCTCAAAATCAAAAGACAAACGAAAAATTGGGCCTCACCTGAAAATAGCTCTAGATACTTCTCAACTCCATAGTTGTTGGGAAATCTGTACGCCGGATCCTTCAAAGCATCTAACGTGTGAACCTTTATCCGTTTTATCATGAACGTGATGTTATCTGGCTTGCCATCTTGATTGAAGTCTGAAACCAATTATCAAATGTTTATAGGTTCTACCTACATTCATTATAAGAATTAATTGCTCTCAAAGAACGTAAAAGTACCTGTTACTTTGTAAATAGCGTTAACTTTCTGCACGTGTCGCGTCATGACCTCGATACAGGCTTCCTCTGAACCATATCTTTGATAGAACATGTGATCCGCTTGTAAGTAAACAAGACACGTAGTTTTTCTAGGGTCTACTGTCGCTCTCTTGTTTACATGTCGCCCATCATCGCTCGCGTTCGCTGTCAGCACCGTGTACCCCACGGGCTCCTTCTTGACTATATCCTTACTGACTGTAACAACTCCCGCTTTCGTCTTTATCACTTCGACGTGCGTCTTTGGCTTTGGTCTCGATTCCTCGGAATCGAGTCGCACCTTGGTAATGAGGTTACTTTTATCAATTTTGGTTTTAGGTTTCCGAGTGCTCAGCTTCTCGAAGTGGTCGCCGTTGCTGGTGTAGGGGACGTCTAGATCTAGAGGCAGTTCTGGGTTTTTCTTTGGCTCATCATCTTGCATTTCATCATCGGGGAGCCAACGTTTCTTGCGGCTGTGGATATCGCCGTGGAAGTCTTCCGTGTGGTTATTATGAGGAGGGTTATCAAGCGTAGTTTGATCTGTGGTGAAGTTGAAAAGTTCTGCGTTTTTACCAAGAGTTCTCTTCATGTGGAGCAGGTGAGAGGCGCAGGGCGTAGCGTCAGGGTTGTCATGCGGATGCTGGACGTCTGACCGCCGGTAGATAACGCTGTGCATGGAAGGATGGTCCACGTCATATCGGGAGATAGGCTCCACGTAGTATTCCTCTGTTGGAGTCCAAATAGTTCCATCAAACAACCCTTCCGATGTGATGACTCCATACACGTGGGATGATTCATCTCCTGTGGATAAAACAAAGTTATGTTTATAAATCTAATTGAATAATTTTGTTGATAAACCAAATTATTCGCCAAGATCTTCTCTTAATGGACCATGCATAAATAAAACATCACCTAAACAATTATCTTAAGGGTTCCCTCTCGTACCAAGTAAGCCTTTGAAGTACAAACTCAGGACGTAGAAATAAATGGCAAGCGATATTTTATGCAAACTAATTCGAGGTGCAAAGAGCCTCGGGACTCAATGAATTAAAATCACAACTTGCAGTCGCAGCGGGAGGGACGAAAACCGCTCATAAATAAGGGTAATTACTGCCCCCTGTCTACACCCCATTCCATCCCTTTGTTAATTTCCAAACAGATGAAAAACATCGACAGCAAAACAGCGCTGCAAACGTATGGTTGTACTTTTTACAGCGAGGGTGATGGATGGCATAATTAGGATAAATGAGTTTCTACGTGTTTAAAATATAAGAAACGAACGAGCAACATCAAAGACCGCAGGCGGCTCGATCGAAGCGAGCACAGACTGAACAAAGGCTGTGTGTAATTTAAAAGAAACGTTCTCCTCCCGATGGGGATTGATCTTTGTTAGAACTTGGCGATGGAAAAGGAAAAAACGTAGGGACAGCAAATTATAATAATTTGGTCCCTGTGGTGAATTGTCTTCAGAGGTCTTTTTACCTGTTATTTTGACACGACGGCTGTTGACTCGATCGAACAGACGGATGGGGACAAGACAAACTCGAAGAAATAACTCTGTCTTAGTTCATTAAAACTTTTGACTAATTTGTTCAAAATTCACTTTGTCTCGAGCGTTCCAGATGGGTCGCAGCACATAATTTCGCTTTATTAAGTTAGACACAGAATGTAGAAGTTTGTCGAGCTCATGTTTAATTGCCTGTTTCGGATGCTTGCGAAATCACTGAGGGCAACTCAGCCTGTCATACATTCCTTTTATACCTACCTACCTATGTCTATACCTACCTACATGCTTGTGAAAAACTAGAAGTAGGTAAACAGGTAGGTGAGTAGTTTAGCCTACATTTTGTACAAATTAGATTACCTATACCTATCGTAATGTGGAAGAGTTTCGCGGAGACATAAATGAATTAACTTAATTAATTTGTAAAAAAAAAACGCCTAAGCTTTAATCAAAATCTCATTTCCGAAAATGATAGACACTTGGCGCTAATTCGGGCTTATCAGGAAAGCAATTTGAGCGGGACTTTTACTTATAATTAAAATAAAACGGCAAAGGCGTAAACCGTTTAAAGAAAACAATTTAATTTCCCGCGAACAATTAATGGACGGCGCTGAATCAGAGTGTATTTAAACTGTGACGCGAACAGAGCTACCGAAGAACCTCTTTGTAAAATTCAATTTACATAAATATAAGCAATATTTTTATAAACTATACTCGCACCCTTTTTCTGTTTTCTTACAAATCCATTATTAAATGTTTAATCAAAACCCCGACCTAACGACATTTTGATTAATTAAATACTCGTAGGCTACTATCATGAACGAATTATTTCGGTCATGGCTACTATGTTCATCTATAAGAAATAAATGATCTTTCAGATTGAGTTTTTTTAATACAGATGAGTACTTAGTTCTGGGATTACTTCTCCCATCCAAATCTATAAACTTTCAAACTTTACCTCAACACCTACTAATGTTATAAATCAATGAGTTTACAAGCAGCAGATGGATATTGCGATTTCTAATTTGACGGTCACGCCGTAAAGTGTAGGTACTATTTATAGTTCATACCTTAGGAGCTTGTATAGCTTTATAGCTTGCTCTTTTTACTTCGGTGCGGTAATGTTGAAAATAAAAAGTCGAAAACAGCGAGGGTTTTTGAATCGCTTTGTTTGTCACACTCTTCTCAGAAAATGGGAATTTTAAATGAATACGGATTATTTCAGTAAATATATTTTTGTTGTAAGAATAAAAAGTGCTTTTGCATGACGAAGGTTGAAGCTGAAATGGGAGCTTTTGAAACAATTGCCGTAATGATAAGGCGTAATTTCTATCTTATTATACATTTTGGTGTGATTAGGTGGTAGATAATGTGGTAAAAGTTGATGAACCTTAATATCTTTTGAACTCGTGTAATTTCGACCATTAAAAAAAAGAGCCGCATAATACTAAAATAGGCAAGTAGATACCTAATCTATTTTGTTGTTTTCCAGATTTTTGAAAGACTGTAATGAAACGCTGCTTTTGAAAATCATTTTCTCCACCGTAATAAAAAGATTGTATTATGAATTTTATTCAGTTACATATGGGTAGGTTTATGTAAATAAGTGGGCATTATAACACTGGCATGTAGCTTCCTTGTTACAGAGTTGACATTTCCGGTAGTACTGCTATGTAAGACTATATCCGTGTGAGGTATGAGTAGATCCTAATGTGGTGATTTAGTTTACGAATACTTCCGTTTTGCTAAGAACTTGAGAAAACGTAAGTAATATAATGGAAAATATGATCCAAACTCTTGTAATTATTCACAGTGTTCAAGTTAACGCTTTTTTGTTTGCAACTACATCGTTTTAGGTACTTACCTATCCAAATTACATTACAAATCTTCTTAGGAAAGAAGAAAGAAGAGAAATAAAGCAAATTCCCGGTTCTAGGAAAGTTTTGGCACGAGAAGTTTCGTTTATCTTTAGGTCATTAGTCATGGCTCATAGCAAACCTGTAGGAAGGTACCTAACTATAAGTTATAACTGTAGGAAAAAACTTAGCAACCTGCAGTCACTGATATACCTAATGTAGTTTGGTATTAAGATTCATTACATAACGTGTGGTAGGTACCCGCTTATTATGACAATAATTTTAATAAGCTGTAAGTACCTATTAGAAGTTCTTCATGGTCTAATAATCACTGATATTCTAAATCTTATTTTTAACGCATAACGTGAGGTTGATAAGAATGATGTATCTACATAACTAAGTTATTTTTGGTTTTGACTCTACAAATTGATACTTACTTCACTTTTCAGGCAAGTTGTCTATTTATTTATAAACTGTCTACGCAAAAAAAATTATTTATCGGATTTGCAAGTACCACATCGGAAAATTTTTTTTAGCAACGATTTTATAAAAATATCCCCTAACAAAACATAGGTTTATATTTTGTGTATTTTGTGCGAAGTTAACTTAGGTAGATTTGCCGTTAGATTATCGATACACATATACCTATAAAAAAAAATATATCCAAATATCTTTAAAATTTGAGAGGGCTTTTATGGAACATCCCTGAAATATCTTGTCTAGATTTTCAAACCTAGCATTTAGAGTATTTTGCAATAATTTATTCGTACAAAAAACTGTACATACCTACAGTTTTATGCAAGCTTAAAAACAGTCACGCGACATGAATTACAGCTTAATCGACTGCAAATGTAAATGAGGTTTTAATCTCTGTGACTTTCATTGCATCATTAAAATAAAGGTCCAAATGCTTTAATTAATTTTCAGTAACCACATAGATAATATATTTACTTATTCTGTGTAATATTGTAATGCAAGAGTTTGTAGTGTCTTACCAATATACATACCCCATCAATAAGTTTCTATATATTTTCGACATCTATCAGTAAAGTTTCAAAAGTCGGGTATCAAGATACACAAAGGTATTGTTGGTAACTTACCTTCTAATTTTCCCGAGTAGACGTGTGCAGTGTTGTACTCCATCTGCCCTGATGATGAGTGGAATTGGACGTCTTCCGAAAACACCGAGCTGGGGTCCGGTCGAAGAACCAATTTGAATTCTCTGCAACAATTAAATAGAGATGTTATTCCAATGGAAAATATAATTTGTTAAGCTGTATAAGAATAACTGTAATTGGATCTATCCAAGCGGTTTTTACTATTTCACTATATTTTGCAATGCGTGTAGATTGGAGCTTTTGCAGCAAATCGTAAAACATGTCGTAAAACTTTAAATATCGCTAATATAAATATAGGTACCTACTCTTTAACTTTTTAGCTTACAAATTGAAAAAGTGCCTACAAAGTAAGATGTCTCTTATATCGCTGATTATTTATTTAGCAGATAGCATTACTTAAGTATATTGCTTTTGCCTGTATGAAAATAAATGAACATGCGCCCGCCTACACATCGTTTAGAATACTAAAAGAACAGACATAAAGGAGGTACGTCCATAATAGCTTTAAGTACCGAGCTCAAGAACTACCAGTAAGAGCATATAGCCACGAGGTCACACTATATCAAAGTAACACCTCTGATTTATTGGCCATTATGGTTCTCTACATTTTAATACGAGTTTGAACTCCATGCCGCTAAATCATAATTAGCTACCGCCCCGGCACGGGTGAACTTGATGTGGTATAAAGGTCTGTGTATGCTAGAGTAGTCTATAGGTAGTATTCTGTCAGCAAATCTCGATTTAAAACAGTAGGTACTTTTATAACACGGTTTTATGATTCAGCACAGGTAAGAAATGCTTTATTTGATGATTGGCTGATAAGTTATAAGCCCGATGTTGTGAATGTTATATAGATTTGTTTTAAAACGAAGTTTAATGGTAAATATTTTTTATTAAACGTTTTAAAACAAATCTCTATAAAACTCACAACAACGGGTATATTGCTAAAAGCTTCCGGTTATTTTCCAACTAAAACAATAAACCTTGAACACAACACTTATAATTTTCATAATCTTATACTTCTGTGTTCCATTTACCTATAGTAGGTAGCGCAGGAACTTACGAGTATGTTAGAAGTATTCACTTTTTAAACGTAAAATATTATTTGGGTCACTGTATCTATGTAATGGTATACCTATTTTAAGCTATGATTGATGTTAATGTACCGGCCTGTAACTGATAATTCACTTGTGTGGATAAACCTTAATGTGAAACAGGAAAACTTCGAAAGTACTTCACGATCGTGTGTTCATTTTTCGGTAATAAAATAGCCTTTTACGGCACGGTAATAAAGGCAATGAGGCTTTCACGTTCCATTGTTTCATTAGCTATAACATACCTACTCTCGAAACACATGCTTCTATGCTTACGGAACTTTAAGAGTAGCGTCTGGAATAAACAGAAACTGGTGCATTAAAGTCTGTTTAGCTTTCAAATATATTAAAGTAATGCGTGTTTATAAACATTGTTTTAACAGTAACAGCCGTGTCCTTAGAATTGGACTTGGCTGTTTTAGTATTTGTTCGGCATTCATAAAACACAATTGATAATATCAGTTATAACAAAGGTAACTGTGAAATGTTGCAAACATATCCAAGTGACTTCACCCCTAATAGACAAGACGTAGGTATCTAACATAATAATATAAACGATTTAAAATTGCATTCAATATGACATCCCGCAAATTCCGCGCAGAAATCTTGCAATACACTGCAGACATTCTATTTTTGCAAAGTCTACAGTATCCCTTGACAGGAGAATTGTATTGTGGGATCTCACCAGTATTGAATGCGAATGGGACCGCAAACAAAGTTACTGCACTCAGTGATCGAGAGACGCTTCATAGGTTTTATTCTGAAGGGATCTGTTACATCAATAGACTTTACATTCACATAGGATCTTTATGTGAATAAAAAGAGACGAACAACACTAGAGACCACTCTGGTGTTCAACAGGTAGGTAACTAATCGAAGGTAATTCAGTTCAAGGGATGTGAAATTCGGTGAATTATTGAAAGCTCTGTTAGTAGATAGATCCAGACCTTCGTGTCTATACATAATATAATGAACAATAATTATTAATAACATAATGAAACAAAAGATTGTGAAAATAATATAAAAATAAAATGTCTTTTCATATCTTTAATACTCAGTTTTACTATACGCCCATTTGTGTGTCCCCTTCGAATTTAATATCAGATTTTGCGTCCTATAACAAGATCAGACGAACGAGAACATCGGTCTGCCCTGTAACATCATTAGTCGCTTTGACGGTCTGTACTGAATTGTGAAAAATCTATTGAATCACTAGTTTACCTTGAGGTTATAAATACTATTCGTGTACAGTTTGTAATGATTTGTAAGAAAAATTGAGCAATTGTTGAGTTGATTGACTAGTAGAGAAAAGTTTTGAATATTCACAAAGGGAGACCATAAGTTACTGTGTTGTTAAGAGGTTTCAAGTTTGGTAGACGATCTGTAATACCTTTTATAAATATTAAATAGTACGCAAAGTAAAATAATGTCTAAGATATAGTGAAGGTGTAAGAATAGATAATCTTAACAACTAAAGGCAGCTAACATAAAATATAACGTAAAATAAAATACCGCTTGGGTTAGCAGTAAAGTAAGTACGGATTCAGTAATGAATATTTAAGTTGTACCTTATTTCAGGCTCGACTAATTTAGGCACACAGTAAGAGCTAAGTAAACCAGACACTTAAGTACACATGTACTTAGGAGCAAGCTTGAGTTTGCAATAATAATAACGCTTAACAGGCACATGAATAGTCTTGAATGTGGTTTCAAGTGTACGAAGGTCGTAGCCAAAATGCTTGAAGGATTCACTGGATTGGGTAGCTAAATTCTTGTTCTTTGTTTTACGACATTAAGCACCTATTGTAGCTTAGTACTTTTACAATTGAATAGTGATGTACCTATTGTATATCTAAAATTAAATTATTGATATACTTAGTTCTAACAAAGAAAAGCGCAAATGATATCTCGCCGGTACAGAGTAATAATAATATTACCTATACTCATGAAGATGGGGTAAGTGCTCAAGGGAAGAACTATGGTAATAAACGAAGTGATATATTTCACCTATCATTTTTTATAAGTATAAGTACCTTTTTCAGCCCGAATACTGATACACTAATTAAAGTACATATAAGTGATGTTTATTTATGGCAGAATTTTACATTTGTCCATATAGATCTGTTAAAAAAATTCCTCTTAAATATTTAATGAGCGTTTGAGTATTCGGGCATTATTTCTTAAATTTTTCCACTTGTAGATCACGACTCGAATAACCTTCTTTCATTTGAAATGAGTTTCATTTCTATGAAGTCTAATGAGCCGTTGTTGAGTCGATAAGGTTGCTAGTTTGCTCAGAGCAATTATCTTCCTTCAGAAGGAGACGACATTGTCAATTTTTGACATGCTTTCCCCGCAGCCAAGGTCCTTGGACCAACAATCATTCTCCATATGTAAAACCCCGCGCGCCGCTGGTTACGCGTCATTTGTCAATCACGGTACACGCGGAAGGATATAAGTATAAAATGCCAAATTGCAGAGTTTTCGCATATCCTAAAATATTGGAAACTTTCAGGTTACAAAAGGATGATGTGACTTTCCATCTGCAAGTATTCATTCCTCTAAATATTAACAATTTATGCACTAAATTTGAATAAAACTAAAATTTATATAATGTTGCCAACAAATCGTAACAGATTCCATTTTAGCGTATTTTGCTATGCCGCCGAGTTGGCAAAGTGGATTGCTACTTCGACTTTGATCCGAAAGGCGTAGGATTGAATCCGCACTATTCCATCACTCATATTCATGCTACCTATTTATTTTGTTATCTAGCACGAATCCCGAATTATGAAAAATAATACTCTTAGTGGCATAGGTATTATATTTATATTTTATTCTTTTTTTTAATTTGAAAAGTAGCTGTTCTATCTTCTGTTGCTTGGTCAATATTTGCAAGTCGGTTTAATTAAACGAATTAAAGTTCCTAGAATTTTTTGTATTTCCTCGTACTCGTTATAATAGATAAAAGCATTATATTTCTGCATTGAGTAAAAAAACAAACAAATAGGTAGGTAGGTAGGTACACAAAACACCTACATACCTACCTACTTCAAAACTAGTAGATAGTGCTTACCTCGGAAGAAAGACTTTTCAATGCACTTGAAAAAAAATATTTGCAAATCATCCCGTGCATCGAAAAATGTGCATATAACAAAATACTACTTTTTATCTAGATTTATCATTATCGGTGCACAATAAATTAGGTATCTATACCACGGATACCACCCCTATACCTCCAACCTACTAATTATATACCTACGTAAGCTTTCAGAACGTTAAGTAGGTAGTTAAACTTCTGTTAAAATCATAGGTAAACTTTATTAAAAAAATATTTACCATCCTCACAATATCGCAGAAATAGGTATTTTTAGTTGGACACACTGCTTGTCACTGCAGCGAAATTAGTGAAGGGACAGTTCAAAATAACTTATCGATATTGACTTACAGCCCAGTCGGATTAGCTCACCAGTAGAGGGGTAACCTGAAATTGATTAAAGGACGATTTTTTTTCCGCCAATGATTGTATAGGTGTTGTTTATAGCTTAATCGAAAAACTCAACCAATCCGACTAGAACATTAGATTTTTACAAAAATGAATGAGAACCAAAATTGTTGTGATTTTATACAACTTTGGACCTCTCAATTTTCATCGTATTATCAACATTTACATAAATAACTTCAAAAAACAAGATAAAAAATAATTTCGCCTGTATTTCGATTATTTACGAATTATGCTAAAATTAAAGAAACAAAGATATAATTTTTTCCTTTGGCTACCACGTAAAACCACGCCAAAAGATGCTGTGATGACAGAAAAGGCTTAAATATTGATTTAAGTATAAAAAAAATCAGAAAAAAGAGGGTTCAAAGCCAGTTTTGAATTTTTCGTTACAGAATTTCTGGATTCGGTCACCCCGCTAAGGCCCGCCATAGAAGCTATGCAATATTATTATTATTCAGCCATAATCGTCCCACTGCAGGGCAAAGGCCTATATTATATATTCAATGCAATAGCTTAAAATCAAATCAATTTGTGATTTAATTTGTCAATAACATTAAAATTTGTCATAGAACCAATACCTACCGTATTGGCCGCACTCATCGTTCTCTTCTCTTGTTTCTATTTTTACAACCTACCTTAAATTACTTTAAAATGTGTGTTTTTTGCGGGGCCGCAGCACACACATAAACCTACGGCGCTACGGAAGACCAGCGCTGCGACAGATTCTCTGGTTTCTGTTGCAGCAATACGCTGAGTAGTTGCCAATTTTGTCAATGTCCTACTTATTTTAATGTGTCTTATGTGTAACGCGTTTTTGACAAAATAAATATTTTTCTTTCTTTCTTTTCTTTCTTTCTTTTTTTCATCGATAATAAACTATCGATAGCTTCAAGCACTATGATTTTTACACAAAAATTGACATTTACTTATTGACAGACAGTTCCACGTCCCCCGCAGAAAATGACCTTCTTAGCGTCATAGAAAATAAAACTGATGGCTCCTCCCCTTACTGCTTCCTCTATGCTAGTTTGTTACATGTCTAACAATGTTAAAACCTCTTTTCACAACAAAATAATTGATAGTGAACTTAATTTGGTGTCTATTGTTAGGTAACCGGGCTTCTAACTTGTTTAACGAATTAATTACCATTGGAGCTTGAAATTAACTGGATTTGCTTCTGTTTATCAGGGTTTTGTGTATAATTGAATGCGAACTAACGTGTGCTGGGAAATTATTATCTGTTTGTTGAGAAGTGTATGAAAATAAAAATAATGGAAATACCTAATTGGAATTAATTTTTCGGGAAGATTGTATAGTGTTTTTAAGAATATGATAAAAGGTACAGAGCTAAACTAGACCTTGGGAAAGAATTATACTTTTGTATGGGTAAAACGCGGGAGAAGCCGCGGGGAGCAGCTAGTTTACTCTAAGTTTATTTCAGGTCTCGAACAACGTGTCATTCAATCACATCATGAAATATAAAAAAAAAACACTTCTTCAATGCAAGCCCGAGGCAACTTGTATTAGGTAAGCGACCATTAAAGTCAAAACAAAGTGACAGTTATACAGTAAAGTTTTATTACAAAGTGTACTGCATCGTCTTCTCATTTCGTGGGGGTTCGTCCACCCTTAATTCACAACAGAGCAGATTCGGTGTCAGTACAGAAAGACAGGGGCTATCTTTTTACTTACATCTAATAATGCATTGTCATAGAATAAATAATGGTACTACAGTTATATAAAGAACACAGGGGTCTAATGGGTGAGTAGGTAACTACGATCATCTATACCTACGATATCGAACTGTCTTGCAGTCTCTAGATAGATAAACATTGTGGTATTTTTTGTGAGATCCCATATTATATTCAGTAAGTGTTAAGAACGCAAAGTCGTTTTGACTACGTTCCCCCTACTACAGCCCTGGTACACTCTCTCTTCGTAAGATCAGACGTGGCTGTACCGAGTTATTAGCGAGGCAATCTCAAGGAGTCATAACTCATTTCTCGCAAACAGGTTGCTAGTGTTGCCAGATGCGAAGGACTGGCTAAATGCTATTTTACTGAAAATGTGAAGTGAAGGAAAACATCGTGATTAAATCTGTTTTTATTCTGAAAGGCTTGTCAGGGAACTGTTTGAAGGTGGTAAAATATTGTCATATGTCTAATAAACGGCCTCAACCAACAACAAACTAACCCCAAGCATTTCTTAATGATTCTTAAATAAATATCTAAAAACATGTTCGAATTTATTTTTGAGAATGTGGTACAAGCTCACTAGTGCTTGTTATATTTTTTTATACTTAAAACAACAACTTTATTTGATTATTATACTTGTGTTTGGATTTAATTTATTGAAGTTATTAATTATCATTTAATTTCGTATTGGTATATATAATATATCAGTACAATCAGTACTCGTTAATGTACTAAATGCTAGAGTCTACTCCTGCTAGCTCCATGGAAATTGTTTATTGGAAAAACTACAAGTAATTGAGCAACAGCATCAAAGTTTTCAAATAGAACGCTTCAACAGTGTTCACAAAATACAGTCGAACATAAATTGAACCTTTTGAGAAAGAGCAGCGACCGAGCTCCCATTCTGTTAAAAGTGCTTGTTGAAAAAAACTCATATTAACTCGGTAAGGGTCAGTAGGTCAAGTATCTTTAAAAGCCCGCCTTTATTTTCGTGAATAAATTCATTTATTTTATGCGGTGTATTCTAATTCTTCAATGTTAGGATGAGTTGTTTGTTCTTTAAGATGTAGATAAATATTGAAACGCAAATAAATGAGTAATTCACAAATATAGAAGTAAGTATGATAGTTTGGAAATATTTACACATAAAAACATAATTGAAATGGAACAATGAGAGAGATGGGGATTGAAAGAATGATGAAATGAAGAAAAAATCTAGACTCAACAAAATAGAAAGAAAGAAAGAAGAAAGAAAGAAAATAATTTATTTAGACACGCACACAGTATACAGAAAAAGGACTAGTTATATGGACAAAGCAAGTAGGTAGATACAAATAAGAAATGCCTAATTACAGACACAAAGACAATAACCACCACCAAAAAAGGAATGATACCTACCTGATAAATAGCTTAATCAAACGGCTGAAACGTTGATAAAATGAACATGTGCAAACAGAAATGAGTGCAAGTTTGGGATAAAACTTAGCCTGTTTAAATTTCATAAAGTTCATCCAAACTTCCAAGACTATTCCCTTCCCTGGTGTCTTGATTGAGGTGAGTGGTGACGTCTCAGCACGTACGTCATCCTAATAAGCTGCGGGCTAATCCTGCCAGCTTTGGACTTTGATGAGCTCATAGGAACTTAACATACAAATGAATATAAAAACGACTTAAGTCAAAGTCATGAACGGTGTACAGAGCTAAAGGAAGGCATGAGAAAGTGGGCTTATAACTGGTAGTATTGACATTTCTCATAGGCAACCCTTTAGGCTGAACACATGCCGATATGACGGGGAAGCTTTCCATTACCATAATACAAATAATGGTGATAATCTATATCTATACTAAACTACTATACACACACGTGATTGGTTGTCCAAAATAATTGCATTGGCTAGATTTGACAATTGACAATTAATTTGACAATCTAGCCAATCACGAGAAAGATAATTATTTTCGACGACCAATCACGTGCTTTTATTTTTCTTCCCATTAGCTCGCTTCAAGAAATGAAGTATAACTACCGCTTCCCTGTCTGTGTGTCTAGCTTTAGATGGAAAAAAATTACAAAGTAGATCTGTGAGCCCCTTTTTTAATACAAAATAGGTACTCGTATTTACTATCCAGTACGCGAATGTAAGCTAGCGTGGAAAGGGATACCCAATAACAACAAACAATGCATCAACAATGAAAACACAGTAAACTAAATGCTGCATTTGTCAAAGAATCTGCAGTTTTAATCGCGAATGGATAAGGTTCAGTTGACAATTGCATTTATATAGTCAAACAGTTTTTATGAGATATACGAGTAAAGTTCCCACGAGCCGCGGGCTACAGCGCGTCCTAGCTTCGAACAGAATGTTTCACGGATAATTAGCATGAGCCATGCGTCTGTAAATAACGCCTAATTAGCAGCTATTCACTAGTAAAAATAGGGTAGGGTGGGTTCCTGTCGGTAGCATTACTGAGACTGATAAAGAGAGATAAAGGTGACTATAATAGTCAGTTTGTTAGGATTATCAAATTCTGTTATGCTAGAAATAAAATGTGTATGGTACTATGTCTTCAACTGATTCAAAATCCAGCCATGTTTGCCGTGCCTTTTAACAAAAAATCTTGATAGATTGTTTGTTTGAATCTTGAGCGATCTCAAAAAAATGTATTGCTAAGGTTTAGGTTTCTGAAAATTTTAAGATAATTGATAAATATTCCTATACAATTCTAACGATCAGGGAAAATATACATTTAATGAACCTTTAAATGGATGTGGATCTGATTACCCCTTGCACTCAGAGATAATACAGTACAAAGCAGAAATCCTGTTGTTGCATGCTTTAAGAGGAGAATTAACTGCGTTCGTGAATTACTGTCAAATTTCGACTAGCGATTTGCGTGAGCTCTAACTTATCTCGGAGTAAATGTCTACGTGCCCTGAATATAGTTCTGAAATAGCTGTATCAGAAATGATGTAGGTACTTGTAGCTCGCAGCAGAAGTTGGCCAACAATTAATTGAACAAGTTATACCACTCGGATGTTCGCGTTTCGTCCGAGTAATACCTTCGGTCAGTTCCGTAATTGTCTGCATTTACAATAAAGGCAGATTAAGGTGGATTTCCACAACATGCGAGGAAGCTAGGTTAAAGGCACGCCAATGAGCGAAGGTAGGAGAATAACTTTCCTAACACATCTCTAGAGCCTTTATGATTTGGTATTTCATTTCATTTCTTTAAATAACACTCCAGTCTGTGAAAAATTGGTCGAGTCCGTCCACAAATCGGTCTCTTGTTGCAATGAAAATTGTTCAAATTAACAGAGATAATTAAAGCACGTATAGGTAAATCTGTTTTCTATATAACACGGAACATCTCGGTACAATCTAATGCGGTTAGATGGTCACTCCTCTACTATTATAGTTACAACTTCGTCTATTTGTTCCCTTGATTGATGAAACTAGCGGACTCGGATTGGATTATAGAACATTATCGAGTAACTCTGTATTATTTTATTATTTCTGATTTTATTGTCCTATTCATCAAAATATTCTGTTTTATTTAATCTCTTCTCTACTAAATTATAAAGAGATAATGTTGGTTTAATTGTATGGGGAGGTCATTCCGCGCCGCGCGTTTTCGTCAGCGCGATCAACAATCGGGTCATTTTTACTAGCGCCATCTAGTACTGTAGGCTATATTTTGTCTCGGTAGCATTATTAGTACACCCGTAGAGAGCCGGGACGTGCTGTTAGTTTATCTATAACTTTCTTGCATAAGTAATTGGTAAAAGCTTAAGGCATGGAATTATTTTAGTAAATAGGTTACGGCCGTATCTATTTACATTTTATTAAAAATTTTGAAGTAAAATATTTCAGAAACTAAACATTGTTCTTGCGAAAATGTTTTTTATACTCAGACTGTTTTCGGCCGGGTTATAAATTAATTACAAAGATAAACATTGATAATAACTTTTAGTTGAAAGTAAACAAACTCTGAAACGGCTTTTGCTAGTCAAATCTTATTTTAGTACTTATTTATTCTAGAACTACTATGTCTCGTCCGCGGCTTGGTCTGCCAAGCAATTTATCACTATAACTATATAGTATAAAACAAAGTCGCTTTCTCTGTCCCTATCCCTATGTATGCTTAAATTTTTATAACTACAACAGTGATTCAAGCGGTAGGTTTATATGTATATTTATTGGACCCATGCGAAGCCGGGGCGGGTCTCTAGTTTAATAATAAATTTTAAGATAATCCCAAACCAAGCCTCTCAGAATTTTTTTTTAAAGAAAGTTATTTTCTTTAAAACATTAATTTCCGAATCTCAATTGATGTTTGATTACAACTTAACTTACAGTGATTAAAGTACTTTGCTAATTGTGCTACTGTTTAATCTCTCATGTTGTGTCATATCATTCATTTGTGAAGTACTGTTAGATTGTTATAATGATAAATTGTACCTTGGAAAATTATTTCCCTTGTAAACGACGTTCCATTATTATAATGGAATGTTAGCAGAATATGATAGTGTCTTTGAGTGAGTGAAAAGCTTATATAACTTCTATATAGACAATTCATGTACTTCCTAAGTTTAGATTTTCAAAAGTAAATTTTAGCCTAATTAAATTACGTAGTTACGAATGGATTGTTTAATGAAATCTTAAATTAAGCAAAATACTACCCAAATTTTCTCCATTTCCACTCTCTATAAAGTAAACTCGATAAACATTTTCAATAAGTAAACAATTTAATTAAATGAGTACTCAGCGAATCTAGATATTTGGCAAAAGTTTTCCAGACAGATGGTAAGGTATTTTTTAATTTAAAATATTATCCATGTTTATTTTTTTATTTATCTAAGACCATTTTTGCGAGTACGTTGACTGACGTGAGTTTGACTTGGCTTAGATGAAAATTGAATTAATGTTTATTGTTATGAACGCACACATAACATTTTGTAAATTCTTAATTAATAACATAAAAATTATTATACCTAAACTATAGTCATATATCAGATTATTAATTAAATATGTATAACACTAGTTTTATTAAGTAGGTTAGCTATAAACAACATAATTCAAAGTATCTTGTTATGCTAAAATCGTAGCGGTTGCTACGCCGTAGCGCTACGTCTACAGTTAATTCAATTTTAGAGACAGACTAAATGTGCCATCAGAAAAGTGGTAATTTCTATTTTTTAAGACAGATTTTTTAAGTTATCGTTAAAATATAAAAGTTTTCATAAGAAAAAAAAATGTTTTGACGGTAAATACTTAACAAACAAACCTAACGATTTTTTTCTTTTACTTAATTAAAACAAGCTCACGGCTGTTCTTATAGCAAGACACTTTAGATAAATTGTCTATAGATTTAATGTGTGTCCTTAAATGTCTGATCCAAAGAAAACGTCCACCACATTACAACTGATACTTCAGTATATTTTTCTGTATGTTTTTAATTTCACGGTGAGTTTGATCATCCTTAAGACATGTATTTGCTTTCACGCCCCCTCATACAAGGGCCGAAGCTTGAAATTGGAGGCATTCTGGTGGTTAGTTCAAAGTATTCAAACAGAGAGGTGTTTAAATTACGCTTCACAGGTTACATCAAAGGGATTGGAATGACGTAGCGTCCCAGAATAATATAACAGTAGCTGATGTGTCAGCACTATATCAGTACACGAAGGTTTATGTAATCTATATTTATTTATGGATACAAACTGTCAGTTTAGTAGTCTTTAATTGGGTGTTTTTTTCAAACCATCCAACCAACACAATCACTCTTAATTTAGGCAGAACTGTTTAAAAATCAAGTTTGTTAGTTTATTATGATCCATTAAGGTTCGATATTGTGTAGAGGATCCTTATTGTGTGGTACAGAAAAAAACACGGTAACTTTTATATTAAAAGTACTGTTTCCGTCGTTTAAAAGGCGTAAACGAAGCCGCAGACAAAACTTAGTATTAAAATAATATAACGTGTATAATAAATAAGAATAAATGACGTCCGAGTGTATCCCCAGTTGGTTACATAAACGCGTATTTACATACACAGTGAACCGCAAACAAAACAAAACCCACGCATAAAATTCGTTAAACTTACATCAGCGGCAAGTGTGTGTGTAATTTTGGAATTTGCTAAATGTGGGTGACGTAGGTAGTAAAATGAATTACATTATAATCTGATAATTTAACTGTTTTGATCAGTTAGCTCGACTGGTTCGAATGGTATTTTGTATATTTTTGTAAATTTGTATTCGTTCTGTTTCTGTCAGTAAAAGTTATTAACTGTAGAAAAAACATATATGGAGTGGAGGATAAATAATACTTTTATCAAAAGAAGAAATTTTCTATTCATTCATTTTTTAGAATTACTAGTTTAGATCCTCAAATTACGTGTATACATTTATGTATTAATTTATTTATGAAAAGAAAACATTATAATTAGCTATCAAATGCAGACACCATTGTTCAAATTCCAATGCTAGTTTTAAAATAAGCGCGAGTTTTTGCTTTATTATAAAGAAATCAAGTGTACAGTATGACACAGTTCGTAGTGGCGATTCTGATGTCGCCAAAACTTAGACTAAAGTAACCAAAGATGTTGCCTTCCCTTTCATAACGATCGTAATGAAAGGGATAGCAACTCCTTTAGTTAGTTTATGTTTTGGCGACATAATGACCACCAATGTACAGCTAAATTGGAGCGTGTGATGAAACCACAATGTAATGTTAATAAACCAAATTTAGTGGTCAATAGACGGCGCAAATGATGATGTTAGTGACCAACGGCTCATTTTAACGCCAAATGCTCAAACTGTGAAGATTGGAATTGTTGGTTGTGTAAACTCTTACTATGCGCCTAGTAGGGGATGCAATGAACCAATAGGTACCTTCAATAACCAATCTTCGTATACTCAGAAATTCTGAGTATACGAAGATTGGTTATTGAAGGTACCTAGTACAGTCAGCATCAGAAGTAAGTGACATGATTCAGGAAATCAAAACTAGTTACCAAAATTATTGTCATAATATGAAACACAGCTTTATTTCAAAATTATCTGACTTTACAGAGAAATTATCTGACTTTACTTGTCAGAATACAAGTAGGTATCCCAAAATTTGCACCGCAATATGTAATTTTTATGAAGCTGGTGTAATCTATTCTACATTCATATTTTTCTATTTTGTTGAAGTTTTGTGTGCATTGACCAATTTGGTTGTCACATTTAATATAGATATGTACAGGTCTATTTACCCACGTCAGCTAAGCGATGAAATCTCATTCTTATTTTAAATTGTTTTTTTATTTGCAATAGTAATACAAAATATATGCCACTTTATTTTCAAAGTCTGGCACAAATATGTGCAATTTACTTGCCGTGTGTTATGTAAATCAGGAAGCTACGGTGGTTGTCGCACTCGAGGTACTTTTACGAGATTTATTTTTAATTTCGCCTGAGTTGTGACACCGACTGCACCTTCCATAACACGAAGATAAGCTTTTACCTGTTTAAGTTCTACCTTTTTGCTGTTTTTTTATATCTATGCAAGCTGCAGGTTGTTTACAAGGTAAATGCAAAACATGCTTGCAATATTAACTTTATTTCAGGAAACATTTGAATAATGTTGCAAATAAGCCGCAAATATATTAAATTTATTTTATGATTATTACTGAAATGATTCCATTTTATTGCATAGCTTATATAGGTAACACAGAATACAATATCAGGTACCTAGCGAGTAAGTTCTGTAAGTAAATATCTCCTATAAGTTCCAACAAAATATAGTAACAACTATGTAGTTGTTGAATAGATTACAACATATCTTACTAAGCTTAAGATTACGAATCGGTCCAATAAAAATATTTCGTGCTTACTTTTTATACCTACGTGAAATAAATTGAAATCCTTAGGGACCGCCTCCACGAGCGAGACAATCGCAGCGATATTATTGTCAAGTCACATACCTTCACACTCTCTAAAACGTGTTTCCACACGGCGATTTCATCGAGACGATACTAAGTGACATTGACAAGCTCTTTAAATATTTTGATTATCGCCTTACAGTGTAAATTACCCTATGATAGGAAGACACAATCGTCGCGATACACTAGCCCATGGAGGCGGTCCCTTAGTAGGGCGCTATGGGATACAGGGCTAATCTCAAAAGCGTGCGGGATTTGTGTACTATTAAAATTTTAATATAGAAATGAGATTCGTCTCGTTCTGGGCGATTATTCAGATAAACTTCTATAATGAGCTTCGTTTGCTTGTTTTGGGATTATTCAAATTGAATAGCTTGGATTTGCTGCTTTGCTCATTATTGTTTACTGTAGCACTTTCTAGGAATCAAAAGGATGCAATGTTACTTATTACCTACTACACCTGGGAAGTTTGTATGACCTCGCGCGGGAACTGAATCTCCATAAATCATTCTGCTCACTTGAACAAAGTGTAGAAACAAAAAAGGGTGTTAATACAATCACGTGTCAACAATAAAAAAGGATGGTGTGCTGATAGTTTGAGTTTTAGTATAAATTGCAATTGGCACTACCGTAACATTTTAAAACAAAAATAAACAGTGAGTGCATTGAGTTTAATAATCTCATCGAACGAACGACGAACGATAATCTCATAATTAGTATCTAATGCGTTATTAACGTAATTTCACAATGTGAATGTACCTACGATGAAGGTTGTTGACTTCTCTTTTACGTCTCTACCTTATTTAATAGCATTACTGCAAATTGGCGTGTAAACAAATAAGTCCTGGCTTTGCTCGCTACAGACAGATTAGAAGCAAAGTTAAATGGTGCCTCTCAGCCGTGTCTTTAATTACGGTGACAGAAGTTAATAAGACGAGAAATTCAACAAAAGTAGGCATTTATTTAAATGTGGACGTTGAGCTTGGAATTTGAAGTAGTAGGTACTTGTAATTTTGTTTGTGTTCTTTGTGTATTTAGCGGGCCTATTTTTAGGCGCTTTTACTTTGATGTTGAGCCAGGTTTCTTTCCATTCAATTTAACAGAATTCGCTATAGGTATACTGGTACAGATAAAGCTAAGCAAATAGATATATTCAGCTGAATTAAGGTCTAGACAGCTGAATTCTAGCTAAAGTAAAATATTTAATATACCTTTTTGTTTTACTTATCAGTCTAAAAAAGGCTGAGATTACCTTTATTTTAGGAAAGCATTATACGCATGACTAAATAGATAGATTATAAAACATACGAAATTCTGTGGTATAACAAAACTCGTGTTGCTGTCAGCAAACTAATAGGTTTCAATATTTTCTCTGTGTAGCGTGACTTTCGAACAGAACACGACCTCTTCAAGTTACTTCCAAATTGCCTGCAATCAATCCCGAAGTTGTTTGACTCAATATTTATTCGGTTTATTATTTTACCTGAGTTTGTAAACTATCATTATCAGTGAATTGATTTTTGTTGTGCTTTGGGGGGCAAGTAGCATTTTCAAGTTTTTCGATAAATTATTTCTTTTTGCCTCTTTACCGCCGCTAAAATTGTGGTAAGCGTCTTGTTTTAAATACAAAGGCATACCCAACTATTAGCAATTAGCTATTAAAACAGCTAAACTGGCTTTCGGTGGCCTAAAAACTCCGTAAACACACCACTTGCTCATACGAACTAAGTAATAACTGACTCTGGTAGATTCACGGAGGCTGTTAATCGATAGCAACATTTCCAATAACCCATCGAGCTTCATAAAGCTTTATTCCGTTAACAGGGTTAGGCATCTAATATTACATTGAATAAATATACATTGTCAATACAAATTTGGAGCAGCGACGAGTAGATTCAATGATTGTTAACAGTCAGGATTGGCAGCATCCTCGAATGTTGATCAATTGATTGTCAAGTGACCCTATTTCATAACGACGTCAATGAATAGTTCCCGGCGCTGCCTGTGTCACGTTTGTCGCTCAATGCGCACGACTGGTTTACAATATTCGGGCATGGACAGAAGTGGCGGTGACAAGCGGCTAGGTTTACTATTCGTCTTAATACAAAAAAAAAAAATACAAATTACATTTTTTTTTTTTTTTTTTTGTATTTCTCTCGAATGATTTATACAAAAAGCATGTTAAATAGGTATCAGTCATCTTGTTACCATAACACTTGTTTGGCTTGGGGCTAGATGACACTGTATAAAAAATGTTATTAGAAAATTTATTTGGTCTGTAAAATATATAAATATAAATGTGAATGGGTGTGTAAAACCATACAACCAAACATAGTCACTATGATCAACATTTTAGTAACTATAGTCGCACAAGTTGAAAGCTATATTTGAAAGTAAAATTAGAAATAAACAACAGATAAAACGATTGTTTTAAAACTAGATAGAGCATAAAGGTGCCCCGGACAGTCATAAAGAACAAAAAGCCCACGCAAAACCAACTAAAAGTCCGATGCGAAACAAAAAGTTCTACACTCAAATGAACATTTTACGCGATATCGCTAAATAAATAGCCCACGACGCAAGCGTCGCGACGCTTATCTACCGCTCTAAACGAAAGGCTACCTTAAATAAGCCTGCGTGAGCAAAAGAAATAAAACCTGCATGCCTTATCTACTCAATTCCATAATTGGAATTAATTAGTGGAATGTTTGACTGGAATGAAACGGAACTTTTTAGGGTTCTGTCCCTTAGAATTAGTAAATGCGAGCCCGCTTTGTTGTTCGCTTGTTTGCACGGGCCTTTCTCCTTCTTGTCGAGTATTTGAGATTAAAGCACAGATTACATAAGTAGATTTAAAGCAAATAATAATTTGTTCTATACCATCGCGTACAAGATTATCTGTGTCGACGTATTTTGACAACGTAAAATTACCCAGTATACTTTTTTTTCTAATTACTGAGCTTTAAAAAGTACTTAATATAATTTTAGAAACTGTAGAAACTGTAGATGATGTTCTAATAGAAAGAACTCTCAGATGTTAGCGATATGAAGTTTTATAGTAAATACTTTACAGTAAAATATACCTTAGTCTAAAAGGTTTCCAAAAAATAAAATTCTTAATTAATGTCATGGGAACTTTTACGTACGAAACCCCGTTATATATTTCCGTTGGACTACCTACTGTTCATCTATACTTTACCGAGCATGTATTGGCCAGACGAATCCGATCGAGTTCAAACGAACCTTGGTATTCGCAGTCGCCAAATTAATTTGGCTGTTTTCAGTTTGTTTTGCGGAGTGTCTGATTAATCAGGTGCAGCATTCCTCGTTGCAGAACAAATAGTTTAATTAATTGCATCTCAATAAGATCTTAATATGTACTCGGACTTCAATTTCCTATTTTTCTAGTACACGTACTTTTAATAGGTAGTAATTACAAATAAACCACAGGAGTCTGTGTTTAACTTTAAACCTTATTTGATGCCAAACGATCAGAGTTTCAGTAGAATTTTCATTCCGTTTATGAGCCATCAGTATGCTTTTACGAGCACTCAAAAACTTGCACAGCGCATTATGTACACTACCAACAATAAGCACGCAAGCACTCTGGACATTAACACCAGGGACCCAGGGACATACCACAATAAAGTCAAAACTGGTGCGGCAGACTGTACACATCTTTTGTTCATTACTTACTAGTTTTACGAGTTCCAGGCAACGTCACACCTTTTTCCAATTAAAAAGAAAGCTCTATAAAACGAAATTGGCTCATATACATGCACTTTTCCGGACAGAATGAGTTAATCGAACGTTTCCGACAGGAGCGTTGCTCGGGGGCAGGGCCGCTCTACTTTAAGCTTCATAAGAAGGAATACCAAATTACCAACTTGAGATTGAGGATGCAAAGGCTTGAGTTACAATGGTTTACTAATTACTAATAACCAGTGTGCTAGGGCACATTGTTGTTAACAGATGCTACGGTTTTGCACTTGCTGTTTAGGTATGTTGTTGATCAGGATATAAAACATATTTCCGATCATAAATCTTCCAGTGTTGTGGTCAAAGGTGTTTACACACTCCACTTTAGATAGTTTATATAAAGTTTGTACCTTTATAGTTTCACCATGTTTTTAGCTTAGCTTAAAGGGGCAAGGAGCCAGTAGCTCCCACTACAACCCCACTAGCCCCTATGACTCTGATAGTTAAATAGTTCACCTAACAAGGACCCTGTCCCAGACTAATCCATTTGTGAGTTACAACAGTCGCGCACGCGGTGTGGGACTCCATTCCGTAATTAAACCGTTACCGTTCGATTCCCGCCACTATTCATGCCTTTGAACTGATTGCTACTTCCTGTCAACTAAACTGCTTACCATTTGACTTAAACTTGTATCTAATTAAAAGTTTGAGCGCGTTACGCACTGAATGTTCGGTTAACGACGATTCGGGTAAACAATGTTACTCGAATCATTATTAATTATAACTATACTTAAGTAAACTTGTACTGCAAATACATTTCCATCAGAGAAGTGCAAGGAAACTGGTTGATGCAAGGAAGGAAAGGAAAAGAAACACAAATAACAGAGCACTCAGCAAGCGTACGAAAATGATGTGACACTGTTGGTAGATTTTGTCGCTCAAATAAATCTTTGGTGGAAGCCCACTTTAAAATACGACGAACAGCGTTTGGAAGCTCATCATTCTGTTTGGCTAAAAAGGATCCATCTAGTTGACTGAGAAAATAATTCCAATATACAAAATATCAATACTTTGATTGAGTCATCATTTGATTTCTATTGGAGCAGGAATAACTAGCGTACGGTTATTGTGGATATTAATATAAAGTGTATCCCATAAATAATATGAAACTAACATTATACAAGGATATACGAGTATGATAATAATAGGTTATTATCATGCAAGAACGAACATTCGAAATTTCAAACATATCCCAACGGGCAATTGTACCCGTCCCTAAAACTTGTATTCAACTTACTACAAGTGTATCAAACTATAAATTTGACTTGTTAATAAAGACAGTTACATAGAGTATGTGCAAAGTCATAGCTCATTAATAAAGCTGTTGAGGCACTCAGCATAACTCAAAGTCAAGGTTTAAACTTTGTAGCTTTACAATTCTTTAAAGAAGAATTATTGTAAAGCTTTCCTGTGGATGTGTGGCAGGTTCAGCGGAGATATTTTGGTGCTGGGCAAGTCGATTCCATCTCAACAATACCCCAGGCGCTTCAGTGTGCCGTTATGTTTTGGCAAAAATGATGCCTCCTGACGCTGTAAAAAATCATCTCAATGACTATTACTATATAGTAAAGATGTAAAAAGGCCTAAGTTTTTTTGTAACTACAGTGATGAAAGAGATGGATACAGTGAGTAAGATGTCCTTTTGAATCGCAACTGAGTCAGTTATTTCCATCTCGCTGTAGCAAGAGGAGGCGGCACTGTGCAAACAGGAGACGCTGAGTTATGTGTTTATCAAGTTCGGAGACTAATGGGTGCCGTGTAATTGGCTATGAAACTACCATTATTCACGTTCGCCTGTTGCTTTGAAGGGCCATGTATTGAAATACCTCAGATTTGAAACCACTCGATTTTGTTTGTCTATGTAAGCCCTTATTTTGACTTCAAGAAACAAACCTAAAAACTTTTGGTCAACAATTTCTGTAGGCCAACTCTGTTTCGATGTACTTATAATTTTATGAACAAGTTTATAGAAGACTATTTAATAATAAAACATAATATTGACTGTTTTCTACATGACAAAACATCAAAATTAACTTTATAACACCTTATAGTGTAGCATCAACTTA
Organism: Xanthorhoe spadicearia; assembly: GCA_947086425.1. Lineage (NCBI taxonomy): Eukaryota > Metazoa > Arthropoda > Insecta > Lepidoptera > Geometridae > Xanthorhoe > Xanthorhoe spadicearia. Next base: position 8,017,679 of record OX352204.1, on the reverse strand, counting down.
TTGATTCGTTACTTAAATCACGAGCCGAATCATTTTGGCTTGAATCAGAAAAATAACCAATTTGAACATAATAATGAACGTGAGGATTAAAGTGGAATTATTTTGGGCTATTTGGTAACTGTGTTAAGTTTAAGTAGCTAAGCGAGTTAACTTAAATAAATCTAAAATAATGGTACAACGAGGGAATTTAATTTAAGTTTAAAACGTTGCTCAAGTATTTATTTTAAACAATCAAAACTTGTGAACATAATGTAAGTGCACGCCAACTTAGTTTTTTTCATGCACAGCACAGCGATCATTATCACGAGAGTGTGGAGCTTTCTTTTATATGTACGAATAATCTAGTAAAGTGCACCATTTATTACGTTTACGACTTCAAAACTTTAAGGTCTTAGTTAACTGATCCTGGTTCCACTTTCCATTGCCAACAGAAATCAGTATGCAGATTCCAGACTAACTTTAAACGGTTCAAGCACTTTATAAAGTTTTCTTAAAACTAAGAATCGGGCCAAGCTAACCTTACTTACCTATTTGGATAATGCGATTTGCAATGAAAGCTTTGATTTTGTTTGCAAAAATTACTTAGCTATTTTCGTAGACTTCAAGAAATGCTTTTGTAACTATTCTGAAGAGTTTTAAGCTCTTGGTTCATTTTCTTAAAATAAGATTGAGGTCTGAAACTTTGTTTTCTGGTAACTTGAGTTGGTCTTCACGGTTAGCAAATTCAATTGGGAAAAAGCTAAAACTTTATACTGCAAACTAGATTCGATTGAGTTTCGGGAAAGAATAGTATTGTACTTTTGAAAGAAGAGTATCAATAGTTTTCAGTTAAATGTAGTTTTCAACGTCTTCAACAGGACATTTCAAATGTAAATCTGTGTATCCCTTGATTAATTCCCGATTAATGTAAAATAGTGTACTTTATTGTGGGTCTCTGCCTACCATGGGCAAGAGGGGTAATTATATCCTTATATGAATGTAGATATATGCTCAATTTCTATAATCAACGTACGGATGTCCGTAGGTCTATCACCATAGCAACTTTGTTTTTACAACATTAAATGTATGAAACTTTTGACTGATAACAACGTTGCTATGGCGAAAGTCGTACGGCCATCCGTAAGTTGGTTATAGGAACCGGGGGTAAGTGTACTTACCTATTATGTGCATGGAAGGTGATCCGCAGCGGCTGCGGGGTGTGGGGGGTGTGCGGGGGGTGCGGGGGTTCGGGGGCGGGCAGCGAGCGCCGGCGGCGGCCCGTCACCGGCTCGTACATCGCCGGCTGGTAGTGCCGCACGAACGGTGATAGAGACAGGCCTGCAACAACACATACTCTTATAAAAAACTGTGAAAGTCAGCTGATAGTCAACTAGAAAGGAACAAAACAACGACTTCGGCCTGTACTTATGGACTATATAGTTAATCTATATCGTATTTATATCTATATCGTCCTTGCTTATAAATGAAAAAACTTAAGCACTAACCAACATAAGCTGACCTGCGCATACCACAAGCATTAATTTTCTTAGCTTGATAGTAGTTGTAAAAAAAATGACAACAGTTTTTTTACGAGTGTACATGTGCTAAAGTTCGCAGAGTTAATGTTCTGAGTCGCCAAGTTACGTCGGCCATATTGTACCTACATAAGGACGTGAGAACATCCCGATCTCGCGACAAAGATACATGGACACCAGTAGTTCTATGTGATAGCGTAGTGTCGTGTAAAATATAAATTGCCGTCTTTGATCGCTGTTGTAGTGTGAATTCCGAATAAATTCAGTCCATATCCTTTGAAAATGTGCATATTCTTCTTGCATGTACTTTTATTGGATACTATCTTGAATTGGTACTTGTTTTCAATAAATACAGTTTCAAGATAAGCTTTGATTCATCCGATACTGTCAGTCGCATGCACAATGAAAAAGAATTCATGACGTACATAGGTTACATTATTTTATTTGGCTGGCTTGCTGGCTTAGTACTTGAATAATATTATAAACTTTACAATTAATGTTCCTATAGGTAGTTAGAATTCAAAAAAATGTATAATTTGAATGTTTAAGAGTTTCAATTCTAATGTTACTGTGTGAAAATCGACTATTCTTGATCATAATTTTTATTGCTTTCCGGTCTATGCATATAGTAAATTTGTAAATTGTAAGTTAGGTACAATGAGATCAAGATGAAGGAGAACAACAATGTTTTATAATAATTAAATACTTACTTACCCATAAATATCCCAGAATCACGTGTGCTATAATTTCTTAACGTCAAACAAAGTTATTTTAACAATTTTAGGTAATTTTCGTTACCTCGTGTATTATAAAAGTTTCAATGAGTTGTTCGGAGTTGACATTATAAGAAAGTTCTATAGAAGTATTTAGATCCTGTAAACAATGAATTGTTCAAGTCAAATTAAAGCTTTTATGTAAAAGTTTGGATAAGTTACTATGTCTTAACTGATTCTATTAGGTTAAATTATAAATTAAATTTATATAATCGTCTATGGCTCGTATTGGAGTCTATACTAAAGCATAAATCGTGTCTCAAGCAGTGCTTCAACGCTTAATTTCAATAGAGAACTGTCAAAAAATCGAAACAAATCTGAGTGCGACCTTTGAATACGAGTCTAGAAAGATATCTCGAAATCAATTCAGAAACAATTCAACTATTTAAGTTTATCAGCTTAACAGTTTAGGCGCTCATCTTAGGAATTCAGAATATGTAGATAGGATAGTATTCGTCTCAATGTCGATTAGTTCAAATTGGATCACCAGCATTTCGAGGGTAATACCGCAAATTGTTAACAGGTGAATGCCGAGCGACTCGACTGAAGTCCCAACTAGCCATCTTCACATACCTACCGAGTCATCGAGGCCCTACTACGGATGTACGATTCAATTTGTTCATTCTAGAGCTAAGTCCCATTAGCAATAAAATTGAGGCAATATTTGACTTCTGTGTTATAAACAATGTTAAGACCATACAAGTCATAATGACAGTTAATTGAATTGTATGAGACAAGAAAATGATATCATGTAATTGGTGTTTCAATTTGATATAGTTCTACCATATTACGAGTACATAGACCCCAAAGTCGGAATAAGTAACATAACAACTATTGATGTATGTAATTCCACGATAGTTTTATAGCTAGCATTTGTTAATTTCTATTTTTCTCACAGCAATGGCAAAATTACCGTCCTTTTGTAAAAGCACTGTCTGACGTGAAAGCTTACTAGCGGTACATTTAACGATACGATACCATATCAATAGCAACAATATGAGCTCATGAGAAGCACCCTCAAGGTTTATTGTCATGCTGGTAATAACAGTTTAGAGTCAAGGCCTAGTTCGTTTCCTCATACATTGATTTAAATAACCTTATCACACTAATATTATAAAAGTGAAAGTTTGTGTGTAAGCAGTAACTTATCTCTTTTACTACTAAATCAAAAACAATTAGAGATAAGCTCTCGTATCTCATCCCAATTTACAATTAAGTACAGTTAAATGGCTGTAAGTAATTTAGCTGCTAGAAACTGAAATAGAAATCAGAAGGCTTAATTAAACATGGCAATGATGTAGACTAATGAGTTGCAATGGTGGTAAGGCCATGACATTCCAATTTATCCATTCAGACGGAAATATGAGCCTCAAGTTGGACGTAATTGGAAAATCAAGAGCAATATATTTCCTGCAAGTCTCCTCAGAGAGTTTGCTAGGATTTATTCGAGTCTAGCATTCAAAGTTGGTCTAGATTAGTGTATGCGCGGTGTCTGCAGATTTATTGAGGATTTGCGTTGACTGCTGTTGGTATCGACTTTAAACTAAAAGCTCTAAAATTTTCAGGGGAATTTTCGATACCAAAACCGATTATATTAAATACGAGGATAGTTTAGGTGACAGTTTAGATTACTTTACCTACTACATTCACTACAGCGTGGCAATACCTATTGCGTCCAGTTTAAGTCCAGTTTAAGAGGGCAACTTATGAAAATACTTTTGCATAACTTTGAACTTCCTTGATTTCATATTCAATTTCCGTACTTTTTTCTATTTAGCATAAAATTCGTTCCTGACAATAAAATGTAAATATTGTACTTGTTCATTTATAATTTTTATAATAATTAGTACGTACCGCACTGCAATACAATGCAAATGAGGTAATAAAATAAACATGCAATTTGCAATAAGCTAGAATAATGACTTAATCTCCTTAAACTATTCAAATGCTAAATAAACTGCTGTAGGTAAACTACTATACCTTTATTAAAAAGAATGGAATTCAATCATCATTTGTAATAAAGCGATCGTCATGAAATTCAGGCATAATGCATTTTGGAGAGGAATGAGAATATCGTTTTTATCCGTTGAAATTTAATGAAAATTCTTTGTAAGTAAATAACAATGGACCGAGTTAAAATTTTATTGTAAGAATTTTAAACTTGGGAGTTGTGCCTGTATGAAAACAAAAGGTATTTTTGAATTTGGTAAACTTTACTATTTTATGACATAACATTTTAAAGAAACAATTTTTTTATTGCTTTTATTTACAAAATAGAGAAACTCTTTTATCTATAGTGATGTCATGAAGTAGGTATCAACTGCATTTTGGAAAAATAACATGATATTTTATTGTAACATCGGCAAGAAAAGAAAGTCCTAACAGAGGCCACAAAAGCGTTTAGTAGAAAAACCGCTCGTATGTACCTACTTATCTTGTAAATGAGGATGAGCTATCCAGTTACCGGTGGCATTTAAGTCGGCAAAATCCAATAACCCTTGTGGGAAATCGAAGAATTATGTATGGAAATTCAAGTGACCGAGTTTTAAATAGCCTGAAGAGTCAATGTAGCGTAGCCATGTGCAGAAGTGGTGGTGAACAGAGAATGCAAAGTGTATAATTTTTCGCACCATTAGCCGATGGTGAGGAGGCAGGAAGTTTGAAAACGTGACTACCCGCATTTTGATACTTTGGTTCTCTCTTGGCTAATCGTCCCCGATCGGCACACGATTTTAGAACATGTTTTGTGGTAGTCAACGTTCCTTATTGTATCCTATTTCACCATGTAATTTGTTCCAAAATTAATAATTTGATTTGATTTAATGTGGAGAAGCAAATAACAATAGAAAAAAATATGTTCGTGTTTAAAAAGTTTTCCTACCTTACGCCAGATGAAAAATAGAGAAACCAAACAAATTCCACAAGTTATAAGAGACTATGAAAAAACGAATGTGCTTAAATCCCTTATTGCTACCAAACGAAGACTTATGAATACTTCTTATAAAGTTGTCTTCCCAAGAGAAATTAAAAATAAGTGTAGGCGTATGTAACTGCTGCAGAAAAACGTGGCAGAGTGCCAAGAAAAATCTTTTGATTAGGTTTTCTCGCCCATTGTCCATATAAGCGGAGCAAAAATGAAAAATCTAACGCATCAATGCACAAGGTGTGCAGAAAAATAGGCTCTATGTTGACAGCTCGGCGACTAGTCGCGTCGCGTAATGTGTATTACCTACCTACTTGCTACTTCTTCAGTTTTATTTTCGTTGTTTTTATTATGCGTTACGTGTTCGGCTAAATAAATGTATTTTCTTTCTTTCTTTCTTTCGCGGCGACAAGTCGCACAGTTAGCGATGGCTCCATATAACTTTCCTTAGCTGTCAGTAAAAGAGGGCAGTACGTTTAGAAGAACTAACCAACGGTTATTTGTATGAGTAATGGGACCTATCGGTTATACTTTTACTTGCCATGGCTACACGCTAGGAAGAACCCACAAAAGTTTTAATTTGAAATTTTTCGCAAGTTTGAACCTTTTTCATAGTGTCTATATTTGTACTACATGTAAAAGGGTTCTAGTTTTTAAGCGGATATAACCTTTTCACTAAAAAAGACTAGTATGTTTATAAGGGCACATTCGAACCATAAAAGTCGAATGAAATATGATTCGCATGAATACAATTGAAAAGGTCGCAAGATCTCATAGCGAAGCTACATATTAATTGCGGTCGTCGACCGACAGTCGGGACAAAGTGACTGCATAGTGTGGCTTCTTTTGAAAGCGTCGTTTTGAGGCAAATTTACCTTTATTAGACGAGCTGAATAAAATCAATGGGCTCCCGTCTGCCGCGGCTTAATGAAGGTCGCTCCAATGCTTATTAGCCGGGATGCTGACTGCGGGAAAGAGGTTTAATATAAAGGAGGATTCATCGACAGACTCGCAACCCTCCGGATTAGTTCCAGTGATTAATACAAATAAGCTCCTTTGACTTGTCGCAAGCAGATGCGAAGTATCACGAATATCAAAATGAATTTTTCAGCCGATGACTTAGAAAATGCCTTTGTAATCGGGCAAAATGTTGATTCAGAAAAATTACCGACCCAGCTTTCCTTTTCAATTCGATTAATGGTCGTAATCTTGGACCCGCAAAGATTTCTTCATGACTACTTTCCCCGAGTCAGATAATTTGATTTTAGTATTGACGTGAAGGTTTTACTGCCGCTATTAATATTGAGTAACTGTACCAAACGGCTATAATAACAAACGAAAGTATATTTATACGTCGAATTTATGTCCCTATCTATTTCTATCAGATAGATACGAAATCTTTCCATTAGCGAATCATAAAAGAAAACAAAGGAAGAAAATTAAAAGGACGGGGATTTAGAAACAGTTGGTAAAAACGTGTCGAATTAAATATTTGCTGGTCAGTTGGATCTCGGTCGTCTACGGCTGAAATTCACAAAAGTAAATCGCGTTTACTCTTTCGAGCATTTTAATAACTCAAATTCAACTAATCCGCAAACTTAGGTTCATTTTAAACAAAAACAATATTTAACCTCTGAAAAGTATTAGTTCTGCATCATTTAACCAAATTACGTGTATAGTTTCCGTAGGAGGAATCTAGAGATTTGTAGGGAATATTTTAGAGTCCTGATTAAAAAATCATTCAAAGAGTTGACACGACCTTATTATTCAAGTAATTCATGTAGGAGTAAAAGCCTGTTGTCATATACCTGTACGTATATTGTTTTTTTAATAGTGTGTATTTACCTTATGTGTATTTAAAATGATTAGAGTTTCTGCGTAACAAAGTTTCCACAGACTAACATAATTTATCAGCTAGCGCGCTCAGATACTTCAAGACATGCAGAGGCCTGAGATCTTTTACGAGTAGCAACGGTAACTGAATAGCACCCGGTTCGACATAAATGTATATTCCATTAGATACTGCATCCCGAGTGAAAGAATACGGTGCAGAGGGAAGCACAGCTTCCGAATACATTTTCATAGTTTACCGAGTTTATGCATGTCTACATTTATTATTCACTTTATTCAGGAAATATTGCTCAATTGGAAAAGGGATTTTATGAGATGCCGAGTGAACCACCGCGAGTTCATCTTTGAAAGTGTTTTGGAAATAGCTGTATCCAGGTGAATGGTAATTGGTGCTGTTTTCATTGAGACTTCTGACTTATTTGAATTAGATGTAAGTACCTACCTACCTTACTTCAACTTTTGATGATGTAATGTGTGTTGACTTGAAATGACTATTTGTTTATTGTTCAATGTCTATGAATTTACTCATAGCAGGCATTTGAAGAAATTTAAGGAGGTAGAGATTCGCATATACACTTTGTCAAATGCTAGTATTTTGAACAATAGATAAATGTGATTTCTATTTTCAGATACAAATAAAACTTGTACTAAAAAGTTATTATGTACACAAATGAGGTCAGGGGCAACAACTAAGTAGCTAAATTTGATTGTATATTGATAAATCACCAGATAAAATAGATAAGATTGACAAAATACCAATATTTAACTGTAATTCCGCTAAATATCTTAGAACTTGTTCCCAGATTCCAAACTCAAAACGAAAGCTCGTCAAAGGGCCAAGTTTGCACATGAAGCTCACTAAATAGATAAGCTGGTAGATGCCTGAAATTGTCGGGATGGCTTTTAGAATTCGGTAGTTAGCTCGCATTCCTACATGAGGAGCGAGATAAGGGGCTTCGGGCACGCGTCCACTAAAGTGAAGTGCTGGTGGCTTTGTGCTACAAAAACAACTGAACAAACAACGCAGTATTGAACAATACATAATTTAAAGGATAGAAACATAATTATGTAATCTGGAGGTTTACGCCCGACATTCGATTTCTATGCGTTCGTTCGTTTATTTGTTTGTATGAGAAAGTGGTCAACTCTATCCGATTATTCCGATTACATTACTTATAGTGAAGGATTTCACTACCACATCACGTTATAATAAGAATTTATAAGGTCACATAAATACGCATTTCAGTCGCATATCCGGAGTAAAGTGGAAGGTACTGGGTATATAAACTTCAATGGAAATTCGCCTTAGGTTTCATCCGAACTCAATATTTCTGCCGAATTGTTATTTGAACTTGTAAACAGGATAGTTACATTTAATTGTTTTGTTACATTTAACAATGAAAGAGAAAATTAGTTTTACGTTTGTTATACCACGTCCTGCAAAATCAATGTCAGAAAAGAAAATAAAAAAATTATGAAAGTTTCACACGTAGACTATTTTATTCCTAGCAAAACAAACGGAAAAACAAGAAGGATTTAAGTTGTTGTTTCTGAAATACGACTTGAGGAATCCTAATCAACGATGTGTAGGTATATATTGTAATCAACCACAATGTCAAACTTTATTTGCGTCCTTAATTTAAACTGTCACTAAATCTTATTTACGGCCACTGACATTTAAGTAGCTAAATAGTTTAACTACGCCGTTTTCAACAAAATACCCGTATTATGGTTATAGTCAGTTGTCATGCCGACACCGACTGTAATATGACGGCTGCCGTTTTGTAGAGCACCAATGCAGCTCCTATTATTTCATCCATGTTTGTGTTTCCAGAACTGAATAGGATGGCTTTTTATCAACCCCCGGCTACCGTACGGTTTAATCCAATTAAAGTTAGGATCCGAAGTGTGCTTTGGGTAGGTATGTTCTGCTGAATGAAAGGATGCTGTGAGTATCTATTGGTATTGAGTTTTGTACCATGTAGGGTTCGGCTTGTTACAAGTAAACAGAATTTTCCGATGGTATTCAAATCATAACGCGAGCAGAGCAGAAATATATTGGGTGTTCATTGCACTTGTCTTGAAGCGACGTGTACAACCAAGAGTCAATTCTTATTGAAGAAAGAACAGCTTCAGAGATTAACCTACTGTCGTTTTAAAAATAACTAACCTATGGAACGTTGTTTTTTGTCAAAGGTGTGTTTCACGTTCCTATACTAAAAATATGAAGATAGATCACCACTGATGCATATGACGCAAAAAATACATTGGAAGTTCGGGTCATTATGATATTACTAGGAACCTACTTAATTGATATTTTATGTCGACATACAATTTTATATTGAAAATATACTGCGATCAAAGCCTCGTAAATTGTTTTGTTTATATTAAAACTAATATCAATATTCGTCACATCCAGTATTCAATTCAATATTCTCTATGAAAATGTTTGTTCACATTTTATATAGATAGCTAAAGTAAAGCTGAATATTCAGGGCAGTATTCGACAAAAATACTGACAGACTACCGTTCACTATATTTTATACGGAATTCCGTAACAGAGATCAGGCACGTGAGGATTGCAATGCGTTCACACAACACAATACAACCCCTACGGTACCTACAGATAAATTCAACATACAAATTACCTGCATCCACTTATGGGTATAAACAATAATGTGAAAGAGTTTTGTTATAACGCGCTAATCTCTGAAACTACCAGTTTTGAGTAACCTTACATATTTGAAAAAAAAAGCATTTAGTACCTAGCTTCTTGGAGGAGTCGGTCGTGTTCAGTTGTTCACTATAAAAACATTGTAGAGGACCGAGAACTGAGAAAACACAATTCATATATAAAAATGACGCTATTTTATGTATAAATTTTTCTTCCTTCATAATAATGAAAGCGTATTTTAATTGAAAAGAAGAAATACAATACCCTGTTTAACAAAACGTGATTTTTTCCAGAAAAGTTTTTACAAACATTACAGATGCTTCATTTGTCCAGAGTCTGCCTGGTCTAACACTGTGCGGGCTTCCACAAAATGTAAGAAAGCAAGGCTTTTATGCATAAGTTTGTCTGTTTATTTACCGGAGGCAACATCTTTGCCAAACTAACTCAAAACACAAGTTCCTGCAAAATACTCAGGACGCTATCTTCTCTTCACCAGGAGCCAGTTTTCCGAGTGCAGTTACCTAATATCGTTATCTAAGGTACTTTGTAGATCTGTTTATCGTAAACATTAAACGTTAGGTACGTTATAAAGAAGTGCTTGTAAAAATATTTACCATTTTTTAAGTGAAAGGCAAGTCAAAACAACTTGGCTGCATGAATACGGGCACATTTTACAACGTCGACTTATCAATATTGTTAGTTTGAAAGCACGCGTCGAGATGCTAATCTGGGTCAGGGAAGCGCCTTAACAAAGGACCCAATCTTTTCAAATGCCTACACTGGAGGAATGTGAGGGCATAGAGGAATTGATTATTTATAAATTCGAGCCATGCGCGGGCGGCGTCCCTTCAGGGAATGTGACATAAACAGCTGTTGTTTATTCATCGAGTTCTACACGGCTCGCTACAATTTCCCTCGCTATTTTTCTTTTAGGCAGCTATTTCTGTTGGGAACGCGTTTTAGTGATTTTCGTCCGCCACGATAAGCAGGACGCCTCGTAAACATCGCGCGAGCTTTGGCGAACGACACGCTAACGAATTCTGTCGCACTTACTTACTGCCTGTCTGTGTCACTCTGTTTTATATAGAAATGTAACAAGATTATTAGGGAAACTGAAATAGGATCCTAAGCACAAAAAAATTACAAATATTTTACTTATCTTTGAACTTTATTTCTTTTCATGTTTTTTAAAAAAAGGTATGCGCCTCGGAGAAAAAGTTGTTAGCTTAAAGTTAAGTGGACAAATGCTAAAGGTGTTTCGTCGATTTTATAACAGAAACCAATTTCTATCAGTCAAAGCATAGAAAAACCACAAACTACGTCCCAGTAGTCTACCCACACCATTCATATTTTATTTATAATTTCAACGGAAATAGTTCGCCTTATTCATCACCCCCGCAGTTAATAACACAAAATTGTATTACAATTAATCTGTGTCGACGTCAGAACTGACGTTGTTGTTATTAAATAACTTTTCTGACGCAACTAGACATTTGACCTATGAAGTAGCGTTTCTGTAAAGCACTACAAAGACTTTCAAAACTATCGTGAGTTCTACTAGACATTATATTAATTAGTTAAATTTAGACACCGACAATGTTTCGATTCTTCCGAATTCTTCACCGTTAGCGTATATGTTATTTCTTTGTATAGTGTAAGCGATTGTATTAAATAACATGGCTAGCGGATGGATTTTATAAAGACCTTACCGACTGAAATTACACAACTTTGGAAATGTAAGTAATAGTACGCAGTATATTTTGTTTAGGTGTGTTTGTAGAAGCTGGTTTCCTCATGAACCGTTTGTCTGCCGGCAAAGTTCGGCTCTAAACAAGCGTGAAGTCGGCAAGGCCCGTCACTTACCGTAGTTATCTAAATTCTCCACATTTTTGAACTTCTTTGGGAAGTTACCCCGTGTTTTACGGGTTATTTCTATTCACACCCCGTAGCGAGGCACTTTATAATATTTGTTCCGACTCAAGGGAGCTGTTTGCTTGGTTAAAACGCTTTTTTATAGCGAAACTCTTTTGCAAATACATAATTAAACAGATTGAAGAGAAGTTTTGAGTTTTTTTTAGATTTAAATTCAAGCTTTTAGGTGGACGGCGCACTAACAAAATTGTGCAGCTATAGCTATTCACTTTAAAAACCTATCTGCCCATAGTTTCCGTTAAGTCTTCTTGTCTAAATTAAGACAGCGTTTTAGGCGGCCTAAAAACACCTAAAAATTCAGGCAATAAAATAAATCTTTACAAGACAGAATGTTCCAAGTCTCCAAGTCGCACATCAAACACTAGGTGGCGACAGATCGCCCCATAAACTGCACAACAACATAAAAAGGCAAGGAATTGGCACAAAGCTTGAATTGTTGACATATCACAGTACGTACAATGTAAAGTCGAAATAAAACAAAGATAAGGGAAGTTATTCGACTAAACAATTTGGGTAGAAATAGCTCATGGAGGCATAGTTACATCACTACTAACCAAGACAAAAGTAACACCTAAAACTAATTATTCACTAAAAATAGATTGTTATCAACATAAACAAACCAAATCACTAATAATAGTGCTCTCACTGACTATCGTACATCTTAAATAACAAGAAAAAGATCCTATTATTATTTTAAAGTCTTTCGTTTAAAATAAATGTACCTAATATTATTATCATGAAAAGAGACTACAAAACTTACACTTACAACCTATTATTTATTTATTATAATTACTTAAATCAGATACAGTACCTAAGTGAGCTGTGACCAATCGAAAAAAGTTGGGTTTGTCCAATAGCGTGATGGGTCGACGACATAAAAAGGTCAAGATAATTGATTGTACCTTTATAGACTCACAGGCATATGGCTTAGCTTGCGTAGTACATTTTTGATAGACTTCATCCAAATTGTGAATGGTCAGAAACCGGTCACAATTTGGATGACTTAACGTGACATCAACAGATGAGCATTTTCGTCCTTTAGGCACTTTAAATTGTCAGTACTATGAAACCATGAGGAAGCCTTCAGGCGGCTAAAACTCCATTACAAGAGTTTTCCAAACGCTCATACAAAATACATAACATACTGATAAACATGAACGAATACCTGTGAGTTGTGCTATATAAAAATGATCATTTTGGTTTTAGGCTTTTCTCATACATCATGTAACAGCAAGGGCAAATTATCTTTTGTTTTCATTACGCTGCCCCGTATTCGATAGCTCGTTATTTTTATCCATCAATTTAAATTTTAAGCGCTCGGGAGTTGCGTTACCCTTTGATTACTCTGTAAATAAAAAATAAATAAGCTTCTATTAGTAGGCAAACGCAAAATATTTTAAAATTTTCTTTTGTTTTTTAAAAAGTTTATTAAAAATGAGATGGTTAATAATTCAACAGTCTGTCTATCTATTCTATTTTGTAGTTTATTTCATTACACTCTTGTTGTAGGCTAAATATACTCGTAGTATCAATTTGGGTGTCTAAATTAAACTAAATTTGACTTATCCTTACTAGATAACAAAAGAAATATGAAACAATCCACAGTTGTTGTGTACAACATAAAAGGACAAGAAAGACTCACCCTAGCCTAGCGCGAGCAGTTTACTTAATCACATTCCGACATTACATTTACGAGTATAAAGGCACTTGAGAAATTTCAGTCAGCAAAGATGATCTAAATCTATATCATACAAACGATACACTAACAATATAGAACAGCAAAATTGGCTGTATAATTCAAGTGACTGCAGCAAATTGCACAGAGAACATTGGTTTATTCATGACATCTCAGATTCATTCTGATATCTGATAGCACCATACCCACAATGCAATGCATGAATATCAGGTAGCCAGTAATACCTTCATCTATCACGATGTAATACCATCTTACAAGAACAGAACGCGGTAGATGCGCATAGTGCGCATACCGTGCTCTGTTGCTACACAGAATAGAAGATTGCAGTTTCGTTATGATCGTTTTCAAAATTAGTAGCTAGTAATTTATAAAATTAATAAAATTAATATAGGTAGAACGAGGATGTCTCTTGGAAGCACTTATTCGTTTTCATGATATGAAAGCAAACGTAGTATAAAAATTACCATTGAAATGGCCAAACTTTGCCTCCACGGCTGTAACGCTACATGGATTAGTTTGTAACAATTCGGGCACATTTCTCTTGTAGACAAGTTCATAATTCATGATTCGTGAACCATGTGAACTGATAAAACGGTATGCAAAGACCTAACACCTAGATAGAATAGGGATTAAATAAGGCTATTCATGGTAAAACGGACATTGTCAGGGTTACGTCAAGCGTCAGTGGCGCATGAACCTCTTTTTAAGGTCATGGTGTACTAATTACAATCTTTATTAACTGCGCAAAATAGCTACGGATAACAACGTGGTAACAACCATCTGCTAATCATGTACCTAAAGCTCAGATGAAGAACTAAACCTAAAGTCATTTAAGCCATCGTAAGTGAAGAAAAATATCACTAAAATAAAAATAAACTGTTGTCTATGGACTGCAACGGTCATTGCTTTTTATGAGCGTGGACAAAACCATCTGTACAAACCAGTTTATATAAAAATAACAACATTTATGATTAGTATTCTTTCTCCGTCGCACAAGCCAGTGAATGAAACGCCTTTGTTAGGCTTTGTTACGTTTGACAACTCCAAAACTTTTCAATCCTTTTACCCAAGCAGAAATAGACCTTATGGTTGGCTTTTAGAGTTCAGAGCACATATAAAAATATAGTTTGATGAGATCAAAGTTGTTAACGCACCACACGTTGTGAACAGACTCTGGGTTAGTAGGTCGCGTTATATAAATGAAAAATTGTGTTTGGAAACACGTGCGAATTGTTTGGGCAGTTACATTTCTTAAAATAAATTTGGGTTTTAAGATGTTGTGTAGGTACTGTCCAATTATAAAAAAGCACCTTGTTTAAGATGTTGTGTGGGTACTGTCCAATTATAAAATCTCAGATCACTTGAAGTTTTGAATGAATGGACTGGTGATTTATAACTTTGCTCAATATGGAAAAAGTAACCTGTAATTTAGTCTCTGTTTTTTTATGGAGCTTTTGTTTTAAGTTTTATTTGGAGTGTATGCACACCCTCATCAAGACCTTTGAAATGTACTATACCTACTGCTCAAGTTGCAGTACTTAGAAACAATAATGTATTGGATATACATTTTTATATGCCTACCTATTCTCGTTTATGTTTATGAACTATCGCTTAAAACGAATGCTAGCCAGCCCGTGGCTGCTCTTGTTAAATGGCTGAACAGCTGAACCTACTTTGTTTTGGATTATGGCCCTCTCGTTCGTGAGTCGGCACTATCCAAGCATGGGAACCATAACCTGTGTTTATTTCAAAACATGGGGTTCGTGACGTCACACAACTCACTAGCTTTTCACTAGCTCAGATTAGATGTTTTCGGATAAATGGATCCGTTTACAAAGTCGTGCGAATTTTATCATTAATCATTGTAGCCGAAAATAGGTTTTCAAATCTCAAATTTTTCATGATATTTTTTACTATTATTGTTATTTATTGTTATTAAATTAGGCTTGCGCAGCGGGTAACACTCGCCTGAGACGTGGAGTATTTGTTGTTTGATGTCCGCAACGGGACAAATATTTGTATGTTCCGCATAAATGTGTTTACAAAAAAACATATCAATCATCTAGTTACTATGGCTCAAGCATTGAGTTTGTTACTTTGGGACCATGACGCCGTCTAAAATTCACAATGATATTTAAATAATTTATTGATTTTTAAATCTAATTTAGTAAATTTCTAAGATAATTTATTTAAACACTGCTCTTTTAGTTTTTATTCCCGATATTCTAAGTACATACTTAATTGAATTCTTTCTTGAAACTCTTTCAACTAAACGATAAATTCCTTTTCTTGTCACGCTTTGAGATTTAAGCTCTAGAACTGATATGAAATATTCAAGATTCCGATTTGTCTTATCTTGTTCACTATAAAAGCGAAAATACATTGAGACGAGATTTCGCGACGGCTCTACTTTCGTTTAATTTAAAAACAACAAGTCACGATGTAAACAAAAGACAAGATATTATGAGGACTATGAGGAGGCTTGTTTTTACTATGTGTAGAGGTCTGACAAAGCAAGAACCTGTGAAACTCTTACTGAAATTATCACCTTTGGTATAGAAAAACCAATAGCCAAGAGCCAATACATTTGAGATATATTCAAAACTCTCAGATGATTTATAATAAACAAAGTCATAGATTGACTGGTAATAAGGTTCATTTATATCATCTAATTCGACCTATGCTAACATTTAACAGGATGCCTTAGTGCCTATAAAATTATTGTTTAGCACTTAAACCAGCAGTGACAAAGAGCATGATACAAAAAGGGTACCTACGTAAATTCCACTTATAAATATTTAAGTCTCAGATCCATCGAAATCGAGTTACAAGCGACGTAGCATGAAAATCAAGATAAACTAAATGAGAGTCTACCTAAAACTTCAACGATAACTCCGGGGGGCATTTACAGATCCATTTATAGATTGAGTCCAGTAAACTAATGGAGTATACCCTTTATAGACGCGCACTCTAGCGAGTAAACACTGCTTTCACCAGACCATCTACAGAGAAATAAAATTGCAAAACCTTTTACAATGAAACTCAGGCCTTAGAAGTCTACAGTACTCGCGCTTATTGTCTAGTTTAAAACTTTTATGATTCTGGAAATTACTTTAATTTGCTTTTACATTCAGGTAAAGACCTTAGGGTAGGTTAGGTAGGTATACCTTGCTATTTCTTGATATTTAAGGCGTAATAGAGACAACCTAAAATGTTTAAAACTTATTAAGTGAAAGAAGTAACGTTATGTATATGAAGAAATAGCTTTACTGATGTCACGTATAGTCAGTCAGATAATCTTTGTGAAATTTGGAAACGATTTGCTGAACAAAAGACGAAACACAACATCACGAATGTGTTCCCTAAGGAGCTGTAGCATTTTTTCAGCTGTGACATTTTTTCGGATCTTTTAGGCATTCCAGATCCTTCAAAGAGGTCAGAGGTCCCGTAAAAATTTACATTTGATACTACATATTTAATGATACTTTCTGCTTTTGAAACTACATTGTTCTACATGCTTTTTTTGCTGAAGTTAGAAGAACACGTCAAAAATTGCAAGCTATACCTAGCTATAGTTCATAAAAATACTGTCTATGTTTTCCATTTTTACTTGCGTCGATTGATAGATAGATAATATGGAACAACATAATCCCTTCCGTAAAGTACAGACTGAAAAGGTCCAATGTCAGTGTAATACTACACGCGTCGCACAATGCGTTCCTATGATACTCACAATTTTATTTTTAAAGATCTGTTTTCTTTAAAACCCTCGCTCTACTTTTGGTGTTGAATGCACCTACTTATGAAAGGCTATTCATCCGACTATGTCTTGCGATGAGTAGTAATACATTTCTGAGGCTAGTTTACGGCCCTGTAGGAGGTGAGAAACTCAGTTTAAAGCCAATATGGTTCTCAGTTTACATGTAAATGCACATGAAAAGTTTTAGCCCACGAGGTAAAATCTCCATCGTAAAGACGCGGTGCTCTCTATTGTTGAGTATAACTTGAAACTTATGGAGTAAAATTCATAGTTTCCTCGTGAACCTCATTCACGAGGAACGTAATAGAAGAGTAAAGATTATTTTTATATGAGATAAAATTGAAGTGTGTGTGAGGTATCCCAATAAACGCGCATAAAACGAATTATGCTAAATTGAAGTCAAAATAAATACTCATGCGAAATACGATGCAGAGTACAAACATCTATTTTAACATCTGTACAAACTTCCGCGTTTTAATATTAATGTGATTACGTGCATCGAACTTCAAACAAACACTTTTATTATTTACTTATCTCTCAAATGGCCTTCTGATTTAAATAGTCGGCATCTGTAGGTCACATACCCACAGATTATAATTACAAAGTGAAGCCTCCACAGAGATCACTCCATTGTGAACAATACTATCTCACATCTGTATTCTGTACTTTATTGTTTTACATTATAATGAGGTCAACAACATTATTAAAAGCCTTTATTATTCTGAACGCGATCATAGCAACTGTGTATAAGTAATCCATGTAATTAAAATATATGGTATCTAAGCAGTTAACGTATGATTTTGAAGTGGCAATAATAGCTGAGTGTTTCCGTGCTTCAAAATGCTCGTTAAATTGTACGGCTTTTAGTCGTTAAGTTATGCTCTATAAGTGTCCTTCAACAAATTTAAGATTCTTCGTAGATTTCTAATGCGATTATCAATAAGTACTTTTGATTGAAAACAAACTACACTATCACTTCAAGTGTGATTTATACATTTTATAGTACATTAAAGATAAACATTGTAAATAAAAAATCTTACTAACACTTATGGCTCCGGCGGAATTCGAACCCGTGATGACACAAGCGTTGCCCTCAAGCAGTTAGATTTTTGATTTATAATTAATGAAATATAGTGTGGTTTAACACTTATAAAATAAAAATATTTAAACTTTTTAAATGTATACATATTGCCCACACATTATCTACTCCGGCAGGCATGAAGCTTTTACAAAGCAAATAGAAAAACATTTATATCAGAATGTTCAAAGAAAGCGTCAACCATTGATAAGGCGATAAGTATTCCTTTGATGTATTGGACTGAATAAATGAATATTTTTGTATAAAGTCCATTCGATTCCTCCCTCATTCGATATCAATTCTGCCTTATCCGATTGCTAATGTGCAGGCAGTTTTCCAAGTCACAGGCAAACAAAACAGCCAGTACTCTTTATAATACACATTTACAGAGTCAATTAACAACCATAGAGCCTAAAATGTATGATAAAACATATAACAGTGTTTATTTATTTGTAGATGACAAACTACGAGTTTTAACACCGATTTTATAACAATGCCGATGATCATTTACATCGCATCACTGTGTTAAAACACAGTAGGTAGGTGAAATACTAAATGCAATGAAATCGAAATGACAATTTGAGCAAGCTATTCAGAGCTCAGCTATAAGCCTACCTTGTCCAAGTCCATGCATTCGTTATCATACCAATAGACAGCATAAATATTTATAAACACAATCAAAAGAAACTTAGTTTCTTAATTGGAGATTGTTGTTACGAGCTTTTGATTTCTGCGCCAACTTTTGTAGGAATTCAGAGAAAAATCACTTTGCATAATCATTGCCGGCTATAAGTTATTCAACGAACAATTTGACCCACTTGTTCTGTATGGAACTTTTTGATGTTTGTTAGGCGGAATAGCGGGGAGGAATCTCATTACGTGCTCATTTTAGGTGTCGGGAATTCTTATAAGTGGTCATAAGTCCCAGACCGGGGAGAAGATTTTGCCTAGAGTTAGATTTTCATGGGCTGTTGAGTTGGTGAGGTATGAGATGGCTTTCTGACAGCTTCGTTCCAATATGATTATTGCGATTATTATGACTATTAAATATCGTTAGTTAGGTAATAAATTCTGAATCATAACAATACGAGTACCTATGTTAAAACTTTACTTAGCACCAATATTTTCTGTGGATTTCACTAACTTTTTGATGGTGATATTTAAAAAATGTAATATGGAATTAATCCATACTAATATAATAAAAGCGAAAGTGTGTGTGTCTTGTCTGTCTGTCTGTTTGTCCGTCTTTCACGGCGAAACGGGGCGACCAATGGACGTGATTTTTTGTGTGGTGATAGTTGAAGGGATGGCGAGTGACAAAGGCTATTTTTAATCCCGATATTCCCGCGGGAACGTGACTTACGCGGGTGAAACCGCGGGCGCAGCTAGTATCAACATAAAACAATAACCCAAAAAGATATTGAAATGGACGTAAATCTACCTTAACTATAAGTCGTACCATAAAAGTTTATTCCAGTTAGTTTTATTTTTACAAAATAACAGAAACACAAAGAAAAATAACTTCAGTACAAGTATTTTTGCGCTACGGTGCCGTAAAGCTGAATTTATCGCGAAACAGACAAACAGCTCCGTTTATCATAGCTAGTTAGATTAGAAACCCCTGTAGGTAACGAACCGAACAAAGAAAAAGTAGAGTTCCAATACACAGTCTGCAACTGTGTTTACAGCCAACGACTTATTCGATGGGTCACAGATAAAACAGTACAATATGGCTTCTTTGTTAAATTTTCACAACTCATATTTACACGACTGGGTTCGATTATTGGTAAATATCGGCTTTGACTTTATTTCGTAATTTATTGTTTGTTATCGTTTGGAGGAAGTGGGGGAGTCTTTGCCCTGGCGTAGGATATTCACGACTTAGTTGTATGTATCCCACTCCTGGGCTAACTATAATTATACTTTACAGCCTTTTTCGACAGTGTTACTGTTTAATCACTTTTAGGTACCTAATATTTAAAGTGTCAATTTTAAAATAGGTAATTTCATTTTTACTCTGAAGCTTTAGCTACTCTAGTTTAATAACTAAATGACAAATAAATTAAGATATATATATGAAAACAAGATACGTGAACAAAATGCTTAGAAGCTCTTTCCTGAACTTACGAAGGAATATACTCTGTATGATGGCAGGTTAGATTAGCCTGATCACGTGGCAGACGCTACTGGTTATTTATTGGTTAATGCCGCACCTGAGAGCGCGATACGTCCTCTGAACGATACTACATTTTTGCTGGGAAAATTTCAACTTCGCCGGGAAGTTTAAAGTAAAAATGACGCAGCAAAATTCTACTTATAAATCACGTAAATTTGTGTGAATGTTTGTTGCTCTTTCATGCGAAAACTACTGAACGGATTTGGCTGGAAACATGCTACTTTTTGTCTAGGTAGGTACCACGTAGGTACCGCGGCTTAAATACAAATTTTAACCGCGGTATGTGGTTAATCAATGCACAAAAATATGTTTATTTAATTTTTCCAATTAAATAAAAATAATTAATGCACTGTCATAGACTGTACCTACTACATGCCTATTAATGCAATAACAGTTATGAGTTACAATAATATTATCTAGTAACAACAGTTTATCATCCCGGCCGTCGAAAATACACTCCTAATAATTAATTGACTATCTGAATTCGAATAACGCAACATTTGCTTACTGTAATTAGTAATTATAATGTTTATGGCTGATTAGAAATGCTTTTACTTAATATGTATTTGAAAAAAATGTCTCTGATAACAGTGATAACCTTCCAAATGGTGAACGTAAGACCTCGTATAGTAAATTCTAAAGTAACCTCGGAAATACAGAAACACAAATTATTCTTCTTAAATTCATTTGGCTATCTCCCCAAACCCCAATATAGTTATAAAATTAAGGCTTCGCCATTTCAATTTCCCGGTAAAACCATTAAGGTCCGAAAACCTTTATGAACATAATTATCCAAATCAGGGGTGTTCGTTAAACATCACCGCAGCGCCTAAGGAGTGACCTAATAATCTGCAAATGAATAATGTCCCTTTTCGGCCCAACTTGAATAATTTATGCCTCCAATCGAGTTTAAGGTGGTTCTTCTGTCCTACACTTAGTTACGCTTAATTGCTTTCAAAATTTTTCATAATTTCGTTACCAATTTACAAGATTTCTAACTCATCACATTTGTCAAAACTTAATTTATAGCGGGTTTACACTTTATAGTAAACTGTAGTCTCTCTTAGGGAGTCGTAGCACAGTACACCAAGAGCAAAGCTGTTCTTTGTTGTCACTTTATATGTTACTCTCAATCGTGATTCTCATAAATGTTATTTTGGTTTATCAAAGTAACGTCTATATTGCCCTTTAGGTGAAACTCTTAAAAGGGTTAAAAGATACATCAATCCAAAATATGACTGGTTTATTAGCGCAGTAAACCTTACACAATATTCGCATGTTTTGTTTCTGTTGTCTTTAAGAGGCCGTAAGTGTGATAATGCTGGGGCATTACAATTTACGAGGCACTTCGTATCAATGAGCCCAGCTGGGTGTACGGGGCTAAGGGGAGAGAGATTTTATGAAAATCCCCCATAGGCAATCTCCCCTCTCGTAATAGATTGCGTAAAAATGATCCGTGACACCGTAAACAATTTTAGATGGAGATTAAGGTTAATTCCTCAGCTTTATTACAGATTTCATTCAGTAAGATTAAAATTTTAAGGCGTAGGTAAAGGACTGCTTTATGTTCTGAATAATTTGTTATTTCATTTTCTAAAACGCGCAGTAAATATTTTATTTTGATCCAAATTTTGCTCGATATTGTTAGCTTTATTGAAATCGATAAAAGCTTACCGAAACAAAACAGCGTACAAATTGTTTTGAAAGAAAAACAATCTGAGCTTCGTCCTTGGAATATTCTCTGTAACCTAAGGATTGCGAGATAGAACTAGGGTACCATATCCAACGAGAGTCATCGAATCAGAGGCCTTATCGAGTTACGTTGCCGCGTGTTTGCGCTCGCCAGTAATTCGAGAATCGACACTTCACGTCGCTGAGCAATGAGGAATATTGCGAAAAAAATCCAATAACATTCGCTGCCTTCGTAGGGGGAGACGCTCAGGAAATTGGGAGCGTGACACCACGAGGCTCTCGAGGCACCTGCTACAATTACACAAAGCTGGCAGCGAGCGAAATTGGCTGCGGCTAAAACACCGATACACTCTGAATAGTTTTAATCGATATAAGTTCCAAACGATGTCCAATGAGACCTAATTAAAACAAGCAATGTAGCTTTTATCTAACGTTTGACTGCAGTGCATTTGTCCCAGTTCAGTAAATTGGAACACTAACATGACAAAGCTGCAATAAAAACAACATTCGAGCTCTAATGATTCTGTAAACGACAAATGTACAAAAAATACGAGTGCGGAAGAGCTCTTTGCAACACTCCGTTCCGTTGCTTATTTACAAATCATGCAGAATTTTAAAGTGCCAATAAGTATAGTAGGTAACGTTAGAAGTGAGCAAACAAGGTGAACCGGTATGCGAGTTGCCGCCGTCTCCGTGTTTATTAGTCATCGGCAGGTTAGAACAATTTATTTGGCGCCTCTGCAATAAACTGACTGTATACGGAAACAGAATCTCATTTTTTTTCGTTAACCTATTTTGTCCCACTGCTGGGCAAAGACCTACCCCAAATCTCTCCAACTATCTCATTTTAAACTCATTTTAAAACAAAATAATTACTTAATAGGCTGTCTTAACAGATTGGACACTGGATTTTATTAACGAGAGAAAATCCTGTACTATTGTTTGCTATGTATTTCTAAACTGAGAATAATTAATTTTAATCTGCAGTAGAACGTAACAGCATCTAAGTATCGTTAGGTTGGCTTTGGCGGCATCGTCTGCAGGACTAATGTGCCGTAAACAAGACTGATCGCTGTTGGATTACAAAGATTGGATGGGAATCGGTAAAAAATTGCGGGCATTTTCACAGTTCCAAAACTCATATCCGTACCAGGAATTACCAGATGTAATCTCGGGGAATCTAATTAGGACGTGGCGTAGCAGTCTAATTTGCCTTTAGCAGAACAAAATTCAGTTTTGAAAATCCTTACTCCAATTACGAGAATGAACATTTCTAAATTAGTATCGGAGGCGGGAATGCTTCGAAGATCATACCGGTCTATCGGGCTGTTGAATATTTTAAAATTTAATGAAATTGTAAGGCAGACTCTTTAAATTACTTATTCATGCGTCACACTTAGCATCTTTGTTCAATCGGTTTTACATATTAAAGTCGTAAAAGTGATCTGCAGAATGGTTGACCCGAGCTATTTTCTTGTGACCTTGACAAGCGAATAATAGCAGATTTCTTTTGGTTTTTGGTGCTTCGCCAAATTGTATATAAATGGCATGTCCTCGTGGTACGCAAAATAAGGCTCAAGGTGACTGTCGGAGGCTGGATGTTAGCCAGTCTGTTCCATGGCTTTGGCCCACTTAGTACCACCGAAAGTTTGGCAACTTCTGTTTGGCAACTTTCACTTATCATGCAACAAATGTCAACTGTTTATCTGTTAATAAGGGATGGAAATATGGAATTAATTTTGCGTTCCGATTACAAACTTCAACCCAAGGAGTTTGATCATGCAATTAGATATAATTAGGTTTACTTATATGGCTTATTATAAAATCGTTGCATAACATTGAATGTACAGTAGTTACAGACTAATGGGCAAATGTTTACTTATAATTTAAGCAGAATAGTTTTGCTGCAATGATGGTACTCAGATTCGTGAGAATATTTTCCTAAGGACATTAAGTTCCTACAAAATAGCACATTATTCCAGACGTTTTCACAAAAATGTTGGGATAAATTCCTAATCGAGCACAAAGAAAAGATATTCCGTTATTTTACTTTCTTCAAAGAAAAATAATTCAATGGACACGAGGCGATTTTGTGTGAAGTTTGAGAGCGATGGACAAATACTTTGAAACTTTCCGTTCAATATAAAGGGATAGAGACAGTTTTGGCTTAGAGATTGGTGCGGGTTTATTTAGCGTGTCACCACTGGTTTTATATCGAAAAACTTTATATTAGGAGAGTGGAAAAGTTTCTACTATCAGATCACGGTTTTATGCTAACGCTGGTTAGTTGAGGGGTCCAAAATTGGTAACAGGAAGACCCCGATATCTTGTTAAATAAAATGTGTTTCGGACGAAAACAAAATATTTTCACAAAAAATACACCGTATATCGGTCAGTTCATTCTTGGATATTTAAAAAGGAAAACTTTTATGAAAAAAAAATATAGAAACTAGACACCGATTGTAATTGCCGCTAAGTCTTCGACACTTTGTTTACGCACAAACGTGAATACAACTGATACAACTTACCCAAACCATCTCCAACGACTATCTACAAGTTTCAATTGTAATAGTTTAGTGAAGCTTTCAAAGCGCGTATTTCTGGCATCTGAGTTCCACGAAATGAAAACAATCTTCGATATTCGGGAACTGTCTTGAACGAGTACGGATAGTCAGTATGTCAGCAATAGTCAGGATTATCAAGTCAAATTGGGCATTTGCCTTCCGCTATCAATTGAATATGTATTCCGACCCCAATAGTAAACGATCATCACAGAGGTACTATCCGTAATGTACCACATATATTTCAGCTCCGGTAAAGGACCCAAGTAAATGTAATGCAGCATTTGTTGCCCGTTGTATATTTACTTTGTTTCGTCTGATAGAAAGCCACAACGTGCCACGACTAGGAATAGAGTTGGACCTAACTTCCTAATATTCGAACATCGGTATAAAGCAATCGTAGTTAATGAGACAATATGTTGGATTAATGCCATTGTGAGAAATGTGATTCTAATAAGGATTAGAGACATAGAATCAGATGGTAGGTAGTTACAAATTGTGTATTATCATGACAAAAGCAAAAGTTGAGAAAATGTACCAGTTTTCATAAATAGACAGATATTATATTTATCATATGGAATGACCAGGACAAATGTGGGTAATTTTCAGAACTGGCGCAAAAAACTGTCTTATTCGTATAAAAAACTAGAGGAAAAAGTCTCCTTAAATAGTCAATATTCCAATAGAGACTTAATAGGAGTGGTCGCTTCTATCAAGGTATATTATCCCGTCTACCTTTATTGTTACATTTTCAACATACCATTTTATACAATGTTCTTTGTATGGCATATACCCTACAAATAGAATAAACACAATAATGCGAATCGGCAAGCTAAATAACAAGAACTCACTATCTTAGAAACCATCGTGTTAAAGAGAACATGCAGAATAACAAGTGAACTGAATGTCCAAGATTACAGCAGCTTACTTTCATGTCCTTGCTAATGAAGCCGCCTGCACCGAAGTACTTTCAACTAGGGTTATGCCCTTCCTTTGTTTAAATAAAGCTTTTATAATGTTTTACATCATACTAAAAAGCTCATAATTAAAAGAGTTTGTAGGGGATATTTCCTGTTAAAGTTGAAAAGAAAAGTTCACTCGATTCCATCAATAATCCTGCGGATGGCAGCCCTAGATCCAGAGGGATTAATTAGCCGTAGAGGGCAGCACTTGTGTAGTTTTTACGAGGCTTTTGAGTCGTATCCGCGAGCTTTTGCAGAGACAGTTGTAGCCGATATAAAGGCGCGTTTACGGGCGCCGCAGTAAACACATGCTGCGGTCTAGTGCTGATAGCTAGCCTCATAAACGACACGAGTCGAAGCTTTATTCCATAGGAAAAATATTGCAAAACCCTTTAACAGTACTTCATTCTCGTCTAAGAATTAGTATAGCACTTTTATTGTATTCTCTATGGTTTTTTGCTGTTTTGTTTTCTTGTTAATGATAGTGTCGGATGCCCGAATACGCAAACGATAATTAAGTACATATTATAAGGCCGTATTAGCCGTTAACAAAGTTTTTTGTATGGACAAATGTCAAATTTTACATATTTAAAGAGCACTTACTTTAATCAGCATTTCAGTATTTGGGCAGGAGTGTAGAATGAACATGACAAATTGTAAGGCATTAAAATAAGCTCTAAAAATAAAAGTGCCAGAAAGTAGAGCCACACGCACGCCCTCGAAACTTATTACATCTGTTCTTAACCACTTAGAATAATAAAATACTCTAAAATAAAATTCCTATGTGTTAGAACGCAACAAAGTTTTTGGAACAGTCTCAGCGGTTTAGCTGGGCTAAGACAAAAGCGTACTCAGGTTAACATGGGTTACCACTCCGGCAGAGGGCGGTAGAGGGCGCCAACTGATCGGATTTAAAACGATAACGGTAGAATAGACAGCATTGTGTAGCCTCTGCAAATATAACGTGACCTTTTAGTTTTTGACACCCTGTACACAAAATGCAAAATATATCGGTTGTTTGTTTTGTAGGGACATGGAAGCTTTATTAAAAGAGCAGCGATGTGGATGAGGTGAATGATTAAAGCGGTATATTATAGATAGTTCCGGTTTCATTGTTTACAGGAAACTAGCTTACTCGGTCCAGGTCATAAACTATGTTGGTTACAAGTTTCAGCCAATTAAAATATAACAAGAATCGGACATCTCAGTAGAAGTTCGGCCTAGAGCAAGTGAATAAATAAATAAATAAATCGTCCCCTTTCTCAGACTGGGTCTGAGCAGTTGGAAACTTGCACTGCCTAGGCCCTCAGGGCACACGTCCCCATAACTAGTACTTAGACAGACACTACAACAATAACTTGCATAAACTCCTGTTTGTGTTGTTTTCTAAAACTTATATTGAAACTGAAAAAGGTATAGAAAATCTGAAACTATGAAAGTTCAAGCTGAAATATGCATGGAAGTTCTTAGAAAAGTGTACTGGGTAGTTTTCTGACTTTAAAAAAGATATTATGTTTCTTTACTTTTTCAGATTTCATACAACAGCTGCGAAGAAAAATTGTTTATTATAGAAACATATTACAAATTATACGTAGTAGGTACGGTCATAAAAAAGAGCCAATGAAATAAAGTCATTAAAAGTCATAAGTTTAATGAATTCTATCAATTTAATATTTCATAACTCTCAATACCACATTAAAGTTTAACGAGTGAAGGCCCAGCTGCCACCATCTTTAGAAATCCAATGGATATATTGTCTCTTTACTTTGATCGTATCCTTTTCATCTTTTCAATTGTTTTTCAGGTTAAGGGTCCGAGTGATACCTACTTTGTGTATTTATGTACACTTTGTGGTAGGTCCATTGGGATCAGCTCGTAAATTTTTACTGGTCTGGTCTACGTATGAAAGGAGGGTTACCTATTCTTGGAAGGCTTTTGGTATTTGCCGTAGTTACAGTCTTCTCCTTAAGGGTTCATATCAGGACAATATGGCCATAATAAACATCTCTTGTGTAAGGTCTGTTATTGAACAGATGGTACTTATTGGATTTATGAGCTTCAATATAATACTATCATAATACTTGGTATTTGTAAACCAGTATTTTACCATTCATTTGCTTATCGAGTTTGTACGATCTACGAGAAAGTCTCAAATGAAGAAGCATACGTAGTTATGCGATAGGTTTACAATAAAAGGTGATTCAGAAAAAAAAGTCCTCAACATTTGCTATAAACATGACCAGGGTCGGCGTTCGACGCAGGCTCTCCCCGGGGATAATAGAAACTGGAGCTTAATATTGCGCTAATCGTGGCTCAGCGTTTTGACTGATTGTAATGGAACAGACAGATCTATTAAGATAAGCCCAACAATCGCTTTCTCGTGTTTAATTTATCAGATAATCAGAGATTCATAACCAGCTGAATGTATTTCATTCGCAATTAAAGATTGACTTTGAACAATGACCTCAAGGCGTCATTTGTTGCGCGCAAGGTTATTCAGATAGGTATTATGTTCAAATCTAAAGCGAAATCTTCGCCTTTGAAGTAACAGGAGCAATTCATCTCTGATAGACATTTTAGCGGTCCTGTTCAAGTTTATTTAGGACAGCGTCCCCCGAAGTATTGGGAGTTTGGGAGCGTGATTGGGCACAAGAGTGGCTCTATATTTATTTTGTACGTAAATCTCTAAGAATAAGGCAAATATCGGGACCTTGTACCTTTGAGGTATAATCGTTTCGTGCTCAATTTATTCCCAAAATCAATTTGCTTATCATGCGGGTAGAGGCCTATGTCCTGGAGTAGTAGGTAGAGTAGGTAAACATTCGGTTAATAATGTCACGTCTCGTGTTAGTCAAATATAGGATATCAGCATATCTAATCATGGATATATAGAAATAGACGTGTATGTAATGATCTCACCAAGGACTCAATTCTGACTTCATAAGTTAAACTTCTCAGGACTCTGACGTTTCTTAGAAAAGCTGTTGACTAAATAAAATAGAAAGAATTCGAGAAACGTTTGAATACTATTTCAATGTTTAGTTAATATTTTCCTTCTTTGAAACCAATCTCTCAAAATAAATTCAGTTTTGAAAAGTTCCCACAGCTTCTGGTTTGTTAGAGGCCCGTGCATCTACAATTAATTATTAAAATCATTTGAAAGCTTCAAAGAGAAACAAAAGTAGAAGTAGGTACATCATAAACATTCGGCTCGATAAAGTTGGCAAGCATTCCGGAATAGCCGAAATTGTTGTTAAAACTTTCCCGAGTTTCCCGTTAAGGCTCTGCAGTTATAAATTAATTAGCAATCACCCCGCGGTACGCCAACTTCATTTAGCAATGGCCAGGTATGACCGCGATTGTTAATGAATATTTCAACTAAGTTCTGAATATCCTTTTGAAGTCTTACTTTTAGTTGGACGCCCAACTTCCAAACAAAAATGGGCTCGGATCTTTGTACAGTTAAACAAATTTCACAATGAATGTATTACTTATATCTAAAACTTACTCTCGTAGAAACTTAACTTTTTTTTAAACTCGTAGTTTATATAGAAGGTATGCCTTTGTGAAAGAGTAAATATTTTACTGGCGATGCTGAAAGCTTTAAAGTATCTCAGTGCAGACTCGTGGTATGTATGCATACTTATGTAGGTATAGATAGCTCAGAAAGGTACATAAATCGTAAACTTTCCTTCAGGGAAATGATTAACAGGGCCTAAGAAAACTCACCGTTTCCTTGTCGAAAAATGTTAGCATCCCCGAGCACTCTTCAGCCCGTTTCGACTCTTCCTTTCACGTTACTTTTCATATAAAAAATTTAGAAAGTTGAAACAAACTGGTAAAAAGCCAGAGCTTTTTACGAAAAAGCAGTTCTATTTGCACTCAACCTTAGTTCTACAAAACCAAATCATCATTATCATCAGACCAGACTCTACCTTCGTGTAGGTATACCATTTGCTTCCATCTCTGATCAAATTTTGATCAAAATATCGATCATGAAATAAATAAAAAATGCATTCAAGCATGTAAAACCTTAGAACTACGTACTAATATCGAAGGTTAATCAGGTTCAACGCCAAAAACAAACGAGTAACATACAATTAATGTTGGGAAATGCAACTCACAGCGGGCAGCAACTCCACATATTATTCAAAATTGATTTAAATAATTTCATTTGAATCATTTATATTATTAGTGTCGCAATAACAAAAGTACACTTAACCTATAACTTATAAATACTATGGCGTCATAAAATTGCCTTCATTTCTTGGCAAGCCACTTTTGTAACAAAAACTTTGGTCTATAAACCAAGCTATTTCTATTTACGTACTTACCGCAGGTTTTATTTTAGTGCGCATAAACTTAAAAGCTTTCTTACAAGGAGCCCGGGCCAAACGTTAGAAAAAACTGTTTAGTTCCATGCTGGGTTTTGGTGATTTCTCGATACTAACTTCACATAGAAGCTACAGGTTCTCTTAAAAAGTGTTGACCATATTGTGCACAAGAGAAAATGTGGGTGGACATTTTGCAACGTAAACTTGAAATAAGCTGTATTGCTTACAATGCTGTGTTGTTAAATTTTAAGCATTTTATAAGGTCAGATTTGAGTTATGGCTAAAGCCGATTAAACATACCTATAGCTATCAATGCAACACCTGTTTGTTCACCTTCCCTAGCTGTATTTTTAATACACAATTATTTTTAACTTAGTTCGTCCAAATAACAAACAAACACAATACTGCAACAAACTCCAATAAAAACTTGTAAAGGAGTGGAAAAGTATTCAATGGCGTGAAAATTCCTTTTTTACTGTTACTGGACGGATTATCCTTAGGCTTAAAAGGGTATCGCCTAAACGTAAGATAGAGACTAGCTTCTAGCCTTTACCATCGATAAAGATAAACTGGATGATATCTAAGATATCTAGGTAGAGCCACCTAAGTATCATTACAAATCTTAATTCTAGTATTCTTTTCACTTTCAATCCTACAAGAACATGGGTTAATCAATAAAATACCTTGAAGGTCACCTAAACTTTTACCAGTCGTTCCTACAGCCTCTCATTAATTCATCCGACTTCCTCCGAAGGTCGAGATTACCGAATATTGTTCCGTTTTATTATTTCTACCGATGGTTCTTTGCAGGGAAGTTACTCGAGCAAGGAAATGAAGCGAAATGGGAGGAAGGCTTTAGGTCTATACCTGTTTGTATTTACTTACTTAGGTAGTTATTAAAACGTATTGCAAAATAAAAGTACATAGTGATTTGTGGATGTAACCTTGCTAAATCCACATTTACATGATGGCAGTTTCTTGCCTGTTGCACACAACTACTCAATGCTTCGACCATGCAACTTATGATGACAGTCAATTTAACTGTATGCAACAGGCCAGACCTTTCATTTTGTATTTGGGACCTTACCTACAGTGATCGGGGAATACATTTAATTTTTATACTTTGTAATAAACAAGCTATTCATGTAAAAAAATGAAAATATTGATAAATTCGACCGCTCTCAGGATCTTAGGCTTTTCAAAGCACTTCGTTTCTATTTTCGAGTTGTACTAATTTTAATTAACCCTTCCCTTATTTGTTCTCTACTACACTAATCCGAGTAGAAAGAGGAAAGTGGATAAGGAGACATCATTGTTTGACACACATAGATCTACCTATTTCAGTTAAGAATATCGTAAATGAACGTCACAAATTCACAATCCTCTCGAAACAGAATGTTGAACCACAAAATAAAATAAAACACTCCACCGTCCCCGGAATCAGAGCTAATGCGAGAGCCTTCGCTTTACTCTACTATGTAAATTAAATTTAAATAACCTACTTTGTACGTTTACTAACACGACATTCACATACAAGGTTGGTGGGCAGTTCTGCAGAATATACAGTGTTTTAACTATGTTTTAAATACGATCAAAGAGAAAATGGATCAAGCTGAATGTTCAATATTTTCCTAAAATAATGTAGAATATTTTCCTAAATTTTCAACACTAGATTAATTAAAATTAATAATAAATAAATAAATAATTCTGTGGCAACATCAACATTGCGCTACTGTATTTTCGTTACATGTAACGCGCTAAGTTTGCGTGCGATGTTTTATGAAAAAACACCTTTCAGTGCGATGTGAAATGTCGCGTTTGCAGTTAATCAATACGCGGTAATACGAGCTGGTTTGTAGGCACATCACGCTCTGTGTTTATTTTATGAGCTACTATGTTCCTAGTAACTATATTTACGCGAGAACTTAATAATACGATTTAAAACTGACATGCAAATTATTCCAAGTTTGTTCTGATATAGGTATCTAAAAAACAACGGTATTTATTTTTTTATTAGATAGTGTATAACACTAATTTAGGTATACAATAAATAGAAAAAAATTACGTTTATTTTTGTCTCTGGGTGCAAGAATAACAAAGGTCAATCATAATGTTAGTATAAAACATAGTAGCATAGCAAGTACTGGTTCAGTGCGAGACTCGTGCCTAATTTTATCATTCTTTAATTATAAGTAATGTTTGAGACAAATGCTAATCTGCATAATGATGACAGGTGCGCATTCCTTGACTAACTCATAGATTAAGTACAGTTAGCAACTAAGTTGCTGATTCCTGTTTGTTTGTATAGCTCAATTAACTTAGGAACTAGAAGGGTTTTAATAAAGTACCTTAGGTAACTTGGTTCGTATGATCTCTCTATCTAACGACAACGTGTCCTCCAAAGCTCGGAAGCGCTCAGCAGCTTGTACCATTTTTGGTCGCACACCCAATTGTGTCCACCCATGCCTACCTGATTATAACTTGACTATAACTAAGAATGTCTAAACAAGATACGCTTCCGATAACATACGGCTAGAATCTAAATAAAAAACACTTACTTCCGAATACTGAAAAGCTAATTAAAGTAAGTGGTGCTTATCTATGTCATAATTTGACATTTGTACATACAAATCTGTCTAAAAATAACTTTCTTAACGGTTAATACGGCCTTAAATATTTAATTATCGTTAGAGTATTCTGAAATAAACAGATCAAATATCAAATTTAGTTGATTCTGGTCTAGAGTTCTAATTTTATTCTACTTTTCTTACGAACTGTACACAGAATGAGAAACTGAGCTAACTTCTGCTAATTAGGTATTCAATTCAAGCAGACGCGCATTATTAATCATATTACAACTAAGACCGCACCTGTGAGTGCTTATATCTTAGTCTTAAATGAATTATAGTTACTGCAGAGAATACGGAGCTTGGTGCAATAAAACAACAGCGACAAATAAACAGGCTCGCGGCCGTCGGCAACACAGAATAGAAAAAACAAGCTGTTTTCAAAAAACAAGTTGTTTTGTTGTCGATATGTCTGTGCAAATGTCTATCGTTCTTGAACCACCAAGAGATATGCTCATGTCTTCCGATATTCAATAGTATGTCTAGATGTCTAGGAAATTAGTAACTAATAAGAAGTAGGTATATCCAATGTTCCGTCATAATAGCACTTGTCCCCTTTTTGTAATAATTTAGTTAATATAGAATTCACAATTGATTTCTCGGATTTTTTTAAAAACAAAACAATATATTTTTTTTAAATTTTTAATACAAATACATAACGAGTAAATTTTTCAGTGTAACTGAAACATCCTATTATATGAAATAATGTTTGAATAAACATAGTTTTACAATACAATACACAATACAATATATCTTTATTGCACACCACAACAGGAAAATAACAAAACAAAAAGAAAAACAGTACATACAAACAAGTGTGACAATGGGCGACCTTATCGCTGAAAGCGATCTCTGGTTTTAGTTGTTTGTCGTAAAAATGTTCGAGTAATTTATAATTTCATTTAATGACTTTAAAAGGTAAAGCCCCTATATTAATACTGTTCCGTGTTTACTAGAGGTTACCCTTCGGTAAATTACTAGAGTTTTAATCTCCCACAAGGTCCATGTAAAACAAATAACGGGTGTTATTAAACTATACCAGAAAACTGTCATTTTTACGTGGACAGATCGAAACAAAACAATACACTTTGGCCCATTTTTTTATATCCAAGCCCCAGCTTATTTTGGCCCCTACCTACGCTTCAATTTTCGCAAAATACCTGTTCTTATGAGACAGGTTAAAAAACGGTTACTTTTTGCAATACTCACTGGGTTTTTAATGATGTTTTCCGATCGCTAAGACTTCTTGTTTAATAATCATTCAAATTTAAATAAATTGATATGACTGTGGCTTTCAACTCAATCTTTGCATCAAAATTAGGGCACAAGAAACCAAGTCAATTTAGTGTAAACTTAAACACCCTGTATCAAAACCTCCATTATCGTTATACATAGCATCATTTGTTACAGGTAAGTTATGATAGCTGGAATAACCCTTTATTAAGATAACTAGCACAATGCCCACAAAACAACGATACTGTTCAGTGGTACAATGAAAATTAATGTAGGTTGTTCAGAGCTAAGTAATTGTTCAGTTTCTGAACTTAGCTTTTGTGCCAGCTGCAAGTCTTAGAAAGGGTATTTTTATAGGTATATTTTACTTTATGTTGCTTTACAAAGAATATTATTTTGAATTTGATTCTTAGTGCAGACGGCTGCAGTTCTTATAACTAGACACAGAACAAAGACAATTTAATTGTATTGACTGAGAAATAAAAGGATCATATAAATTGATCAAAACATAGAGAGTCGGTTTGATCAAATACACAGTTTTAAAAACTTGAAGCTTTTGTTACCGACACCGATTGTAAAGTATTTTAGATCTTGTATTGATGGATGGATTGTGTGAGGGATGACATGAGTAAGAAAGGTGTGAGTGCTGAGATGACGTCTGATAGAGGAAAATGGAAGAGGAACACGTGTTGTGCCGACCCCACATAGGGATAAGGGCAGGAAAATGATGATTGACTGAGAAATAAAAGGATCATATAAATTGATCAAAACATAGAGAGTCGGTTTGATCAAATACACAGTTTTAAAAACTTGAAGCTTTTGTTACCGACACCGATTGTAAAGTATTTGATCTTGAAAATTTAATGTTTTCCATTTGATACATTTTATAAAAATGTCGTTCTATATTTCATTTCTAGAAATCTTTTCAAAGAATTTAGTTTTTCTCAATTATTCTTGGCATGTCAAACCAAGTAAAAATATGTGGGTATTATTTATGTAAAATAAATAATTCTGTAGAGGGCTAAGAACACCGTATGTATTACTTTGAATAATATTTTTTCTAAGCTACAAGCGGTGGATTACTAAGAAGCGTGCTGCGATGTTATTATATTAGTCGCCACTAAGTAGATATTTTACAAAGAAAAAGTGGTATGCTTTAGTCAAGATGCCTTTACAAGATAACTTTAGTCACGTTTTTCATTCATCTCATGTTTTTTAATTGCTTTAGTCTGATAGTAACACAAAATTATGTTTTTTCTACTGTAGCATATATTTCTTTCGTTTATTTTCTATTAAAACATAAATTGTATTTTGTCGAGTATGTAAAGCACTCGGGTAGTTTTTTTAATAAGTAAGTTTGTATGTATGTATGTTTGTTACTTTATCACGCAAATACTACAGAACAGATTTAGCTGAAACTAAAATACCTAATTTTAACACCAGTAAAACAAGTTCGCTTCTATTTTCCCGGGTAAACATGCCAGAGAATGAGTGTATCCTAGTGACTTAATAAAATGCTTCTAACCCATCGTACTGTGAAGGACAGTGTCAATTCTTGAACACAAAAAAACATTTCCGAAGAGTTTTAAAAGGACGGTTACGATATAGAAACTCCCTTAGAACCGGCTCTTAATACCCCAGAACATTATTATAAAACTAATTAGCTGCACAATAAATATTTATCAAGCCGGGACTGGTGACTAAGCGCCGCGATATAAATGATGGAGCCGCGCAATTAAGGGACCTCGGTCCTGGTATCCATCATGAGATATCACGGGAACTGATTTTGCAGCGCCATTTTTCTTTCTTCATAAGCTGTTTCTTTTGTAAACAAATGCAATCTTAAGCAGTAATATATAAAAAACAATTTCAGTAATTGACTGAATTTGTTGATAAGTCTTTCTAAAAAAACTAAATTTAGTTAAATACCTACACTTAAAAATTTAAGAACCAAGTTATGGTCGCATTCAAAATAAGTTCCTTATAAAATAGCCGTCCGCATCCTTATAAAATAGCCGTTGAAAATCAAATATTATTGCAGCTTTATAGAAAACAATAATCGTTTTATAGAAAAAAATAAGAATTGCATCTGATCATTGTTAAGATGACATTTGTATGAAAAAACTCATACCTAGTCATAACCCAAAAAAAACTTTCTCACCTCATATTATGTAGATCCATAATCATGTCCACATAAATATCCCTTCTCATTCTGCCAAGTCCACTATTATTTACCTGGAACAAAAAATACTAACGTTACAAATGATTCCTAAATTGCCTATTCATTCTAGAAAAGTGTAGTCTGGTGTTTTAAAACGAGTCTGCTTATATAGTATCACTCTCGTGTGACGCAGAGAGGTCATTAACCTGCCGCACTGAAAATATAGTTTCTATATACTTAATACTTTATAGTATAGAAATGTTCAAAGGAAATGCCCGGATAAATTATGAGGCAAATAAGAAAAGCCGTAACATTTACATTAGGTACAGAAGTTTTACAGTACATAATGTACCTACGTTCGTTAACAATTCTACATTGTACACATACATAGTGCAATAAGGAAAATAGTAAGTATTGACATACTTAAGTACCACCTATAACTGTTAATTTTGTACAGACACCTAATTCTATAGTATCTTCTTTGCAGTCTGAAGATTTCTGTTCATCGATCTCCGTTCTTCTAATTCATAGCAACACCAACATAAGTGTAAGCTAAGATACAAAAACAAACACATAGAATATTGTATACGACAAAATGTTGACGCTAAGTCATATAAAATCAGGCCAGTATCAGGTCAGCATTCTGCCAGTATCGCACGTGTGGAAAGTCTTTTTTGCAGGCAAAGATGCCTTGTTTGCCCTACATTCGTTGGGCAGCCGATAAAGCCTCCGGAATTTATGGCCCACTAAATTGCCCTATTGACATGGCGGCTGGTGACGTCACCAGTTCCGAGCAACCTCTGAAACATCATTTATGTTATATAGAATGCAAATGTATAGACTGGAAACTCGTATTGGATCATTGGATCAGAGTTTGATGTCAGCATCAGATGTGAGCACGAATACAATGAAAGGCAAATTTTGTACCGCTGAAATGTGTTTTTTTTAATCAGTTTTTGCATTATATATTTGGAATCAAGTTAGATAATTTTGCAATTGCCAGAAACTAGTCACTAGTCTCACTAAAAACAAGCGTGATACGATAATTTAGTTTGAGGAATTTCACATCTATAGGAATCATACACGCGCCCGTCACCACATCGTGATGAATGGTATTAGCAGTCGTGCGCGACCCACGTGACCTATTTCTTCAAACGTCCGCGTTGTCTCAAATCACTTTGCGTAATCCGCACCGGGCGCGGGCCCAAATTAACCACACTTTTTATTAAAGGAATCAGTTAGTTTTACGATCCTATAGACTCGCGTACATAAAAAGTTCAAAATGGATCCATAAAAATCGGAAAGCGAACCCGGAAAATTAGCACGTCTTTACGCACTTTTAGGGACCTTACGATTTTGCCAGCAGAACAGGAAAACAACTTGAATTGCTTTCAAGATTTGTTCAGTAAAGAGCCGTAAACGAAAATATAGCCCAAATTACTTTTGCTATAGCTGGCTACGGCTTGCGGATTCGTTCACATAGAAATTACCTACTACAGTTTCATAGATCACTACCTACTCATATCTCTATCATCTTCATTAATTCAATGTTTTTGCATATTAGTTATACCATACTGTAACGTAAACAATTTAAAACGCGGTAAAAGAAAAAACCCGCACGCATCGGAACTTATTTAGCTCATTCGTGAACAGTTTCCATAAATCAACGAGAACGGGTTGTTGGCGATTAATCATTACACCCACATTATACTAACGTAGGTACAATACTTGAAGTGTTGCTTTGTCTCAATACAAGCGGTGCGTAGTGCATTTAACCAGAAAAATGTATTTGAGCAGTCACTATTTCAGTTTACACATTTGTATGGTTTTGTTTAGTGGGTAATTGTTTAATTTATTAATTTGAAATAGGATACGTTTTCCATTTATCGAATATAAATTAAAATGATTGGAATCAGATGTATTAATAGTCTGAACTTTTTGTGAACGTGTGTTAGTACGTTTTATTTAGTGCTCAAACTGTGAAGCAAAAAGTGCTGAAATTATTGGTCATATTAAATAGTTAGTCCATACTGTAACATTGTTGGGCAAAGATTTTCTTAATCTTTAGCCCAGGAAATACCATCCAGTGCCTTCGTTTGCCAGTCCCTCTCATAGACGTTTAGCTCGTCTAAAATAACTGAAATAGATTCATAGGAAAGACCATACAGTATAAGGTTTGTAACATTAATATAAAGCGGAATAATTAATAGATATGTAGGTATTTATGCCCATAACTTATTTAAATACCTACCACATTTTTTCCCTTGTCAAAATTTTGTAAAGAAATCGATAAGTTATAGAAGCGGCTGTATCTTACGTGTTACTATCATAGTGACGTAACAGTATTGTTTCTCCTGTCGCACTGATTGATGGGACCACGAGATGCATGACTCGACTCCACGCAACCAGATTATATTACGAATTGCTTGTGTAAGATACTGACTCATCTGGACTTGAGTTGTAGAGATAGATACAATCTTTGAAATCCCTGATCCGATTCATAATTGCTATCAGTGAAAGTTTTAGTATCAAATCAGCGATTCGTGACCGTTATTGGCGGTTTTATCCTGTAATAATGATTGGTTCCTGCGGTAAGTCATTAAAACCGCGGCCCGCACCACGTTGTGTTTCATAAAGTAAAATAGGTTTCGATAGTACAGCTAAAACTTATTCGGTAATCAGATCGATCGTCAATCAAAAGCGCTTACTACATATTTTATTAGAAATATATTATTGAAAACTCTAGCTATTCATGTATAATCTGATACCTACATTCAATGACGTCACTAAAAGCGTCAACAGAATAAAATAAAACAAAGTAACTCTATTAATAAACTCAGGCAATCAGAAAAGTAAAATCCCTAATCGTATAATTTGACATTAAACCTAATAGCCTCTAATTAAAGAACCTCAAAGAAATTGACTTGCCTAACCCGTAATTTCGAAGGTAAGAAGTCACGATAGCTACTAATTTATCTGCGGAACTCTCTTCGCAATAACTTTTGCTGGCTCCGCGTCAATCAAGTTGTCATGTCAGCGATCTATCAGTGGTGCGTGAC
Organism: Xanthorhoe spadicearia; assembly: GCA_947086425.1. Classification (NCBI taxonomy): domain Eukaryota; kingdom Metazoa; phylum Arthropoda; class Insecta; order Lepidoptera; family Geometridae; genus Xanthorhoe; species Xanthorhoe spadicearia. Next base: position 7,978,673 of record OX352204.1, on the reverse strand, counting down.
CACTAAACAATGGCCAATGAGAGCATTCAACCTGCCTTCCGGCTGGACGGGGAAACCAACACGCACATGTGTTATGCTAGTCTCATAGACATGTGAAAGTTTATACATAATGTACATTAAGTACATTCATACTTCTTTTATATACTTCATTTTTTGAAACGAGCTAATAGGAACGTAAATAAACTCACGTGATTGGTCGTCGAAAATAATTGTTTATTCTCGTATTGGCTAGATTTGATAATTGACAATTGATTTGACAATCTAGCAAATCACGAGATAGTATATTATTTTCAACGACCAATCACGTGAGTTTATTTTATCTTCCTATTAGCTCGTTTCAATAAATGAAGTATAGAAAGATGAACAATCACACTATTTCATGAAAATGATGTAAACTGTTGCTATTTCCGAATCGCTCCAACTGGCGAGCTTGTTTGAAGTACCTATGTGATGAGACGAAAATAGAAAATCGCCAAGTCTGACTTGGGTTCCGTACAATATTGAAGTGTCATCTGTTTAATAGAATAGAAAATGCTGGACAACACAAACCAAAGAGGACCCTAGTTATTTTTAGTTTACACGAAACATATAGACCGTAACAGACAAAGAAAACTTAATAACAACCTGCACCCTTAGAAAATGGCATCCATTTGGCTGCGGAACCCTAACAAAGTTTTCTTTGTGGCAAAAAAGACAGCTTTAGGCTTTAGCAAGTAATGCTAATTCCTGTGTGGGAGTGAAGTGAACGAACTGGATGACTGGACGCATTGTGTCGCCTGCACGTACCGGGGGTCACTGACTGTGCCCAGTGCCCACACGAGGAAGTATAGCCTGAGATACATACGTGCCCAAAAATCTCGTCATGACTTTCTACACAATGGTTTTGTGGAAGGGAGAACTATGTAAGTATTGGATCATTTAAATCAACAACATAAAAATTGTAATGAGAAAAAAGAAAGTGCCTCATGTAAATAAAAATAACAAGGATCACATAGAAGATAATGGCAGATTTTTGGATTATGGGATTTGCACGTAAAAACCGCTATAACAGCAACAATTCAGGTCAATCAACTAATCAATTAAATTATCTTGTCCGTCAAATTTTAACTGTCAAAACACAACAGGAAATTGACCAGTGTCCTAGTCCAGTTAAGTGTCCAGTGGCTTTTCTTTTATGTTTGCGAGAAAAATCTAAATCCCATTCATATTCTCCGATTTTTCCAAGTGGTTTCGTAAAAAAAATATTTTTAAAGAAACTAGCAATAAAGAAAAGGCTTTTCTCCGAATACCTGAAGTCAGGAAATAAAGCCTCGCAAGCTCTTTACAAAATAGGATATTTTCTCTACGCAGACGAACTAGGCGTGCTAACGTAAGATTGTCTTTACTGTATGTTTGTGTCATTTCAGTATTAAATCATTACAGACATAATAACTCAGAGCAATCATTGCATAACAATAAGCACCGTGTCTTGTTTTTTTTAATGTTTAAGTGTTCCTAATCTGATTATACTTTATATAGAAACATGTTTATGACTTTAATAAACATAAGACTAATTTTCGATGAAAACTGAAAGAAACCTTTGTTTATAGATGACAAATAAAGACTTTTTATCATTAAATCATTAAAATGTTTAGGTACTTCAAATTCATGGTTACTTTTACCAAGCATTATCTCTGTTTGTTGATTACAGTAAAGAGTAACCTAACCTCGTCTTTACAATTTACATTAAGTACCTACCTAAATACAATTTGTCGTTCACCCTAAAAGCAGGTATCCAAATTCCGAGGTAGTTTCAAGTTTTATAAGGCTGCAAAGTTACCCGCGCCACCCGGGAGCTATCCAAGATTTTATGTTCACGGGTTCAGACGAAGATTTTTTACAAACTATGCATACGTGTCGCGGTTATGTATGTTTAAGAATACAAAACTTGCTGTTTCACTTATTACCAACCATGGAAAATCAGGCAGGATAGTAATTTTAAGTCATGGGAAAGGAAGTTCGAGAAGAGCATTTACATAGCAGTTTTTTACATAAAGGAAAATCGAAAATGAACGAGCTATTTCAAATACATTATTTATCTATTTAAATGAGAACTAACTTTGATAGATAAAAAAAATAGAAATTTTTAGTCTTATTACTTTTACGTCGTCACGCACGGCAAAAGATAATTTAACTTTTTGACGTCATTGCTACATCTACTCCACGTAGCTTATGTAATCTTTTACAGAGTCTCTTCATATTTTTGTCTGTTATTTCGAGAAAAATAAAGATCAAGACGTGTGATGGACCGCGTTGAACCTTTCAATACCAACAAAATAATCTGAGACCTCTTCGCAAATACCCTACTCTACCCTGGCTATTATTTGATTGGACACAAAATCATTCTCAGAGGTGTGTTCTCATGTATGTCAGTAAATACATAGAATAATGTTTCAGGCTAGTTTACTCGATTTTGTTAAACAGTAATATAACTAAGTTACTGAGGTACCGCAAAAATACATAAACATAAACTTGAACTTTGCCCAAGTGAGGATAGGTACTTCTACTTTTTTATTTAAGGTGCTAAGTTCAAATCCTATTTCAAATAGATGAAGTTTTTTTAGATATATAGGATACCAAATACGTTGGGTTCTGTTTATATAGTATTTTTCGTTATTTAATTGAATATCCTACTTTCACAAAAGTGATTTATCTTTTTGTAATGACTGCGAAAACCAAGTTGAAGATCTCATTATAACTTTTAGAAACAGTCCTAGTTGTCTAGTTCTAAAATTAATGACGGTAGGCAGAAAGTTACTAACTTGAAATGCTTTTCAAACTTCAATTGAATTATAATACAAACCTTGTTTATTCGAGAAGGTTAAATAAAGCATTCCTTAATTACAATATTGAACTTTTTAAGCAGGCATTTTTACTTACAATAATATTTAGATAATTTTTAGTATTATAACTAACAAAACTTTGTTAGTATGGTAGTATATAACCTCTTTGAGTTTATCTTTAATTTGTAAAGTTGGTAACTAAATGTAAACTATACTCGTATTCATCATCACAGACTAAGTATTTTTGTTTCTGTTCTTAAGTAATTATAATGTACCTAGATTGTAAAATGTAGCTTGGCTAGGGAGGCACTATTTAGTCAGATATTTGCACAAAGCCCGAGCAAGGTAAATACAATATTTGCTAGTCTCTCGGTAAATATGTATAACTCTATCCTGACTCTAACAAATGGAAGTCACTTACTACTGTATATGTCTTCGTAAGCTCCAGGACTAAGCTTATGATAAAGCATGTACTTATAAACTACTATATGAACTTGCCTTTATGAAAAAAAAATAGAGTCATCCGAGGGGATCTTTTAAACATTAACAAAAAATATAATGTTGCATTGTGCTAGCAAAGATTTTTTTTTTGCATTCTTAAACATTTCGTTTTTATTCCCAAAAAATAATGCTTTCAGTAAAACGAAACGACGACGCGACAAAAACGAAAATTTACCCTAATTATTTCCATAAAATTAATTCTAATTAGACTTATAATTTCGAGCGCACTCGAAAACCTTTCTAGGAAAATCCGGTTCGTAGTAAAGAAGGGTTTAGCTGACACGCACTGGATAATACGTTCTTACTATAAGTATGCTATCTGTCATAGTAACGGGACATTTAATTATATTTATAGCCTCGTACAAAAAGCCCGCCTTCGTTAGTTTTATAACAATTTAATTTCACGAATGTACCTATATTCACATTCAACGAAATTGAGTTTACATACGAATTCGATTACTTTTCTGTGTGATTTATTTTTTTATTTCCTCTGTTGTAAATCACTGTGTAAAAAGGGCAGCTGGTTACAAAAATACTTTTTCGCAATTCTGTTATCTTTTATTGCTAACAGAACTGCCAATAAAGATCGTGGTACCATAATAAAGATTACAAAACTCCTTTTGGGTGTTCATCCAAGTAGATGTAATGAAACATTTCCAATGGAGCGACAAAACATAAAGCAGAATTATTTATGATGTCAAGGTTCTGTCCGAAAGCCACTTCCTCGTACGCAATAATTCCCACCTCTGAGCTCTGCGTCGCACATTAAGCGATATTTCCAATCCCTTTCGCTTCGCATACTTCGTTTTATTATTAGATTTTTCACCAACATCCTTTTCCTTATCGCGAATCTTCGCCGGCAGCAAATAATATAACAAAATTTCGCGTTATTTGCGTTTCACTCATCGCCCGCGCCACCCTCCAAAAATAACAGCGATAAGCATCTATTGAATACGACAATAGAATAAACAGAACCGTAACGAAACACAATTTATTTGGTTCATTTTTCAGGCGCGTACCCTCCGGGTGGTCTTTAATCATTCGAATGTGGAGCGCGGCGAGTGCGAGTATGTTAATTAGCAAGTTTTATGCAGGCGCGCGCAGAGATAGTTCTCGCTCGCCGCGGGACCGATAGGCCAGTCATCTTAGCTTAAATTAGGTAAGAATCTCGGAATGCGAGATACCCAGCTGGAAAGTCAGTAAATAGTTGCTTAATGACACCCTAAAAGTTGTCTCAAAACCTACATATGGTAGCGTGTGCGCAACTATTAAATTTCAAGGTCAAAAAGTCACAAAAATCGGTTTTTGGTAGATATCTCATTTCCTATTGGTTTTTTGATATTTGTATGTTTTCCAATATTGTAGAATACACAATTCTCTACAAATTTTGTATAACAATTTTTTTATACGGTGAACCGTTTTCGAGATAGAGGGCGGAGAGCGCGCGGCACAAACAGCATCATTTCAGGTCAACCGGTGCCTCCGGTCGAGAGGCCGCGGGCGGAGAGTGCTATAGTATAATCCTATCATACTTCCTACAATGCTTCTTGCTACTAATTATTGTAAATGTAAAAGTTTGTAAGAATGGATGTATGTATGTTATTCTTTCACGCAAAAACCGCTGGACCGAATTGGTTGAAATTTGGTATGTATATAGGTAATACCTTGTATTAACACATAAGATACTTTTTATCCCGATATTCCCGCGGAAACGGGACTTACGCGTGAGAAACCGCGGGGCGTAGCTAGTAGTTAATAAAAATTGACAAATATTTATAATCATTGATTTATCGATAGTTCATCAACTAGATTATAGCCTATACCTATACCTATATGGCGTATTTTCGACCGGAGGCACCAAGTGATGCTGCGACCGACCGCGCGCTCTCCGCCCTCTGTCTCGAAAACGGTTCACCGTATAAAAAAAATTGTTAAACAAAATTTGTAGAGAATTGTGTATTCTACAATATTGAAGAACAAACAAATATCAAAAAACTCATAGGAAATGAGATATCTATCAAAAACCGTTTTTCGTGACCTTTTGACCTTGAAATTTAATAGTTGCGCACACGCTACCATATGTAGGTTTTGAGACAGCTTTTAGGGTGTTAATATGCAACTATTTACTGACTTTCCAGCTGGGTATCTCGGATTCCGAGGTGAATTGCTAACGTGACTGGCCTACGACGTTTTATTGCCCGCCGCCGGCGCCGCACCGGTTCCATGGAAACCTTTTTAATGTAAGTTCATTCGAGACTGGTAATAAGAGATTCGTCGACCCGATCGTGACCGCCGCCCGTCGACCTCGGGTAACGATCACGCGAATCGCCCCGCTCGGGATAGTTTGGCCATGATTAAACTAATCGCCGAGGTCTGACCGGAGTAACGGAGTATGAGATGTGTGCTCGTAGTGCTCGTCCCTGGCCGACCGCATGTTGTTGCACCCGACAGATTTAATCAGGCGTCGACAACCGCGAACACGATCTCAGGGCGTTCCACTCCACCGGACGCTCCTGCACGTATGCACCCGTTTATTTTTTCCGACAGTTCGTAGAGTTCGATTTATTTATAGAGAAAACCAATCATTTTATGTTAACCCTTCGACCACGCTTTCAATCTAAATTGAACTCTGAACCGCTTACAGAATGCAGCGTTTTAGAGAGACCTCTCTCAGTCATTGTGGTCATGCAACGAATGTAACACGACTTCGATTTCTGAGAATAAAACAAGCGAACAATAAAAGAAACATAAAGAACTTGAAATCATTTGGAACAACCATGTTCAAAGTAATTAAACTATTAAAATGTTACTTCAGAAAACCAAGAAAATCTTTAAGCATCATCATCAGGTTATTGACACGAGCAATACTACCACCAGCTTGCAGCACACAATAAAGTAAATTAATCTTCTCCCACGCGAACTTAACGTATTCAGGCGCTTAGATACACCCGTGCGACCATTGCCTCTATAACCTCCCTTGATTAACAGAAGTCGCGTTCATTGTTCTATTAATATTATCTCGATAACTGTAACTCTCCAAAGCTTATACCCTAGCATTATGAAGAACAGTTGAGATAAATATGACGACACACTCAAACCTAACGTAACGTACATCGGATCAATTGCTTTCTGAAACAAAGGATTTGTTTCTAGCATTTTTAATTCTAGTAAGTGGAAGGTTCGTCTCACCTCTATACAACCTCTATTCACCTCTGTACAAGAGCACTCGCTCATAAAGCAAAGGTTCCGGCGATGAGTAAAGAATATTTCATAAGGCAAGTCCACTTTCACTAATTGAGTCGCAGCTGCAAAATCTTCCCTGAAAATCATTATCAGACAAATCGCCTCAAGGAAGTTTAGGCAAAACCAATCGTTAAGCTAAAATCCAATGAAAAGCGTGATCGAGTGCGAGTACGTCACTGTCGAGGTCGTCTCGAAAAGGTTTCTGAGCCGACTTTATCCGAGCAATAAATTGCATTCGGTACAATTTGTCGACTGTCGCTACACCCGCTACGGAGCGCGAATCGACAGCATTGGCTCTTTATGTCAGCATTTCTATTCTAATCTAATACAAAATGAGCGCGCAGTTACAACGATTCAGAATTCAACACGGAACACACATCTACAATGTTTGTTTTTGAGCGACGGCTAAAGTAATGATCTTTAGCCGTCACTTGGAAATACACAGCATGATAAACACTGCGAAAAATACAAATTGCGTTCCATTCGTTACGCTGAAAAATGTGAAGCTTACACAAAAAAGACTGCCTTGTGAGTAATATGGTTTGAAAAAGAGGATGTAGGTAAAGAATCTTCGGCCAGTGACTGTTCTTGTTCCGTAACAAATGACTTCGTTGTGTAGAGTTGTGGGTGAGCATGGAAGTTGACGATAGGTATATGAAATACTAGCTGCGCCACGCGGTTTCACCCACGTAAGTCCCGTTCCCGCGGGAATATCGGGATAAAAAGTAGCCTATGTCACTCGTGGATAATGTAGCTTTCGAATGGTGAAAGAATTTTTAAAATCGGTCCAGTAGTTTTTGAGCCTATTCATTACAACCAAACAAACAAACAAAGTTTTCCTCTTTATAATATTATAGTGTAGATACCTAGTCCCTTAGAAAAACAGTTTCCGGCTAACAGATAAACAAAGGCTTACAAAAACTTTTACGCATGGGTGAGCTTCGATAACAAATCAGGCGAATAGTTCAGGCCATTTACATAATCCAGCCGTACATATAAAACTTTAACGCACATTTCTGAATTAATAACTATTAGATATGATAGGATTATATGCCCCGACAAATCTCAGGAAAGCACAATCGTAACTAATGCCGACTCCAATTCCCAGTTCATATTATACCAGCGCTATAACTTTCAGAAACTTTCGTTGGGCTGTTATTTCTCTCAAATTATATAGATATGTACGAGACGCCGAAAAACTCGTATTGCGTCAGCAGTTTTCGTTTGTTCGACAAACTTCTCTCTTTGTTCGCAAACCTCGCTGGCCCAACTTTTTCAGCAAAAGTATTTAAGTATCGGGGGTGAGGCTCATAATATCCGCATTGAAGTCTGTGCATCAATCAGAATGGATTGCGAACTTTGCAATTTTGAGCGAAAACAATTTGTCGAACGTGAGTTTAAATTGGGAGACGATACGTCCGCTCTGTCTCGCCTGCATGGATGGGAATAAATAGCGTTTTCGCGTTATAAGTGCGGAATTCCGCGATTGTGTTCGAGGGACGCCGAAGCGATGTGAAGTAACACAAATTGCAGCGGGTCGCGGCCCGACCTCGCTGAAAAATGCTTTCCTTTTAACAACTGGAAGGGGAACGGCGCGGGTTAAATGATCATGTTCAGTCAGTTTTACTCGTATAAATGGCTTCTCGTGCTTCCGTATAGCTTTTAAGATCGTTTTAATATCCAAACATGCAAAATATTAGCAATTTTTAATTGCGTATACTAGGTTTATATAATGTTTAAAATAGGTAAACGCCATGTTGAGAGATTATCACGTGCGACAATTAAATATTGCTTACCTATTAATTATTCTATTTACAGGAACCAATTCGGCGTCGGTCACGTGGTTAACTTTAATTAGAGCGCAAACTATTAATTACCGTGAAAATTAAACTCTAGTGTTATTTTAGCTGTTTTATGTAAATAGCTAAAAGCTCGTGGGTCAAACGGAATAGCAAACGAGCTCAGTGCGATGATAATGAACGCTGCTCCCGGCTCGAAGCTTATTTTTTTATATTAATAATTTACATACAACACCGCCATCGCGGAATACAAAGTGAAATAAGTTTTTTAATGCAATTAAAAAGCCCGCGGTGAGAAAATGCTCAGCAAGAAAAAGTAAAAGTAGTCGGTAGGGTTGCTCGCTGGCCTGCGATGAGCCACTTATAACAAGATTCGTAGATCTCCCGTGACTTCGTTCGTTTGAGCTTTTTATAGCGGGGCTACGTTATACAAAAACTTACTTTACCGCAAAAACATTCGCATAAATGATTACTAAAAATTCCTAGCCTTGAATTATTATCTAAGATTACCATTACAATCGATAATATAGACTAGTGTCATGTCAAATAAATTAGAAACCAATAGATTCTATTGAAAGCGTTTGTTGGAAGTGACTGATATGACTGTCGGTCAGTCAGTTAAGTAACAATTTTCATATAGAAAAAGCGAAAACAACGAGTTAAGACTCAGGTGGAAAAAGTGAACACAGAATCTTAATGAATTTTGTTTTACACAGTTATAATGAAAATATGTCTAGACAGAACAAAAATAAAACATGCCGTCTTGACAAATATGTAAATGTATATTATACTTATATTTCAGTGAATGTGCCTTAGCCAATAGACTTATGATAGTGACTATCTGTATTTATAAAAGAGTTTTATAATATTTATTTTTTTAATTGGCGACTACTAATATATAATATGCCATGCATTAGTGAAACTATTGTAAAATATCAAATGTCTAAAACTGTGCTCAACTCGAAAAAAAACATCATAAAATGCACATTTAAAAAGCAATCACCTTTCAACCTCTATGAGGTCCATTCTTGTAAATTCCGTTCAAATGCATTTCTCATTTTCGTAGGTACTATCGATACAACAATTAAATAGAGTCTGCTCACTGTATCTTTCTTTCTGAAGCATTAATCTTGATAACTAATGTACTTAGGTAACGAATTTCAGCCAACACTATCCTGGAGCAAATAATTATCTAACTTGTCAATATTTAGAACCGTTTAATTTTTAATCACCATCATCATACACACACATCAGTGGGCGAAGTCGGGCGGTCGTTCCCGAAATAGATAATTATTTAATTTCTTACATCAAACCTTGTTCGATTAGGTGTAGATTTACAGAGCCATAAGTTCAAATTGGCAAGTGCTAGGTAAGTAGGTACGATTGAGGAGAGCGAAGGCAGTTTGGGCCGACAGCTTGCGTTTATGGCTCTAATAATACATTACGGCCTTTATATCCCATTAGAACAGCAAACCACTTTTTATTCCATTCATGTAAACGGAATATTAACGTTAATGTTTCTAACTGAAATGTTTACAGACTAAGCTCCAAGAAATACACAGAACATTTTCAACTTTGACTCTTAAACAGATAGATTCATGAAACATGTTATTTGATAAGTCTAGGTTTGTTATTGATAACAGAAAACTTTTCATATTATTACAGATGTTTTTCTATGACAATTTTCTTTTTCCTTTTTTACCTTTGACCAAAGAGTAAGCAGTAGCCGATCGAGTACATAGACAGTATATTACTCGATAATGTTAATTATGGTAATTATTGAAAACTTATCTGATAATTAGATGTCAAAATAAACTGAGTAAGTAAATATACTGAACTCATACTGAACAAGAGTATAATATTTGTAATTTTGTTTGGCTACGTTTAAACAGTCGTTACATAACGGCCACAGTTATGCGAGAGAGCTTAACTTTTAGCCATAATAAAGGAGCAAAATCAAACACAAAGGGACTGGGAGCTTTGAACAATTACTTAAATTGCTAACAACTTTCCAACTAAGAACAATTCAGTTCGTAAAATTCCATTTACATTGTAAGCATGTTAGATAACAGAGAACAGTTAAAAGATGTATTAAAAGCATTTGAAGACGCTCATCCAAGTTTCAATGTGCGAAACTTTGGCCTTGTTTAAGTTGTACTCATTAAAATTCAATATCAAGTTCCAACGAGAGGTATACTTTCCCTAATATTGATAGGACGGTGGCGACGGCGAGGCGGCGACGGGACGACTGCGGGCGAGGACAGATGAAGTCAACAACTGAACGCACTAGGGTCGACAATCCAACATCCATTCGAGCTGGCTCTACTTAATTGATTCATGGTTGAGTAATAATACGACTTGAGTATGCATTGTCAAGCCATTATGTACATGGGTTATGAAACTACTATATCGAATTTTTCATCTCTCACATTTATTAATAGAAGACTTCTTATTGATATTTATTCAAAACAAGTCAGCTCATTTTTTTTAATGGTTCGAAGAATAATAATTGACTTGAAAAATTAAACTTGGAATCGAAAGTAAAGGTTACCCAGTATCACTACCCCACCAGACAAGCACACTTTTGTGTCTGTTAGTGCAAACTACATGTTATAACTTCTTTATTTGATCCTCTGATGGCGTCTTGGAGTGAGACTTCTAGCGCCCAACATGGGACTTATAAACTTTAAATATTTTGCTGCAAACTCATAAAGCGACACTTTATATCTCTATTGAGAACTAGCGTGAATGTTTGATATTGCATTTTCTGAAAGTGAAAATATTTTCGGCCAACATTCTTGGGAGTGCTTACATTTGCAAGTGAATGCCGAGACAGGGGTGGCATTCTTAAGCTTACCCCTTGGGTATTTGTATTTATGAATATCTGCTCTATTTATCACTTTTCCTATTCTTTTGGTTCAGTTCTGTTAAAAAACTAAAAGAATCTAAACAAAAATATATAAGTAGTAGAAGAACTTTTAAAAAAACAAAAGCGAACATTTGATAATAAGTATTTTCATTGGTTTGGGTAGTTATATAGACTGTTCAAATAATCCGTCAATTATAATTTTCCTCTGTAAATTTGCGGCGCTATCAGGGCCATTGAAAAGTTATAATTGAATTTATTTCGTCGAACATTCACCACATGATTGATTGGTATTCAGTCATTACGTTGGTTTCGATTACAGGGTGTAAAAACACACACGTTAAAGCAGTACCACAAATTAGGGAAGCAAGGTAACATTGGAAAGTACTACTCTGTATATATTGAGTTTAAAAAAAAAGCAATATCCGACTTCCTTGGTTTAAACAATGTTTAGACTATCAATTAAATTTATCACAGGCAAGAAAGTTGCATCATGTTTCTAAACAGACTATCATATATTTCGTTTATTAGACATGTACTCTACAATATATATTGCATGATATGTTTGAAAATCTAGATAATAAGGGCCGCCAATACAAACTGTAGCACATATGGAATTGCATCTTACAATATGAAGTTTTAAATTGATATTTGAAGCATAGCCTTTTTTTACTACTAGCTGTTTTCATCCGTTTCTTGACCGCACAAAACTTTACTAGAAAATATACCATGTTTTTGTATAATAAACAAATTTAAAATAGCCCCTGGGTCGCAAATATAGAATTTGTTTGTTTTAGTTTTCATCAACCATAATTACGCCCTATAGATATGAATATCCACTTCCATTGCTGATTATGCAAAATCAACACTCATTTAAATTAATATTAAATCGTTATATAATACGTATTATTTCTGAGTGCTGCGTACTTCCATGAACTAATGAATAGTTGAATTTCGTTTACCTCGTTACTGCTGTTATTCAAGGAATTTTGATGATGTCGAATCTAAATAGTATTCCATGCTTGGTTATTGTTACACATAAATTATATTATAGACCCATGGATTGTCCTGCAAATAGACTGATTTAAGCAGGAGAATTCATTAACTATACACTACAGTACAATTAAAGTTTTGCTTGACGAATGGACGTGTTAAAACAAAAACTGATAGGTATTGCCTACCTTATACCTAAACATATTTTTCCGATTGTTCGTTCGTTCGTATGAGTAAGTGGCCAACTCTGGTGACGGAGTTTTTGGCCGCATAAAGGCCTCCGTCATGGTCTAACGACTTTAAAAGCCTGAACCGGAACGGAAGCGAAAGAACTTGTCCGATTGAATACATTTTCAATATATAAAATATACCTACATAGGCGAGTCGTCTGGAATAAACAAATGATATTTACCTGAAACAAAAACATATAACCATTAGCAATATACATACCAAATGTACCATGGAGTTGTGGAAGATTCCAAGACGTGGATGGAATCTGTTGTGTGATTATTTTAAAACCCAGCTGAGGGGTTTAACACTCGCTTTGGGCCATAAAGCAGTTTATAGCTGCAGTTCTAGATCTAAGTTTGCATTGCGAAAATCTACTGCAGTATTTTAGTGCTAATTTATTAAGTCAATCTAATATAGGTATACATTTCTGTATTCGAAAAACCAATTTGTTCGACCGGATTGTTTTATCGTTACATCATTCACAGTGCTCAGGTATGACCTAAGAATTGTACTTATAAACTTAGCCTAGTTTTGGTACCTATGCTGTGATACCTTCACATGTCTACTCGTGACCACGGTGACTGTAACGCCACCGAAACGTCGAGGTAAATAATATGATTTCAATACGCGATTAAGTCCCGTTAATATTTATAAATATACCTTCACATGATTTATAGATGTTTATCAGAAAACAATTTTCGTTTATAGCCGAACACGTGAGTATTAACAACATTTAGATATTATTGTAAAATATTATCAGAACTAACTTTTTCAAAAAAGAAATAATCGAACTTTATTAGAATGATGCAAGTTTATAGGGCCACTGAGAAAATCACTAAAGGATAACATATCAGTTATAAGTAGATATTTGATTCTAAGCATCAGATATTCTGGTTGTCTTTTGTTATCTGAATAAACAGCGCTTCCTTTGATCTGTACGCTAACAACTCAAGCAACTCGTCACTACAAAATATCAAAATAATATAGTTGCTTTAAAGCGCTTTGAAGTTCAATGGGATATTTCGTCCAACAAAGAAAAGTCCTGCTGGAAGTGGAAGAAAACACCACGGAAAACAGTTTGTTTACACAGAGCATACAGCGTAGTGTTGTGCGACTGAAGCACTTCACATGCCGGCTCAACGAAATGTTTATCCGGTTACAATGAAAAATACATTCGTCAACCAATCTTTTTATTGCGTCTCTAAAAACCAGACGCAATGAAACGATTGGTTGAGTCTTAATAAAAGATGCTGTTAATGACAAAGTTTTTTTAATAATACTGATAGAATAAAACAAAAAAAATAGAGTGCACAGTTTATTAAGTAAACACTTATTCAGTTACAACGAGAGAGACAAAATTAATAAATATAGGTATCTATGACTAACCATAAGTTTGTCGCATACGACAAAATAGACCCTTCACTTTTTTGCACAACAGAATGTAGATATATTTGTTTTTTAAATTGTAAATGTTTTTAAAATTTCCGTCTTTTGTCATTTTAAAGTTGAAGCTCTGCCATAGCCCCCACAGTGGAGCCAAGCACAAAGGAAATAACTTGAATAGTGGAAACTTAATACCGGGCGCGAGGAACTGGGATTATAGCACTACATTTCGGGGGCAGAGATTTAATCGGGCTATAGCGCTTATGAGCTCGTATTTCCGATAGAAGCAATCACTTTTTAATGCAATAGAATAGACCGTTTCAGTTGTATTGAGAAAACACCTAAAATAACTGTGTTTTTAGATCACAGAGCTGTGTGAATATTTTTTTATTTCTGTTTAATATTTATATTTTAGTTTTTGTAATTCTTCACCGCAACAACTGAACAATAGATTTAAAATGATGAATTAAGTAATATAAAGAAACCTACAGCCCCGATTCTACAAGTGGCTGGTCGTGAAAGAACAGAAGTCAAATTGTTACCAAAATGCTGCATTTGAAAAAACGTCCCAAAAATCGCGAAGTCACACATCTCGAAAATTGGTAAACTAGGCACAAAATAAACAGTAGCCTTATAAATAAAATATGGTATCGTTTTCCTCATCTTTGTTTGAACACGATCTCGAAAGTAATGGAAAACAAATCCGACAAGACTTTTGCCGAGCCGTATGATTAAATTCCTGTTTTTACGCACACTCATGACACCCGATACCTATCGCTTCGAAGAAAAGCCTGATTTACAAGAATACACTTTGTGATTCACCAGATACTTGTAATTATACTGGATTTACGCAGTTTATATGAAATAACGAACTGCAAAATCACTGCTCTACACAACAATCTACGTACCTACCTTTTGGTAGAAGCTGGATAATTAAAAACTAACGAAGAAAAATGTAGGTGGTAGGTATTTTTTCAGAAGAAACGTCATCCCTCTTTATAAATGTACATTACGTTTACATTCTACTATCTTTATTTTATTGGTAAATATTGTAACGAAGTTTCAAGCCAAAATGACTATTTTCATAAGTGTAGTTCAAAGCTAAAATATTTGTTCAAATATTTCTGCAGTTAACATAGCATTACATTACAGTTGCATTCGTGTTTCCCACAGTAGGTAGGTATTCATTTAGATGCAAAAGTGTTGAACTTGTGAGTTGCTCATATTCTCTGTAATTACGTCATATTTAGTGGAACGGTGGTGTAATCTTGTTTTATATTTCGCTTCACCTCGTCTTACTTTTCATTTGCCTTCTCTGTAATGAGATAACGAGTCTTGGTAAGTTGAGCCACATTGATACAAAAAGATCATTAACGCTATGCGAAATCTGCTTCTTTGAAATGTCCACGTGTTTTTAACCCCCGGCTAAAATAGGGGCTATAAGATAGTCGTGTGTATCAGTGTTCAAAAGTTATTTTGATCTAGGTCTTTTCCATTCGTGTTGCGGGTTTGATTAAAAAAAATTTAAAGACGATTAAAAAAAAAATTTGATTATTATGATACTTACTCGTATTTCTGTAAAAGTAGTAATATTTTCATGTAATAGTAGGCAATAGTATCCATGAAAATACGTATAAAATATTCTGACTAAAGTTAATCCAATAACTACCAAACTGTAACCTAATATGGTTGAATATTAATATAATATGTTATACATCGAACTCACAGTCTGCACGTTATACTCCAAAGATTAAACTACTATCAATATTGTAGCACAGTCTGGTAATTAACATCGTATGGTTATCTAAATTAATCCGTATTCACTATCATATTAGGAGTATCTTAACTCCTATACAGGGGCATGCCACCAACTTCTACCTTGTTTTAGGCTTGTTTTGACATTCCTTCAATTCGTATCATGACCCTACGGCTGAGATAATGATGATAACTATTGTAAACATCACGAAATTCACAACCATTAACACGAAGTTTGAAGAGAATTTTAGTAAGCCATTACTACGTCGGTAAATAGGTAATAAGGTGCACGGTGTGTTACCCTAACGTACGAGCATGGCGCAGCGCCGGGCTTTGTGCGCAAACTTCATATCATAAATACCTACAACTTCGAGAACGTGCTCAGGAAATTATATATTTTCTACAAGTTATACGAAACTGATATTTCAATACGGATTTTGAACAAAATTGTATATTCAGAACTTTAATATGTGTGATATGTGAGCATTTTCCACGAAACTAGTAGGAAGTTTTCGAGCAGAAATATGTTTTAGTCTTTAATGTATCTACCGTTGGATATTGAAAATTACTATTATTAAAATTGTAACTTGTGTGTAAAGTAAAGTTAAGCTACAAGGCAGCTAAAAGTAATCAAAAGAAAAAACTTTTTTTCCTTTTAAACATTACAAAACTTACGAAAAAGGAAAATGTTGAAATTCATTGTAATGGTCATTACAAGAGTGAAGTAGCCGTAACTCATAAGAACAATACGCGTTCTCATGTTTAAGGACAAAAGTTTAGGAAAAATGTACATTCACCTTTTGAAAAGTCCATTATTACGTAGGAAAAGTTTTGAAACTCTGTTATCGTGCTTGTAATTGTTCCAATTATGGCATGTCTTCTTTATTTTTCTTTCTGTTGCTGATTTATTTATTAGTTTTTCCTCGGAGTTTCTTTTTAGTTAAGAAATATTCTCAGAAAGGTAAACAAACGAGAAAATTGTCAAGGAGGTAACCAAAACATCCGTAGCTATTAATAGATATTCATAAATATGTAAGTAAGATTATTACTAATCAAAGTTGTATTGTACAAACCCAGTTTGTTTACAAGAATGTTCTACGAGGTACTTTTAATCCGAAGATTATTTTAACTGTTGAAACTACACTTCGTCTACTTAAGGACATTTCAATACCGTAATACAGTAGCTGAAAGTCAGACACCAAAACACTACAATCTAGCAAGTGAAATCTGTTTTATCGTTCTTTGAAACAAAAGTCAAAAGTCAAAAGTCAAAAGTCAAAATATTTTATTCAATAAGATCATAAAAAAGACCACTTTGACATGTCACGTTCTTAAAACTAGGGGATTCTATTGCCTGTTCCAACGCGATTCCCTACACCAGGGAAAGAAGCAGGCAAGAACCTGGTGATGCGGGCCTAGCATTTTTTTCAGTGGTCCAATAACTGAGTTGGAGCATGTTCAGCTCAGAGCAATTATCTTCCTTCAGAAGGAGACGACATTGTCAATTTTTGACATGCTTTCCCCGCAGCCAAGGTCCTTGGACCAACAATCATTCTCCATATGTAAAACCCCGCGCGCCGCTGGTTACGCGTCATTTGTCAATCACGGTACACGCGGAAGGATATAAGTATAAAATGCCAAATTGCAGAGTTTTCGCATATCCTAAAATATTGGAAACTTTCAGGTTACAAAAGGATGATGTGACTTTCCATCTGCAAGTATTCATTCCTCTAAATATTAACAATTTATGCACTAAATTTGAATAAAACTAAAATTTATAGAATGTTGCCAACAAATCGTAACAGATTCCATTTTAGCGTATTTTGCTATGCCGCCGAGTTGGCCAAGTGGATTGCTACTTCGACTTTGATCCGAAAGGCGTAGGATTGAATGCGCATGAATTCCACTATTCCATCACTCATATTCATGCTACCTATTTATTTTGTTATCTAGCACGAATCCCGAATTATGAAAAATAATACTCTTAGTGGCATATTATATTTTTATTTTATTCTTTTTTTTAATTTGAAAAGTAGCTGTTCTATTTTCTGTTGCTTGGTCAATATTTGCAAGTCGGTTTAATTAAACGAATTAAAGTTCCTAGAATTTTTTGTATTTCCTCGTACCTACTCGTTATAATAGATAAAAGCATTATATTTCTGCATTGAGTAAAAAAACAAACAAATAGATGTAGGTAGGTAGGTACACAAAACACCTACATACCTACCTACTTCAAAACTAGTAGATAGTGCTTACCTCGGAAGAAAGACTTTTCAATGCACTTGAAAAAAAAATATTTGCAAATCATCCCGTGCATCGAAAAATGTGCATATAACAAAATACTACTTTTTATCTAGATTTATCATTATCGGTGCACAATAAATTAGGTATCTATACCACCCCTATACCTCCAACTTACTAATTATATACCTATGTAAGCTTTCAGTTTAGTTAAACTTCTGGCTGTTAAACTTCTGTTAAAATCATAGGTAAACTTTATTAAAAAAGTTATTACCATCCTCACAATATCGCGGAAATAGGTATTTTTAGTTGGACACACTGCTTGTCACTGCAGCGAAATTAGTGAAGGGACAGTTCAAAATAACTTATCGATATTGACTTACAGCCCAGTCGGATAAGCTCACCAGTAGAGGGGTAACCTAAAATTGATTAAAGGACGATTTTTTTTCCGCCAATGATTGTATAGGTGTGGTTTATAGCTTAATCGAAAAACAAATCCGACTAGAACATTAGCCGCCATTATTGGTTTAAAGGTCAAACCTTTTTTAAGCCATAATACCTATCTCCGTTATTTCTAATTTTTACAAAAATGAATGAGAACCAAAATTGTTGTGATTTTATACAACTTTGGACCTCTCAATTTTCATCGTATTATCAACATTTACATAAATAACTGCAAAAAACAAGATAAAGAATAATTTCGCCTGTATTTCGATTATTTACGAATTTAGCTAAAATTAAAGAAACAAAAATATAATTTTTTCCTTTGGCTACCACGTAAAACCACACCAAAAGACGCTGTGATGACAGAAAAGGCTTAAATATTAATTTAAGTATAAAAAAAATCAGAAAAAAGAGGGTTCAAAGCCAGTTTTGAATTTTTCGTTACAGAATTTCTGGATTCGGTCACCCCGCCAAGGCCCGCGATAGAAGCTATGCAATAGCCTATAATCAAATCAATTTGTGATTTAATTTGTCAACAACATTAAAATTTGTCATACAACCAATACCTACCGTATTGGCCGCACTCATCTTTCTCTTCTCTTGTTTCTATTTTTACAACCTACCTTAAATTACTTTAAAATGTGTGTTTTTTGCGGGGCCGCAGCACACACATATACCTACGGCGCTACGGAAGACCAGCGCTGCGACAGATTCTCTGGTTTCTGTTGCAGCAATACGCTGAGTAGTTGCCAATTTTGTCAATGTCCTACTTATTTTAATGTGTCTTATGTGTTACGCGTTTTTGACAACATAAATATTTTTCTTTCTTTCTTTTCTTTCTTTCTTTCTTTTATCGATAATAAACTATCGATAGCTTCAAGCACTATGACTTTTACACAAAAATTGACATTTACTTATTGACAGACAGTTCCTCGTCCCCCGCAGAAAGTGATCTTCTTAGCGTCATAGAAAATAAAACTGATGGCTCCTCCCCTTACTGCATCCTCAATGATGTTCAGTCCCAAGCGTTTTTGTCATCTAAATAATCAGATATTTTATAATAAGCTTTGTTTAAAAGATGACGTTTAATTTGCTTTTTAAATTTGTTAATTGATAAGTCTTGCAAATCACTTGGAACTTTGTTATAGAAGCGTACACATTGCCCTTTGAATGATCTCTTAACTTTTTCGAGCCTAATCGTGGGAACAGCGAGTTTATCCTTATTTCTAGTATTTACATTATGTTTATCACTATTTTTCTTAAATAATTTAATGTTTTTCCGTACATACATCAGGTTTTCATATATAAACTGGCTAGGCACAGTCATTATAAATATTTCTTTAAACTTATCTCTAAGTGACTCTCTAGGACCCATACAATAAATTGCTCGAACAGCCCTCTTCTGCAACACAAACACGGTGTTAATGTCTGCAGCACACCCCCACAACAGAATGCCGTAAGACATAATGCTGTGAAAGTAGCTGAAGTAGACTAATCTAGCAGTATCTACGTCTGTGTATAGACGTATTTTTTTCACTGCGTATGCTGCAGAACTAAGTCTCTTCGACAATCCATCTATATGTGGACCCCATTGAAGCTTTCTATCTAAAGTTATGCCTAAGAATGTAGTGGTGTCCACGAGATCTATTTGTTCGTTTTTTATTAATATGTGACTCCTTACTTGTTTAACATTTGGTAGTATAAATCGTATGCATTTAGTTTTTTTCTCATTAAGTAATAAATTGTTAACATTGAACCATTCTACAACCATAAAGATAGCATTGTTTACTTCGTCAAAGTTAATCTGTTGTCTTTTCAACTTGAATAGAAGTGAAGTGTCATCTGCAAACAGTACAATCTCATGATTGTTTTCAATTATTTTAGGTAAATCATTTATATAAATTAAAAACAGAAATGGACCTAATATTGATCCCTGTGGTACACCCATTGTTACCACCGACCCTGGGGAACATTTACCATTTACGTCAACTCTCTGTAATCTTTCACTTAAATAAGAAGTGAGTAGGTTCCTTGTGTCAGTGAAGTCTATTTTGAGTGTTTCACCCAAAACGTAAACTATTCAAGAAATATCCAACTCGGAACGTCGTCGCGCCCAACTCGTGGCGAAGTAACGACAAGTGCTAACTTAATACAACCTAATGTAATATAGACGGACACTACGCAAGCCATCTAAATATTAGAAGTGAAACTGCTACATTACTCAAATTAATCTTTACCAATAATATTTTTCGAATGCGAAAGCGCAAACAAAAGCAAGCAAACGAATTAAAATTTAATTTAATTATATCTGTATTTCTTAGCTCACTTCTTTATCTAAGATCAGCGGGTGAAACTGCTGGACACAAATAGCGCAATATCATATAAGCTAATATTATGTTTATTAGAGTGAAACATCGTGTTCATCTATCTAATAGTAATATCATAAAGCTACATATACTTCTAATACTAATATCATAAAGAGGTAAAGTAAAGTTAATTTTTTTGTTTGAATGTTTGTATAGGTATAGTTTCTAAGGGTAATCTGTCTAAACATAGGCTGTATTTTATGCCGGTAGAATGCCGGATTTCATTAGTACACCCGTACAAATCCGGGACATGCTGCATAGTATAACATAAAGTAAAAGTACCGCTTCTAAGCCGTGTCTACTCGATGGAGGCTACGTTTATGGCAGCGTCCGTCGCCCGCATAATTTTCGCATCCCACTTCTGAAACGCCGCAGTGTCGGAATGACATACTGCGGGATAGATAGTTATTTTTGAGATACCCAGGTAATGAAGGTAGAAAGAAAATAATTTATGAACTCTGCATCCCGTTTCTAAATAACCATATTATTTTGTCAGGAAAACGAAGCGAAAAGTGAAGTGAGATTTTTTGTTATAGTCCAATAACGATGGAAATTGTATATTTTTGTATAATACATTGACGTGACACGGTAATTAATGGTTCATTATTATAACACAAATACAAAATAATTGTGTGTTTGTAGAACATACAAACAATTGTTTCAGTACGGAAATGAAATACCTAGACCTACCTAATATTTTTATTTATGTTCAAACTCAATTATGATTTAAAGTAGGTACCAACAAAATAGTTGAGTAAGCTCTAGTATTTATCGCATTCGGAAGGCAGGTAGCAAGTCTCATTTGACTGAGAGTAGTAGTATCATTAAACTACAAGCACACTGCTCCACATTCCGGCTGAGAACTCATTATGTACTGGAGACAATGGCTCTGCCCGCTCTTTGACGCCCTATTTACATTCAGCAATTACATTTTAAGGCTTTACACACCTATTCAATTGAAATTAAATTGTTAAGCGTAATGGTTTAGTGGTGATTCTAAAGTTTATGAATGTTTTGTTTACATAGGTATATATTTGGAACAGCTATGATTATTATAGGTTTTTACTCAGAGTCATTAGGTACCTATATTAATCTTGCAGAATGGTAGAATGGAAACCGTTATCCAGTTATTTGAAGATATAGGACATTGTGTTCAATGTTATTTAAGATTTAGACTTCTAGAGTTTTAGACCGTAGTTTTTATCTGTCTAACACAATAATAAAAAAAGTCCTAGCGCAAAGCTACAACTTATTTTTTACGTTCAAAATGTCTATCAGGGTAATCAGACATCAAATTTCGGGCTTGATTAGGTGTCTACGATAATCAGAGTGACCAAATACTTGTCAGAACTGATAGACAGTTAATGAAGCGAGTTAATAGTTGATGAATGGATGCGGTCGACGGCAGACAGGACCCTTGATCACGTTGTTGCGGATTCATGTACTAATCTACGAGTATATAGATTTTGATTTATAAGTTACTAACTCATGGCGGATGGTAGAAGTTCTTACTAGAATCCTACTTCCTACTTCCTACTATAATATTATAAATGTGAAAGTTTGTGAGAATGTATGTTTGTTATTCTTTCACGCAAAAACGGCTGGACCGATTTGGTTGAAATTTGGTATGTAGATTGGTGATACCCTGGATTAACACATAGGCTACTTTTTATCCCGATATTCCCGCGGGAACGGGTTTTACGTTACGCGGGTGAAACCGCGGGGCGCAGCTAGTAGCGTTATAAAGAAAGTTGAAATTAAATTTTATTTGGTAAGATCACTTTGACACGTTATCTAGAATATAATGTAATAGAATAATCTTAACTTAACTGTCGGTACACAAAGAAAAAAGGGATAAAAGTAATAAGAATTACAAAAATGGTCGCTACTCAGCGTATAGCTGCGACAGAAACCAAAAAACTTGCCGTAGCTTCGTAATAGGTAGGTATCTATATTCGGTATAAAAAACATTATTTATGAGAATGAATAAGAAAACCGGCTATCTAGGTATCTAATAAACAGATCGTAAACAGATATTGGAGGCAATACACAAAACATATATTTTAAATAGATTTTATCAGGGGTAATAATAAAAATCTACATACTTTTTATTACTTCTGCAGGTACTACAGATACTAAAACACGATCTCTTTTATAGTTTTGTAGTAATGATATTGAGAAGTTATCAATAACATAGTAATATTTTTCATGCTATGAATATAAAGCACAGTTACTTTAGCAAATTCTTACCGGTTAAGTAAATCTTTAAAAGGACAACTCTACTTTCAAGAAATGATTAAACCGGACTAATGAGAAACGCACTAGAAACGTGTTTAGAAGTTAAACCTAGCTTAGATAGAGCGTTTACGGCGACATAATTAGGTATTAACGTTATAAAACGTTATAAACCAGTTATTACTACAAAGTTTCATCGTATTCCGACATTCCGTCCTGCGATTATAACTGTACCGAGTCGCCGGCCGCTTATTACCTGCCGAGCCATTACTGATTAATTGAGGCGAGCACGCCGCAGGACGACGACCCGCCAGATAACTGCCAGGACCCTATGTGCCAACTTGACGGGAGGGACACTCTCCAAGACGAGCCACTGACGACAGACATTGCCCAAATTACTTTATGTATATCACACTAATGGCTTTTCATACAGCCGCTGAGCTAGAGCACTTCGTTGTTTATTCAAGCTACTTTAGGTTTTACGAGCCGGCGCCGGCGGCACAATCAATATTAACGCGAAACAGCTGCAGCGAAGCGCAATTAAACAAACATCTGTAATTTCAAAATAAAAATTGTAATAGCTCGTATAAATGTTTCCATATTACCGAATCGGATATGGGCAATGCATAAGTTTCAATATAGGAGCTCATTTCGTAGGAAACCAACGAGTTTATTGCAGTAAACATGACTCATAAAGCCAGATATCTGAGCTAATAAAATCCTACCCCTGTTTGCGTGCAAAAATGTTGTCCAATCGAACGAGACCCCTATTATGGCGACCGCTCGCTTCTGGCCGGCAGCAGACGGAGCCGGGATGAGGGACGGCCACATTCGGATCTAAACAACAATAAAATCGCCAACAAAAATATCGAAGCGCCTACAAATTACGGTGGCAGTGAAACATGTTTCTTCCGAGATATATGGTCCTTTGCCGAGTGAGGTCGAGGGAGTCAATAAATATTTCCCCAATAACTTGATTACGCAGGAATCCGCAGGATCCTTTGATAGTAGGAATTCGGTGAAACTCGAGTGGAAACAGGTGATGCCGGGGACCGGGACGTTCATTAGCAAGGGCGAGGACCCCGCATCGCTCCCTAAATTACCCACATTGCGGGCATAACACTGTGCCGAACGAACACGATCAACCGTAAAACACAACACAAAGTTTATTATAAAACATACTGCTTATTAAATGGGTGCTGTATTTTTAAGCCGAACACCTGCACGAATGATTTAAACAAGGTCGTGAAAAATATTGCTGGAAATACGATTTATTTCTCTTTATTTTACACAGAATGATATGTTATGTTTTAAATACACAAACACAAGATACATACCGGTTTATCTAATAAATATGTAATTGCATTTTGGCGGTTAAACTAAGTTATAAGTCACCAAGAATATAGATAGAGAAAAACAGAGATGTAAAGCAATCAAACCAAGACGGGTCCCAGTGGCGCGATAAAATTACTCGGTATAACATCCTTTTTAAATTACAACAAAAAACAGTCCCTAAACTAAAACGTCGACGCAATAAAGCTTACCCTGAAATAGAATTGAATGTTTTTACTGTCGCCTGAACGTGTGAAATGCGATTCCATTTTATAATATTCACGTTATAGGTGCGTAGTATAAAAATGTTCGGCAACCTCGATACGAGGCTTTTTCCCACAGGGCCCGTCCGGGGTCAATTTGGTAACACTTTGACCCTAAAGGTGGCGGGCGCACCGCCCAAATTATCTTTGGGACACCTTGGAAAAGAGGTCACCCGTGTGATAAATAGTTAAGCTTGCCTTAATGGGTTATGTTAGTGCGCAGTTCGGTGGTATCCCGAAAGCAAGCGTAAACAACATTCACAATATTATTTCCAGAGGGCTGCAGCGGTTTGCAATGTTTCATCTTCATTTTACCCAGTGGGATTTCTAATCTTAACCCGAACTTTCGTGTTCCCATATTTCACCGCTCGAGCACACGGTTCCCCGACCTAATTATCTCCATTCACATTGCGCTCAAGCGATCCAAGCCCAAATTTACTCGCATATAAAATATTCAGTCGCACGAGTCATCTTGGCCTCGATATAAACTGGTCTCTGGTTTACGGGCATAATTACAAAAACAAATGTCCGAGCGTTGACTCTAGGACGCGCCGCGCCCGCTCTACCGTGAAGAGAAAGTCGACCATTGTCAAACAAACGTGCCATTGGGAATGTACGTATATTGGGTTTCATTTTCTATACAACCTTGAATAACTGCAATCGCTCAGGGAAAGTAAAAAGTATAACATACACGATACTCGTTCTAGTCCACATAGCTAATGTTTTTGCCGTCACGCGAGTGCCGCGCACCGACCACTCAAGTTTACACCTACTGATTACTGAGAATAATGTGCTACAAATATTTAATTATTTCCTTTGTTGTTTTTGTAGATGTGAATAAAGTCGATAAAAACTACCTGTCGTGGACAAAGGAAACTTAATTGAGCTCTATCACACCGAGAGGTTGATAACAACAGGCCAATTTAGTCTAATCGTTGGGCATTTCGCTTATGGCGTTTTGATGGAAATCGCCGCAGGTATTTTCCTATTGTGTCGCACGCGTGTTGGTAAACAATCGTCGCGAAGGAAGAAAGCCATTTCGTTCATTGTCAGCTCACGCAAGCATAATAATGTTTTCGTCGGAAACGCATCGTCGTTTTTACATAATTTCTAATAGATAGTTTCAATTTGAGATTCAACGCAATTTCTCTTCCTTACTAAGTCAATGGGTTTTCTGTACTTTTTAAATCATTTTCCAATACGAGTAGGTGAAAACACCAACGTTATATTTGTTACTATGAGATTAATTGTTTATTTTGCCAATGTTAGTAACGATCGCAAAAATACTCAACTCACTTTTACACTTTCGGCTAATTGATATATTTTTTATTCCTGTCTTAAAATACTTCCAAGTAGTACTTCCAGTCCTTTTACTAAGAAAGTTACCTTATAAATAAACAGCTCAATTTAAGCTCGTGTAATATATAGGCAGGGGCAAACTTTAGTAATGAAAGTAATGTACCGCTATATTAGTTACGTTTACGATGTAACTGTGGCCGCTTTGCTGAAGTTACGTCACACTTCAAGATAATCTTTTCACAGAATACCCAGATTGAAAGTAATCAGAATTACGGTTGATTGCCCCTGGAATTATTATTATACAACTTCGAGTGAAACTTGGGATATATAGGGTTTCTAGTTGTTGATAAGTTCACCTCGAGCCATATAATCAGAAAATAATCATAAAGTAAAACTTTTATATGATAGGCGTGGGTTCGAAAATAGTCACGTGAAAATCAGAAGGCTTGGTGAAAAAACAACATCAGCATTTAGTTATTTTTAAAAGTAAATTAGCTGAACGTTTTTATTTAAGTACAAAATGAAATTGGAACCCTTTGAAGCGTTGTGACGCGGAGCTCGGCTTTAGCAATGTAACGCCCCGCCATTTCCGAAGCAATCCTATTCAACGGCGGTGTTTAAGTTAAGTGGCAACAGAGGGCCTAAATCCGTCCCTGAGGTACTCTCATACTATTTACAAAAAAGGGAAACACTAGTCTTTTATCTGTTACGTAAAGCCCCTTTGCTTAGCCTATGGCCCCAAAAAAGTTGGACCATAAATTGGTAGCCAGTCTACGTGAACATGCTGAAATGAAAATGTAATAAGTGGTTCCTGTATGGCCCAAATTTATTCTTCTGTTAATACTTGGCAAAGTCGAAAGACCAATTCAAAAATTCGGTAGGTACGTCAAAACCATGTTTTACTTTACTGCCTACGAGCAAATGGTGAAATTGCGAAACAGAATGCATGTCCGACTCAAAAGTCCCACGCGAAAGGTAAATTAAAGTTGTCATATCAAAGGCACACATCGAGGGGTTGGAAAAGGACGCAAAGTGCTCCCGAGAGGCTGTAGTGGCTTCCTCTTGTCCTCTAACCCAATTTGAGTAAGAGGCCGTCTAGTGGATAGTACTTTGATTTCATTTGACAATCGACTGTTACTGGTATGGGATACATGAGCTCAGTTTTAAAGTCCTGTAATTGCATTTTCGATTCGAACTCTGCGACAAAATTGGATGCTAGATTCAAACGTTTAAAATATAGTTGAACTGTGAGAGCTCTTGGTGGTCACTAAATACAAATTAAGTTAAGGCTCTTTCAAAGTAAGAAAATAATTGAGCAATTTATCGATATTATGATTATAATTAACTTACAAAGCATTTAAAGTAACTAGAGAGGCGTGTGAACTCATCTGGATAAATGAACATCTAAAAATAAACGAACATAATTTGAGCCTGAATAAAATTCATAAAAGAAATTGTCTCATTAGAGCGCAGCGTAAAATAATAGTCCATCTATGAAATAACGTTTCTTTGTAAGCAAGTCTGCAGACAATGAAAAAGTTACGGCGCAAAAAGCGTTCAAACGAAATTATTTCACTTTTCTAAAGGGAGAAAATTACTCGGAACGATAGAGCTGTCTTAGGTTAATCGAGAAAAGTCGGCTGATGATCAATCTCAAGCATACTTAAAGCAGTTACTTTAATTCCATACGTTTTATTTGTTTCAACTCAAAATCCCTCTAAAATTAAATCTTTTTATTAAACTCTTACAAAAAAAGAAAAGTAGCCGGCTACTTTTCTTTTTTTGTAAGATATAAGAATACTTTTTGAACGAAGCTACGCCAGATATATTTCCGTCTCTAGTGGCGAGTGAAAAATTCCAAGCGCCAAAGCAATATTGGAGACGTTATCCGAACAAATACCTATCCGAGGGAGATTCCTAAATTGCTGACTAAATAGAAATAAATTGACGCGCTGCTGGAACCTAAACTTGTTTTTTTCGGTTCAGATAGTAATAAACAGATGTAGCCAGGTTTAAGGTTTAGCTGGATAAGAACTACGGAACTCGCTTTGCTAACACTAGCTTTCTTTTCATTCTGTAATTACTTTGGAATAGTTAATCTATGTGTCATAGGTCGTATTCTAATGTATCACAGTTGATACGAAACATATATTATAATGATTTAAACTATACCATGAAAACGGCAGAATTTTTGAAACTCAAGCAAAACATACAAATAGATAAGTAAACGGGAAATCAACAGATGATAGTTAACTAAAATTATACTGATAGGATGGCAGCAAAAAATAGAACATCTTCCAATTTATTAGGTACCAAAACCGCGCCTCTTTCTCATGAAGTTAGGCAGTGACCACAAACTAACTACGATGCTGACAAACCGCTTTCGCTTCATTCACTCTCAATACCTTCATCATACAAGATTGCTGGCTTAGGGTAATTTCACTATGGAACTAAGCAAACAATATTGACAAATGATAGAACATATATTTACGGAAATTTATCGCAATGTTCTATCATGTGTTCTGATCGCAAAAGTTTAAAAAAGACAATATTTACAAAGCAACACATTGGATGTAAAAGACACTACTTAAATGTAGAAAGCTTTAATAGACCATTTGAATGGTTACGTTGCCTGTAATTTCTCGTTGGGTCATGGCCATACGCAAGTACCTACTGTAAACGAGCCGTAACGTTTGGTCTTGGCCTTCAAAGTGTTATGTGTACCTACATAATCAACAAGAGGAATTATAATGAAAAAAACCAACTGCAGGTTGTAATCTGAACAATTACACTTTTGAGATTCGTTTCCGTTTATGTCACTTTTATAAGACCATAATGGCAGTATATCTTGAAAAAAAATAGACACCCAAAATAGTGAACGTAAATAAAAAAATAATGTTACTTGCCATTTAGATATTTCAAAAAGACCTAAAAATTACCAAAGATCTGAAAGTGAAAGAGTTTGTCTATCGCACCTGGGTAATACAGTGGTGATCAAATTTTATTTGAATCAAATAAAACTTTGTTTTCTAAAGTCGGTTAAAAAGTGATCAATCGAATAAAACTGCAATTTGCATTTATTATGCTCCTGTTCATACCTAAGGGTGTGTATACCAAACAAAATAACTCCGCTCAAAATATTCTGAATGCAAAGTTATGTAAATAAATGGAATAACATTAAATACAACACTTTAATGAATTTAACTTGTATTTCGTGATAGTTTTAGATCGACGAACTATAAATTGATTTTATTGTAAGGATATCGTAAGAAAAATTGAACTGTTATGTCAAATATACACAGAGAACACCTTAGTTTGAAAGGTAAACGTAAACGTACACGGAATCGCTCTGAATGTGAACAATCGTCTCTTCAAACTTGGAAATTTAGCACACAGAGTATGAAATAGAGCTGAATTTCTACAAAAAATGCTTCCAACCTGCATTCGATGAATGTTTCTAAAAGTTAAATTATTACCATGATTTATTTCACTTCCTTCTTGCTCTAGTTAGTCTAGTTCATGATGCTTTAACACAGAAATAAACAAGACTATATTATTTACTAGACCAATATGAATCAATTCAGTGAATTTGTGTTTGTCTATATTCCAACCAATCACTGAAGACTCTGCAAAACCTCTTATGTTTTCAACTATCTCTCATCTATTCACTATGAATTTATAAAACATTTTGTCGTCTCTATTCATGCACCGAGTTAAGATTTCATCTGCCCACTGTACCACACGCCCCGCGCCCAGTCGCGCGGAAGACTTCATAACGAGAGCATGCAGGCTGCACCAATTGTGATATACTTCTTTACTTGCTGAGGAATATAGACTTCTAGCGTACAACGACTTCGCTAGCGAGAAATATCATTGCTAAAATTTTTCAAAAATTTTATTTTCATCAATACCTAATCGTAAAAGACGTTATGGTTACTAAGGAAAAGAACAAGGAGATATTTTTATATACTACAAGTTTATTTATATTATTATTATATTTGTATATTTATTTATTTATATATTTTTTCACCAGATCTCCCACCCTAGGTACGAAACCACTTTTAAACTCATGGGTCCAGTATTTTGAATAGTGTATCTGCTACGATCTACAAGCAATTTCTCGTACATTTCGTACAAAATAATTTATTTAATTTTTCCTCTTATATATTTAAAATCTCAGGTATCCTCTAAAGTTTTAATTGAGAAAAAAATTTAAACACTTTACGTTCTGTTTTATTTAACCAACAAAACACTCAAAAAAACTTATAAAGAATATAACTTTCCTAAGCGTGGGTGAAACCGGATGTAACCTAATATTCTATAACGAATACAAATGACATGTACCGATAATGAACCCTCTGGATAGAGCCGCCAAGGAAAGCTTTTTCTATTAATAAATAATAGTCTTCCATTTAATACCGTGCTCCACAAATTGGTATTAGATGTATCATTAAGTATTCATAAACGAGTACTTGATAACTTAGGAACTGTGAACCTCAGAAATATATGTCATTTTTGACAGTTAAAATGTACGTAAATGTATTTAACAAACCCATTTATTATGTTCTTGAAAGTGGCTTAAATAGTTTCTTAATGTATAAAATTTTATTATTATGTATGTTAGTCTGTAAGGTATATATATTATATGGGCCTTAGATTAAGTATTAAACACCTTGTTACATATCTTTAGTTGCCTGAAATAAAATTATATTATTATTATTAATGTAAATTTCATTTTCAGTCTACTCGTGACCACGGTGACGTCATCGAAACGTCGAGGTAAATAATATGATTTCAATACGCGATAAAGTCCCGTTAATATTTATAAATAAAATTCCATTGTAGTTAAAATAAATTCTCTCAGTTTACTTCTAAACAAAAACATGAAACGCCCACGATACAGTCGAGATTTTTTATTTGAACTAAATTTTGTATTCTATAGTAATCAGAGTTGACAGTACTTAATAAGTAATTAATGGAAGAAGCGGATAGGTCCAAGGCCATGTATAATTTGAGTGTTAGACATCAGAAGGGATACATTTTTAATGAGAAATTTGATTGGCATCACGGAGACCACGTATATTTTATCTGTGCGGAGACTAAGGAAGTACATTTAGATTTGATTGCTGTCTAAACTTTTACATCCTTCTCAAGCAATATTGTAAAAGCAAAAGTTTTTGAGAGGTGACTCCAACCGCTAGTCCAAAATATACAAATATATATTTTCGACTGAAAAAGGGTGAAAAATATATATCAATAAATAAATATTAATAAAAAAAAATTATATTAATGGGTATAAACGCGTAGAATATACGTATAATGACATAACTACTTTACCGATTTTATTCATCTTTTTTACTCCAATCGCTATTCGAAAATAAACGAGTACAAACAGTATATTCTCGACTAGCGGTTGAAGTCACCTCGGTTAAACGTTGCTTCTAAAATGATTTTACGAAAACACTTTACCAACGTATAGTTTCATGCACGAAAACTAGGAGGTACCTAAAAATATTTATCGAAAGCTTTTAGTTTGTTTCACGGAAATAGAATTTTATCATGAAAAAAATACAAATATTAATTCAATTAGCTGGGTAAAGGCTGGGACAGCTCGGACTTAAAACAAAACAACAATGCAATAATAAGAATAACATACAGTCAAAATGTGATTAGCACAAACTTTCTCATGATAATCAAAAACACGGGTAAGCAACGCCTTAAATCATCTTAAGAATTATCGTTTGCTTAATTTTATAACATTTTTTGAAGTACTTATCTAAGTTACCTATATGGACTAAGTATATTAACAATTTAGGTATATAAATTAAGTTTAATTTGCAGGAAATTATTTATGAAAGAAGCATTGCTTAATTTATTTTTGAATAGAAAACAAAATGAAACGAAAACTCATTGAACATTACTAATGGTGCAGTATTTGCCGTAATCTCATTATAACAAAGTAGGGACCCATAAAATATTCAGTTCAAAAATCTTAAACAAAAAACGGAAGCTGAACAATGGAAACAATTTCGGATTTATTCTTGAAATGATTTCCCTCTCCGCGCGGCAAAATTGTTTTAGGATTCTGAAAGCAACAATAACTAGACCATTCAACCGTTTGAATAACTTTTTCTTATACCGGCCTTGTATGAAAAAAAAAATGTTTTAATTTTGATCGTAATTTGCCGTAGCAATGAGCCCGTTGAGATCTTTGAAGACGGCGTAGTGCATTGCTACGAGTTCGTAGACTCGTAGCAATGCTACGACGTCTGTTCTTTCAAAGAACCACGGTAAAAACTTTTCTATTATAAATATAATGTTCCTTTCCTATTTCGATCCGTTTCAAAGTTCAAATAGTTGCAGAGTGTGAACTTTTAACGCTTCTTTTATAACAAAGCATGATACTTATAATGATATGATACTTATAAACGTGTATATAAGCAACGGAGTTCGTCTTTTTGTTTACATTTCCTCAACAGTTATAATCTACGGCTTGTTATTTTAAAATAACCTTTTTACAAATGTTTAATTAAAGGGAAATAAAATGCTTTTCATACATTAGAACTTAACTAAATCGTATAAAACTTGTATTATTCAGTTCAAAATGTGAATTTATAATACTTCTGTTACATCAGGTAACGTTAGATAGTGTTTTGTTTTTTTATATCAAAAAAACTGCATTAAATAATTTTAGGGTCAGTATCTTTCATGACTTTGAGACAGATTTATAAGCCCATTTCCTAGAGCAGAACACAATACCTTTATAATTTGTAATTTAAAGGCCATTTAAAATTTATTTATACTTTTCAAAACATTACTACTTATTCTACTTAGTTTAATTCTTATATTGGCACTTCCCTAATTATGTTTCAATCAAAACAAATAAGCTGAAAACTCCAAAGTCTCATGGGGCAAACTTCGCCGAAAGAACGGAAGTCGATTCCCGAAAGAAATCTCATTAAAGTGTCTTGCATCGAGGACTGATTAACGTGGGGCCGGCATTTGGGGAATACTGATCTAAAACATTCTATACACAGTAAACAGGGAACTAATTTTATTGTGAAATCTCAGTTGGATATTCTAATAAGGGTTTCTTATAATGTATAATATCTTTCTATAATAATATCTTTATGTAGTAGGTATTGCTTGCATTTTTTAAATCAAACTAAACGTTGCATTTACAAACAAATGCGGACAAACATGGCCTTTGAATCCAATAACTTTGGTCTCCAGGTTTTACGATACCTCACAAAACGGCCCATTTTTTACGCTATAACTTGTTTCATGTGTAAATCCGCACTAAGTTCCAAGCTCGTCGTTAGATTACTGATAACGTTGTTTTATGTGAGTGGGGCATTAGGAGTTCCAATAGTTTAGTTGATGAGTTTCGAGCACCTAGGAAATTATACGCTATAAAAGTACAGTGTTTGGTAAAGGCTTTCTAAAGATTTGAGATTGACAAGAATTTTTACTAGGCAAAAATGTTTGTAAGTTTTGCAGATATTTGTTCTGTCTCTGAGAGTTTTTCTATCCATAATATGAACTTATGTAAGTATTTACCAAATATGTAAATATTTAAGTATTATATCAGTTATCTGGTTATTATAACCAAGATGACTTGATGACCAACCTTGGGACTAGATGCCGCCGTGTGAAATGTTCAAGGATGTTATGTTGATATGTTAAGTACTTATCTTTCTGATACAATTTTTCCATTTATTAAATTGTTTGTTTGAACATGTTGACCATGTTTGTACAAGCAGACAAAGTCCAAACTATCAGCCGATAGAAAAGTTTGCAGAGTGCGAGGCAAAGAAAATGCGCAACGCAGATGTACTCAAAGACCGTAATAAAGACGTCTCGGTAGTTACTTCAAGCCGGCGGGCGGTACGAGTACAGACAACTATTCATATAAATAATAACTAAAGTTTGTATCATTATTAATATGTTTGACAGCCAGCAAAAAAGAAGAAATTCCGCCACTTCAATTTTTGTAGATATAAAACGTAGACCTAGGCCAATAATTTGTGCCTAAACTGGTAGCATTGTTTTTTGTTCAACTATGCCAATGATATATATGAGAAAATAATTTGACCTATCCATTCAATAAAACATTTCGTGACAATATTACATTATGATAACACGAAATGAAATGTAAAATTCAATGTTACTCGAACAAAAACCGTAGAAAACAACTACAAACTAACAGAAGTAATAACCCATTCAAAGTCTATCATCAAGTTCTGTCGTAAACCGTACGTTTTCTGCTATTTCAAACACTCAAAGTTTTGAGCAAACAAGATTATGCTACTATCCAATTTCACGCGAGTGATGACACATTAAGCTGTGTGCACACGAACCCTGCAGGCACAAGTTACTTTGCCGAGCGAACTCTTGACGCATCACGATAATATACCTACTTTAAAAACATGTTGTGTAACAGTGCTGTCCTTTTTAATTAAATGACTTGATTTCATGTCCGTAGCGTATTTTTTACTTTGTTATTTATTTTATTTTGTTTTGCCGTTCCAATTGTCTTTCAGCAGCCGGATTTCGCTTCTTTTTTCATTTCAATATACTTGATTGTAAGTTAAAAACATACTTAGATTAATCTCATAAAGATTCTAATTTAAATGTAACCAGAAAAATCTGAATACATTTACACAACACCGTAATTATCTAATTAAGTTTACGCAGAAATTCGTAATTCTACGAATAATTAATTACATTATAGCAATAACCATTTCATCGTAGCGCCGGAACGCATAATTTGATAATTGGCATTCGTGCAAAACAATGCTGTTTAGAAACAAACATTGCTTATAGAAATCAGTTATATAGTACTAAATAGCTGGTCAATTTTCAATTTGCTAATAGTATGGATCTATTTAGCAATACAATTGGTGGAAGCAGTTATTATCAACGCTTAGTTATGAAAGGTCAACATCAGTCAGTGATCTGCAAATAAATTGCTGTAGATTTCCCTAATTGGTAATCTTCAAAGGGATTCTAATAGAGAAATAAAAATCTAAATTTCAATCCTTATTTTAGGTTATATAGCCTATGTGTTGGTACCTCGTCAGTAAAGGACGTGCAGTTCAAGACCCAGCCGGTAGCTCATGTAAAAGTACAACTACCTGGTCCAATAAAATCTCTTCTTTGAACTTACCTGTGGAAATAAAAACACATTTATTAATAATGATTCAATTCTACCTGGAATGTTGGTTAGTTCTTATATTATAATGTGTTCTTTGAAGAGTTATAATTTTAATCAAATTGCAAAAGCCGGGATTAGCATATTTTATATTCATCCGGTCACGACACGACCACGGGGTACCTATGAGGAATTAATCACTAGCTCATAAGAGTTATAAGTCAATGACACTTGCGGACACCTATCCAAATTATAACCACTCAATGTCGTCATAGAATGAGTACGGTACATCCCCTCAAAGCGTAACTTAAATTCAACAAACTTTAACGCGTCAGCCAGATATCCCGTTAGTCATATTGGACTATTAAAGTAAACTAACGTTAGCTAAAACTGCTAATAATCAATCAGTTTCTATCTCTTTTAATTGACATCAGAGTAACAAGAAAAAAACATTTAAAACCCTTGTTAAATTGACAAATCTTTATGACTAACGGGGATAGACTTTAACAATACTTATAGAAAAGAATCTTCAAATTGAAGATATCCTACCAGCCAGTGCGTTAACGTCTTTATACTTCCCTAATGGCACAGGTAAAGTAATATGATGCTCAGTCGGCAGCAAATGTTCACGTGTAGTTCAACTTTTACACATTATACGGAATAATTCCGACGCCATTTTGCTCAGAGCTTTTAGCTTCGCACAGCAATTATATTTCACTAACAGTTTGCAGCTCTGGCAATTAGATTAGATGGCAGACCTTGATAACTTATAGCCTAATCGTGATTTTATTGTTATTTTTATCGCAGACAGGTAGCTGTTATTTACGTTCTAAGTCATGATTACGCATTTATTCTCACTGTTATCCATCATATGAGATTTAAGCATCTATTTAGAATATTTATTTTCCTTCCATATGCAGGCTAATTCAAACAGATTTCTTTGCCGCATGTCAAACAACTTGTAGGCAAGAAGAGCCACAGATCTAACCCAACACAAGATAGAATGTGAAAGGCCAGAAGATATCGTGACAAGTTAGACGCCCATATTACCTATACTAGAGCTTTGCCTCTGTAACGGTGTTAAATGAAATTAAATGAAAGTTACGTTAGCATTTTTAGTGCCCATGACGCCCACGTTGACAAAGTGGATTCAATTCAATTCAACAGAAAACGCGTAAACGTATTTGCTACCACACTTTGCGGTGCCAATTAAATGAGGAAATTCGAAACCATGTCCGACGCACGTGGCTTAGAATGTTACTCATTGTTTTATCTAATGTTGTCCAGTGTTATTGATACAGACAATGTTCTCAACACTAAATTAATTATGGAGAAAACCGTTTAATTACAGTATTACCAGCGATCCCGGGATTGCTCTATTTATAGCAAATTAATTAGGACAGGATTTTCTCCTTAATTGTAAATTGAGTCGGGCTTACTGTTTGAATAAAAATAACTTACCTATTTCAACATGTAATTAGCATAAAACCGGTTATAAATTCTGTTTTCTCGTGATCCCATTATTCTGTCCCTTTGTGTTACCTAGTTAATTAAGAAAATGTCTAAAAAACATAAGATTACTTCTGTTTATTTTTCAATGGGAGTTATGCTTTTTACGAATAAACCCATTGTTAAACTATCAGGACATTTTATTGAAAGTATGGTAGTAAATGTCAACATATAAAATTACAGAATATTATTACCCTCCATTTCATTCCTTACCTGCTTATTATAGTTATTCTTTTGCATATTTTATAAAGGCGGCATTATAATTACTTATTAATTTTCATAAAAAAACATTTATTAATTACAGTTCAAGTTGAGTATTTAAAAATATGGTACTAAAAGAAAATAAGAAAGGTAAAAACAAAAACATCTTACTTTAAGCACTTAATAGAGAAAGTATCGTTTAATTTAACAATAATAGTTCTATTTTCTCGTTTACGAATAAAGTGCTCGACAAACGATTGTCACAAGTGAGTTTTTAATGAAAGCCTGCAGGGGGCGCTGCGAATCTCTCACTCGACTCATCGAGGGTACAGATTTATAAGGATTTTCTACGATTCTACTTACATTCATAAATATCTCACGGTTCGTCTCACTAAAAGAACAGATTTAAACCGCACTTAAACAGGTTTTAGACTCGATCATGGTTTTTTTGTTTGCATTAAAATATATCTGGAGGAAAAATATTAGTAGCTTTTAACTTAATTAAAACAGATTATACTACATTTAATAGGTAGGTACACTACAACTCACAAACACAAATTAATAAAACCAATCAAAACAAAGTACATTATACTATATGCATCTAAGGTAATGAATCCACTTAGTATACCATCGAAACTTATCTAATTATGGAGTGCATAATTCGAATAATTAATAGCCAATAATTAGGTATATTAATATGCATATCAATATGGATTAGGTTTTGATACCTACGTACTGAATATCTTAATCCAGGTTCATCGCTACATTAAACTTAATTGTTCAACTCAATTTCTCACACCAATTTTATTATCAGCAAATTATTTACGGGTCTCTTTTTGATTGATTTTAAATATTTAACGATGTCACTTTTGGTTTCATGCTTCTTCTTACATTTGACAAATATCTTGTAAATAAACACATAATTATTATAAAAATATTCGAGGTGACCCTTGAGGACTTATCTCAATGATCACTTCGATCAATCTACACACCAAAGTAAATAAGTGAAAATTCATTGTGTTTTATCACGCCTTACGAATGGGAAAGAAATTGGAAGCGTGTATGAAAGCGTACAAAATTGCAGATATTCTGCGAGGGCAAATGTTAGTGAACCATGTACAATAACTGCACAGTCTAGTTCCGAGTGCTCACGCGCACAAGTCACGCACAAAGACCTATCGCACTCACAATGATGATGTAACTGTTGATGACAGTTAGTGGTGTAGGAGATCACGGTAACTGTTTCACATTACTCAATAAAACTGACTGATCGTTAAATAGTCTAAGGCTGTGTTCACTAGATTTCTTTGATCAGAGAGCATTCGTACAAATACATCATTAGATACTTCTTTAAGTACCTACAGGGAATCTAGATGAAATGACGAGTTTTGCGAGGATTCCCTATAAGATTGGACTAGGGATCCTAAAGGACTTAGCATTCATAAATCGTGTCAATTCGAATAATAATCAGATTATTAATTGTTTCAAATCAGCCTTATTAAAAATTAAATGTAGGCGTTAATAGCCAGAATAGAAACCAAACATAACAAAGTTTGGATTAACATAAGTTTGGAACGACTGTTTGTGTCCAATAAACTTTGTTCTAAAAACAAACCAATATGATAATAAGATGAAAAATTCTAAAATACTTATTAAAAACCTAAGTCGCAATATAGTCACACTCTCACTGCGTCTTGTCATTGCACATTCATCAGGTGGTGACTGATTTTGCACGAACATTTTCGGTGAGTGACACATTTTTGGAAACTTGTCGCACAGAGGATACGCACCTTAAAAATGTTAAGTCACTAACGGCAAGTTACAGTATTTATATAATAAAATTATCTATGATATTAGCTTACTGTAGTTTGATTAAAAGCTAAAAATTACATAGATAAATCTTAGTACAGTAAGTAAAGCTAGAGGATAGGACATTAAAAGAAACCGTTAGAACGTTCGATTTTATGTCATTTCGATAACTGAAAGCAATTTCAGATGTACCGTGTTAGAAATCACAATAGCGTATCAATAAGCACTGTCTGTTATTTCTTCGTATGAAACCGGTAAAAGTACAGTCAGAACCAAAAATAGATCATTATGTATGTTATACCGAAACATTACATTTGAAGACTAGGTACATTCTCTGAGATCTTGGAGATTTGGATTTCAAGATCAAGAGATCTTGAAGTTCAAACAGCTCAAGTTGAAACAAAGCTAAAGGATCATCTACTCGTATGCTAATATTGTCAAGAGGTGTATATTATAAAGAATTGTTTGTTTGACAGAGTTAAAGCCGATTTAAAAAATTATTTTACTCGCTGATGCTTAGAATGGACTGTCGTCGGGGTGATTATAGTTTCATTAGTACACTCGTGCCAAGCCGAGACGTGCTGCTAGTACCTAACAAAAACATTTAAGATGGTGAGAAGTCGCTTTAAATGGTTATGAGACAACCCAAGACTCTTGTGCCTCTGCCTCTGAGTTTGAAATGATATTGTAATGATAATCTAAGAAGAAAATGTCTGATATCTTATGAAAATATGAAACCTAAGTCAAGGGCAAAAAACCTAATTTAAGGTAAACGAAACCTTAGCTCCTAGACCGGAATAAACCGATACAGTGTGTCTGATACTCGCGTTTACGACGTATGTGGAGCGTGGAGCGATACCGGCCCATTCATGGCCGCGGTGGACGCCCAGTGCGACTCGTAAACAGACCCACAAAGGTACTTTATTGTGATTTCCCTTTGACAGGTGCGATAAGCAAGTACTTGATTGCTGGGTAAATTATTTCTGAACTTACGCATTTTCTGATAGAGAAAACTAATAAAAACGATCAAGCTGAACTGAAAATAGTCTTGCTTAGAAGGCTTTTGTGTACAGAACATACTTTAGTGTTTGCTATTTAAATTATTAGTTTTTATTTAAGAAGGTCGAAGCAAATCGATGCTTAGATGAAAATTTCTATTTTAGGTTCACATAAGAGCTACTATTATGTCTAAAGCTCCTAATTTGTGTACCTACTTATTACCACATTTTTCCAAACATTTTTCACAAATTTTTCTGTAGTTGTGTGTAGTAATTTGCAAGCCAGTAAACTATCACGTTGCGCAAACCGATGTTTCACTACAACCAGAATGAATGATATACATTTTATGACAAATTGATGGATCATTTATCCGTCCTGTTTTGTCGCCGCTCCAATTGATGACCTATTGACAAGGTTAACGGCTACTTTCTACGAGCAGTCGAATGGCTGCTATCAATCAGAAAGTAGACAAACAGGTTCATAGTTTTGGTGTGATTCGCCGTTCACTGCTGGGATGTCAGTAGGCTAATGTGTGGAATATAATAGACAAAATGTATACGTTAGATCCTAAAACCCACGCAAGATCTCATAAAGATAGCTTTAGAAGATTTTCCAAAGGCCAAAGATCAGCCTCATTATTCAACGTTCCAACAAATGTTGTGGTAAAATAGGTAAATTACAGCTGAGAATAATAGTTGTAGACTAAATATTATTATTTTATTATTATTATAGTTAGTAAAATTTACTTTATTTAAGTAAATGAATTATAAATTACTTACCTACAACATAGAAAACTTACAGTAGAAAATCTGTCACCTACTTTGAGTGAATAGGTAACTGATGATTGGTGAAAAGGAATGAAATACACACCACACAGGACATAAGACATCATTTTTCTTATCAAAACCATTATAACAACCTTCAAAAGATAACTTATCAAACAAAAAATAAAGGCAAAACCGCTAAAATCACATTGATAATGTCAAGTTGATGTCAAGGATGTTATTGCCTACAGCCTATCGGATTAGGAAACCCGTCCCGCCGCCATGCCCATTAGTCCATTGAAATGTTACAATTTGAGGACCGAGTATTGCATTTGTTAGAGGACGCAATTTTATTATTGGGACATGTGTGGGGGATCAATAGAAGCTTAACCTCAAGTTTGTGGGGTCGCCACCCTTGTTTCCCGGCCGCCATCTTGAAAATAGTGGTGAACACGATATCTCAGAAACTATGCGTCTTACAAAAAACTTGTCAAGCTATCATTTGTAGTAAATTGTTTTGCCTACAAATATGTGTCTATAACTTTTTGCCATAAATCAAATATTTAAGAAGTTATGAGCAAAAAAGTGAGAAATTCTTTCTATTTTGCTCTATCACTTCACGCAAAAACGGCTAAACCGATTTGGTTGAAATTTGGTTTGTAGATAGGTGATACCCTGGATTAACATATAGGCTACTTTTTATCCGGTTTAAGTTGTTGCGCCCCGCTGTTTCACCCGCGTAAGTCCCGTTCCCGCGGGAAAATCGGGATAAAAAGTAGCTTTTATGTTAATCCATGATATCACCTATCTACATACCAAATTTCAACCAAATCGGTCTAGCCGTTTTTGCGTGAAGTGATAGAGCAAAATAGAAAGAATTTCTCACTTTTTTGCTCATAACTTCTTAAATATTTGATTTATGGCAAAAAGTTATAGACACATATTTGTAGGCAAAACAATTTACTACAAATGATAGCTTGACAAGTTTTTTGTAAGACGCTTAGTTTCTGAGATATCGTGTTTACCACTATTTTCAAGATGGCGGCCGGGAAACAAGGGTGGCGACCCCACAAACTTGAGGTTAAGCTTCTATTGACCCCCCACACATGTCCCAATAATAAAATTGCGTCCTCTAACAAATGCAAAGCAAATGTAATATTTCAACGGACTACATGGAAGTCGTGTCATCATGACATTGGAACTTGTTAGCGCCTTGCCCCACACTTACTCATCTCACCAAATTATAAAGAACCGTTGGTTGGAAGGTTTTCTAGTTCTCGTAGAGCTCAAAATAAAGTTGACATAAATATCTGATAAAATTAAATGATACAAGCTTTCAATGTC
Source organism: Xanthorhoe spadicearia (assembly GCA_947086425.1). Classification (NCBI taxonomy): domain Eukaryota; kingdom Metazoa; phylum Arthropoda; class Insecta; order Lepidoptera; family Geometridae; genus Xanthorhoe; species Xanthorhoe spadicearia. The sequence continues at coordinate 7,937,120 of OX352204.1, read as the reverse complement.
TCGGGTGGCTATGGTAAATAAGTATTAAAATGTTTGTTTTTTCAAATGAATTTCAAGTAACAAATTGAGTCCGACTGAGAAGGTAAGTAATTTATTTATTAAGAATACATACATACTTACCTAAAGTTAAAAGGCAGATTAAAAAAAGTGTTTGGTGTAAGTAAGTATATAAACAAAAGGTAGATAAAAAAATTAAGGTAGTTAAATCCCCAGTGTAATATATTTCCGGAATAAAATCGGAGAGCTGATTGATTTTATCTTAAATCGAACAAAACCCTAGTTGTTAATTTCTATTATAATATCCGATCCATAAATTTGGCACGCGGACAAGGTTTAATAAGCTTTAAAGTAACAAAAGTTAGCTTCATAAATATTCAGGTCGACGGAAAATCCGATAGAAGTGAATAAATTGAGTGGAGCGGGGTGTATTGGCAGGTCTTTAGGGTGTAGGCACGGTGAGGCGAGAGAAAATGCGCCTTCGGGAGCTAATGAATGCTGCTCAAGTTATGAAGGAAAGATAAAGGCACTCGAATCTACAGGGTAACATAGAAGTAGGTATAGGTTGCTATCGAAGCATAGAACACCGTTCTTCTGAATTTTGTGTTAACAAATCTTCAGAACAAAGCAGAGTCACCTCTTAAAACATTTTTTTTATCTAGCTTATTCATAGCTATGTATAGGTGGATCCATATTATTTTCGTATGTTAACGTAAACTTACGTTTTTCTTGCTACATGACTTTCATGGCTTAACATTATATGCATAGAAATTCTTAATTTCACATAGGCTACTTTTTATCCAAGACGGTACCACGCAAGCGAAGCAAAGCGAGTAAGCTAGTCTCTTTATAATGCTCTTATTATTTTAGATAAATAACTATTACCCTTCGCGTCCATAAACGTGCAGATTCAACACCACAGGTGAGTGGGGTGCCAGTTTTAGTATTCAGAATTTGTTTCTTGTTTTTGTTTTTGGTGTATTTTATGAGGCGTAAAATATGTGCGTGCTGCTCATATTTCGTTTTACCTCATTTTATATGGCAACGCTAAAAGGATGCTGCAAAATACGACCGAATTCATTTTTACTTGCGTTTGCGATATTAACTTCTCCAATATTATACTAAGTCTCTTGACTTTTGGAGAGTTGGATATAGGTATGCCTAAGCTAAATATTTATAGGTTATTATTTTGGATTGTCCTATGAAGTTCAAAAAGCATAGCATAATAAAACGTTCCTGCAAAGATAACTTTAATTATATAAAAGAGTGTTTTAAATATGACACAGTTGTTTGTCTGAGACAGAATTAGCAGATGTTTCAATATTTTCTTTCTCTAAGATAATAAGGAGTTACATAGCTGAAGCATCTAAATTGATTTATCATTAACAAAGCACAAGGCCAAGACAATATTAGTTTGAATCTCTTGAATTATGAATAAAAATAATATTGTTTATGACTCTTAAAAGCCAAGAGGTTAGTACCTACCTACACTAAAAATAACGTTTGCTTTTATTTGCACTTTGTGAAAACAAGCAATTCATGAATAAGTAAGAGGTAACAAAAAAGCTTAGGTATTTTATAAAGGTAGTGCTTTTATATAATCTTAAATCATGTAAAAGTTTTGTTTATGTTTGAGGTTTACAAACCAATGTTCTCTTATCCAATTATACGTTCTAAATTTAATTTAATTAACAATTCAGGTCAAATATTACCTACTTCAATTTAATTTAATGCAACAGGCAAAAAATGGCATCGTGTAAATGTGACTTTAGTGTTATATTTATTCAAAATAATACAATTCTTACCACATTGAGAACTAGGTCTCGCTAGGAAACGAAATATTTGCTATGCGATCTGTGTCTCCAATACCGCAAGAACAAATTCTAGATACATCCAGTACCTACTAGCGACCCGCCCGTATTTCCTACCTACCTACTGGTACCTATCAAGTAAAGTGTAGGTAGATATTTGATAGGTAGATATATTATTATATTGTACGTATGTTATGTTGTCTACGAGGAATAATCATAAGATATTTTGCATGTTAGTGTGTAAAATTTGAAATGAATGTGTGTATGTTACAATTAATTTATCTGACCTTGCTCTGTTTGCGTGATGCAGTGAAAGTTCACAAAGTATGTTGTTTGGGTGTGGCCACTCGTGTTGCCACTTATAATACATTTTTATTTTCAAAATGTAAAAAGTCCCAAATAAAAGAAAAAGAACCACACACGTAATGTCTGCCTTGGCATACGCTGTTATAGTGTTAAAATTGTTTGAATAAATAAATAAAAAAATAAATGTAGTATAATTATCAGTCATTGGTTACACAAGCATTTGATTGCAAGGTGAGGTGACACTGTGTGTAAGGTCCAAGAATATTTTGCTATTATTAAAAATATAGAATTAGCAGGTTAAAACATTTTGGTAGAGACAACTTTCTACTCTACGTGGACTCCGAAATACTTTCAACTATACAACAAAACCCAAATAAAAGCAACACAACTCTTATTAACAGATCATGTAACAGGCTCGTGACCCAAAAACATACCTAAAAGATATTTAGTTAAACATCCGAATAAGAGTTAACAGTTAGATGGTCACAAAAACTAGACAAAGCTATTGTAATGATGAATATTTAAATAATTTGCAGCTGACACGCCATGATGGCGAGCACGTGTGCACATACAGCGTAGGTACATACAGCGAGCGGCATTTGATATAGCCATTTAGGTCCTAGAGATTATATTCAGTGTCCTAGATTCTAGTACACTAAATATGGCATGAACTGAATACTTATTGCTGTATTTAACAGTAAAGGTGAACAGATTTTAATCAAATCCTTTATCTTTTGGCATATTAACAACATACATTAGGCAAGGTACATTCGTTTGATGTATAAAAGTGTGATAAAACATCATTACAAACACAATACTTCCAACATTATTTTCCTTACATCTTACAATAATAAATGACTTCATTTTGATGTATTGTTTTCGGCTAAAGAAGGCTCATTTTTACGTTATCTGTATAAGAAAAAGTAACCCATAGCGTTTAATAATTCATGTAGTCCTCAACATCCGAAATAACCACTTTAATTTTCAAAGCACTGAGCGACTAAGCCTGTGTCTCAAAGACTAAAACACTGTTTTAAAGATTTACCGAGCACGATCCAATCTTCTACCGAAACAAGGTTCATTGACACGCCTACAAATTTTGTTTTTCAAATAGAAGAGACAAATACCCAGGTATCCTTTTATGGTTTTGCGTTCGTGGGCGGAAGTAGGTTAACGATCCGTGATTCAGAGATGCGGGACGATGCACTCAAAAAATTAATGATTTGTACCTACCACAAATCACACAGTATAAACTACCTACACGATGGTTTTTACTTCCATTGCGGTATCTATGATGTTTTTTCTTGCGATACTTTCTAATGAGGGTTTTTGCGATTTTGGGATACCTCATATAAAAAAATCGGAACATTTAGATTTCCTATGAATGAGTAATCTTTAATAACTATCAGCAGAGTCACTGTATCAAATTATCTATCCTACCTAGTAGTATCCTATGTAATAGGTAAGCGATGATGCGCGTGCCATACCTATAGAATTGAATTGAATTGAATTGAATTGCTTTATTATCATAGGTGTAACACGTTAACAAAATAAATAGATAATAGATTTATTGTACGTAAAAAAATTTCAACTCGAAAATGGCCACGATCACTTAAGTGCTTATGTGCTTTAAGTAGGTACATTTTGACGTGAATCCAACTGAGTCCACAAAGATCTTCAATGTCTGTAGAATTAAAAAAACTTCCTTAAATATTGACAGAGTTTAGTAAAGTTAAGTTAGTAGTCCCTAACTTAGCAACTTATTGCTTAAGTTGTGATGTGGTAACGAAGATGACTTTTATAAGTAGGTAACTTGCCTAAGGATATAAGTACCAACATTGTTATGCGAATAGGTTGGCACTACAGTACCTACGCTAGATTAAACAATAAGCCTATCTCACAATAAGTTGAGATTGAATCGGATTTGATTCTTGAATAGATTGGAAAAGTATTCTCAGACGGAAAACTACACAAAGGACCCAATCTTTTATCGGCAGATGACAATAAAATGTATCACATAGGATCACGGAAAAGAAACTCGTATACTTTAATGCGGGATTAAATGTTAATTCAATAGAAAATGAAACAAAACCACAAACGGGGGTTATTCTATCCCTTTCGGGTGAAAGTAGGTACCCTCATCCCACAATATACCAGATAGGTAGGTACCCAGATATATAAGACTATTTTTATCTACGAGTACATACCGAGAGACGTTGTTTAATATAATGTGGATTAAACTCTTATGAAATGTTATATTATCACTGAAAGCACTTCAGAATACAAAATCTGTTGCACGATAAATAAAACAAACGATACCTATAGGTACTTTTTACCCGTTCGTTTGCTAAGTTTACTGTTTTATTTGGAAATCTTCTGGTAGAAGGATTTTGAGCAGAATCGAACACGCAGCAATTCGAGGTATAATTGAAAGCTGTTTCCTTAAACAATTAGGTTGTCAGCAGGGAAATGTTCACGACGCCGCACACCACAACAATTTCTGAACAAATAATTACTTTTGTTGAAAATTTCGTTTCGAGTTACGAATTCGCAACACACGTCACTCACGATCCACCTGCTTTGTGGGAAATTACATTCCGCCTTCATGACTTTACAAATGTTAGCCAAGTTTGTTTTGGTCACCCACAAGCCTAACTTTAAGCGAATGAAATTCGTCTAAAGGAAATTGTTTCTCATATTGAGGTAAGGTATGAGATCAGGTTGAGGACAAACTTACGTCAATTTATTATCTAATAGATCGCATCGATATAATAAGAACATTAAATTACATATTTATTCATCAAGTTACCGGAACGTGAGAGAGTACCTCGGTACGTTAATGGTGCGGTACGAGCGAATTTCCCACAGTTGTTTTTCACCGTGTGTTGTAAAATTGTGAGAACATTGTCTGGCAACAAGAGCAAGGTAATAACCGGTTATGCAATGCAATGAGCACGAACTACGAACTAAACCGCGAGTTGCCGATCAAATTAATTGAGTAATTACACTTCGAACGCTAAAGTACACCATATCGGGCCGAAATTGGACAAGCTAGGAAATGAGGGCATCAACATCATTTGTTTAAAAGCTATATTTCAAAGGTCATATGGAAGTATCGATCTCATTATACCTACCTATGTTTATTGATTAATAGAATTTGATTTCAGCATGTTAGTCAGCAGTCAGTTAGTTTATCGGACGTAACTACGAAGAGTTCACTGACTCCTGACACATGCAATAATTTAAAAAGTACCTACTTAAGTACTTTTTATATTTTGTGTAAGGCTAGCAAGAATTTTCCTAGAAATATTTTTTGTTACATCTTCCATAAAGCAGTACAATGAACAAGCTGACCGAAATTGGACATGCAAGGAAATGAGGCCGTTGGAAAAACTCTCTTGTAGTTTATTTGGAGTGCGGCCTCGCACGAGGTCACATGCTACCAAACCGATGGATTTTTCCGAGATAAAGAATATGGAATGGCATTATGCAAATTCCAGCCCCTTTCCGTACGACGTGACTGGTTCGTTATTCGATTTAAGATATCTGAAAACGAGATTCAACAACAACATAACTAATAGAACCTAAAGATTTTATGAAATCAGATTTAATTAAACCAAATCGATTGGAAATTAATGATTTTGAGTTCAATAAACTGACAGTCTACCTAGCTAGGCCTAAGAATTTTGTTCTAATTAGTAATAACCGTATATTACTGTAAGACCAGAGAAACATATGGATTTCCGCGACTCACCTTGGATGAGTTGGTAATGTCAAACTGACCTTTCTTCAACAAACAAAACAAAACTTTCTCATCCAATTAAACAAACCTAAAAACAATATTCTGAAGACTCATGTTAGGAAAAGTCAAGGTAATTATAACAAAAATCTGAGTATTCTGCGATGACGAAAGGTTTGGCATCCTTAGCAATGCAATCCAATTGAGACGGGCTCTTGGCGAGTTCAAACGTCTTGGGTTACCTTTACTTGGACTAAAGGAACTTTTACAGGCATTTGCGTCATGTTTCTATAACTTCTATTCATCCGTAAGAACTAAGTTTCAACAATTATTATAGCTATTTCAATTACTAACGAGTTATTTACGGCGATTGGAAAATTTGTAAAATACCTAAGCATCAATGACTAAATGACTATTATGCATTTTTAGATAAAAGCTAAAATTAGGAAAACAAAGCCCAGGTCTAGTAAGAATGAATACTTAAATCAAAGTTCAAAGGCATCAGTTGCGTGCCAATCAGCGGTGTCTGTACTTGAACTCTACATGTCAGTCCTCAATGCATTTATGATGCGCACCACGTACGAGAAAAAGAGCTCTAACGACTCAATTCTGAGCATTATTACTTTCACATATCGGCGATATTTCTATGCAGGTATCACATAAACTCCTGTGTTCCTTTCTACTCAGAGTTCCTGTCGAGCATCCGGTTTTGGGATGACGTCACTATGATAAAAAAAAAAAAAAAAAATCATCCGCGACGTTCAAAAGTTTTGTTTTTGGTTGAAGATGCTATGAACTTTAACATATTCATAAAGCCTTGGTCATAAATGTGAAACTCAGGTGGATGCATCATTGATACGTTGCTTGTATAAAAGGGAATTCTAAACATAGAACGCGATGGAACGTAGGATCTCATTTGCCCTGTTTTCTCGCAGCTTTTGGGGTGGGTGTTACCTATCATATATTAATCATGTTCCATTTTATCAAAGAGATTATCAAGAAAATACATTTGATTTTTTTATTCGCAATTCATAAGATACAAGGTGGCTAATTCGTTCATGAATAAAACCTTCGAAATACAGATCTTCGTATTTTTAAACCCTAATCAAAACATTCCTATTCCTAGCTGTAGTTATTTTATAAATTTATGCGAAGACCAATAAGCAGTTTTGAATTTACATTAAATCGTAACTAAAATAGAATGAAGATAGCATCTGCAAAGGGATTTATACCCCAATTCTAGCTAAATAAAGACGATGCTCGACTAAGCCGGCGATAGTCACGATAATGAAAACTAGAGGCAAATTAAGTGGGGCATGTATTACGTAAACGTGAATTCAGCACCTCGTACACATGCAGAGATCTTGATAAGCAAATAAACAGAGTTGGAAACGGCCAACAATTCACGCAGGTCGACATAATGCGAGCTGGCAGAGATACAGACCAAAATGTAATTATTAATTTTATAAACTCACGGCATGCGGCTATTAATTGGCTTGTAACGAAATAGGCAGGGAGGGGGTAGCGACCTTCATTACCTTCCGCCTCGAAAAAGCAAGTACCTATATCTACATAGTAAAATCATCATACCTAGTTACCGCGTAAACTAGTGGTTGATGGCATGTTTGTAACGCTGACTTGCAATGCTTTTCTAGGTTTGCATGTTTTTGGTTACTTAAGTACACAATTTCTTATTGGATTAATATGAAGCTGGAAAAAATGTTATTGCAGGCACATTGTAACAGTTCTATAAAAAACCTACTTAACTTAGGTAAGTACTTTATCTTATAATTTTCACTCTTTTGCAAACTTTACAGGTGACTCCATTAATATAGTAGGTATACCTAACTCATAACAGAGACATAATCAAGTAACATCCGAGAAACTTCAGGCGCACCATATGGCAGGAAATTACTAAGGTAACGCGTAACAAAATTACCGGAATTCAATTTAGTCGTGGTGTAATCTTGATGATGGCAAAAACTGAGGTAAAAACAAATAGAAAATGGGAACAGATGTAGGCTTTATCTTGAAAAGGCTATACACAAAAATATGTTTGTAACAGGCACCTACAAACTTTTGCGAAAAAATACGAGGTCTTGAAACAAGATATCACTGGAGATTGACATGTTTGTTTACGCATAGGATAACGAGGGACAAATCTTGCATAAATAGTTACTTACCTGCAATTGATCGTCTATTATGAAGATACCTACCTACTTTATCTAAAGGTCAGCCGTTGAAATGAGGTAGTACCTAGGTATCTACCTACCGCCTTGCGGCTTAGTAAATACAAGCCTTTGCCTGCGACTGTGCTTTTGCTAAGTTTTATGGTTGTCCTGTTTTTTTAGGATAATAGACTGGTCAGTCTCATCAAGAATAGAATCACCTAGCTCATACTCTAGGATCACATTAATACTGAACACCAAAATGATTTTGGACTTTGTCTTGGGCTAATGTTGTAAGTACCTACTCATCATAATCTGTTACCAATTCTTTGACTATTTTGATAGAATTTTACAATTCACTGGATTCAAATTATAAACATGTATACATCCGCATTATTAGTAGGTATGTAGGATTGCCCAATAACCGGTTAAAGCTTCCAGTCTAGCTATCGCCATGACCTAAGCTTACTGCGAAATACAAAATACCTCGACTGGATTCCTTGATGTTTGTCTATGTAAATTTTGTAAACAGTCAAATGTTAGTGGTTAACCTAGTGAAGAACTTTTATCAAGCACGGTAGTTTCAGTTTTTCCGCTTGAACTGGTTTTGTCCTATAAAATCATCTTCCTGATGGAAACGATAAGCTCCAAAACATAGCAGATTTTTCAGTTTTGGTAATAAAACTAAAATAGGTGAATCCATATTCCATTGTGTGTTTTATTTACTTACAAGATCCAAATGTTAAAATGGTAAATTCTCACTCTCGAGTCGCATTTCTATTCATAAGTCCAAATTAAGCACCTGTGAAATGATTGAATCTAGTGAGATTGAATCATTACTTCACACTGCATCACACAGTTTGGCTAACATTAGCCAGCTATTGTCCAGCTCAATGGGTCTTCAATGGTCCATTGCATCAGCATTCTCAGCACTGTGTTGCAACGTCATTATGTTGCTTACCCACAGCCGGACAATCTATCAAGATTCAAGAATGCTTAAGTTTCCAAGAATGAGTATTGTTCATTTTTAAAGGTTACTCTGGGAGCTATTGTTGCAGCTACACAGGTTATCAATAAATCTTTGTTAGCAATATAACAATTGGTAATTTTGAGAACAGAAGACACCTCCGTAGATAAAGGTGTTTGGGCTACCTAGGTGGGGTCAATCTACAATCTATTACAAAAACTTAGACATTTACCTATGTTTATTCTGAAGAACGAAAAAGTTGCCATAGAAAAGGCTAACAATCACAATCATCTACTTACAGCTGCACGTCTCCCAAAGCTTATAATAACTAGGTACAGAGCTCTTTAATCCAACAAGACGAAAAAACGTTATAACTTTCTCAACTCTAATCCCTGTCTAGAACGTTAAGAAAGCTAGGTAAGAAATCCACCTGTACCTTTTAGCGGAACGTTCCAAGCGCTTTTAACGCTCGCTTTGCCAAGTCGTACGTCTTTGGGTGGCTCGTTAGAAGAACAAAGGACGTACATCAAAGCCATTTCTTTATGCTGCGATGACATTTAATAACGGGCCCTGAATTGGTTTCCCATTTTATTGTTGGCGACGTTTTAACAATGCTCACAGACCGATAAATTGTTTTGTGAGCTGTTTCTGTGTATGTGGCTTATTTATAACTTCGACAGGACTTGGTAGCCCGCTTTGAAGTGAAGCTTTGCAAGTGTGCAAGTTCAGCTATGATTATAGGCGGAGTGATTCCGTGTCGGTCCTATTGTAGTAGAGGTAAGTCTTCTTAACTCTCTGGTCGTAGGTAACATGGTACTTCCACATACCTACAAGCAGAGAGTTGAGAAGTTTTTATGCTCGTTTTATGCAAACCTAATTAAATTACCTATGCCGTTTGGAAAAGAGCTTTGTTTGTAAACAAACATCCTTTCAATGTACCTACCTATATAGGTACTCTACCTAATAGACAAAGTTCGGTCTAGCGAGCCACATTAGGGCTCACGCTAGAAAATAAATAATAATAATAAAATTAATATATATTGTAAGTAGGTAATTGATAATATAATATAATAATATAATAAAATGTATAGTCAGGGTCGCCGTCGTCGAAATCGATGAGGAGGACTATATATATATATATATATATAATAGGTACTTATAACACCAGCGGGCTCTTAAACTAATTGCCTAACAAAATCCAAACACAAGCTAAATAAAGCATGCAATGCACAGAAAGCTGAAGTTAACGAGCTCTGGAAACTAAACAAATTGCCACAAAGTTGGTAAGTAGCTATTTTTATAACGCTTTACACATCCGTTTGCTACCACTGAGAAAATATAAAAATATGACTAAGAACCTTGGTGTTGAATAGTGTTAGGTTTCCATTCCAGCAACACTCATGCTAAATGTTGCATTCCGATAATAATGCGAACATTTTCTTGATTTTCATGAAAATGTCCACTGGAATGCGTATTTGGCTTGAATTAAAGTTGAATTACATTAGATATGTAACACTTACTACACAAATTTGAAAATAGGCAAATAATGCCTTCTACTTGTACAGTTTTCTTCACTTTTCCTCATTAATTGGCGAGGGTTCCAAAAACACGACTTTCGTGTTGGAACTAATTGGAAGTCTCCATTCCACTCGTTTACAACGGCTTTCACGCAACACGTTTTATTATCTACAAAATAACTTTAAATAATGGCACTGGCTCTGCAAATAAATAACAAACGAATACGCAAGTGAATCCGGTAGCCTGGCAACGTGGTCATACACCGTGTAATTATGATACTCAGCCCTCAAACCAGTTTGACGGACGCATGAACAGGATTTGCGGTTGAGCATCCCACACTACCATTACCAGGCGATGCACAGTAATATATCGGAAAACTTGCTGTTCAGAAGTAGATAACGTCTTTACAAGACAAAGTAGTTAGCAAAGTGACCTTATTTCTAATTCAAAAAGCTGTTTGCCATCATTGCAACCGTCAGCCATAGTGGCCGATCAGTCACGGTCTCGTTCATGATCGCACGAACAAGCCGAACGAACTCATGTTTTGAGTCACATTTCGTGATGGGAAGTGATGAAATAAGGAAGTGTTTGCCGTGATTGACGTTTATAACGGTGCTAAAAATTGGCAAAGTAATGATGCAAATGACCGGTCAAAGTAGCCGTACTATCGAATTTGACACTATCGAGATAGTGGCGCGTCTAGATGAGGAGTTGGTTCCCCTACTCGCGCCACCAACCAGTCCCGTTAGCCGGATGCCGCAGCGTGCTCGCTTGTTATGCAACTGATGTCTCCCTCGGTCTCTGTGAGCCGAGCCTGCGCAGGCGCACGCGGTCATGCGCCACACGACTGTTCAAAGCCTTTGTTCCGTAATACAGTTGACGCAACCACTAATTAGGAAGATAGCTTCATTTACGCTGAGTTTTGCACCATTGTTGGAACACAGCAATTGAAGCAAAGACGAACATTGGGTACTTTCCTACCTACCATTTTGTTTTAAAGATATTATTTTCATTTACCTCCTACCAATGTTATAAGCCAGTTAATTGATTTCAACCGAAGTCACGAACCGGGCGTGACATCAGATGTTTGGAGGACTAGTTATAATGATTTTACGATGAGAGGAGTGTTAACATCCATTTTTTTACTGCATCTTTTTTATTTAAATAATAACGAATAGCTAAACAACACAGAAACCCAACGCTTTGGCACAGAATAAAGATCTTTGGCTTAAAACATTTAATCATAACAACGAAGATGGAGTAAACAGGCTCCTTATTAGTAACAAAGTAGCGCATTGCTGATTATGTTTATGTCGTTAGGTATGTATGCCCTTGATACATGTACAACAAATAGCAACAAAAGCTTCTTCTTTATATTAAATCGAATAAATATCGTGATATTTAATTGATGTTTAGTAGGTTAACTTCTTTTAGGATAAATATTTATTAAATATTGGCTAGCTATGATGTTTGTATAATTTCGAAATTTAGTTAAAGTTAGATGCAGAGCAATTAGTATTTGGCTTTCATTGAATACGTGATCCCGTGCCTGCCCTATTTCAGCAGCATACTAGTAGTGTAACTCGCAAGCCTTATGTAACATTCATTAGCCGAGTCGTGTTGCGGAAACACCTTTCAGAATTTTGACACGGCGGATATACGAGATGAATACCTACGAGTGTTTTCGAAACCTTTATTTTTAGATTTGTGTACTATGACACGCAATCTACAATAGTACCTACCTTATTTAAATAATAATGTTGGTAGGTGGTACTGTTTCTATCTTGTTAAGATGAAGTACCTAAAAATCAAGAGTCAATGCAGTATGTAGGTAATTCCAAATACTAGGTATAGGTGAGTGTACCTTCCTCTTACAAGAAAACTGAGCAAGCTTCAAGTACCAAAATAATTACTTTTTTGGCCGGATTCCAAAAATATAGGTATCTCACACATCAATAACGCGGATGTGTGTGTTCAACAACTTCCCATTCGACGAAGATTGAGTTTTACGCTCTCCAGACAAATTGTATAGAGCAAAGCCTCTCCTAAGTCGACCGCAATAACTAAACGATTCCCTTAACGAGAACGGAACAAATTGAAATCCGAAAATACCCAATGTGGTTCGATTAAAAGAAAATGAGAACATTCCTTCGCGTGGCAGGAACTAATGCGGCTCTAGATCATGGAGGGGTGAGCGGTGCCCAACCTGAGAGTTGGCCCTCCGATAGCTGCCAGATTATCGTCTCTGGGAGCAATTTGTAGGGATTTGCGGTCGGACTCCGTGCCAAATAAGCGATAGTCCGTCATTAGAGCACCCTGTATATAAATCTACTTGTAAGACAGTCTCCGTCTTTTCAGTAATGAGGACGAATTTAGATTCAATCAAGTAGACCTAAATTTGTTTTTTTAGACACTTTCAGATTTACGATTTAAAACAATAACATGGATATTAATTGAGAAATGGTGGTTCGATAGACAGAGACTAGGGCGTCGTCGTCAGTGATTTTGACTTTGAAATTGTAGGTACCTAGTAAAGTGAAGGTTCAGATGGAATAACATAGCTCTACTAAAAGAAGACCTTTGTCGATTTTATCGAGTTTCGTTGATAAAACTTTGGCGATCTACCGTTGTCCCGTAAAATTAGGTAGGTAGGTACTTAATTTTAGTATACAAGTACCTATATAGGTAGGTACTTCGGATACAGTAGTGTTTTGAGTGAAGTCCTATCATAACACGTGAATTTTTGACAATTATAGATAATAGTCAAGTACCTACGCCTTTAATATTTAGATTAAGTTGCTGGGGTTGCAACCTACCTACCTAAGTACAATTCATGAACAAGTTCTAAGAATCCCAGAAAATTAATCTGCCCGTGTAAGTACTAACCTAGGTAGGTATAGGTACCTACACTGAGCTCAATTCTCCGCATTTTGTATTCATTCGTAGGTGTTCTATAGCTTATAGGTACTTTATAGGTATTATTATATACATACAAGTAAGCAAAAGATGGAAGGTAAGCAAGTTTCTACACAATTTCCTCTACCATGACATTGTTTATTTGCAAGCTGTACCTATGTACCTATTATAGATAGAGTTTAAATAAAAAACTTTTGGTTTGTATACTAAATTTTATTAAATTTAAACCAAAACAAAGCAGAGACCTCCACCAGCATAGTTATCTTGGATAAAATAAAACGAAATTCGTGCAGCTAAAAGCGTTTTGAAAAGTACACAAGCGCATGCAATTAAAATATAGCCTTTGGTATGTGTTTGGCGCGTAGGCTGCACTCGCAGGTACAAGGTTCGCCTCTCACCTTGCGGCATCGGCGCGGGCTCCAGCGGCGACGCGAGGCCCAGCTGCGCCACCGCCTCCACGGCCCACAGCACGCCCCATATGTCCCACAACCACATCACAACACTACACTATCTCATTATTGGCACAACATTCACACAACTTAACCGATACGGACATCTAACTATGCTAATAACTCCTATTGGCACGATCATGCTTTGGAAAAGATCATCGCATCCGCGTATTGACTCGCTGGACGCTTTCTATCACATTATTGAAGGGTTCGGAGCTAAGTGATAAACGTAAGTTGATGAAACAAAGACAGTTGCTGCACGTCATAACATTCCTCCTTCGAGAAAAAATGTGTTACGTTCCGACCCGCCACAACAACGTCTCTTTCGACACTGATTCGTTTCGTTGCGCTTCGTTTTGTTAGTGCTGTGACGCCGAGTTGCGCGCAGGTAGCTTTTCGTTCGAAAACTGGTTTAATCGAGAGTTCGTTTGCAGAGAACATCGATTCTAGTGCAGACGTATCTCGCTCTACCAAACGGCTTTCTTCTTGTGATATTTCGGCTTGCAACTACAAGGGTAGTACGGCACAATTTGTGGCAACTCACTAGGCTTTAGTTTCATTGCTATTTCTGCCATTTCTTCCAAATATTTCAAGCTTATTTGAGGATCTTTAGGCAACATGTAATCCGAAGCAGGTACCCACTCGCCATTAACAATTCGAGAAGGTTGCGAAAACATTCCTTTAAAATTCAACCCAAAAGAACCTGAAGCAATGATTGAAACATTAATTAACAAGTTAGTAGTAGTTCTGAGGTTTCCAGTAGGTACCTAACATTAGTTTATCATAGCACCGACAACTTACCATTGCACCGAATACCCAGACTCACAACATGATCTGGACTCTGGTCAAATAGCCATAACTTCACCACGTTCAAAACTGCTATAGATTTATTTATACATGCTTGGTCTTTCCGAAGCTTTCTCTGAAACCATTAGAATTCACTTACATGATTTCATTATCAAGAATAAAAATCATTAGTTAGAGTTTACGGCACCCACCTTATTATCTGCAACTTTGATCCAAAGCGACTCATCGAAATACATCAGATATTCCAAAGTTCGTAGCTCTGGAGTTATGGATCCAATAGCCAGACTCGAGTTTTTGACTTTTGTAAATCGATTGTAAGGTTCAAAGCTATTATAGCGGTGCACTGTTGTTCTAATATCCACCAGCTGATTGATTCCTACAAAACCCCAAACTGGTGGACAGAACATATTCCTCAGAGGCACTTCAGCGATTTCAGCAGCTATTGTAGATATCTCTAATCCCAAATCTGAAGTAGCAACAACAATATTCCTCTTGTTGATGTTAGCTAAATTCGAAAGAATCGTTGCATTGTAACAAGCTGGCCCTAAATTTGGAAAGAGAACAAACATTTTCCTTAGTGCTGAGGCATTTATCATCTGGGCCAGGTGTGCCATCTTTTTCCTGTTTCTTCTTAACCACTCTCCAATGGGTGCATCTAAACTGAAATAGAAAGCAAATAGTTACCACTAATTTGATGGTACCTATTGGACCTTAGCATCTTTCTTCTTTCTGTGACCTTAGTGGGATTTTTGGAGCAGTGCCTAAGAAGAGTAAACACGATAGATAACTCACGTTAGTGGTTCATGATCTAACACAATCAATAAATCAGTATTCGTAAGGGCCACTCCAATTTTCTCTACGTATTTCACTACTTTAGAGGAATGATCCGAATTGATGTAACTGCATTCCTTTTCAACGCTTTCCATGAACTCTCCCGAGCATTCGCAATCGTAGAGAATAATCTTGGATATGTTTTTCTTTCCCACTGCCATATCTAAAAGCCCGGAAATCAAATGCATCGCTATAGGATTTCCAGCTCCGGATATACAAACAACAAAACTCTGTTTGGTCGGTTCTTCAATTATTTCGCAGGATTTGGTTTCTTGAAGTTCCAAAAGACATTTTTCTTCTTTCACCTTCTGCTGGAATTGCGCAAAGTTCCTACACAATCCTTGGAATTTTTCAGAAGCCAGAAACGAATCAAATTGATAGTATGAATGACAATATTCTAAAAACTCTGATGCTCCACCTATGTAGACAGGTTTGCTGCCTTTCATCAGCATTTCCTTCCAAACTAGAGGAGATCCTGTATGATGCCACTTGTTCTTTTGGTTTATTTTACACAGCCACGCCTGCAAAATATATATTATTCCACTTGCTATTTTAGAATTAGAAACCTACCTATCTACTTCCTTGGTTAACTACTAGGCAAAATAGGCACTCACCAGCCATTCCAAAACAGGCTTTTCTATTCTTTCATAACAGAAGTTTGGAAGATTCTGTGAAAGATAGTCTGCAACTAAACAGACTTGTGCAAATAATTGACACTGTGATTCGCCAGAAATAACTATGCGAACTACCATTTTTCCAAAAGGATTTCCAGTAACTTTTGCACATAATTTACAAACAACGTTGAGCGGCAAAATTGCGGCGACTGCTTTGTCAGTTGTCAAACCAAAACTTTATTTAAAAAGTAGTTTCACTAGGTAGGTATTATATTACGTCGCTTCATTTTTCAGATATAAAACATCACTGTAGTCCTCTTAACTTGCTGGCAACCTCGCACTTTTAAAGTATAAGAAAATAATTGTGGGTAGGTAGTGTTGGCGACTTAAAATAATGATTAAGATTCTTTTTTATTTTTGTGAGAAATTTGACGGTAGTCGACCGCCGGCCATTCCCGATTCGAATCGTAAAGTCGTAGGACGTACAGAAAAGCATAATTGTTTAAATTGATAAGTTCTGGATAATAAACAAGTAAACATCTACTCGGGTTTTATATAATTATTGAGTAGATCCAAGCCCCGCCTAAAAGGAATCGATAATATCCGAAGTGGTAAGAACGTTGAGAACGCCCATTGGTATGTACAATCCACTTATTATTTTACGATGTTATATTTGGCATATTACTTTTTTTTACCCAAATTAACTAAGTACTTACTTACTCAGTTGTGTTATGTAAGTAATAAACTTACTACCTATTGCATACATAATTGATACTAAATTACTGATAACATCTATTTGACCTACGTACATTGTGGTTAAGCAAATAAACTATCTTTATCTTTATCTTTACCATACTTACCTACTAATTGTAGGTATTCCATTTTACTGAATACTTTGCCTGCCTAGGTACTTTAATTATACTAGATAGTGAACACAACTTTTATTCAAGTAAGTACTTAGCCAACTAGTCTAGTCTAGTTCTTTACTCAGGTAATTATTTGAGTCTATGTACTATTAGGTACGCTGATCAGTGTGTGTGTTCTTGTTCAGTTCGTGAGTGCTGTTGTTCGTACCTAAGTAATTCTTATAAACATGAGCGAATATAGACCTATGTACTTACATCCTAACTAAGCAGGTATCTAATCATAGATCCGAACCGAAACAGGATTGTGTAAACGGGTCATTGTTATTGATTAACGCAGTGATATTTATTAGACCTTTTAGTCGTCACCCTAATAGACAATCATCTTAGCCATTCATGTTGATAATCAGTACCTACCTACCTAGTAGATATGATTTGGCACACAGGTACCTGCGATGGTGGGTGCCTACATGGGTAGGTACATTGTATGTGAGCAAGTGAGCACTATTTAGGTGGATACCTAACCTTTCTACTTGCCTAGGTACCTAGGTAAGTGCTTAACTTCCCTTCCGACGTAATAATATCAAGTAGGTACCCACTTGCACATATCTACCTGTTGTAGGTACTGGTAGGTAGGTAGTTAAAAAGTGAATGAAAGTGTTTGTAAGTACCTACTTATCTGCGCGATGATAAAACCTGCATTAGGAGGTCACACACAACCAAGAGGAGACAATATTGTTTACAGAGATGCAACATCCAAAGTACCTACCTCGCTACCTACTAAGCAATTTCAATTAGTTATTAGTTTGCTAGATTAAGAAGGTAGGTACCTACTTGCCTACCTTCCTAACATTTATGATTTAGGTAATGTCACACGACATACATTACACTGTGAACAGAAACAGACAGGGCTGCTAAAGTTCATAGGTACCTACCTACATTGATAGCGTGATCGTGATTGTCTTAATACCTAATAATTATTCAACTGAAAAGTGATTTTAATAGACTTAACTTGAACTTTATATTAGGTAAGATAACTTACTTAGCCAACTTACTTACCTATATCACCAAGTGATTTATTTCTATTTCACACATAGCAAGTAAAGATATTCATACAAGAACAGGAGTACAATTTGAGTCACGAACAAGTCTATAAAAATCACGATTATTCACGGTAGAACGAACCATAAAATATAATTGAAATAACAACAACATTCTAAATGCGTTCTATACGATACCCAGTCAAAATAAATAATAAGTAAATGAATTTTATTGCTGTTTAACTAGTTGGTAATTTATGAACATTGGTCTTAGGTCTATCTTAGATAGATAGATAGAAAACATTTATTCAGCACACACAACACAACACGTAGATACAAAGAAAAAAGACAATGGCAGAGAGGGACACAAAACAAGGAAGTATACAGGCATGAAGGTACAAAAAAAAGATAAGCACAATAACAAGACAACGGACAACTACCTTCCTGCCCTGAACATTTAAAAGTTTTAAGTCTTCTAGTTTGCCTGTTAGGCTTACAGCATCAGCATGCAAAAATAAAATTTATTAAATCTTAATTAATGTGGACAAAACTAATAATGTAATTGAATTCGCTTTAGACCCAAGAGCAAAAGGAATAATCCTAAATATTTTAAATGATTTTGGCATCTCCCCGACCAGAGATGTTAAATTTTTAGGCTATCATTGTTTTTCAATTGGGTTATAATAGAGTGCAGGATATAAGAAATATGTCAGATTTGAAATTTAAATCCTGTGTGCGGAAACAATAAAAGTAATAGATTGTTGTTGTCATAAAATTGACGAGGCTTTTGTAGATAATGACATTATTCCCTTTACATGAAATAATGAAAAGTGATAATGACATGTCCCTTTACTTACATACATTATGTAATTTTAATGATGTTGAGTTTAAAATTATTTTATATATCTATTAGGTATTTTATTTCCTAAACAATATGACGATGCTTTGGATGATGAATTTTATTTAATGTAAGTAGTTTTACTAATTGCCAATTGGTGCTGTGTTTTGCTTTTGTAAACATGACAGGAAACTAGGTGTCCTACATTACTATGTATCTACCTATTATCTATAGGTGTTATTAGATAACAAAACTGCATGACCTATCTAGGCTCATTGTGGAGTCTATGGATGAGTGAATGAATTGAAATGAATATAAATCCAAAATGAGCAAAAGAAAATAAAAGTACTTACTTTATATAAGTAAATCTAAAAATGCCAAACCATAAATTAGAGATGTCGAAAAAACATTAAAATTTGTAATTTAAAATTTTTATTAATACTCTTTTCCTCCAATAACTTATTCAGTTTATTCTTAAATGCATTCAAATTACTTTCGGAGCGTATTGACTTTGGAATTTTGTTGTATAATATAAAAGGCGCCGCCACTCCAAACACACTCTTTCTATTTAAGGCGGTTTTGCATTTCTTATGACGTACGTTTCCCTCACGCCGAGAACCAATTCCAAACATGTTAAACCGATAGAGGTTCGTTCGGACGAAGTATGCAACCTCAGATATATTATATCTGAGGAAGAGTTAATATTTTCCACTATTTGAAAATACCTTCGCATGTGTCGATTCTTCTTAGGCCGAACATTGCTCTTATGCTTCTCTTCTGAACTTAAAATACTTTAGCTTTGTTTGTTGAGTTTCCCAAAAATATTATGTCGTATCTCAAAAGCGACGCAGTTTCACCATAATATGCTGCAAGTGAGGCTTTGGTGTTTACTATTTCACTTAGTTTAAAAGGAACATAATAATTATGAGTATTGGTACAGCCTATTGCAAAGCGTGTCCGTATGTGACTTCCAATCTAACCTACTATCTATCTGTAAGTCCAAAAATGTTGTGCGTCTTATAGACTGTATTTGTTGATTAGTATAATTAATGCCCAATGATGTTGGGGAATTTATTATTTGGTTAAAGTTCATTAGGTATGTCTTAGAAAGGTTAATATTCAAACTATTATGTATGTCATTAGTAGATAGTATTATGCTATCATCAGCGAATAAAATCATATTATAGTGATTCATCATTAGTAAGTCATTGATATATATAATAAATAATAGTGGCCATAACACACTTCCCTGAGGTACACCATATTATCTTACTGTCCTCAACAGAGAAGTACCTATGTGATCTCGGTTAGTGTAGATGCACATAGTCTGCTTATTTGAGTAACTTGTTGTCTGTTGGTTAGGCACGATTTGATGAGGTCTTTGACATTTCCTCTTACTTCATATTTATCAAGTTGTTAATAAGTATAAGTTGAATAGGTATATAAATAGGGTAGAAATACGGGCACAGACAATTTCATTCATAATTATAAGGAGGTGTGGTAGGACAAGTATCCAATTTTGCTTGGAGATCCTGCAAACTAAAACATTGGTTTGTTGAAATCAGAGATTTTAGTAAGTATTGACAACGTACGGAAATTCAAAGAATCATTAGTAGCTCCATCTTTTCAATCTTCATTTGAATGTAGTGATTCAAATCATGCTTTTAATTTTATTTCATGATAGTTTTTCACTATTTTATAATTGGTGTTTTCTGACTATGAGAGTTAAAGTAAACGCCTACAAAAAGAGAACCCAAGTGATATCTAAAGGTATCAAAAAAAAAATGAAGTAAGATAAAAAGACAGTTATTATGACAATACAGACACAAAATAAAAATGAAGAATGTAGGTAAGGCGAAATTTAAAACATACTCTGAGAGATGAGGCTTACTCAAAAAGCTCAAAATGACTATTTAATAAATCATTCTAATAATAAAACTTAAACTACATGGAACATTATTAATAAAATCATAGTGAACCCAAAGAGGAAATCACAAAGCTAATAATCGAAACTGATATAATCTCTGACCCACATAAACTGGTAAATGTCTTTAATGAACATTTTATCAATATAGCGGAAAAGGATATCAAAGCTTACATGGTACTTATACTTATTGATCAATTAAATAATACTAATGACAAAAAAATTTACAGAAAATTTTAGAAGCATTGACATTCATATTCCTAATCATTAATTTTTGACAATAATTTGATACTCTCAAAACCATAACTTCTCTAAAGAAGACAAACAGTTTATGATACGATGGAATTTGCACTAAAATATTAGAGGAGGTCGCTGTAATTAAGGCCCCTGTTCTATCTCACATAATTAATAGTAGCATGGAAAATGGTATATTTCCGAAAAATTAAAGTTATCTATAGTTAGGCCTCTATTTAAAAAAAGGGGAAATTAATAGGTACCTAATTATCGACCTGTAGTATAAATCCAGTTGAAAGATCATTTACAAAAAATAAATAGTTTCTACTGAAACAAATAAATGGTTCATGGAACATCAATATGGTTTCAGGAAAATAAAACCATAAATATGGCAATCTTTGATGACTTGCATAGAGTAGTAGAAGCGGTTGACAATAGACAACCGACCGTTGGCTTGTACATAGAAAATGTCAGACGCATTCGATCATGTCAACCACAATTTACCCATTCTAGTAGGCTGGTTAAATTGGAATTACATACACACATAATAATACATACCTACCTAAATGGAAAGGATATAAATTATAACTTATTACAAGGCGCCTAAAGAAAGTAAAGTGTAATTATAATAGTAATACTTAATCATCCTTGCCGGTTTCGGCTACGGTGACTTAGTTTCTGCTATGTTTTATGAACTCTAAGATGACCAATATAGCCAATTTTTGCTTTAAATATGCGCGCGCAAATAGCACAAGTTAGAGTTCCGTTTTCAAAATTGTAACGAATGTTTACAGTGTGTTGTGCACTTAAGATCTATGTCGAAATCACCGCAAATTACAGCTTTGTAGTCTTACTGCAAATGTTTACTAAATTTGAATCTAGCTGGTCAAAATAAAAATAAAAACATTTTTAACATTTGTGCTTTGGCTCGTGAGGGGGATATCAGATGCATAATAATTATGTAAACTTTTGCCTTACTAATTTGATCGCTAAACACTCATACATGAGTACATGAATATACCAGAAATAGACAGATCTACAATCGCTGGTGTGCATTCACACCTGATCTGCCCCTACTAGAATACAATGTGCCCCCATGCCGTGAATCTCTGCAAAAGTATTTGACATTAATAATTATTGTACACCAACCTAAGTTGGTAACATAGAGATCTCTAATTTATTATGACCAAGAACTGTAATTAACCTTATGTTAAACAATAAATGAATTATGAATTATGAATAAAATGCAGACACCGTTTTAAATTGCGTACATTGACGCATGTCACATCATTCCTTAACATGTTAATGTTCTATAAGCATAGTATAGCAATATGTTTGCCTTCTTTTTTTCATACTATCGAAGGCTGCCATTAACTGATCCGATTTGCCAATAAGCCAGTCAATATTTTGATGCATTACAAGAAAGATTATTGTCATTGTTCTGATAACTGACGGTTTTAGTTTGTGAGTGATCGGCCTGAAGGGCTAGAATAATATAGATGAGTCTAAGAAAAATTTGAGTTGAATTTGGTCATGATACCAAATAATAATCCTGAGAAGGAGAAAAGTAAGAAATTAGCACCCAAGTTTCGTGAACCTTTCAGAATTACTTCTGTTTTAAATAAAGATAGATACCTATTATAAAAATGTCAATATTGAAGGACATTCCACAAAAAGGTATAAGAACATTTACCCGGCAGATCAGCTAAAATCTTGATTACTTGTCATGGTTCACCTCAAGCAAGTGAAAACAGTATTAATAGCAGTAGTGATGAGACTAATGCGATTGACTAAATGTTAATGTACACTGATTTAAAAATCATAAAAGATAACAATAATATGTGATAAATAATGATAATTATAATAATAATAATCGTATGGCGTCACTGAAAACCAGCGCTCAGTAGCTCCTTGAGCTACTAAGCACATGCTGAGTGATGACCAATTTGCGTCACTCAACGTCGCTAAAATGACCTACCTTACCTATATCTAAGACAATGTATACCCTATATGAGTGAAACAAATAAACATTTTTCTTTCTTTCTTTCTTTTAATATTTTTTATTTCTCAAAAAAAAGTTCAGTTGCAAATTATGTACAGTATTTGTTGCACCTTGGATACTGATCGATATACATAAGCATAAGCAGACAATATAAATGAGTAGTACGCACATGATGTTAATGAAAAATATCACAAGGTGTTTGGCTTTAAATGTCATACAGAGATAGATGAGATGCAGAAGACCTGCACTAAGATTATAATATAATCTTGTATTGCAGATACTGCGTTATTATGTAGATTCAGTACCTACGGCTAGCTCCTTTGCCGAACATTCTAACCCTTACCTCTACAGTTTAGATAATGATAAATGCAATACTAATGAGCATAAAAAGAAATGAATGATGATAATTATGTGGTGATCAATGGATAGAAGACAGACCATGTCCCGATGGTGGCAAATGGTTACAAAGTGCTATTACCATGATATGAAAAATATAAAATTTGAAATGAAATAACAGGCCGTGTCCCGATGGTGGCAAACGGTAGTTTACAATTCTAGTTATGCTAAATACAGGTCCACCCCGATGTGGGTATGCACCAAAATCCTTTATTATTTTGTATTATCTGACATGTAAAGGCGCTTACCAATAAATTACTATTATTGACTGTTATTACTATTATTGACTATTATTGTCTTTATGCTTTATCAGATAAACAGGCCGTGTCCCGAGGGTGGCAAACGGCAATTCTCAACATCTCCAGCAGACCGTGTCCCGAGGGTGGCAAACGGTAGCTAAAAATACCAGTCAACCAGCAGACCGTGTCCCGAGGGTGGCAAATGGCAGTTAAAAATACTAGTCAACCAGCAGACCGTGTCCCGAGGGTGGCAAACGGTAGCATGTAAACTCAAGTCTTAAAAACATTCAAGCTGTTGTCACACTCGTTTCCGGTGCAACATTCCGACACTGACAGGTGTTGTCGCAATCGTTTCCGGCGCTGCATTCTGACACTGACAGGAGTCCGTGTTGCTCATCGTCGCATCGGGTAGCCAACGCTCGCCCAGCGAGACCGATAAGCAACGGAGCGGAGCTCACCCTTTTTTTGGCAGTCGTCGAGTAAAGAGGTCCTCAGTCTTCACCGTCGCTCTATACATTCATACCTACCTAAGTTGAATAACTTGGGCAGATTAAGTATACCTACTTACTTTGTATGGTTGATTATAAAATTATGTACTACCTACCTAGTTTTCAGATTGATTGGGTACTGTATTATATTTAAGTAAGAAAGTGTTGAATATCTCACTCACCCTTGTATTCTTTTAAAAAAAATATTTATATTTTCTAATCTAATTACAAGATACATTATTTTTTTTGTTATGAAAATTATGTTTAAGTTAGTTTTGTTGATTTAATTTTACGTTTTATCCTTTTGTTGTATAATGATTGGCTATGGGGACATATGCCTAGTAGGAAGGCCGAGCGTCCAGGAATAGGGACATTCCTGTAACAGGATGGCCGACTGTTGGCGACTTAAAATAATGATTAAGATTCTTTTTTATTTTTGTGAGAAATTTGACGGTAGTCGACCGCCGGCCATTCCCGATTCGAATCGTAAAGTCGTAGGACGTACAGAAAAGCATAATTGTTTAAATTGATAAGTTCTGGATAATAAACAAGTAAACATCTACTCGGGTTTTATATAATTATTGAGTAGATCCAAGCCCCGCCTAAAAGGAATCGATAATAGTAGGTACAGACGGATAGCGAACGCTGCTCAGAAACTCGTCATTCTTTTTTCGTGCGAGGCAACAAGCACTACGCTTCTTGAGAAATACCTATTAAAAGTTTTTTCAAGATGCCTAAAAGAAAAACAAGTGACAGGATCGAATATTATAATTCGAAAATTCGAAAATTACAAAAACGTGATGAAGAAAAAAGACGTCGCCGTGTTATTGTGTACTCGTCTTCATCTGATTCCGAGGAAACAAATGGTGAGTCTGTTTAAATTAATTGGTGAAGTGAAATAGTGTGATTCAACTTTATGTGCTCAGCGTCTTTAAGCTTCCCTGGAGGATATACTGCGGGTTATCACGAAGGGTTAGCATGATGCTAAAAAACTGCCTGGAGGTATGACTGCGGGCTTACACGAAGGCTAAAATCGAAGATCTAACTTCGAGAATTATATTAAAAATCTAAATTCAAGAAAAATTCTATGAATTTTTTTTAATAAACTACCCTCATGAAAATAAAATTATTTTCTATTTTTAGAAAATGGAACACAACTTGATGAGCACAATAACGTCGATGGAACGTGTTCTGAGCCGCCGCTGGCGCCTCCGCCGCCCGTCGTGACCTCCATCGACGAGGTTCCACTTCAAGAGCCAGAAGTACCCGAACTTGATCCCGAGTTATTGAAGGCGTTGGGTGACACTTCCGATGACAATCCGGTGTACGGTGCTGATATCCATGATACATTAGCTCAACGTTGGCTACCGATCCTAAAGAAGGGTCTACAGGCTGAGGCGAAAGAAAAACTTCTAAAAGAATACAACGTTCCATCCAACTGCAAGCTGCTTAAAGCCCCTGCTTTAAATCCAGAAATATCCGCAGCGGTCCTTGATGTCGTGAGAAATAGCCAAGGCCTGGGCATATCAGCGGTAAATCAAGCTATGACACTGCTACTAACTGGCGATGATAAAGTACAAGCCATAAAAATTCTATCTGATTGTTGTCGGATTTTAACTGATCTACATTACACTGAAACACAAGTCAGGACAAAACTTGTAACTCCGGGCTTAGAAAAATCATTTCTCACGTTGATTCAAGACCAAGAAAGAGATGAGACTCTCTTCGGCACTAAATTGTCAGAAAAAATCAAGGCCTCAAAAGCGATTGAGAAGCAAGGGCTACAGATAAAAAAAGCATTAACTTCGAAGCCTTCTACATCAAATGCTGCACCGTCGACATCTCGTTACCAGAACCAGGGAAACTGGTCAGGCGCCTCTCGCTACTCGACGTCGAGGAGGGGGGGGCGAACCAACTCCTACAAGGGGCCGCAAGCGACCCGCCGATCGACGTGGACGGCGCCAGCTGCAGCCCAGGCTCAGCGCTCCAAGTCCACCAGCTTCAACAAACATGCCCCTTCGAAGCAGTAAATCAGGTACACGCCGGTAGACTTCAACATTACTATGAATGTTGGCTTACTATTACCGATAACCCAGTTGTACTCAGCTGGATTCGTGATGGTTACCAAATACCTTTTGCATACAAAAACATAGAACAAAAGACCATTCCTCATAACACCCTTTCACAAAAAGAAAAACAGGATATGGCAATAGCTATCAATAACTTAATTGATTTAGGAGCTATAAAACGATGCAAACCTCATAAAAAACAGTTTCTTTCGAGCATTTTTTTAACACCTAAGTCTAGTGGTGGTCATAGATTTATTTTAAATCTTAAAAAACTAAACAAGTTTGTGTCTAATGACCATTTTAAAATGGAAGATTATAGAACGGCGTCTAAAATGGTATCACACCATTGCTACATGGCAACTATTGACCTAAAGGAATCGTACCTACTTGTCCCTGTAGCTGAATTGCATCGCAAATATTTGAGATTTGAATTTGAAAATGAACGTTCTCAAAAAATTATGTACGAATTCATTTCCATGCCATACGGATTATCCTCAGCTCCCCGGACATTCACAAAAATAATGAGAGAAGTAGTGAGCTTTCTGAGACTTCGTGGATTTAAATCGGTTATATATCTCGATGACTGGCTTTGCTTAGGCGATAATTTTGAAGAGTGTCAAAATAACGTCACCGAATCGCTCAAGTTACTAAAATGTTTAGGGTTCGTAATAAATTTTAATAAAAGTAGCTTACACCCGCAACAACACTGCAAGTTCTTGGGGTTTATTTATAACTCATTAGATATGTCGATATCATTGCCAATAGATAAACGAACTAAAATATCGCAATTAGCTCAGAAGTATATCCGGTTACCAGTTTGCACTGTCAGAGATTTTGCCCGGTTTTTGGGGGTTCTCACTGCAGCTTGTCCCGCTGTTAAATATGGTTGGCTCTATACGAAAACACTAGAGAGAGAGAAATATTTAGCCTTAAAACATCAATCATATGATGACAAATTTAAGCCATCGGATATCATCTTACCAGATCTGAGATGGTGGGTAGAAAATATAAATTTAACCTCGAATTTTCTCGAAGCACCAAACTTTGCCTTAGAAATCTTTTCTGATGCATCAAATACAGGCTGGGGTGCATATTGCGACAACGAACGTGTAAATGGTTCGTGGAAAGACAACGAACGAAACCATCACATAAATTATCGCGAACTTCTCGCAGCTTTCTTAGCTTTAAAATGTTTTGTTCGTAATAACTTTAATGATTGTCATATTCTTTTACGTATAGATAATACAACTGCTGTGAGCTACGTAAATAGAATGGGAGGTATACAATTTCCACATTTGACTGACTTAACGAAAGACATATGGCAGTGGTGCGAAAAGCGAAACATCTACCTGTTTGCTTCATACATTAACACTAAGGATAACGTAGAAGCAGACCAGGAGTCTAGAAGGATCAATCCCGACATTGAGCTGTCTCTTTCAAACAATGAATACCAAAAAATAGTAAGGATTTTTGGAAAGCCAGTGATTGATCTTTTCGCTTCTCGCACCAACGCCAAATGCGACACCTATGTGTCGTGGCGTCCTGACCCAGATGCAGTAACAGTAGACGCATTTACTTTGAGCTGGAAATCGTTATACTTCTATGCATTCCCTCCATTCTCGCTCATCTTAAAATGCATACAAAAGATAATTAGGGATAGGGCAGAAGGTATATTTATTTTTCCACATTGGCCATCTCAGCCTTGGTTTCCTATTCTTAAAAGAATAACTCGTTCTGAAATTATATTTCTGGCGCCTAATTCAGTAATTATGTCCTCTTCCAGGACAACTCCACAAGCTCGGAAGCCGTTTACCCTGGCAGCAGCAGTGCTCTCCGGACGGCCTTCAAAACAAGAGGATCCCCGGATCAGGCACTAGAACTAATCATGGCCTCACTTTCTAGAAATACCTTAGAGCAGTACAGCGTGACTTACAAACTTTGGTGGCATTTCTGTAATGTTAAAAATATTAATCCTTTCTTAGGCTCAAGTTCAAACGTAATGTTATTTTTAACTGAACTATTTGATCAGGGTGCTTCATATGGTTCCATAAACAGCCATCGTTCGGCTATTACTTTATTGTTAGGAAATAAAGTCACATCTGACGATATGGTCAAAAGATTGCTTAGAGGTGTCTACAAATTGAGACCCGCATCCCCAAAATATACCTATACCTGGAACCCACAAACTGTTTTAAATTACATTTCTAGTTGGTTACCTAATAACGAACTTACTTTAGAAAAAATTACGAAAAAATTAGTCGTTCTCCTTGCGTTGTGTACCGCACATCGCGTGCAGACGCTCAGTCTAATCAAGTTGGACAATATTATCGTTAACTCGTCTGGCATTCAAATAGGAATCCCAGATGTGATTAAAACGTCCGCTGCCGGACGTGAACAACCGGTACTATCCCTACCGTATTTTGATGAGAACAGAGCAATCTGTCCAGCCACCACTTTAGAAAATTATATTTTCCGTACTCGTGAAATTAGATCGGAGACGTCTAAGAATCTAATATTAACATTTAAAAAACCAAATAAACCAGCCACTGCTCAATCCATCAGCAGGTGGATTAAGCAGGTGCTGGCTGAAAGTGGTGTGGATGTGGCGACGTTCAGCGCGCACAGCACGAGGCACGCCGCCACATCCGCAGCACGGGCGTCCGGCCTCTCACTAGATGTTATCAGGAAGGCGGCTGGATGGACAAGCTCATCTCAGTCCTTTGCGAGGTTTTACAATCGTCCAGTTGTAACGCAAGATGACTTTGCAAGGTCTATCCTACAACATAACGTTTCAGAATAAAATATGTTTATGATTTAATCTAACATGTTAAAATAGACTAGTTACCTAAGTGTACTTACCTTTTCTAAGCTAAACTGTTTAATTTACAAAATACCTATGTCTATGATATTAATAATTAAAGATAGAGAATAATAAAACCTAATTAGTTGAACTTTGTTATTGGCTGGTTTTACTTACGTTACCCAAAAATTTTCTACTATCTCTAAACATCTACAGTGATGTTTTATATCTGAAAAATGAAGCGACGTAATATAATATATGATCAAACGATCTCACAGAGTGAAGTTCGATCGATATTATATAAGTACGCTTCATTTGAAGATATATACTCCCACCCATCCCAAATAAATCCCATAAAATTTTTGTGTGGGTAGGTCTATCTCTAAAAACAATGACGAGTTTCTGAGCAGCGTTCGCTATCCGTCTGTACCTACCTACCCACAATTATTTTCTTATACTTTAAAAGTGCGAGGTTGCCAGCAAGTTAAGAGGACTACAGTGATGTTTTATATCTTCAAATGAAGCGTACTTATATAATATCGATCGAACTTCACTCTGTGAGATCGTTTGATCATATAGTATACCTTATATGGTTAACTTCTATAAAAGCATCGCTGTTTGTTTACTAGTATAAAAACTGAATAATTATAAAATAACGATACCGAATTTCAGACCGGAAACGGATATCTGTAATTTTCCGGAAGTCAAAACTAATTAATAGTTTTAACTAAAAGATTGGTTTTGAACGAAATCATTTTGTTCCATTTCTTTCGCAAAGGAAGGCATGACAGCAAGCATCAAATTACGTCAAGTGCTAATTTGACGTTGAATGAATTGACAATAAATTATTCTAACCTTTAAACCGTAAACAGCTTGTCGTGTTTCGATCTGTATTTTTACTAAATACAAGTTGTTATTGTACGTTGTTATTGCTATAATTTAACAATGTCACCGTGCCGAAATTGGGGATTCTGTGACCTATGTATAAATAATCAATTCGAGCTGGACAAACTAGCATCTCTTGAAAAACTTGGTTTTAAGACGATCGCACTGAATACTTACGTAGAAGAACCCACAGGAGAGCCCAAACCTAAGAAGAAGAAAGGAGAAACCAGAGAAAAGAAAGATTACGTTCCTGACCCTTTCCATATTCCTCAAGAAGTAAAACAGTCATGCCATCTGAACATTTTACAGAGAGTAACCATTGAATTTTCTGAATCTGGAATAGCACATAAACTCAACCAATCAGAGAACCTCAAGAAATATGATATAGTAGCTGTGGTCCCTAAGACATTAGCAGCATTCCAGTATGCATGTGGATCTATGGATATTGATGTAATATGTACTGATTCCACAGGCAGAATGCCATTCAAAGTGAACCGAAAACTTTACAGACAAGCAATTGAAAGAGGTATTTTCTTTGAACTTACATATGCTCCGGCGATAAGAGACTCAACTGCAAGGAAAAATATCATCACAACCGCCCACAACTACTATGCAGTTGGCAAATCAAAAAACATTATTGTCACCAGCGGAACAAACAGCTATATGCATCTTAGAAGTGTCCAAGATGTTATAAGCATAGGATTTTTATTTGGACTAAATAGTAATGAAAGTATGGAATCAATCAGAAGTAATGCTAGACAACTAATCCTGAAATCTGAAGGTAGGCGACTTGGGAAACATCACATGGTAATAGAAGTAAACAAACAAAACATGGAGGTTGAACCTGAAAACATAATTCATGCTGATAGTTAAAAGAAAAACAAAATAAAAAAACTTCTAAAATAAAAATTGTTATTTACTTTATAAAAATCACATAGCCATTATAACTTAATTGTATCATCACAGATAAATCAGGTAAGTAAATCCATGTTACATATTATAATCTTTACCTACTCAGTTTTCACAAGATTTTTACTGTCTTCATTATTATCTATATTGTGCTCTGTGTCTATGTTGTTTTCCATTATCACAGTGTTGGCCACAGAAACATTATCCGGTGTCTCTTCGGGCAAAGTGAAGATGTCTGCAAGCCATTTGTATCTAAACAAAAAAAACATAAAACAAATAAAGATCTATAAAGTCTCAATAAGTCTCATAAAAATAGTAAGGTTGGTTGGGAAGACATGGTTTAGCCATAATTTGATTTGGTATTTTTGGTAAGTTAATTTGGATATTCATTGGCAAACAACTCATTAATAATGTCTTATGTGCATGTACATCAGTAAATAGTGTACTATTTGTGGAATCTATCTTGAAATGAGACCCTTTCACACTTTCACAAAACCAAATGAGACTGAAAAGCAAAGCAATGTTGAAATTGTTAGCAAAAAGCAAAACAAATGAATATTAAGAGCCTAGACACAACATATTTTTCAAGAAATAAATAATATTATGAATATAATAATAAAAAAATATAGTGTAACAGCAAGACTTTATCAATACAAATGCGCCAATGACTACCAAAACATGCACAGTGAGTGCTTATGGGGAAAATGTTGTGTGCATATGCTTATCAAGCGTGATGAGTGAATGCAAAGCATTTTAATATATTAAGAAATACTAAAAACATGTGTACTTAGCCCTTAATTATGGGCTGTAATGACAACACTATAAACAATCCTATTCCTGTATGCTTATAGGGAAAAGAGTGCAAGAAATAAAAATAGCTTTTCAATTTTATTTTGTATTATAATTATTCAAATGCAATCTCAACGTTTGGTACAAGGTAATACAAAATGTATAAAATCCACACTAAAATATTACATTGGAGATTCACACACAAGATTTATAAAGCAACACATTAGATTATTTCTGTAAATTGTTCTAAGTACACCTTTAATCATATTTTGTGATACATATAGCACCACTGGCAATAACACTACTAACTAGGACATATTACTAGTACTATCTAAGCACATTTACTTTTACTGATAGATAGTAAAGTATTTATATAACCTTTCCTTTTTACAATCATACAAACAGTGCATTGCGCGTTAGTGATGACAGCAGATGAACTATTCACGCTAATTTGTTAAACATTTAAATGACATTAGAAGCATGTGTTATTTGTCCTGCAACAGAGATCAGCCAAGACTAGAAAGTGTATTAGCCTCTTTATAAAAGGCATTTCACTGTTGCAGGTTTGTGATGTTGAGCAAAGAAACTAATATAAAACTATGCAGATACAGTCTTAAAATTGTCTTTTATAATTCAATAAATTTGATAACTACTGCACTAACGACTGTGCAATCCACATTCATAATATTTTAATTAAAGTAAATTTAAGTTTAATTTTCAGGACACTACAACAATAGTCATGGAAAATAATACCTACTTATTTCATTATCATTTAAAAAAATATTAATTCATTTGTTCAATAACATATCCGAAATAATTTGCATCAGCCAACATATTAGAATTTAATTAAATAAATAATCTCTTCACATTAACCATAATAACAAATTCAGTCTCATTGGTAATAAAACAATTCAAAATCCACACAAGTCTTTCCTCAAAAACCTCACAAATTACCTAAAACTTTAAAATTACGAAATCGTACAATAAACATACATAGGAACGAGAATATAATGGGTCACAAATAAATGCATGGGTTTTGTAAAATATCGCTTAAAATATAATTATGGTCGCATTACTTCATACTATTTTATGTTTTACTTTTTTATGACACTTTGACACACATACGTAAGTATCTTTTAAGAAGACGAGAAACAGAATCTGGTTCCTAGTTTTAAAAGAGTGCCAATACTTTTCATATTATTCATAGATCCATTACAACTTGCTTATAACAATCAGTTCATTTCTTCACAATATCAAATTGTTCCTTGGGGTAAAGTTTTACACAGAAAACATGCAATATGCTTTACCCCTCACAACACCTTCATTACAATCTTAACATGCTATTAGGCACAAGCCGTCTCTCTTTATTGATAACTTTTTGATCTGTCAAACGCTCTGAGGCCAATAAAATGCGATATGTAATGGCACATTCAATCCTATATTACCGTCTATATTAATACTGAATAAGAATAATTGGAGAATAACAGCTACTTATCAACCATACTTATTTAAGGATACAATCATCAAAATCTGTACAAAGAAAGACAAAGTGTTTTGGCTGAAGGAGTTATAAACATTACTGTTGGTAACATTTCTAAAATGAGACATGCTTGAACAAATCCATATCTTTTTAATACAATTCATATTGTTTTTAATTTCTTTTATATTTTTTTCTCTAGTATAGCGATCATGTATTTTGTCTTTATATTATTTAATTTAAGAATAATACATAGATAGCCATGAGCCACATTTAGATATGGCTATTTTATTTCTTAGCGACATCATAGGAAATTAGCAATATGAAAGTATTTTGTTTTTTTTGAAGTTCAAGTATCACGTCTCGTTTTAAAAGAGTCTTTGAAGGATTATATATTTGACAGATCAAATAAACCCCACAACGGAGTCGTGAGCTGTACGTCAGTTGTTGAGGAAAGAGACGCAATGGGCTACCGTATTGACATTCTCGACCAACCTGTTGTAAAGCTCCCTTCGCACGCTGGCAGTGAACTTGCTGACGAGGCAGAGAGTTACTGTCGCCGCGAATATAGCATTGTATAGCAGCACTAGCTTGAAGTTTCCGAGCCACTCGATACGACCGAACTCGCCGAGCAAGTCGAAATTCGTTATACCTGGAAAGTGTTGATACATTTAACAAAAGGTGAAAGTTTTTTTTTCACATGGCTAAGACTAGTGCAAGATCGAGGCAAATGGCATTCACGAAAAAACGGCCTAAGGACAGCAGTGGGTTAAAAGTGGCTGATGATGATGATAAATTTCAATTTTGCGATCAAAGTTGGAACAAATTGTTGACTCATTTCGTGGCGTGCATTGCGATTGAAGCAATATACACAACGGAGCTCTCAGGCCTGTCAGCGATGCCGTATAAAGGTAAACGGTTAAGAGTACTTCTAGTATTCCGCTATTAGCCAGATTTTACCCTAAAATACCAACCTAAAATCTTGACAAGCAAAGGCTGCGCGGTCGAATGCGCCAACAACACAGCGCACAGAGCATGGATCCTCGCAAGTGGAGTCCGTCGCGCCCGCGGCAATATTCTCAACGCACGCAGTGGAGCGCTAAGACCAGTCAGAGATGCCGCGTGGAGGTATAGGATGAGGAATGCCTCTAGGAGCGCCCCGGCCCAACCCAGTTTTGAGAGGGAGGCTATACCGAGCGTGAATTGCTGAAATAGAAAACATTGTAGATTAGAGTGACTATTTTGTTGAATAGCCAGAAAGTAAACAACCATAAGAAATGTTTAAGAAGTAGAAAATTGGTTAAGTTTTCATAAGCAATGAATGAGACGAAGGCCCATAGAAAAAAGAGTATTTAGCACTATAACAACACAATTATCTACCGACTAAGAACCTACATCAATTTGTTTGTATTTATTTACTGTAGTTAGATATTGGACATCAATTCCATACTCAAAATGGCAACCATTTGTTTATACGTTTTAGTTGGCGCAGCCTTTTTACAAATCCCACTTTATTGACTGCGCCAGATTATTCTTACCCGAGTGCTGAGCGGTAGTGCTTTGATCCCGATAAGCAATTCGAGGATATTCTGAAGCACCATTAGCACGGTGATGGTGGTGAGTGCCAGGAGAAGTAGCATCGCTAACGGATACACCACGTTGCGTTGGAGTGGTGATGATTTTCTCTGATTTTCCACCTCCTGGAAAGTATATTAAATTTTCAATCAATTCATACCAAAAGATTTAAGGTCAATGAAGGTTTATCTTTAGCTACACTGACTTCCAACAGAAGAATTTTACTAAATTATAGAACACTAGCATCACGTCCGGGCTTTGCACAGATGTACTAATGAAACTACCGGGATAAAATATAGCTTATAACCATCTAGACAGACTAGTCTACACATCGGTGAAATAATTTTTAAAATCGGCCGAGTAGTTTCGGAGCTTACCTCCGCCAAGCAAACAAACAAACCAATATTACCCCTTTATACTAATAGTATAGCTATAGATAGACTTAGAGGAAATTCCACTAAATGTAGTATAATTTAGGCTAATAATAACGCTTACCTAAATGGATAGTCTTATCTTTGACCTGTTACGTCGGTTCTACTCCATCGAAATAAAATTAACATATCTAGCTCTTTTGAAGATGTCTAAGAGGTAATCTGTGACACGCAGCCAAAACGAATGCACAATATTTGCAAAGTAAATTTACTTGAAAATTTGGGCCAACAAGCCACTAATTACAGTTCAACAAAACAATTGCACATTAAAAAGGAGCACAAGCACATCTCAAGTTCAGTCAACAAAAGTCAATAGTCTTCGAGCTCATTTACACAACATGTTTCGCTACTTATTTTTATGTGCACTTACGCATTAAGCCCACATTAACGATGTCAAAACATTCGCGAGGTCAGAGGTACATTTTTAGCATATTCTTCAGACAAAAAACAAACTTATCTCACGGGTATTTCTAGCCTAGACTGCAGATAATTCCAGTTCTTTGCGCTTATAATTATGTTTTTTGCAGACTTTAGATGTCGAACCTTCAAGAATAATATTTTTATACGCACAAATTTTAACAAATCATTTGTAATTTTTTTTACGTTTAAATGTTTGTTTAGCCCAGTTTTACCTAATTACGTTAAGTACGAGGAAATAATTAATCAGGTAGGATACGAACTGTCTCTGTCAAAAATTAATAGAATATCGATATTATTAATGACCGACTTTCTACTCGTATCCGGCGGGGAACAGCGGAAAGTGAGTTTCCTTTAGCTACGTAATAAATATCAACTTAGAATAGGTACTTCATTCGGTTCAGCTCATATTTGTGTTCCAAGCTTCGAGTGATGAATGCTTGATATATCGATTAATCTATTTGTGTATCCTTGATGTGATAATATCGACAAGGTAAACAAACGAACACTCAACCTAAACCTTATAAAGTACTGGACGAACTTACCTTTCTCATAGACACGACTCTCTGCAGCCTCTCATTCAAGCCGGCTTGAAGCGCGCCATTCCGCAACCGCAGTAGCGGGATCTCTTTGCCTCGCGTCATGGAATGCTGACTGTCCTTTGATATCGACAGATCTGCGTCCAGAGGCGCCGATATATCTCCACGATCGGGATACATCGGCTCTGGTGATATGTAGCCACTTCCTGAGAAACAATAAAATACTTGAACTCTTTTTGCAGCTTTCGTTTGCTTTCAAAAGATACTATAGCAGAACTTAAATGGCGATGAATAACATCAGCCTGATGATTATAAAGAATACTCGGAAATGTCCGTAGAATGTCTAATTGCGATATTAATGTTCTAAAACTAAATCATCACATTCATCAGCTTCAGTAGTCAGAGGGAAGAGCACTGGCATATGCCCGAACTGTAAATGTATTTATTAATATCTACAAATAAGCAAGGAGTTGCATGTCACGTACTAGAGAAACTGTTTGAGACGGAAAAGAATATATTGACGAAAGTCCATGTTCAATGAAAATCGATAGAAAAGTCTTTACTTTATTATCAGTCAATAAAATGAACCTTGAATTACGTAAAGTGGGTTTTGTAATCTACTCAAATTACTTCGTATCTAAAACCTTTCTAAGTAAATGGTAAATAAATATACTATACATATATCTATATAATTATTTATTTGTAGTCAATAAACTCAGTTAAGGAATAATTTAACCTAAAAGTATTTTGAATGATAAATTGTTTTGATGCTGACAGCATCAAAACAATAACATTTGTTCAAAAATATCGACAAACAAACTTTTCAACGATTTTATTATATTTTTATCAAATAATACACCCATGGTTTTGATTAAAAAGTAATAAGTATAGTGAGGTCACCCTGGTTGCTCTACCTTTATTGAGGGAGAACATATTTTGTAATCATAACCATTGTCTCTTGGATGTTGTTGATTTGTCCATTCAGAGGAACTACTACCAGTTTACTGTAGTATTGATACTATCCTCGATACCCGATAGTTATTTATACAACTCGAAACCTGATGGTAGGGGCTATAGGTATCTACCGTAGGTACTACGTAGAAGAGACGTATTTGAAACATTGCACATGATTGCATCTATCACTACGCATTCAACACGCTAAGTCTTATTGAATACCTGGGTAGGTATTTTAGTTACGTAAACTTGTATTTTATAACATTTGTGGGCAAATTAATCTTTTAATATTCTCTCAATACGCGCCTTATTTTTCTGCTATTAACGTACATAAAATATTTTTCATTACATTATAAACTGTTTCGTCTATTATAAGTGCCTGGTATTATTATAATGGTTTAAACGTGAATATAGCAAGATTTGCAAGAAAACTGAGAGCGATGCGTGACGAAATAGTAGTACTTATCGCTTAATTTTCTTTGCTTCTGCAATTATAATGGTGATAAGTAACATAAAATCATTCTAATAAATAATTTTCTTTATTGTTTCATTTTTTTCTAATATGGTTAGTCGACTAACTAATTTAGCTCAAAATAAACAAGTACAAGTCTTCCCAAATGAGTCAGGAAGAACTCTGTACTGTACAGCTTCATGCATCTTGTGAGTAGCATGACTAATGAGGACTATACTCTAACAGCGAAAGCTATATTGCCAAAGTAATCTCATAGCGACAAGGTCGCAAATGCAATCGCAAATCTTATTAGGTCACAATCTTATCTAGGATAGCAACTATCAAGTGGTCTCGCTCGATACAATAATAGTAAATCACGGTAAACGTAAAATCACCAGTAAGGAAATAATAAAATTGGATACGTCATAGTTTAATGAATCACGCCTATTTAAAGTAGTCTAATCAGTCAACTACTTTGCATATCATAATCGTTTATTGCCTTCTCAATTGACATTGGCCAACTTACTCGTAAGTGACACCGTTTAAAAATAATAAACAAGTTCTTAAATACTCCACATTTTTGTTATTAAAAATAGAAAGATGCGCTCAATAAGATTCTTAGCACGTGGAACATCACCTCATGCGAGGGCGTCAAACGTAACTCGTACAAAAACATCAAAACAATTTTATTTTTCTACAAGATTGTTATAAATAGCCCGCATGTATGTTATGCAGGACGCGTCGAGTGCGTTATCTAATTTTATTCAAACAACGCCTAGTACACAAAGGAGTGCCTAAGCACGAAGTCTATTGGGTCTAAAATATGTGGGTAAGTAGGTGGTTACATGATTGCAGTTGGCAGTTTACAATGTTCAAGGAACGCGCTTGATAAAACCTGATTTCACCAAGTTATCCACCAAATAACTGACGGCCAATTAATTTTCTATTGAAGCATGTTGAATTCGTGAATGATGTAGGTAGAGCCACAGAGAGCTTAGCAAATACTTACAAATCCATAAGTGAAAGGATTGACAATACTAATCTAACAGCTGAGCGCTTACGTGCTTCGGAGGGCACGTTAAATTGTCGGTCCAGGCTTTTAAAGGTGTTAAGCCATGACGAAGACGTTTAGGCGGTCTAAAAACTCCCTCACCAGGATTGGTCACTTGTTCATGCGAACTAATTATAATGGACAAAAAATATGTATAACAAAAACATGTTACTGATCTACACCCAGTTATAGCCCATTGAACACAGAATCAAATTGCGTATTATTTGTCCATTCAAGGTCAATCACAGTTTCCATTGTCAGTGATAATAGTTTTGTTAGCAAGTAATACAACCTTTGTAAAACCACATTATGCATTTTAGTGACGAATCATTGTGACGATTTTCTCATCTATGTATTAATTGGAGTCTAGTGTATATTGAGAGTATATTTTTCTTCTATTGAATCTTTTGTGTAATGATTAGTCATATAGTAAGCTGTGACATTCACTTTCATTTTTAACGGCTCCCGTGCCATCCGCCTTTCCGATAGCTACCCATAATCTGTGTGTGTTCACTTTCAACTAGTCAAACAAAGTATTTATGTACAGACGGTGTGTTTGACGCTTCAATGTTTGTCTGGCCAAGGTTAAAAACCGCGAGGTTCCAGTCACGTCATTATACACCCAGGAAGTATATCCTCAGTTTCGCAGCTATTTAGCAGATAACATTAGCTTATTGTGTTTTTCTTCCGTGATGCTGCGTCTGTGATTACTCGCGGGATAAACATAGAGTAGTGTTGGATCTGCTTGTGAATTTAATTAAAACAATAGAATGGAGTACTTTGGGAACAACCCATTTAAAAATCACGATTTACGAGCAGATCAAACCCCTCTATATTTATTTCACGAGTAATCCACACAGACGAAAAACGAAACAATAGGTTGGTAAAAAACGCAAAGTAAATCGGTCAAACTTCATGTGCGATGTTACGGTGTATGAAAAGAATGAACTCGATGCAAGTGTTTGTTTAGTTCTTATCGTACATAAAATCTGGTTCTGGGGTATTGTTGTACAAAGTAACATGCTTATCTCTATAATCTAGCTCAAAGCAAGGTATTATAATAGCTTCCAATATCTGACACTTTAGTCTTAGTGCTTTTCAGAACTCTGCTATTATAATGGTATTTCAATTTGTAGTTAACCAACATCAAATATTCTCACAATAATTACGAGTTTTTAGACAAAAACTCGAAATTATTGTGAGAATATTAAAAAGAAGAGTCAAACAAGTTTTTAAACAACTAGGTAGGTACTTTATTATATAGGCGCTCGAGTGTGTAAGTTTTTAAATATGTACTTTACGTGTTTAAAAATATTCTGGAAGCTGTCTTTGAACTGTTATCATAAAAATGTCGGGAGTAGAAAGATATTGAGTACGTTACGACGTTCATTGTTATTTTTAACTCTCGTAAACTCATAACAGAGGGTGCTTATCGCAGTTGAATGCGTAAACTATTTTAAAAAGTATCTTGGCGCATTCCTTGTATAACAAACTAGGGTTATCACGTTAAGTTCAATTTTTTATTAAATGAGGAAATTAATAGTTAGTTATTAAAAACTTAACGAAAGCTTTTACGAAACATGATAAATTGAAGCAAGATTTGAGTAGTTGGTTGCGTTGCGTGTTTCAGAGAATTTGTAGAGTTTTTGTGCTCAGACTATGCAATATGGTCGATGACATTTAGATCAACATCAAGTTGATAAACGCAGTAACGATCGATTAGGGACGCAGAGTAATAAAGATTTTTAGAACCCGAAATTTATATGAATGAGATCAGATAAAGACATGATGTTACTGCATCAAACATCAGAGGCCCTACCACCAGTTTACTAGTAGTATTGATACTACCCTTGATACCGAGCCAAGTATAACAAAAAATTATGCAAATCCAGCGCAGCGCAGCCCCGATGACTTGCATGAACTAAAATCTTCATACATTTGAAATACTTGACCCGTGAGCAAGGATAGTTAACTATAGAGAACTGATGGTAGGACTCTGACTGTTACTCACAAAATTCAAAGTAGCAGTTGGTAGAGTCACTGAATACAATTTAATTGTAAAGGAGAACACAATAGACCTCAGTTCGGACAACAATATAAATCTCATAGTTTAAAGCAGGTGTGCACTTCGTACGATTTCTATAGCGCCATAGTGTTCACGTCTCTACTTACATTATTTAGGTCATAACGGTTTTATATGATTTCAAGCGAATGTAATTTGTCTCATAGATAGCCTTCTAATAAAACCTCTGTCCCAATTTTTACTCCTTCTAATAAAGTATAATTAAACCAAAACGAATGCCGAATATTCACTTCATATAAATAAATAAGTATTCTGAAAAAAATCCTTGGACATTCCACACAGCGTCATCTAGCGTCATCATGAAGCGACAAAGCCTTGCACAATATTACACATTTACTAGGAGAAATGATATTCACGGCACGAAACTGATTAGACTTACCAGTAGCTAAGGCGTTTAGCATTCTCCGCCTTATGGTGTCTTCTTCAAAGGAGTACATGTAATACTCCTCGTTGAGATCTCGTAGAAACTGCGGCTTCACCAGCACACCGCCCACTACGCCGAATAGACGTACGAAGCCCAGCGGTGTGAACACTAGAAAAAAAAACACCTTTTATAACATAACAAGTCACTTCGGAGATATGTGTAAGATAACAAAGAGATCACAGGTAAAATGTGTGAAAGAACTTATGAAGTTTACGGCTTTATTGGTCTTAAAGACGAAAAAGAAGATAGTGCGTGGTTGTGTTTGACCAAAGTGGGATAATAGTAAAATCTAACGGTAAATCAACTTTCGTATTCTTACTCTTAAATTAATCAATCTTTAGGTAATTCTCGATGTCATCAAGTGCTATCAAATTACTTATTACACTACCTATAAGGCTACATACACGGTAAGAGTAACTCGCCACTTTGCAAAAAACCACAAAAATGACCGTGAAATCTTAAAGTTTGTTAATATTTAGTTTTAAAAAAGCTTTACAAGAACCAAAATTACCTAATCGTTATAATTTTAACCAAACATCTTGAGTTATTAGAAACACAACATCTTAACAAATGTGGGATTTGGACAAAACGATGTCCTCAGAAGTGGAGACATCGTAAATCAAAATATGCGAATTTGCCCATGACCCATGGCGTTTAAAAAGCAGCAGGCGATGAATGTATAGATAGAGGTCATATTATTTGGGGAGTCTCCAAGTCAATACCATTCGTGGCATACAACACCTAACAAAGGTGACTTACGCGTGCGCAAACGTTTTTTGATGTAGGGTTTCATTATTATTCATCACGATGGTAAAGGCATGGAATTCATTATCGGTAGGTTTCCCCAATCAATACGATCTAGCTGACTAGCTGAGACAAAGAATTACTCAGATCCACTACAAAAGCAAGCAAGCAAAGCGCAAAACATCGACCACTTTAAGGATAGAGAGCATTTCGAATTAACGACAAGTAGTGTTCAGAAATAGAAGATTTATCTTATATTTTTTATTTAATACAACCTACCAAATAGCGCTCAATACAAAACATTAAATAGCCACTAGAAAGGCAATAACAGAAACTGAACAACGGTAAAATAAATATAGTCAATGTGTGGTAATAAAAGCAGTGATTTGCGGTTGCTGTATGCGCTCCGCAGCTTTCCATCAGGGCCGTGCCTACCGTCGAGTGAAAACACTTTGGAAAAGCTATTAATTTTCTCTCATTCAAGAATATAGTCACTCTATCAGAAAAGGGTGCGTCGACTGGATCAGAGATTATAGATTTTATTAAGTACTGTTGTAGAATATTGCAAACGATATAATTGAAGCACTTTAATAGTCTTTAACTCCTCAAAGTAATATTCAAGAGTATATTTTTTCTACAGTATTATTTACTAGGCAATTTGTACTAACCTGTTTCAATACACAAAAACTATCTATCGAGGAAGTTGGAAATTAAGTTTTTATGGATCTTACGAACTACAGTAAACCATAATTTCTCTATAAAACAAGAAACCGAATACATAGTAATTTGCGATGCGGTTTCTACTTTTCCCCCAGAATTGAAACACGAACCAGATTATTTGTCTCACTAGTTGTATCATTCGTCACGTTGAGATGGTGAATGTAAATATTGTTTGCAATGCAAAACAACCACGCAATTGATATCATCCGTACTCAGTAAAACAAAACAATGACCCTGTTTTTTATAATGGGCTGTTGAGCTACTAGCGCTTGCCTATACTTTTTCATTTAATTAAGTGAATGTGAGTGACAAGAACAAAACATTATCGAACTTAAGCCCTACTTGAACAATCATGAGTAATTCTTCCAGTAAAATCAGTCGTAAATAATACATGTACTCGTAGTGGTGTAAACATTTGCTGACTTCACAAATCAAAGACCTCGGTAGCTACGGATCAGCGCACACCTGCCCCACTCAGCTAAATTGTGAACCATTCCAATTGAATAAACGATGTCAGACCCTCCACAAAAATAAACCATGGGAATGTTAATACGAAGGGGAAATGAAAACACGGAAAGTATTTTAAAATACTTCGTAGGTATGCATTCGATTTCTATTCATGGTATTAAAAATAAAACACCGAAGACTGAAACTACTAGTAGTAGATGAGATAGATGGATGACTAACTATGATTAACCAACAGTTAGAGTTGCGGTGGTATCTCTATGCTAAGCTTTATTACAGTTAAGTGTTGATAAATTATAAATATCCTTGGATATTTCACACAGGGACAATAATAATTCATAATAATGATTTATGACATTACTAGCTGCGCCCCGCGGTTTCACCCGCGTAAGTCCCGTTCCCGCGGGAATATCGGGATAAAAAGTAGCCTATGTGTTAATCCAGGGTATCACCGACCTACATACCAAATTTCAACCAAATCGGTCCAGCCGTTTTTGCGTGAAAGAATAACAAACATACAGACATACATTCTCACAAACTTTCACATTTATAATATTAGTGGGATAGTGGGATCTGTTGTTTATTGTTGTCTGAGATTGAATCAACATGACCGGTCATGCAAGATACCAGTGTGCATTCGTTCCCAATAAGAATCGTAGATCCTTTATATTCCTAGTAGTGAGAGTGAACACGTTAAATTAAATATCCACTAGTCTAATGAAAAGTATGATGTAAACAATATTTGATTGTTTCGTTAGCCCAGGAAAACCAGCAGAAAATTAAAATAAACGAATATTTTGCAAATTATCCATTACCTCATATTGTTTACGTACAACCTCATGGAAACGGAATTCCAAGCGCATGCTACTAAGCTTTGACGTTCACTTGACAACGGTTGCCATGTTTAGTTACGTCAATAAGACATTAGATCACAAACACCGCGTAAATAAATATGAATAATAGAAAAGCAGTTTCTAAATTTTTTAAACCGGGTCTGAAGAATCCTTCAATGTCTTCGAATCCTACAATCCAGGGTCCAAAGCGTCCTTCGATAGCTGCCAACCCCGCTTTGAAAAATGAAAAAGCAATAGAGTTGAACGAAGAATGGACTAACTTCATCCAGAGGGTTGGAACGGTATCCACCCTGGTCAAAGACATGGCTAGCGGAGACAAACTGAAAGCTGACGCAGCTCATAAACTAGCTGACCAATACCTCGAAGGCAAAGTTATATTGGACGAAGAGGTTGAGATGAAAGTGAAAGATGATCGCACTGTTATCAACAAGAACGCCTTCAAATCTATGGAGAATAAAGACACGGTAAGACTTCGTGCCGAAATGCTTGATTCCAAAGGACAATTTGTAGAGTCGAAACTAGGTTATCTCCGCTTCCATTGATTAACAAGTAGCTAAACTGAATTGCCTCGCACATCCAGTTGCGTTGAATATAATTAGATAAGAATAACAATAACACGCAGAGATGCCAATGCATTTTTATTTTTAACTCTGTAATTAGGACACGATAGTCTCATTACTATACCTGCATCTAACAAAATAAACTGCGTGTTTGCACTGTATTTTATCAGTGAAAGCAATTTGGCTCGCGTTTCTCTATAAATAAACATCAGCTTGTGAAGATACTGTCTATTTGTAGTTCGTTTGAAAACATAGGAAATTTATCTTGACAATATGATGATGAGTTCTGTCATACCTCAGCGCAATTAGGGGTAATATCAATCTGTGCTATTAGCATTGCCGCTGTGCAGTTCAATCACATCACATCGCACCCACGTTATAACTAGTTTCGAAAATGACTATGAGCACTATACTATTCAGTTGCAGAACTGTAGAACAATTAAA
This sequence comes from Xanthorhoe spadicearia, assembly GCA_947086425.1. Taxonomy (NCBI): domain Eukaryota; kingdom Metazoa; phylum Arthropoda; class Insecta; order Lepidoptera; family Geometridae; genus Xanthorhoe; species Xanthorhoe spadicearia. Next base: position 7,892,332 of record OX352204.1, on the reverse strand, counting down.
ACCTACGGAATAAATTGATAGTAATAAATACACAGTACAATACTGCGTTAAATTCGATTGTAACATTTCTATGACGGCTCTTGCAAGTACGTAATCGTAGTAACACTTAAGTAAATCAATTTATCACAGAGAATAGAAAAATGTGCATTACCCTATGACGCATATAGATTTTATATATTACATAAGGAATGCTATGTATCAGACGTATAGGAGTAAAAACAACGAAGCCGTGACCTCAATTTCAAGTTCAAGCTGATTGCCTGTGCGCGCGAACAATCTGTTTCAATTGAATCACTCATCTCGTAGCTCACACATTAGATACAATACAACAGACGAGAGTATAATTAAGGATAATTCTGCTACATCCTTGCACAAAAACTACGGTCTAGGTATTTCATAAAATGGTCCACTTGCGCAAGCAAAGTGTCTCGACGGTGTGACGAATGGCCTAAGCATAAAATATGCATAGCGTAACCTGAAACGACACTTCTGATTTCAGTGTGTTATTCACACTTTGCTTGAAACGAGTACCCAAAGCGTAGATGTCTTGCGACATGAATACGACTATAATTTACATCTTTGTCTTTGGCAGTTCTTTAATAATAGATTCACTTGCACCTGGCGCACTCGAGCCGAGTTCAAGGTAAATATGTCTGCTATTTAGGGTGAGGTACTTTATTTAGGTGATCATTACAATTACAGGGAGAAATTGACAAACATGTATGGATGGCAGAAATGAGCAAGGACGCGGAAAGACGAGCTCAAGACCGCAAGGTTCGTCTCGAGAAAGCTGATACTTTGAAAACCATGGCCGTGAAAGCATTCCGTCGCGGAGATTACGAAAAGGCACTGTCTTGCTACAACAGAGCGATAGAGCATGTGAAAGACAACTCCATGTTCTACTGTGATCGCGCCTTGACCAATATCAAGTTGGGGAACTATAAAAAGGTAATGAGATTAAGGATTAAAGTATTTCTTTTTTACAATTAATTTAAAATTGATGAAAGACAAAGAGATCTCATGGTATAGAACGTGCATTATCTACGAACACCTGGCTCACTAAAGGCTGCCGTATTATATGTTCACTGTGTTTTGGAGAACTGCTATATTTGTTAAAACAAAAGAATTATCAACATTGTATTAAGACCTTCCCAATTATGACAACTTCCCGGAATATATAGGTGATAAGTGTAATTTTTATCTTCCATGACAATTGTATTATTAGTATAATCGCAAATTTCGCATGGATAAGCTGATATTATTTAATTACAACGATACTAAATCTATTTAATCGACTTTCTTCAAAAGCCATATTTCATTATCCTGATCAGTCTATTTAGCTTTAGATAAATTAATATCGTTCGTTATCAAAGACAGTTTTGATATGAACATTATTATAATACATTACGTAGTGAGCCTGAGCAAAACACACGTGGCTAGAGCGCTATTGGTCCGATTCAAATTACATTCATTACGCACATAACATACCTTATTTTATTGGCAAATAAACAAAATCACGGCGATAAAAATCACTCACGACTAATATTTAAAAGTGCATTTTATACTTTCACCGGTAGTTTTCTATAATAAAACCTAAACAACTTCGTTAGATAAATTGTTTGACGCACGCTAAGGCTTTTCTAGAAAAAAATTATAAATGCACATGATTAATCACGCTAACTTTGAACAATGCTATAACTGAGTTTCTGCACATGCAAAAACAAAATGATTTTTCTAAAAGTGTAAAAAATAAAAACAGGTATTCAGGAACTAATCATTCTCTCTGCACATTTTAATATGAAGTTCTATAACTTGACTAAACGCATATTCTTTCATTGTTAATTTCTTCATACAAAATACCTAAGCGAAACCCGCGGTATTAACCGCTACCCACAGCGGCAGCGTTTTTCGCTTAGGTCTGAACAAGGAGGAGGGTCATTCCACCAAAAGGACAAAATAAAAAGATGATTTAAAACAACAGCATAGAGTTTTCAACCAATTTCCTATTTGCATAAAATTAACCGGCATTTTAAATAGTTTTTCTTTTTTAGGTTGACGCAGACTGTGACATGGCACAACGTATTAATGAGAACAGCTACAAGGCTCGCCTATATCGAGCCAAAGCTCACAAGGAATTAGAATCAGACAAGTTTGAGGAGCTGAGACAAGAATTGCGAGACACCTTCCCGCAGCATGAGGACCTCACAAACTACTTCCTGAATAAGAAGGAAAATGTTTATGAAGAAGAGGAAGAAGAGGATTAGACAGCTTCAGAGGGAGCCATCGATTAGTTTTAATTGCTCGAGCAACAATTTACTTTAATCTTGTCAGAATAAGATTCGTGGTCATATTAGTTTAATTTATACGTTTTGCCGTCTTCCAAGACGTCAAAACTTTATCAATTTTAATTTAGTTTATAGCAATTCGTCACGTTTTAGCTAAAGAAGAGCCATTATCGATTTTATTTCGTCCTTGAGTTATTCATGTAATAAAGTTTATGTCGTAATTGTTGGGTTTAAAATTTGGTGTAATTCATTTGGATTATTTTGAGATAGGCAGAAAGATAACCGATAGCTTAACCTAGATTGGTAATGTTTTATAACACGTGCCAGTATAGGTACTGCATATAATAATTATCAGGAATGACCATATTTAAGAAACATTCCAATAAAACATTTCAAGAAAGTTATGCATCATTTTAAAAGACACTGATAAGCAACGCACATTTTCAAAGTTCAATGCACCTGCCTTTCTAAATCTAGATTCAGACCAGGGGGTCAATGTCTGGCTCTGTTTGGTAAATAAATCAATAAACTGTATTGACCGCAATATTATCAGACTGATTTTATGTGTTTCAACTGACATAATGAACACAATGCGTAAACAATTACCAACTGATTTTCATGTCTTATCGAATAGAATAGATGAAGCTGAATCCAATAGACAAAATATGTGTCTACTGTCTAGTAATAATTAAATTAATCCCTTTATCAACTAGAAAGAGCCGATGACCTTCAAACAAGCAGCTAAGAAGTTTTTCTCTAAACATAAAAAACACTATCCATAAAGACAACTTTCAAAAATATATTTTTTCAGGAGCTACTTTGCGTAGGAGACACAAACCCGTCTCATTCCGAGGGGTTTGAAAGAAAGATATATATAAGATGTCTACACATTGATTTTGTTTTTACTAAGGTACCTACCCACAAAGTTCAATACACCTAAACACAAAGAAGGTAAAGTTGTGAATCACTTACCTAACAACATCAAAACACCGACGAACGACACACAAGAGTACAGGAAAGGGAGGTATGTCCATAGATCTGTGGGCAAACAAATACAGGGTAATCAATCTTCAGGCATGCAAGGTTAATGCAAAAAAATACATTGAAAGAAAGAAAGAAGAAAGAAAGGAGGTAATTGAGGGAATCTACGGCCGCTGCCGTATGGGATAAGGTTCTGGTCATTAATGAAATACCGTTATATACTTATCTACATTTTTTACTTTTTTTTAACAATAGACCTATTCTCTAGTGAAGGAAACTATTCATATTAATTTATTGTAATATATTCATATTCATTTTCATTTATTTCGATATTTCGATTTCCAAGTGACTTTTGAATCGGATGAGTAGTTTCGGAGATTACATTCGTCAAACAAACAAACAAACCAACATTACCTTATTATAATATTAGTACTTATAGAAAACAGTTAAGCTACAGATACACATGCTCGAAAGTAGCACGAAAGCATGCTATTTTTGAGCAGATGCTACTTAGTAGCATACAATGAGCACGTGTATACGAAAAGAGCATGCTTGTGAATATATGAAATGAAATTATTTTGACATGAGCATACTATCTAGTACCAAATAAGCATGCTTTTTAGTAGCATGTGTATCTGTAGCTTTACGCTGCTATTTAAACAATAGATGTCATCAATTTGCCGGTTGCCTTCCAAGTGCAGCCCGTTTGCAAGTGAAACACTATTTTCTCTTTGTCGCAAGCCTTTTTGTACATTTTTTCAGGTGTATTTCGATTAGCGTGATAATAGTTATCTCATGAATTAATCAACTTTTTCCTTGTATTATGGGTAGTGGTTATTACCTAATTGTTTTATTTATATTTGTTTTTAGATAAGTGATCAAAATACTTGAAACTTGACACATATTATGTTTCAAACACAAACGCATTGATCTTCAAAATCATAAACATGCAGAACTCTTAGAATAGCGATATAAGAGAATGCCTTACAGCTTACAGTTTCATTTAAGATTGGTAATTAACACAAAGACTGATTAACTCTCAGTTATAAGAGCCTATCAGCCTTCAAAGTGATGTAGCATTTCTATGACTTATGTTATGAATGTTATGATAATAATTTTGTTCTAGAAAGTGCTTACTAAAAATATATAACAACAGCTCGATAGATAACGTTATTAACGTACACTAATATTATAAAAAGGAGAGATTTGTATTTTTATAATAACGAGTAAACGATTTTTTTTTAATTATCTATACTACCACTGACTAGCATAGGCTAAAGAATACCCGTGCAAAGTCGGAACAGGCAGCTATTTATTTAATAATGGTTCAATCCTGTAAATATTTCTGTTTTTACAAAGATTATAATAATAACATCAAACCACAGTCAAAGTTATTATAGTCATTTTGTCATAACAGTACTGCAGTTTCCGGCGCGGGCGCACCTACTCTTCAGGTAGCAACAAACAGTAGCCCTACCATGAGTTTTCGAGTTGTATAGTTAACTATCCTCGCTAACGAGTCAAGTATTTCAAATGTATGAAATGATTAGTTCATGCAAGTTACCGGGGGCGGCGCTGCGCTGGATTCTCATATATTTTGCGATACTTGACTCGGTATCGAGGATAGTATCAATACTACAGTAAACTGATGGTAGGGCCTCTGAACAATTACCAGTCCGCTCTCTTCACGCTCAATTGAACGCGGATATTTTACTATAATCATATCAACTAAACCGTAATGGAAATTCGTACTTACAATCATTCACAATAACCATAACTATCTTTGATTTTGCTTACTGTTAGTAGATATTTGACATTACTTCCATACAAAAAAACGTCAATATTGCCACAGTAAGCAAAACCGAAGATAGATAGGTTATTGTGATTGGCGATTAGAGAAATACGGGTACTAGCTGCGTAGCATTTCTATTTGTTTCGTAAGAGCAAATACTTTAAATGAAACTTGTAGGAAATACCGATGCCGATAGTCTACGCAACTTTCAAAGGTGTGCCACGCACGACTCTATTAGGTGTTACTTATCTTATTTCATTGGACAATGTAAACAGACTAGCTGCACGTCCTGGCTTTGCACTGGTGTACTAATAAAAAAATACTACCGGGATAAAATACAGCCTATAACCCTCCCGACTGTCCATTCTAAACATCGGTGAAATAATTTTTGAAATCGGTCCATTCTATAGATATAGATTTCGATGAAACTATAGTGTTGGGCCTAGCTCTCGGCACTCGATTCAATTCTTACCAACTGAATTAAAAGATTAAACTAAAATCTAAAAACAATAAATTGCTTGCGAAATGTGGGCATGTGCCAGCACTACCCATTAGGAATCTTCAAAGAATCTCAGATGCTCTCGATACCTAGGCTGTCTGGGGAGTTGTTTATTTTTACACAACAACAATAATTAGATAATTACATAATTGACTCTAAGAAAGAGTGGTGAAGAGTGGTAATCCTCAAAGCTTTTAAAAATAATTCGATACTAGCGGCCTTTCCCGACTTTGCACAGGTATTTATTAATCAGCCTATATTACTCCGTGATAATTTAGCTTTCTAATGGTAAAAGATTTTTTGAATTCAGTATCTAGAGTTGAGTTTACTCGTTACATACAAAAGTTTAAAATCTTTCCTCTATATGAAGGATATTTTGCTACATTCCTAAACCTAAAAACAAAAGTGAAAATCACCGTCTTCTATCCTGAAACAAACTATCATACAAGGATAAGTATTATACTCACTCAATAAAGCATCAATACTGGATCGATCGCCTTCCAGCCACGCTGAGACCACATAAGCCAGGCCTAGCATCAGCACGCCAAGTAGCGCGAGCACCAAGAATGTCTCATACACGCGCCCCTTCAGTCCGCGGTGGCCGGGAAAACCGGATGACTCGGAGAATAGGTACGCAAACGGTAGGAATACGAACATTGATAGGTTTGAGAAGAGGAATACGTGGTTCCACAATCCTAGAACAATAAATTAACAATCAATAAAAATAACAAATTTATTTCACTTAAGAATAGTACAAACTAATTCTAAGGCCCTTAAAAATAAATACCTTAGCCTAAAAATATATTTATAAATATGGCTTAACAAGTCTACTTTTAAAATTCAAATTATAATAGACATTTATCATATTATTCATACTGGCTTTTTAGACTTTTTATAGCTAGAACTGCTGCTAAGTTTATTGTCATCTCTTTTTATTCTGATAAGAGTGACAAGAAAGTAACATTCTTTAAAGTCTTGGTAAATGAACTTCGAATTTGAATAATGGGGTTAGTTTATTCAAATAAAATCAAGTAAATTGCATCAGCCTAATTGTATTTACGTTGGTGGTGTTTGAACAGCTGGCTTGAGCACTTGATAACACAGGACAAACCAGTTTTAAGAAAACAAAGACATAGACAGTGTACAAATAGACTGTAATATATACAAAATTTGGATTATGCTGTTTTTCCCATAGGTATTCATTATAGTATTTTTTAAGTTAATAGAAACTAGGTAAGTGAAGATAACGCTGAACTTTGACCTCTAAAAAAAGATAAAACTAAAACAGTTAGTCTTATATCCAAGCCACAGATACAGAACAGACAGCCAGATACTTACTATACAGAGTTCATTTTTATTGAAGTTTTGTGAATTTGTTCCTTATCTCAATAAAAATTTTAGCCACAGATAAATGTAGAGCTTTTAATTTTTAAGATGGCTTGTTGTATCAGAATTAGAGAGAAACAGATTATCATTATACGTAAGTTAAGTAGAAAATAACATGCAAGTTTGAAACTTACCCTGAATCAAAGAACTATTGAGCCACTTCACATAATAGCTGTTAGGGTACAACAACAGCACTTCATTACTGACTATAGACACGGGCAGCAGTAAAGCCGAGCCGAGCGACACCGCCAGTGCAAATGTACACAGCCAGAGACTGATCCTGTACACTTTCACTTCATCCTCATCTCCCGTGAGGTAATCCTCACTGTCTCGTCGTCTGAACTTCTCAATCAGCATGAATGATAGTAGGTATAGTAGGATGAATAGCAGCAAAAATATCTGAAATAAAATTGTGTTTGTACTAATAATACGGGGGGCAAAGCACGGGCATTGTTGAAAGAGAAGAGTCAATAAAAATGGATCGTGAAGTTGACCTGCTGTTCTGTTGCAAGTTTGGCAAAATAGGTTAAGTTTATTCAAAGGCCAGCATCACATAGGGTAAGAGTTCAGAAGGAATGTGAACTAACTCACATGGTAAGAAAAGGTGCTTAGAACTTGCATTAAAGTTTGACCAAATTGGTATGTAATGCTAATGTTTTCATTTTAGAAGGCTAGACAAAGAGTACATCTCAGTTCAGAAGACAAGGACCTGACCTGACTATTCAGTTCCTTTTAGTAATAAGCAATTTGGTACACTTACAATTTGCTCTCTGACATTGTTGTGGAATATTTGCTCTCGCAGATCAGCCTCCTCATCATCCATTATTATTATCCGTACTTCGACTTATCTCTTGTTGGGAATACGTGTGTTTTTGTACAATCCCTCGTCAAAAAAACACAACATTTTCTTTGGAAAAACACAAATGTATGAAGTTCACTTTAAACCATAACTACACAGATTGTCGGCGAGATTTACAAAGAAAGTTTAAAATCTATTATTGTAGTTATTTTTCTAGTTTTAACGCTTTTTATTATTTTTTTATTGTACACAGCACAGCAAGCAAAAACACGACCAATTTTCTTGAAGACCGAGAACGAATGAGTGAGGTGAGTATGTGTTTTCTGTATGTTGACACTAACAACTTCAGATGAATGATTGAAAGGAAACAAACTCATTCTCACCGGAACATAGAGGAAGCAGTAAGGGGAGGAGCCATCAGTTTTATTTTCTATGACGCTAAGAAGGTCATTTTCTGCGGGGGACGAGGAACTGTCTGTCAATAAGTAAATGTCAATTTTTGTGTAAAAATCATAGTGCTTGAAGCTATCGATAGTTTATTATCGATGAAAGAAAGAAAGAAAGAAATATATTTATTTTGTCAAAAACGCGTTACACATAAGACACATTAAAATAAGTAGGACATTGACAAAATTGGCAACTACTCAGCGTATTGCTGCAACAGAAACCAGAGAATCTGTCGCAGCGCTGGTCTTCCGTAGCCGTAGCGCCGTAGGTTTATGTGTGTGCTGCGGCCCCGCAAAAAACACACATTTTAAAGTAATTTAAGGTAGGTTGTAAAAATAGAAACAAGAGAAGAGAACGATGAGTGCGGCCAATACTAATACAAAACTGGCTTTGAACCCTCTTTTTTCTGATTTTTTTTATACTTAAATCAATATTTAAGCCTTTTCTGTCATCACAGCGTCTTTTGGCGTGGTTTTACGTGGTAGCCAAAGGAAAAAATTATATCTTTGTTTCTTTAATTTTAGCTTAATTCGTAAATAATCGAAATACAGGCGAAATTATTCTTTATCTTGTTTTTTACAGTTATTTAAGTAAATGTTGATAATACGATGAAAATTGAGAGGTCCAAAGTTGTATAAAATCACAACAATTTTGGTTCTCATTCATTTTTGTAAAAATCTAATGTTCTAGTCGGATTGGTTGAGTTTTTCGATTAAGCTGTAAGTCAATATCGATAAGTTATTTTGAACTGTCCCTTCACTAATTTCGCTGCAGTGACAAGCAGTGTGTCCAACTAAAAATACCTATTTCCGCGATATTGTGAGTATGGTAAATATTTTTTTAATAAAGTTTACCTATGATTTTAACAGAAGTGAACAGCCAGAAGTTTAACTACCTACTTAACGTTCTGAAAGCTTACGTAGGTATATAATTAGTAAGTTGGAGGTATAGGGGTGGTATAGATACCTAATTTATTGTGCACCGATAATGATAAATCTAGATAAAAAGTAGTATTTTGTTATATGCACATTTTTCGATGCACGGGATGATTTGCAAATATTTTTTTTCAAGTGCATTGAAAAGTCTTTCTTCCGAGGTAAGCACTATCTACTAGTTTTGAAGTAGGTAGGTATGTAGGTGTTTTGTGTACCTACCTACCTACCTATTTGTTTGTTTTTTTACTCAATGCAGAAATATAATGTTTTTATCTATTATAACGAGTACGAGGAAATACAAAAAATTCTAGGCACTTTAATTCGTTTAATTAAACCGACTTGCAAATATTGACCAAGCAACAGAAGATAGAACAGCTACTTTTCAAATTAAAAAAAAAGAATAAAATATAAATATAATATGCCACTAAGAGTATTATTTTTCATAATTCGGGATTCGTGCTAGATAACAAAATAAATAGGTAGCATGAATATGAGTGATGGAATAGTGCGGATTCAATCCTACGCCTTTCGGATCAAAGTCGAAGTAGCAATCCACTTGGCCAACTCGGCGGCATAGCAAAATACGCTAAAATGGAATCTGTTACGATTTGTTGGCAACATTATATAAATTTTAGTTTTATTCAAATTTAGTGCATAAATTGTTAATATTTAGAGGAATGAATACTTGCAGATGGAAAGTCACATCATCCTTTTGTAACCTGAAAGTTTCCAATATTTTAGGATATGCGAAAACTCTGCAATTTGGCATTTTATACTTACATCCTTCCGCGTGTACCGTGATTGACAAATGACGCGTAACCAGCGGCGCGCGGGGTTTTACATATGGAGAATGATTGTTGGTCCAAGGACCTTGGCTGCGGGGAAAGCATGTCAAAAATTGACAATGTCGTCTCCTTCTGAAGGAAGATAATTGCTCTGAGCACCGGAAACACGAATGTTGAATGAAGGAAATAAAAAGAAAAGATAGTTAATTGAGAGGTTAATAAAAAAAAATACCAAGATACGGTAATAACTTAAAAGGCGCTTTGTAGAAATAGTTTTTTTAATTTTTATGTAGGTACCTAGTTTTTTTTTTCTTATTTTAGTTAAAAAGTTGTTAAAAAATATATAAAAAACTTCGACCAAAATAATAAAAAATAGCTTCATTCACTAGGACAAATTTGCGTTGATCTTTGGTTGACTTTGATTGTTTGGAAAATATTAATCAATCAGCTGTTCACTCAGTTTACCAACCAACTTCACTCACAACAAAACAAAACAAAATAATGAAATGAAATTATCGCCATGCCAATGCGACGAAACTTGTTCGTACATGCTAGCGTAGTGATTATTTATAAAATCAATTCACTTTTTAAAGGTACCAGCTAATTTTAATTTGAAAGATTTCATAGAAAAATGAAAGATTTGCTCCGGTACTTATGTGTACTTATACATACTTAAGTCACGTACCTAATGAAAATTAATAAAAACTACACCATTCGATACATATAATTTAATACAATGGCTGGATCTAGCGGTAAGCGAACTCACCTGTAACTTATGAAGTGAAATAGTGAGCTGTACCTACATGATTTTGTACCATTATGTAGGTACTACATCATTAAATATTGTAGTTTCAGATGCGTCCGTGCTGAACCCTGAATTTTCTGTAAGGATAGTTGTTTGCGACCATTATTTAGCCAGGCCTACACCGGGCATTGATGTAATCTACTCAGAATTCAGAGGATCTGACATTAAACAGGTATACTTCGTGGAAGTCATGCTGCTAAAGTACTTTTTAAAATATGTAGTAGTTCATTACTCTACTTCGGCTTTGAGTTGTGTATCTTATAACTCAAAGCCGGAGCAGAGAGCATAGCTTGAGGCTTCTACGGACTTGGCCACATCATTTACACTTATTTTAGAAATCTATCACTTTATTATCACTTTATTACTATACAAATCTGATTAAAAAAAGGCTCTGACAATATTCTTGAATCATTATGTCCTAACTGTAGCTTACATGCTTTCAGGTTCCAGTTTTGAGGGTATTTGGGCCTACTCCGGAAGGTCGCAAAGCATGTCTACACATACATGGAGTGTTCCCCTATTTCTACATACCTTGCCCCACTTCTAACCCGGTACCCCAATACTTATATCAGGTTAGTTAGTTTGTATGAGTTAGTCAGGCCAACTCTAGTAAGATCATAATATTTGTAATGAAGAAAAATGTATGGCCAAAAATCCTATGTACCATGTTAATGTTACATGTTACAAATATATTACTTATTTAATCTAAAATATGTTGTATATCTTTTGCAGATAGCAGCTAGCTTGGACAAAGCTTTAAATATAGCTCTCAAACAAGCAAGCTCGGCAAATCAACATGTTTACAAAATATCCCTGGTTAAAGGATTGTAAGTTATGATTATTACTCACATTTAGTCAGCATCACCACACCAGCAATTGCTCTTTAAATTTTACTCATTTTCAATTGTTTCTAAAAACAATATGACCATATTTTAATCATTGTTTTGTGTATTCCTCAATCATTGCTTTGGCATTGCTCAAGGTACATTTTTAGGGCCCACATGTTCCATGCACTTCTAACCTTCTGACTCTTCTCAACATTCTTTATTGAATTTAAAACATTCATCTTACTACACAGTCCTTATCTCATTTCTAATTTACAGACCCTTTTATGGCTACCATGACAAAGAACACTTATACCTAAAAGTGTTCCTATACAGTCCTGGTCTGATAAAACAGGCAGTAGAACTATGCAGTAATGGCGCCATACTTGGCCAGCCCTTCCAGCCTCACGAATCACATCTCAACTTCACACTACAGTTCTTTATAGACTTCAACCTCTTTGGTATGAGCAACATAGACTTACAAACCGTGAAGTTTCGGAAATCAGGTTTGATACAAAACAGTAATGATCCTCTAGAAACCACAGATGAAGGACTTAAGCCTGAAAGCTCGTGTTTCTACGAGGCCGATTGTGTCGCCTCTCATATTATCAACAGACAAAGAATAGGTAAAGGAGATGGTATTGAAAATCCAGGATTAGAAGAAGTGTGGAACCAAGAGATAGAACGGCGCAAACAGTTAAATATGTCAATAGCATCAAAATCTCTTTCTCAAGGGAGACTTTCAGCTGAAGAAACAGAATCTCATCACAAGTTTGAACAGATATTACTCATCAAAATGTCTAATTTAGTTGACCAACCAGTGATTACTGAAGAAAACGCACAAAAGGCCTTGGAAGCTGTTTATTATCCAGCAGAGAGTTTAGAAGGGTCTCAACTGTTTAATGCAGTGGATGTTAGTGTACATCTACCAAATCAAACCCTTGGTGTCAGTATGAATGAAACTAAAACATATTTTGATGAAACATTAGTTGATGATATGGATAATACGATAGTTAATGAGAATATAGCTCTGAATTGCACTCTTCATTACAGTCAAGTTTTGTGTAGGTATCCTATATTATGCTCTTTTGAATTTACCAACATCAGTAAAGTTGTAATACTTCTGTATTTACTATAAGGTAATTGTATTTTTTTTTTTTGGATTTATTTTAGTAAACAGTGAAGATCTCGATCTAGTAGATATCCTTCAAGATATGGATGAGAAACCTGTGGAAGACGACAGTGTTATGGGAACACCAGTCAATGCTGAAAATGATGAGTTTAATTTAGATGAAGATGACGAATATTTACAAGCATACAATGATGAAACAATATGTCTTAATCCTGATAAAAGGTAACATTGTATCTTATGATAACACTATGTTCACACACAATACACAATAGTCTGCATTTGTTTTCTTTGTTTAAAACAACACACACTATACAATACAATTTCAGTAAAGATGAATCGCATACTGATGAAGATTCTCCTATGTGGAACGATTCATTTTGGGATGGGGCTAACATACCACAACTTGATGGGACATTTGATGATGATCGTAAGTACTTAGGAGCTGAATATTTACTACTACATGTCATGCAATATAGCAACTTTTAAATTATTCTCAAATTTTGTAGATGTCAAAAAAGTAAGGAAAAGGAAAATGAGACCTTTTAAATTAGGCTTGTCCAGACCTAAAGCTAAGAAAAAAGAAGTTGTCAAATCTGAAAATGAGGAAAGTATAGATAGTAAAATGGATATAAGTGAAGTAGATGAAATAAACGTCTCTAGAGAAACTATAGAAGATATATCAGACAGTCATTTGAAAAGAGCTGTTAAAACTGAACCTAAAAGTATTCGCGAACATTCCATAGATTGTGAAATCAAAGATGAAATTGAAAGTCCGTCAATATTAGAGTTAGTAGATAAAATATCAGATGATAAGGACAATTTACCGCTAAATGCTGCAGAAATGTATGATGTGCAGCACAATTTTGTACCTCAAGCTGGACCTTCAAATATGTACAGTAAAATCGATCAGACAAATGACTCATTTAACTCGGATTCTTCATTAGATGGGAATAATACGGGAATCATGAGCTTCTACACTTCGAAAGTTTTCGATTTGTCATTAGAAGTTGTTGATAACAATACACCTGAAAATAACCTTGTACAAAGTCATGAAATAAAAGTTAAAATTGAAAATTATGGCCAGAGTGAACTATCAGATAATGTTGAAATGAATCTAAAAAATAAACTTCACTGTTTTAAACGGAGCGATAGTTCTTTAAAAGTGATTACTCCGAAAATTAAACCACCAACCAGAAATTACATCTTATCTACACTAGAACAATATAAAATTCCGAAAATCATTCACCCTGAACCTTTTTACTCAAACTACAAAGATGTTGGCGCTAAAATAGAGGTTGGCCAGTTAGTTTTAAAACTACTAAGTAAATTGGCTCGAGACCAAAAACCCTTTGAAAAAGTCACAGAAACAAGTTTAGAAGAATGGCGACATTTACTCTTTATGCAAACGAATGAAATGTATCAAGAACAAACAAAACCTGATGGTTTGAGGACATTACTCGCTGGAAACAAGACTTGTTTGCTAGAACCTTTGAAAAGACCACCTACTAGTAAAGAAGTGAAGCAATGGATTGAAGACAAAGCTAAAACAACTATTGTTGAAAGTAAAGTCAACGATATTACCGAGAATATTGATGACTTAGATAATTCTCAAGCATTAGGACTTAATGAAGACGTTATAGATAGCAGTATAAGCTTGGAAAGTAATGATAAGGTAATTTTGAAATGCATACACTTACCTACTAAAAAACATAAAAGAAAACTTAAAGGCTGTTTTGTCCACAGGAAAAGTCAAATTTAGATAGTACTCTACAAGTAACTATGCAACCTGATGGATCATTTCTCTGCTTTGGTAGCAACAATATCCAGAATGAAATCAACTCTATAGAGGCACCTACAGTTGATGTAAGAATATTTATTAAGTTTTTAACCCTTTCGTCTCAGATATCGTGTTCTAAATTATAGATATGACCTTATTTTGCAGGTGAATTTCCTAACACTAATGTTAATTGAAGTACACACATCTGTAAGAGGTGATTTAAACCCAGACCCAGCATTCGATGCAATTGAAGCTGTTTTTGTAACAGTTACCAATGACTCTCCACCTGATCATTTCTTACCAAAACATCACACTGAAATACTAGTTGTAGACGACATGTCTCCACCTAAATATCTGGATAGATGTATTTTTAAAAATGTCACGTATGTTAGCAATGAGAATGAGATCATAGAAAGAGTGATAGATCTCGTGAAAAGCCACGACCCGGATATAATGTGCGGATACGAGATAGAAATGAATTCCTGGGGTTATTTATTAGAGCGAGCGCAGAATCTAGAGTTCGAAATCGTGAAGGAAGTATCTCGAATCACGGAGAAGTATCGCCAGAAAAGATTTAGAGGGGAAAATGAGAAAGATTTCGAAGGGAGGGTCATAGGAAGAGTGATGTTTAATGTTTGGCGTTTATTTCGGCATGAACTAGCGCTGTCCAGCTATAGTTTTGAAAACTGTATGTGGGAGGTTTTAAAAGAGAGAGTTCCGAAGTACAGTTATGCTCAGTTAGCAGAATGGTTTGGTGATGAGTCGAGGATACTGAGGTGGATTCCATGCGAGTACTATTTGACGCGATTATCCGGAACTGTAAGGATGTTGGAGAAACTCGATATTATAAGTAAGTCTTTAGTTACAAATCTTGAGTTATAGCTGAAGCTGTTAATAAAATACTTGCACTAAGCTTTTTGGTCTTTCCTCTTCATAAATATCACGTATGACGTAACGTATTTAATGCATATCATTTAGGTAAATAATAATTCAATTATCATTATCAGACAGGACATCGGAACTAGCAAGGCTCTTCGGCCTACAATGGTGGGAGGTTCTATCAAGAGGATCTCAGTTCAGAGTGGAGTCACTAATGCTGCGAGCCGCGAGACCTCTCAATCTGATCGCTCTGTCGCCCACTGTGAAACAGAGAGCTGCTATGCGGGCCCCGGAGTGTCTACCACTCATATTTGAACCTGGTAAGTCGTAAATCCATTGGTTGTAATATAACTGAATCTTAGCAAGTTATTAAGATGAGTCATTTTAGTGATTTATCAAAATGAGTTGTGAAATGTGATCATGACTGAATTCATAAGATGCGGGAGAATTCTTACAGACTTATATAGTCATTAGGTTCTTTGAAAATCTCTCTAGTTAGAGTATTTTTTTTTATCTTAGCTCGCGTGCGAATGTTCTTTCAATATGCATATATTTTCTACATGATAAATTGTTGAAGAGAAATAATGACAGAATTTCATGTTTGTGTACAGAGTCCCGGTTTTACACCGATCCGATGATAGTCCTAGACTTCCAGAGTTTGTATCCGTCCATGATGATTGCCTACAACTACTGCTTCTCTACCTGCATCGGCAGAGTTCAAAACATCAATGGGTATGTACTTGATAGTTATACTGCCGTAATTTATAATTTTAATACGCCTCCTTACTAATGGTCGTAACACTCTTTCAAGAAATATATCAATAACGTTACATATATAGCTACATACATTATGGACTAGAAACAGAGCAGCACCAAACACGTCACCTTGAGCTACACCAAAAACACATCTTAAGACACATATCCTACTTCTGTTTGTAAAAACGTGCCAAGTTAATCATGAACATCATGTTCCAAGTAATGAAATCCTAATTTAAATCATTAAAATTATTTCAGTGAGGCAGCGTACGAATTTGGAGCATGGCGTCTTCGTATCCCTAAAACAAAGCTCGAAACACTAGTCAAGAAAGGTCTAGTGCATTTTTCTCCCGTCGGCGTAGGTTTCGTAAAATCCTCTGTAAGACGAGGTGTATTGCCAGCTTTACTACGAAGAATTCTAGCAGCTAGACAAGCTGTGAAAAAGAGTATGAAAATGCAGACCGATGAGGCTGTGAAGAAAGCTATGCATTCAAGGCAACTAGGTTTGTCAACTTACCATGCTATTAATAATGTTGTAAATTATCATTGTTCATACATTATGCACAAAAAAGATTTTTTTGCATTTGGAATACTAATCGTTTTTCCTTTACTGCTTCAAGCTTCTAACAGTAGGTGTATTTTATATAGCGCTGTATGGTTATGCCTTAGCTATCTTTTCGTATGGTTTAATGTTATGGGGAAACATTAGAACTCATTAAAACAAATATTATAATATTATCAAAGACAACAGAGGAATCCTCTGTTGTCTGTGCCTCTACTAATAATAACAAAATACAATGCTATTAGTTGTGTGCTACATTTTACCATAAAATCATATATTGCATATTCCAGTTTCTATCAAATACAACAAACTCATGCATTATTTCCAGGTTTAAAGTTAATAGCAAACGTGACATACGGATACACGGCAGCTAACTTCAGCGGTCGGATGCCGTGTGTGGAGGTCGGAGACAGCGTTGTTTCTAAGGGAAGGGAGACCTTGGAACGAGCTATCAAACTAGTGAGGAATAGCACTAAGTGGAATGTAAAGGTATTACAATTTGAACTATCTATATCTATACTAATATTATAAAGAGGTAAAATTTGTTTCTTTGTTTGTATGATTGTTTGTTTGACGGAGGTAATCGCCGAAACTACTCAACCGATTTCAAAAATTCTTTCACGGGTGTGTAGAATGGACTGTCCGGGTGGTTATAGGCTATGTTTTATCGCACAAAAGTATTGTAAGGCATTTTTCCCTGGTGGAAGGAGTTGCGTTGGAACAGGCAATAGAGTCACCTAGCAGCTAGGTGACTCTATTAGGATCTCTCTAGGATTACTTTTATAAATGTACAGTCTTATAAACTAGGTCCTAGTTTATGTACATTTTGAAGTAATCCTTGAGGTCCTACAGACATAATCACATTTTTGTTTCTTTCAAATATTAACTGAAATGTTAATTTCCAGGTGGTATACGGCGACACCGATTCAATGTTCGTACTTGTCCCTGGCGCGACGCGCGCTGAGGCCTTCGCTATTGGTCAGGAGATAGCAGACGCTGTCACCGCTGACAACCCATCGCCTGTCGCGCTTAAACTTGAAAAAGTAATACACATGCATAATTAAAAATCTTATAAAAACTAGAATTCAATTTCGTAAGAAACAAGCAATTTCTTACAATCTCGTGGAGTTCAGTAATTTTATGGGACCCCCATGCAATGTCTCTTCAAAAAAATGATTTTTACCCTTCTGCCATCCTCCTACAAAGGATACAAACTTTTAGATCTGAAAATTATACGTCAGTCGTGATCTACGAGTACAACTATTACAATTTATCTATACTAATATTATGAAGAGGTGATGGTTGTTTGTTTGTTTGACGGAGGTAATTTCCAAAACTACTCGGCCGATTTCAAAAATTCTTTCACCGATGTGTAGAATGGACTGCCGGTATGGTTATAGGCTATATTTTATGCCGGCGGTTCCATTAGTACCTACACTACACCCATGCAAAGGGACGTGCTGCTAGTTGGATTACAAATTTGTCTGATGCTAAATGGACCATGCTAGATCTCAAAAGTTTTATTTATATTGCTAATAAAATAACACCTTAGGTATACCAGCCATGTATTCTTCAAACCAAGAAGCGTTACGTGGGCTACATGTACGAAAGCGCCGACCAAGAGAAGCCGGTCTACGAAGCGAAGGGCATTGAGACTGTTAGAAGAGATGGCTGCCCGGCAGGAGTGAAGGTAATTTAGACCATGTTCACAAAAATAGAACTTAATATAATTTTAAATTTCGCGATCTTTAGACTAAACTAGCTAAACTCACCCAGACTCGAGACAAATATTTGCAGATCATGCAAACATTTGTCCCGCTTTGGGAATCGAACCCACAACCTCTGTTTCTCAGGCCTGCGCCACCGAGGCAAAATAATATTTCGAATAAGAGTACGAATCCGCGCCATACACAGCTAACCATATTATTTATTAATTTCAGCTGCTAAAACAAGCGTTATGCGAGCTATTCGAGACAGGCGACATGTCGCGCGTGAAACGCACCGTGTGCTCTGTTTTGTCGCGATTAGCGCGCGGCACCTTACCCGTGCAAGACTTGTTGTTCACGAGGGAATATCACGGACCGGCTGGGTATAAGGGACAGACTACCGCTCCGCCTAATGAGATTGCACTGTGAGTATATCCCACTTCCTATCCTATCCTATTACCCTACTTCCTACTAATATTATAAATGTGAAAGTTTGTGAGAATGTATGTATGTTTGTTATTCTTTCACGCAAAAATGGCTGGACCGATTTGGTTGAAATTGGGTATGTAGATACCCTGGATTAAAACATAGGCTTTTTATAGCGATATTCCCGCGGGAACCGGACTTACGCGGGTGAAACCGTGGGGCGCAGCTAGTAAGGAATTGTGAAAGGTACATTTAAAACATGAAAGTTAGTTCGTAAAGTTAAACTAGATGGCGTTAAGCAGATATTTGAAGACAAATTGAAATCACTCATAGACGAGCTTTTAGAAATCTTCCAAGTTTATGAGTAACAAAGTTATTGTTTAATGATTCCAGCCGTCTTCTATCCCGCGACCGTCGTTCCGTCCCTCGCACCGGCTCCCGAGTCTCCTGGCTAGTGACGGCGGGCGCGCCCGGCACCGCCCTCTGCCGTCTGGCGCGATCTCCCGCCGAAGTGGCGCGCGAGCCGGGACTTACGCCACATGTGGCGTATTACGCGGCCCGGGCAATACTACCGCCGCTGCATCGCTGTCTGTCGTTACGCGGCGCTGTTGTACTTGAATGGTGAGTAGGTTATTGTAATTGGTGCTCATCTCGCTCTGCTTTCTGCCGCGATCACCCCCGAACTAGCGCGAAAGCCGGGACTTAGGCCACATGTGGCGTATTTCGTGGCGAGGGCAATACTGCCGTGCTAGTTTCTGCAACGTTAAACGAAGAAAAAACGTTCACTAACTAACTTATTAACTATTGCTTTTTACCAATTACAGGTGGAACGAACTAGGCTACACGCGCGAATCACAACAAAGAGAGACAACACGCGGCGGCATCGCTAGATACATGGCCCGCGAGCGTTGCGTCTCATGCGGCGCTAGGGGAGTGAGAGGGATGGCGATATGTACCGTCTGTGCAGAGACAGATACTTCTAGAGCGGCCGTCACTATCGCCGTGAGAGGGAACGCGGCTAGGACGCATGTTAGCTACTGTGACGATGTGAGTAGGCTGTCTCATGCGGTGCTAGGGGAGTGAGAGAAATGGCGATATATACTTCTACTTTAGAGCGGTGTGATTAGTCTGTCTGTGGTTCTCTTGCAGTGCCCCCCCGCTACAATCTGAATTGTTATCATACTCGCAAATTTCATTAACACAGGTTATAAGTTCCGAACGTAACGTAAGTGCCAATTCATTCGCTATCTGAGGAGTCTCAAATTCCAGATCTGTACATCATGCTGTGGTCACAAGTACCCGTCTGCTTGCGAGAACACAGAGTGTCCGGTTTTCTTCCGTCGGATCACCGCGCGGCAGAAACTCGATCATATTCATGAGGTGGTCTCGAATTTGCCTCATCAATTCGACAAGGAACATTTTGAATTTTAATTTGTGATATTATTTCTAAGTTAAATTATGAAATAAAGTATTTTTATTTACCTAAATCCTGTTTAATATCAAATTGAATATAATATCCTGGTTAAACCCGCTGACACCTACGGCTACGGCCTGTCTGTGTACCATAAGTTTTCGAATTGTATATGGATTCTCATACATTTGTAATACTTGACTCGGTATCCAGGATAGTACCTAGTGCTACGGTAAATTGGTGATAGATGATAGGTACCATTTATTTTCTTACGCACTGCCGCTTGGCACTACTAGTAGAGACTACTATCATTAAAAGTTTCTGCTTCTGCCTTTTCTATTCTGTAATTGTAGACTAGGCTAAAGGAAAACAAATTTGTAGGTAAGTATTTATTTTTATTCATGAGAAATACTTATGTATACAAACAATTAGAACTAACTTTACTAAACCCTTGTATATTGATTTATCTCTTATGGAATCGCAGTTTGCAGAATTTATTAACTACTAAGTTATTTATTTCCTTATTTAGAAAAACATGAATATAACATTATGTTTCAGTCAAGCAATGAAGTTCTATCTTATACAAACTCGAAACTGAAATACCAACATACACACTAAATAAAAAAATATTTACACTACAATATACGCACCACATATTTTGTTCATTAACATTCTCCCTCTTAGTATTGGATATTTGTAACTCTATGCGCAGTTTTCAATTTTTGCCCCGCATGAGATACGCTTTGTATAAAATAGGCGAGCGTGCAAAATCGCGATCATTCTCCATCATGTGTAGCATATCCCGAAGGTTAATGCGTTTCAGACGAGTTCGCAACGCTACCTGGCCACGACCAGTGTTGCTGTTGGAAGAAGTACCGCCGCTGGAAGACGGAGCGGCTTCCCCGGGTCCATCTAACCGAGCCTTCTTCCTCGGCCCTATAGCCTGCAACGCCGTCAAGTTAGCCTCACGTTGCCGAAGCTCCTCTAACTCAGCCCGCTGCATTTCCTTAGCTTTAGCTTTCAACTTAGCCTGTTCAGGATCCTCATTTTTAGAGCGCGACTTAGCCGCACGTAATAACATCTCTCGCTCGGAATCTTCCCGACGTTTCTTGTCCACTCGGTCTAGTTCCTCTAGGAATTTCAATTGGCCTTTCACATCTTGCGTCACTTCATAACGGCCGTCGGTCTTGGTCACCGGGTCAATGCGGTGCTGTGTGACGCATGTCAGCTTCTCCACAATGGTTTTGAGTCTCTCTTGCAGCGCGTGACTCATCAGCGCGGCGACTTCCGGCGCGGGCTCGTCTAATCCCTGTTTTGAGCAGATTGCTTTGATCCGCGCCATCATCGCAGTATTAGGTATTAAATACTCATCTTTGCAAGACCGAATCTGAGTGCCGATCATGTCTGTGTTTCCTAGAATACGCTGAGTTTCCTCCTGAAGGTTGACGCCTCCCATGGCCGCTACGTCGTTGATATCGTCATCGCCTGCCATTTTATCATCGGAGAAATGTGCTGGAAACACTGTTGGCTTCCTTTCTTTCTCTTTGAGGAGCGATTTTCCGGGAGTTAGGACAGTCGATAGTGCTGCAGAAGGTTGACGTTGGAAATTTGCTTTGTTATTCACTATTATCTTACCCGCTTCAATGTTTTTGTTCACAACAGGGAGCTTTGTGTGAACCGGTATATTTTGTAGAACAGCAATGGAGCCACCTGGCTTAGGTGCAGTCTTCATAGGTAAGTTCAGTGGTACATTTGCTGTTATGATTGTTGATTGTGGAGCTATGTTAGGGAATGCAACATGTTGTGGAGGGGCGTTGATACCCTCTATCACTAACTCCTTCAGAACTAGTGATTGTCGCAGCAATGGTAGACTTTTTTTCAAGAAGCCAATCAAGCATGGTTGAGGACTTGCATTTAGCAACCTTTCTAGTCTATCACAAAATTCATCAGGTTCTACTTGACTGTCAATCAGCTCTTGAATCAAGTTTCGTACATTACTCTCTACTGAAGGTGGTTCTTTGCTGGAAAGGTCCAGAAGATTGGCCAGAAAGTTACGGCATTTTTCTTTGGTATTACTTTCCAATTGTGGCTTGATAACTTGAGCATTGGAAAAGTTTGAGTTCAAGATGGTTGGTTGAGGATTTTGAACATTGGACACATGGGGTGCGTTGACCATTGATTGTGAAAGCTGTTGGATGGGCATCGCCATTTGACCCATGGAGCCTAGTGAAGCCACACTGGTAGCCACTGTAGCCACGCCGGAGTGCGCCGGAGTAGCCAGCCGGATAGCCTGCGAAGATGGGGCATTTAGTGATCCACTCCCTGGTGCAGGCCCCACTCTCAGCAGTTGATATTGGCCATTTTCAGTCTTCAACAATAAATGACCCTGTTGACCCGCTTGAAGCGTCTGCAGAGTTTGCATTGTTATGCCAGGCGGTCCAGGCCTCGTATTGACAACTTGTGGAGATCCTATCACCACTCTTGGAGAAACTGCGGCAACAGACTTCTGAGCAGAAACAGACGGCGCTCCTGGCCTCATATTTAATATCTGAACGTTCGGTATGATATTCGGCTGGCCAGAGCCAAGGTTCTGTGCAGTAACTACAACATTCTGACCACTTGAATTGACGGACATGGGAACAGTCACCATGCCAGGCTGTAAGCCTCCCGTCTGTCCTGAACTCAGGTTGGGGTTTCCTGGCTGCTGCATGATTAGAAAGTTTCTGTATTACTTACAACCAAGACGGTAAAATTTAGTTTTTGTTTCAATGTTTACGAGTTTTGATACTGAAAATCTCACATTTATGATGACGGCATATAAGGATGGAATATGGATTCCAATTCTAATTCACTCTATTGCACAAAACAATAATGTACGACACAGAATTTCCAGGCACTCAACAAATTATACAAAAAGAAGCCAAATCAAATCTAACAAGAAGACATGACATGACACAGTCAGGCAGGTCGCCATTTTCCCATAGATAGATAAACTCTACACTACATCCAGGGATGTTAGACGGCCACTTGGAAATCCTTGTACCGAGCTGGCTGAAAACTGGTATCGGAGGGAGAAAACTGGTACGCCTGTGCTCCGCTCCGGAAAAATTCAATAATTGATCATTTCTAGTTAATAATACGCGATTCTTTCATCAATTGAAGCATGTTAACCATTCAGTCCATTCACAAGCACGTACAATATAGTACAAATGAGTATAGTTGCGTTGAAAAAAAAAAAAATTATTTGTGGGAGTTGAACCCGGGACTTTCAGATCGTGAGCGGAGCACCTTACCATTGCGCTATCAAGTACATTTCAAGGTGGTTGATGGAAAATGGTACCTGTTTATCGAGACTGCTTGTTATAAAAATGTTTTATATTATAAGGAAATCTGATTGGAATTTTTTTTTTACATGCATCTTTGAAATTTTCCGGTTATTCTATATGGTCAGTGTATTTTTGTCGGTCAAGGGGGAATCTTGGTATTTTTGCGTACCAGGACCGAGTAGTCTTGGTACATGGTACGTGAAACCAAAACCTGGTATGTTTACCAAGAAGTTGGTACGTCTAACATCCCTGTCTACATCTCTACTCTGCGTCTCTGCCTGCATTTTATTTTCCAGTGTTGCTATGCTAGAGCTAGCTAATTATTCCATGAACTGCATTGCAAAGGAGATGTTCTAAAGTGGTATTTTATTCTGATGAAAAAAGAAGCAATACGAATTAAACATAATTGGAAACCTAATTTTTTATACTATCGGATGTGAACAAAATCATATATTTTTAATCCCACGATTTTTCTACAAAAAATATTTAAAAAGTCGCAAATTCATCCACTACGGCCACACTGAACCACAATAAAAGGGCTAAGATGAATGTCACTGTCATATTGAGTGAGACATTATGTCAGTATCAAATGGATTTTCCGATCATCATTCATTCTTTTCATTCAGTACTGTCAATTGTATTTGTATTGACGTTGACAGTGACGGAACTTTTAAAAATGTCATTATTAGAAACACAAAGTTGGAGTGAGACAAAAACTCATTTTCATAGAGATCGTATGGCACTATCTCTTTCTTGAGACGCGTTACAGGGTTGCAAGCAAAACTTTTTTCAATGTTTTTTTTTAGAAAAACGGGGGGCAGGAAAAATAATAAAAAATTATAAATAATCATGAAATAGTTATATGTTTAATTACGTATAGTTTTTATCTTGCTTCTTTTTTCAAAATATTTTAATACCAGCCCCCATACATTTTTGGAACATCTCCTTGTACTCAATCTTTCCATCAGTCGAAAAATTTCGATTGTCTTGTATGTCTAAACATTGTCAGATGTCAGTGTCAGTTTAGTTAATCAGTCAGCCTCACTTCACAAAAGGGGTTATTACACTACGCGGTATTCAGACAGTCTTAGTACGACTGTCTTAAAATCTAACTAGGACTAGCCATCACCCACCATCCATCAGTCAGCCAGCTACACAACAAATAAATACAAAGTTTCATTTTATCAAATTCTAATAATTCTGTACTACTTTACTTGTTTAAAAGTGTGCGATTAAAATAAAACTTTAGTTAAAGTAGAAGGTATGTATTTAACTCAAGCCATAATGCTGAAACCATAGTAAATACACTACCTACTACTTCATTTTACTTGGGTTAGTCATAATCATAATAATAATGTTTATCTTCCAGTGCTGGACAATAACAACTTTAGTTATACCTACTTTTAAGTATACCTAAATAACTAGATTTATCTCCAAATAATTAATAATCTAAAAAGTCTGTTGATAGAGAAGTCTAAACAAAGATTCTTTCATTTTATTTTATAAACCTAAACTTACATAGGCAGGCTCTGCGTGAATCCAGGTACTTACTTGATTTGGTACCCACAGCTAAAATAAACTGATCAAAATGATGGATCGGAACATAGAGCTACGTAAATTACCTGCAGACTGCTTGAGCCCTGTTGAAGAAGCTTTGGAAACAAATGAAGATTGGAAGAGATTTATGAGCTTGATACCAAAGAGCCTCGAAAGTTTAAACAATGAATGTTATGAGCCGAAATATAATGGTGAAGACATTGGGTTAGTATAAAAACCATATAACATTTTTTTCAAACTTGTATGTAGTAGGCTGTGTTAATAAGCTGTTTATTTATTGTGGAGTCTTGACTCCACATTAAATAAAGAAAGAAAGAATACATTTATTTGGGAACAACAGCACAGACTACATTACAATAACATACAAACAGATTTGCTCTTTGAAAATTTGATTGCCAACAAGTCAGATGGGTATTAAGTAACTATTTGATTTGTTTATTGTATTAGTAAGCATAATAGAAATCCTTTTATACATTTAATGAATATTTCTTAAGTTCCCTTTTAATCTTTATTTTTATTACAGGTTGATTGAAAATCATGCCAATGAGACCAAAGTAAAGTGTGCCAAAGTGTTATTTGCTGAATGGGGAACATCTGGCCGTATCAGGCCAACACTAAACACACTTTTAACTCTCCTTGTAAAGGCTGAAATGTTCAAAGCTGCAGATGCAATTGCAAACATACTAGGAAGTTAGTACTTCTGTTATATTAGCCTATTTTAATTAAAAAGAACCAGTTTCACTGTCATAACAAACTGAAACATTCATACAGACTACTACCTGCTACCTATCACAAAGTACTTTGTAATTTTAAATCAGTTAAATCATTTTCTTATAAGAATCCATACAAAATTTCGCATTTACTATGATAGTTTGATATGATTATGACTATTGCCAAGATGAGGAAGATAAATCATTTATGAAATTTAGATTCTTAAAGCTATGTCACAATAATCTAATTGTTTCAGTACCTCCACCTGAAAGACCTGTTTCAGGTCCGGCTGCAGCCATCAACACCAGCATCACAGATCTGCTCAACACAGACAGCTCCACAAAGCTACTGAGCTCGTCAACAAGCGACCGCTGTAACGACTCCACAAAAAAGCTAAAATCCCACAATCTTATCGAGTTCTCTGCAAACATAAATAGTATATTGCAACACAATCAATCCGAACCTGATACAGTAAGTGATATGATGAAGTTTACCAAAACAGTGGAATCTCAGTATCTTCCCGCATCAGACATTCTTAACCCAAAAACAAATGCAGTAGACAGTGCAATATCAGTAACATCAAAGTCTACAGGCTATTCTGGTACTTCACACACTCATCCTCCACCCACACAAGGGGAAACATCACAATCCAGCAATTCTAAAGACAATGTATTTCAAGATATACTACAAGATGATGACCTAATTCAATTTGAATTTAAACATTTAGAAGAGATAACAAATGACTTTAAGGGCACCCTTATAGGTTCAGGAGGGTTTGGTGATGTGTTTCTGGGCACTCATGATGCATTGGGCTTACTGGCAGTGAAAAAAGTACACAACAAACTGTCATTTGAACTAGTTTCAAAGATGTTTAATACTGAAGTCAGATCTTTGTCCCTGCTTCGTCATCAAAACATTGTACCCATACTAGGTTTCTCTCTGGACGGACCTGACCGATGTATAGTCTGTGAGTATATTGAAGGTGGTTCATTGAGGAAAAATATAGCTGATAAAGTATTAAATAAACAGCAGAGAATGGATATTATGGTAGGTACTGCAGAAGGTTTGAAATATGTACACAGTACAGCAAAACCTACTAATCCTTTAGCTTCTAGGAAGGCTTATTTTATCCATGGTGATGTGAAAAGTCTTAACATCCTTCTCACAACAGATTGTATACCTAAGTTGTGCGACTTTGGCTTAGCCAAGCAGTTTGATAACACTTATGTTACAGGAAAAATATTAGGTACCCAATTTTATATGTCACCAGAAAGTCTTACCGGGACCATTACCCAGAAGAGTGATGTTTATAGCTATGGGATAGTTTTGTTAGAGCTATTGACTGGATTAGATGTAGTAGTTAATGAAGATGGTGCTTATATGAACATAAAAACTTATCTAGAAGAATACAGTAATAAAGGTGAGATATCAGAACTTGTAGACAAAGTTGTTGGTGAATGGATAGAAGCTCAGAGTATTTATGGCATAGCTAAATCGTGTTTGAAATATGAGCCTTCTGAACGACCATCAATGGTTCAAATTTGTTCTGAACTGCTTAAAATGTAAAAGAAGGGGATGTTATGATAACAATAGAATATTAAGGACTTAAAATGTTTCTTTGTACAAATTTGTGATAAGATAATTAATTGTTAAGAGCTTCTAACTATTTTATATTGTGTCTACATTGTTTTGTTTAAAAAGGTAATACATTAAAAAATCACAAACTGTTTCTAAATAAAGTTTTATTGATACAATTTCAAAATTTTACTTTTGATTTCTTCCAGCTTCTCATTAAAATCGGGAGATTTTATTTCGGACTTATTTAGATTTTTGTATATTGCGATTTGCTCTTCTTTTGTACAGAGAGTGACTAGTGACACTATTAAATCCTGGATTACAGACGCTATTGACTCCTTCCTGGATACATATAGTAGTTTGATGAGTGCAGACAGTATTTTATGATCTGTGGAGAGCTGCCATGAAAACCAGCAATGTGTGATCCACGCTTGCAGACACTGAAATAGTAAAAGAGTTAATAAACATCATGTTTAGAAGGACAAGGGTTTATTAGAAAAGTGTGTCTAAAGGTACTAATATTATAATGAGGTTATGTTGGTATGTTTTTTTGTTTTTTTTTTGTAGGGGGTAATCTGTGAAACTACTCCAATTTCATAAATAATTTCACCATAAACATAGGCTCTATTTCATCCTGGTAAAATCCTGGGTACAGCCGTGCAAAGCCGGAAAGGGTTGATATTAACTTAATTTTTTTAACAAAGCTCTATCTCATGTTATTTTATAGTATATATATATATTTATAGTTAGTTTTATAGTAGGTACCTACCTATAGCTCAGACTCTTCATACAGTATTATGTTCTGTGCTTCATACCTACCTCTAAAACATCTACAAGAAGAATATCAGCCACAGCATCATTGCAACAAATATGAATGTTGTCAAGCAGGACTAGCTTCAGCAGTTTCTTATTGACACAATTCTCTTTGTGCACAAGTATTGCCTCTTTGAGGTACCGGACACAAACTGTCTTCCTGTGCAAGTTAGACTCCATGTGTAGCTGTTCCAACATACTGCCAAATACCTCATCTGCTTTGATTTTCTGAAAAAATAGGAATTACTTTTATTATTAAATGGATGCAAGGAATAAATAATAGCATTATAGCTCTGTTTATCAAGGACTTTTTTAGCTCAGACAGCTGTTATATCTGTTGCTATCTCTTTTCATTGATGTAAGAATAATGTGAAAAAAGCATTGTTAAATTAGAAATTAACATAAATAATGGAGTAAATTTACAGAGGCTCCTTTTATAAATCTGATTGGAGTGACAGAAAGCTGAATGAACACAGAGATGACTGCGGCCGCGCACAATGTACAATAGCAAGTGGGTCCTGGGCACCCAACGTGATAGTGTTTATGCCATTTTCTTAACCATTCACCAATGCAATGTAGGACATAACTGTCATTGGTTACATAAACATTCATAAATAAAGAAGAACCTAATCTTGATATTTTACTGAAAGATTACGAAAATATGTAGGTATTATATCTTTGGATTGTTAAAAAAACATTTTGTTACTAACCTTTACATCAGATGGAAGCACTTTTATTAAACTTAAAAGACTCTGAAGAACCAGTCCTGTTATTTCCACATCCTTTATAGGCATTGTCTTTTTAAGAGTACTGTACAAAACTTCATAGTAATTGCCAGTTTTAAAATGCTTCTCATTCTAAAATGAAAATGGTTATTGAATATTTTTGTGGACACAGAAACAAATTCGAAATATATAGTAGTGGGATTAATAATAATAGTGTTAAATTATGTGCAGGTAAATACTTACACAGTAGATAAACATTTTGTGTCACATGAAATGATGAGGGCACTTACCAAACATTCCAATAATGAGTTGCAACACTTTAGGCCTTTGATTTTGTTCTCATTGAGGCTGTCATCAATGAAGAGCAAACATATAGGAAATGTATTCACTGGATTTATTTTAATATTATAATCCTGAAAAAGAATGTGTAATCATCTCATATCAAACAAGTAAAGTTTACTTAAACTGTATAAGAAATGAACAGAATATTTTATCAATTAAAATGGTTTCTAACATTTTTCTGTAAACACTGAGCAAAAGATGCCTCCATTCCAAATATCTAGTTTCGTTGTATAGTGAAAAAAAGATGGGCCTTTACAGCTTTACCACATGATTTAAATACTGTCAGGAGGCTATTTTTGCCTTCACATAATGAGATGTAGTTGAGATAGGTAGAATAGCTTGCCCAGCATCTCTTGAGCATAATAAT
This sequence comes from Xanthorhoe spadicearia, assembly GCA_947086425.1. Classification (NCBI taxonomy): domain Eukaryota; kingdom Metazoa; phylum Arthropoda; class Insecta; order Lepidoptera; family Geometridae; genus Xanthorhoe; species Xanthorhoe spadicearia. The sequence goes on along the minus strand of OX352204.1, from coordinate 7,862,729 downwards.
TTCACCTAAACCACCCTCTCAGCTTAGCTGGCCATATGTACAGGAAAAATAATGGGCCCTATGGGGCTGACTAGCCGCGGGTTTCTGTAAAATGTTTTTTCCTTTGCCGAAGCTTGTAAGGCAGTTGTAGTATAGTAATAAAATTGATGTAGGTACCTTCACATCTCTCATCAGTGAGCAATACACATCTATAAGGCCAGGATATCTCTTAAAATCTTCCGATGCTAGTTTTGAGTTCAAATCTAGCATAACATTGTCAAAGACTTCTTGGGCATTGCAGAAGTCACTACCTTGGAGGACACTCTCCAATGATGAAACTCCAGATTTATCTAACACTTGATTCATTTTTTCAGAGCATCTAAAGCATATTCAACTAATGTTTTTAGTATTGCTTAGAGAAAACTATAGCTCGTAAAAAAGAAAAACAATCTGAAATCAAAACAAACTTTATCGTGCAAACTTGCCTTCTTCTTCTTTTATTTCTGGCGGCTGTCAGTGACAGTCTGTCACGGGTGTGGTCTATCTATGTCAATGTCTAAATGACGGACAATTTTATTTTTATTCTATTTTATGTCAGTGTCAGTTGTATGTCGCACACTTCAACTTCACTGTCATTCACATTCACTATTCGAATCGACACAACACCACAGAGTACATTTGTTTATACTATAGACTGACCTCTTGAGTATTATGTTCTGTGATACTGACAACACACAAGACAGCTCCGCTCCGACGAAAAGGAAAATTATATAATTTTAGTAAATAAATAGGTTTTCTCATAGTATTTGTAGTTTCAACTGTATGAATTGCGTTGATATCATTTAGCATTATGCTGAAGTAAGTCCTTGATTCATTAAATTAGTTGTGTTATAAAAATGAAATACCTAGGTAAGTACATAATCGTCATCTTTCAGGTTTGGAGTAAAATCTGCTGTTCTCGGTTCAGCTTTGTACTACACAATTGATAAAGGAGTATGGAAAGACAGTGCAACCACGAGTGCTATTTATGATGAATTGGAAAACGGAGTGTCACCTTACGTCGGTGAACTGAAGAAACAAATCCCCTACGAAGTATGTGCTATGACTTGTGATGGTAACCTTCAAATCTTTATGAAATCTAATTAGGATTTCATTGTTACAGCTTCCCCCTCTTCCAACAAATGATAGGTTATCATATTTGATGAAATACTATTGGAATTGTGGAGTGAAGAGTACATTCAACTTTCTTGTGGACCTCCCATCTCACACAAGTAATGCTGCAGTCAAGACATATGAATTCATTTCATCTTCATTTGATGCTGTAGATCAACCTGCTGGTACCAGCCAAGAAAAATGAATCAACTAGAAACATTTAAAATTACTAGATTATTTATTAACTGTGCAATGTTAGTTTCATCATCAACTCTCAAGAAACACTGAAGGAAAAAATGAAAATGAACTCTTAGTTTAAATTTTTATCCTGAAATTTAGATTGTCAAGCAATGCCTTTCAATATAAACTCACTGATGAAATAAAAAACATATGTTATAAAAACAGCCCACAATTGTGGCACAGTTTGATTTATTCCCTTCTCACAATGTCACATTTTTACATTCTCAAAATCCATTCAAGAAACATTTCCAAGCTCTTAAATTCCACATTGATCAACAAATATTGCATTGGAATTGCACAAATTATTGCAAGAATTACACATCAATAAATTGCCATAACATCACATCACAAATTTACAAAGAAAGTTGCTTTCTCCTCGATTGGATATTGTAGAGAAAACAAAGTGAGAATGGTTTTGTGCACTTCACAATGATCACAATTTACATTAGTCACTAAGGAATGGTCTTGAACAGTAGCCTGTTTTCATAGCATTTATAATCTATTTCCTGCATGTTACCAATTTAGTCAATGCCTCACCAGGAGTGGGATTTTGTAACAGTAAGCTTATATTTACATAAAGAGTGTAATATGGGAACATGAAAAGTTTAACAGGATGTTTCAAACATAAATATTTTTTGTCAATTTCTGAGCAGTTTGGAGAAATATACACAGTAAGTTTTTTATAATTTTAGGCAATCCCACAGAATAAGGCAATTAACTTTGTACATAAATCGTCCAAGTATTAACAATTTTAAAAAATCCATTTAATTTACAGAACAAGCCATTTCTTGCTTGAAATCAAGATAATATCAATAACTTGGTTTGCTTCACCCAACAATATTATTCCGAGATTTATGTCCAAAGGAGTGTGGAAGGGGGAAGTGTGTTCATTTATTAATGTTGCAGTTAAGAGTGTTGCTAGGCAACAGCTGCTTCTACTTCCATAGGTTCCTCAGCACCAGCTTTCTTTTTCTTCTTCTTGTTGGCTTTCGCAGAAGAGTTCAGGATGGCCTGTGGGAAAAGTATCAATAATAATAAAGGTGCAAAACAAAGTTTTCATTACGAGTGTTGCAAATCATACTTGTAAAGATTGATGCTAATAATGTAATTCACTCTATGGACAAATTCACAGATATTTGTTATAATTTTTAATAAAAATCAGAATGTATTAAAACAATGTTGTATTATTTTTAACCAAAGCACAATAATGTACAATGGTACAAAAAATATACATTCACTTTACCCTGTGCTTGTTCAAGTCACATGACTTGGCACTGTGCCTTGAAAGATAACAGGGGTTAAAATAAATACATGTAGTTTTAACTTACATTGAGCTCTGGGTCTTTGATGGAGCGTTCACTCTTGCACTGACTCTTATCAAAGGGAAGGCCGGTGATGCGGTGTGTGCCACTCGGTAACAGTAATACTGTGAACTTGAATTGGGCTACAAGTTCACCTGGGCGCTCATACAAAACCTGATAAGATAATAAACAAAGCATAAGTGCAAATAGTGTTTAACAATGTCAATTAAAATGGACAAGAAGAAAGAAGACGTAAAATAGAATGGTTTTGATAATGTATTTACCTGGAAGGGCTCAATAAGCTTGTGGTTGACACATTCAACAACTCCTAGCCTTGCACTAGTCTCTTTGTCAAAGCTACGTAGGTTGAAGGGCATTGATCCATGCTTGTTGCGAACCTGAAGACAAACTATTCATTAGAAACATCATCATCATCATTATAACAGTGGATTGACAATACAATTAGATTGTGTACAAATGTTGTGATGTTTTATACCAACATACCATTAAATATATATTGGTTCAAACACATCACTGTAATATACCCAGAAGAGAGTGAAACTGCAATTATGCAATAACAAAATATGCAACTTCTGGGTGGTAACAAAATTCTATTCTATTCTACCCAGCCGGTAACACCCACTGCTGGGTAAAGGCCTCTTCTCTATCACGCCACTCTTGGCGATGTTGTGCCATCCGGATCCACTGCTCTCCTACCGCCCTCACAATATCGTCCGACCATCGGGCAGGTGGTCTGCCCCGAGGCCGACAAAATGCATAGATAGATATTATTTACCTCACTGTAGAACATTCTGGATGCCTTCAATTTTAGTTGATAAACCTCTTCAGTTTTTTTGTATATTGTACACCTGGTGTCCATTTCTCGACCCTAAAAATATTATAAAAACTGTTGTTAAAAATATTTGTATTCGGTTCTTCACAATCAAAACATTTATAAATTTAAGTGTCAGTAATCAAAAACCACAACGCTATCTTAGCTTTATGGTCAAGAGTCAAACTATTTAATTTTCCCTGAGTACTGCCAGAATATGTACATACATACACTGGAAAGAATTCAGGGTTTCAATACAAATAAATAACATAAACACCTAGCAATAAAGAAAAGTGAATTGAGACAAAAACCAGTAAAAGGAGTTAACATCATTTAACCAAAACAAACCAGCACACCAAGTATTGAATAAAACACCTAGTAACAGAATAAAAGCTTATTATTTGAATACTCAATTAGACACTTACCACACCCTCTCCGGTAGAGATAAGAACGTCCATAGCATAAACCTCATAGGTCTCAAGGGTAGCTTTCTCATGTTCTTTGCGTTGAGCTTCAGATGGGTTCTGAATTATACTTTTCTCTCCATCAATACGGAACTGCTTTAATTGGTGTGACAGCATGCCTTCAACAGGCTTGCAACCAAATTCTGCACTAATCTTTTGAATTGCATCTGTTACAACATAGTTCTGAAATAAATATGATAATATAGATAAACTAAGTGGGATAAGGGAAGCAGAATGACGGCTGATACTAAAAACTTAAATTTTGAAAGTACCCTTTTTGTCTCTGCTAAGTATGAAAATCTTCTACAGATGTAAGATAAAATAAAATTACCTCATTATCAGGTTTTAGCAATCTCAAGGCGGCTTCACTGGCATAGTGGGCAGCCAGTAGCACATCAGCTGCCCGGCCAGTGACCTCCCCACCGCCCACAAACACTGTGTGCGCAACAACTGCAATGAAGCCATCTATGTGTGCACCAAAATCACTGCAAAACAATTTAACATAAGACTTTCAACATTGCTATTCATAGAAAAAAGCAACTTTTTATACTGAATAAAGTAAGTTTCTATTTGTAAGTGGTTGACTCTGGATAACATAGCAATAATACCTACATTTCAAATGTTAATGATAAAAACATATTTTTATTCTGTTGTTGTTTTAAAGTTTGATGGCATGTAACATGAATAATAGCAGCAACAGGTGCTGCTTGAACAACAACTCTTATCTACAAATGATAAAAGGTGATTGTACTGTTTCTGAGGGCAAAGAACTTGGACTTGGCAAAATTTGAGGTTACTTTACTAAGATGCCTCAGAAACAATAACTAAGATACAGTTCACTGCACTCTGAATATAATGATAGAGTACATAAAAAGTATGGGTGTGGTATAAATTTAGATCTACATAGTTGCAAGACGGATGTTCTAATCTAAATCACTTACATTTTAGCTAGGTCTCCAGCCTTCAGTATGTAATCACTTTCACTGGGAATAGGTGAAAAGTGACAAATACAATTGTTTACGGATACACATGTCGAGAATGCTATTCCTTTTTTAGAGTCTTTTTCCTTCTTGAACACCTTCGAGGTTTCCTCCAGCAGAAGCTTATCCCCAAACTCGCATATTTCTCTTGCAGATGCATCCGGAATGCATTTTGCAATAACTTGTTCTAGTACTCCTGTAAATGTAAGACTTGTTGTAAATATAGAAAGTAGCTTATGAAACTGAAGCCAAAAGCAGCGGGAGTCTCCACATTGGCCGCATGGCGATGCGATGACACGCGTCCATCCCATTCACACATTCTACTATAACAGGCATACTGACTGAGTATCAAATTGTTTAAAGCTAAATTACAATTAAGGAACAACTTACGGTTGACAATTTGTCCTGCTAATTTGTACTTGGTCACAACCAAGTCCTCTGCAATAGTTTTTTCTACTTCTTTGTCGTCAGCCATTTCTTTAGATTGTGAAATTTTGCCCAAATCGTCCCAGAATTTTGATTGGTGGTTCTCAAATGTCAGTCACGTGACCGATTCAACTAATCAGAAACAGGCGGGAAAATTGTTTTCCTTTTAAAAACTAACCTACAATGAAAATTTTTTAATTAATTTTTCAAATAACACACATTTTTTGGGTCTTAATCAATCTTATTTTATACATCAAGTATTTTTGAGAATACAGACAACGAAACCGTGCTCTCACCAAGAAAGGATTCGAAAAAAAAAAACACTTTCAGTTATAATACAAAAGGACTCTGTGGAAAACATCCACTATGTAGTTTCGGATTGGTTGGTTCAGTGAGTCCATTTGATATCAACCAATAGGATAAACAATCTGTCATAAGTCATTTCCACACAATCTGTTTCACTAAATTTTGTAGATTTATAGCATGATTAGACAATTTTTTTTTATGAAAATAACATTACCGAATTAATTCCACTGAGATAAAAGTCATTTTTTAATTTTTTTTATTTACAAAAAGGGCTTTGTCGCTGAGCGACCACATCGCCCCACACGAAAGGGATAAAAACTGCTCAGAAAATCTATCCATCTCGTGGTAAAAAATCGGTAAACTACCTACTTTCCAGTTTTCCGACCTAAAAAGCAGCACGCGATGAGGGGTAAAATATTTAAGGCGGCCCCTAGACCTACAATAACATTGTGCAATATTGTGAATTGTGCAATATAATTGATCGTCTAGGGCTAATATTGAAGAATGTGCAATGATTGAACGAAAGTTTGAGCATGTTTAATTTTTATTGCACCATTTTTTGTTTTTGCATAGTGTAGGGTCAGTATTGCGCAATATTTCTTCCCAAAATGGCAGAAAAAAAAAATTGCACAATTTGCGAAGTTATTATTATTGTGCATCATAATTGAATGTTTGAATTCAAAACGCAATTCAAGCTTATTGTACAATTCAATATAATTGTACAATGTTATTGTAGGTCTAGAGGCCGCCTAATAATACTCTGTCACTTTTACTCACAAGAATGTTAATGTTCTCTTCTCTTTCTTTGTGTGACTGAGAATGGAATTCATGATCATGAATGACAAATTCGACCGTCATTATGACATTGATTGAAAAAAAAGAAACAGTCAGTCAGTCAGCACAGCAGTCAAGTCACGTTACGTGTTGTTGTGTTGTGTTGGTGGATCAAATAATTTTCAGCTTTCATTTCATTCATTATTTTCTTGTTTTGTTTTGTTTACACGACTTCTTTTGGGCCGCGTGCGTATTCAGAAATGGAAGACCGAGAAGCTTTACTTAGTAAGTTGGAAGAAAGAATTAAATTCGGTGATGATTTAATAGCGCAATTACAAGGAGTGCAAGATATTGATGGTGTGCCTAAATTACAAAGGAAAATTCGTCAGGAGGTCGAATTCTTAAAAAAAGTAAGTAAACCAACCGGTTTGTAAAATATAAATAGTATTCAATTCAACTGACCGGTCATTTCATTTCAGTTGCAAAGAACAGGAAAAGTGAAATGGGAACATCTATCTTGTTCAAACCTTCGCCATTTCGAGGCAATGGTTGAATGCTGTAGGAGGCCTGGTGTGATTGCTGTGTCCAAAGTTTACCATTTGGACAGTAATACTAAACTGCTGGTTGATATTGTAAGTGATGGTGGTAAATCATGGTCAAAAGGTTTGTTATATACCTACCTAGCTACTTTATATGCATTTCGTTTTTAAATTAGATAGAACAATGTGTAGAATTCAGTTTTTAATTTCAGTTATAGCACGGAATCCAAAATCGCTGTCTGCTTTGAGTTCTGGGAAAGCTTCTTATGGAGCTCGCTCTATTTTGGACCAAGCAGTTGATTACGTGGAGTGTGCAAAGCTTTATCCTTGTATGTATCAAACACCTAAGGTAAGTACTTATTTCTATTTTTACTACATTAACACCATTCTAGCCCTTGTCTGCCCTTGTCCCTCATTTTGGAAAGTTAGCACAAGTTTTCCTAAATTTCTATTCTTCTAGCTTATTTCAAATCTAACTTTATTTTTCAGATAGTATTTGAATTAATGAGTGGCATTGAAGAGAGCCTAGCAAATAAGCTGAAAGCTAGAGGTGTTATAGTAAAAGGTGAAATACTTCCAGATTTTAATAATGACAATGACAGTTTTGCTGAGTCCAGTGATGCTAGTGAGTCAGAATTTAGTGATAATGAGTACTTAGAAGATAGGTGAGAAAAGTTTAATAAATCACAATAATCATCTAAGATAATCATAATCATTTTATTTTTAATAAATATAGCAGTTTGTCATTTTTTATACAAAAGCTGTAAATCGCAAAATTATTTCCGTATTCCAAACTTTTTTTTTTAGGATTCAAAAACTCATTTACCTAATTATATTATCTATAGACAGATGTTACTTATATTTAAAAATTAATTACATTTCTAATTATTTCAGCACACTTTCAAATACAGAAGTATTTAGCAGTAGCAGTTGTATAGAGGATTCAGAAATTGATACACTTAATTTAGATGTTACCACAATGATGGCCTATGTTAGCAATATGACTAATGGACATTGTAATTATGTGTTCAAAGAACAAGTTCTGACTCAACAGTGTCAATGGGAGGCGGAAAGACCTGTGAAGCCTATTTTATTGCGATTATTTGAAGGTATTGATAAATTTAAATTACTTAGACCTTACCCTAACTTCTTCTTGATTCAATGTAATAAGCACTAAACTTTCAAATATACACAGAACTGATTTTCTAAGAAATGTCTACCGCTCCCTGGGATACAGTCATGATCATATTTCATTTTCATTTTCATTTCTGATTTTCAAGTAGGTTCTGAAGATAACCCTCCATTTGTACAAACAAAGATGTCACAAAAAACCTTCTCTCTCTTCTTTTCTTCTTACCAAGCCTAAACAGATTTATTTTCATCAAATAATTGAAATACAATATTTTTTCAACAGGAAAAACAATTGTTTGCTGCAGAACAGCTTGGGATGACTTTGAAAAAATTGTAAATACTCTAGGAGGCCCTCAAGAAATGAAGAGAACTGCTGAGTTGAAACAAATGCTGATGATTTATCCAGATAATTATGCAGGTTAAAAACTATGTTGACAAAAATGTACCATTATCTTTATCTACTTAGCACCACTTAATTGCTGATAAAGTGCATACCTAATATGTTATGTAAAAACTCAGAAACTATGTAAATAGGGTACATATACGAGTACATAATACAATGTTACTTCAACAGACCTAGATCAAATCAAATATGGTCATGCAAAAATAATCCCAAACCACGACAATATTCACTTCTGCACATTCACCCCCACCTAGTTTTGTACCACCATGCCTCGGAGCAATCCTGTCTCCTCTATGCACCATGCCAAGACAATATTTTTTTAATTTCAGGTGAAGATGATAGCATGAGAGCTAATCTTACAGTTAGAGGTCATGTACGACTTAGATCAAAAGTTATATTCAATTTTGGGCACAGGATAAAAGCTTTGACTGTGTCAGCAAATGATGGATTTGTTCGAGCTGCCTTGCAACAGGTAGGTTCTATTAATTGCCAATAAATTAAAAAGAAACTAATAAAAATTCAATTGTTATGCTTATGTTCCCCTTTTACTGCATAACTAAGTATATTTTCAATGTACTTAAGTATTGTGATCAAGATAAATTTTTCTTTTATGTATTATAGCACCTAGCTAACATGGACCATACTCACTCACAATAGAGATGAGTGATGTGCCCTGCAGTAGGACAATACTTTCTTATTAACCATAAGTTATAAGCATTTTTTTTTCTATTTCAGGGCATTACTTATGCAACATTTATTCATGAATCACGTGCACTTACTGAAGGAAAAGAAGCGAAATCTAAGAAAATATTATGATTGATACTCTTGCAATAATAACTCAAGTCTGGTGCTTATAGAAATGAAATGGGTAATCAGGGCTAAACATAACCAGTTCTTTGCTGTGATGTTTCTTTAGGAAAATAAAATTATTTATCCAGAACATGCAGCATTTTTTCTGTACCTACACCTATTTTTGTCTATTTCCATTCTGGAATCAGGGGGCAGTTCATAATAGGCCCCCAGGTTAGATAAAACATGAATAACTAGCTGCGCCACGCGGTGTTACCCGTGGTGAACAGTTCCCGGTCTCGTTTGAACACCGGGATCAATAATAGCCTATGTGTTAATCCAGGATATACGGTAACTCTCGTGATACCAATGATACCTACCATTACTTGCATTAAAATAACATTTCATTTAGTTACCATCATTCATAGAATTCATTCATCCATCAGTCTATGCTGCATAGTAGATATCTTCAAAGGTAGATAGTTAATATACGTCTGATAGAAGGACATGGATGAACACAATGACATGTTGTGCCGACTGCCGACCCCACATAGTGGGAAAAGGGCAGGAAAGAAGACGAAGAGTCTATGCTGCATAGTACGGTACGATTTATTTAATTTCATAAAAATAAATAACGTAAACTTATTAATTCACAGATAGAGACAGGCCTCTTTTTTGGTAACCGTACCTTCATTTTTTTTATTTTAGGGTTGATAAAAAAATTCAGTAGGTATAAGCCGCGCAGATAGAGAATAGATCTGAAAATGGCGGCAGGTACGCATGGTACGGTTGGCAAAACAAGTTCTCAAACATCGATTTTTATTGACTTTTTTTGTTGTTGATGGTTTTTGAACAAGACAGGCGGTACCTGCCTAGCTAAATGATTATTAGTTCTCTACAAGACACAAGAAAAGGATTTAGCTTAAAAATGTACGAATCAGACAGAGAATTTGAAGTAAATTTTTTTCAAACAAACGTTCGTAACAAAAACTTAATGAAAATAAATAACAATCAAACGTAATGCAAACAAACAAAAACAACAATGAATATCAACGAAAACAACAAAATAACGGAACGAATTTAACGATAACTCGGAATGCGTCAAGTAGCGTGGAAAGCGAATCAACGTAGTGATTTTATTCTCTTTGAGCGAATCCTGACTGACTATTTTTTTGTAGCGCGTACTTCACTGTGTGAGTATAGACAGCGATAGAGAGTGAGCGAGAATGCATGCGAGCGGACACCATTTTCAGATCTATTCTCTATCTGCGCGGGTTATACTGGCCATGGTATATTATTATGTTTTTTTAGACTATGCTTCGCTTTTTTTAGACTATGGTACTGGCAATCAGTTTCATCAGTTGGTTTTAGTCGGTTGGCCAACATGATGTAGTAGCAAATCAGCTGTTTTCATTCAAGTTTTGTTAGGTACTTGATTGATTAATTTCGTTCGTTTACGTGAGTGAGTGAAGTGAAGTGAACTCGCCGGTTTTGTTTTTGTTGTGAAAATTACTACCTTTGTGATTGCTTCTTGAGAATCCAATTATTGTATTGTAACAATGAACTAAAGTGTTTTAAATCATGGCTGAAGCTGGTGATGAAGTTATAGATTCTCAAATTCTAGCCGAACATGTCGGTTTTTTGGATAACTGCTTCGACAATTCTTTTGCCTTACAAAGTTCATTGCTGGCTGTAAAAGAGTATGTAACTGGAGAATTAGGAGAATATTCACATGAAAAGAAAAAAGAAATCAAGAAATTAAACTCTTCTGTGCACAACAAATCTGTAACTTTAGAAACTAGCGTGCGAAGCAAGACATCTCAATCCCAAGTCGTAAACCAAAACGTGAGTAAGAATTTGAAAAACTGGGGCTTACCAGAAGAAATAGCGCGGAAATATGAACAGAGAGGTATAACTGAAATGTTTGACTGGCAAGTAACATGCTTGGCTAATTCTAAAGTTCTTCTTGATTGCTGCAATTTAGTTTACTCGGCACCAACATCTGCAGGTAAAACTCTTGTGGCAGAAATACTAACTATCAAAACTATACTAGAACGCCAGAAGAAAGTCATTGTTATTTTGCCTTTTGTTTCTATTGTGCGGGAAAAAATGTTCTACTTACAAGATATTCTATCAAGCTCCGGAATCAGGGTAGAAGGCTTTATGGGATCACAATCCCCACCTGGGGGACTCCAGGCTGTCCATGTAGCCATTTGCACAATAGAAAAGGCAAACAGTTTAGTAAACAGATTGCTTGATGATGGAAACATATCAGAACTAGGGGCTGTTATAGTTGATGAGTTACATTTACTTGGAGACCCTCACAGAGGCTATATTTTAGAGCTATTACTTACTAAAATAAAGTATGTGTCTTCAAGATCTGACAATATACAGATACAGATTGTTGGTATGTCTGCTACGCTGCCTAATCTAGAAGTGTTAGCTAATTGGTTGAGTGCAGAATTATTCATCACACAGTTCAGGCCCATTCCTTTAGATGAGTTCTGCCTTGTCGGGAATAAACTATTCAACAAACAAGGAGCTTGTGTCAGCTCACTGAACATTCCCAAAACTGGCAATGAAAGTGACAGTGTGTTAAATATATGCTTGGAAACTATCAAAGAAAGCTGTTCTGTTCTTATATTTTGCATGACAAAGAATAGATGTGAAAATGTAGCACAAGCCTTAGCTTCATCATTCTACAGCTTAGGATGTCAACAGTGTGAGTTTGGCCCTGTTTTAAGGAGTCAGTTGAAAACTGACAGCATTGCAGAAGTATTGGAGCAACTTCAAAACTGTCCTGTGGGCCTTGATCAAGTACTGAAAAGGACTATTTCATTTGGAGTTGCTTATCACCATGCTGGTCTCACATTTGATGAAAGAGATATTATAGAGGGTGCTTTTAAATCTGGGGCGATACGAGTTCTAGTGGCGACATCTACACTCAGTTCTGGAGTAAACTTGCCTGCCAGAAAGGTGATAATCAGAACACCAGTCTTCATGAGAGAGCCTATAAACATTTTAACTTACAAGCAAATGATTGGTAGAGCTGGGCGAATGGGTAAAGACACAAAGGGTGAGAGCATTTTGATTTGTACTGAAAACGAGAAGAAAATTGGTTTTGAGCTTATGATTGGAGCTTTAGATCCTGTGAAGAGTTGTATTGAAACAGCTGACAAATACATGAGAGCTGTCCTAGAAATGATTGCAAGCCAAGTGCTATGCACTAAGTCAGAGCTGGATCTATATTCTAAATGTACTCTACTATTTGCACAGCAAAACTTATCTGCTTCACAAAATAAACTTTTAGAGAATACTCTTGAAGAATTGAAAAATTATGAATTAGTAAGAGTTCAGAATAATGACGAAGAAATCCAATATGTTGCCACTCCATTGGGGAAAGCTTGTCTTTCGGCTTCTATGGCGCCAAACGATGGCTTATCGTTGTTTTTGGAGCTGCAAAATGCCCGCCAATGCTTGGTTTTAGAGACAGACTTGCATCTGATTTACTTGGTAACTCCATATAGTGTCAGCAGCCAATGGAGTGATATAGATTGGCTTCATTTACTGACTTTGTGGGAATCTCTGACGAAAGCTATGAAGAGGGTAGGCCAATTAGTGGGTGTGAAAGAAAGCTTTATCGTCCGCTGCGTAAGAGGAGCTAATAAGGTTACCAATGTTCAAAACATTGTGAATGTTCATAAGAGGTAAGCTATTACTCTATCAGTAACTCTACTTATCGTCATTAAATGTTATTGTGGTTACCTATGCTTAAAAACTCCGCCACAAAAGTTGGCCACGCGTTCCTTACGAACTTTTTTATTCTTATTTTGCGCTTTCTATTCCTGCTACAATAATTGCCTGTAATCTGTGTGTTTTCAACATTTATATTTTTTTAGGTTTTACACAGCTCTAGCACTTCAAGACTTGGTAAACGAAGTGCCTTTATCTGAAGTGGCGATAAAATTCCAGTGTGCGCGAGGCTTCCTGCAGAGTCTCCAACAAGCTGCTGCTACATTTGCTGGTAAGTACCTAAAGTACTAATTCATTGTTCAATATTGGGACTAGCACACTAACTTTGCCAGATTCATGCACATTATGTTTATTTGCTGACGTATTCATATTTTTAGGTATGGTGACAGCCTTCTGTCGCCAATTAGGTTGGAAAAATATGGAAATACTAATATCTCAATTCCAAGATCGATTACATTTCGGTATACATTCGGAATTACTAGAATTAATGAAATTACCCTCTTTGAACGGCGTCCGAGCTCGAACTCTATTCGACGCAGGTTACGAAACAGTTTCCAGCATCGCATCTGCTGATGTTAATGTTATAGAAAATATCCTACACAAAGCAGTGCCCTTTCAGAGTGAGAAAGAAAGAGATGGTGATGATACGCTTGATATGAAACGGCGTAACAAAATAAAATCTATATGGATCACTGGTTGTTGTGGACTTACGGCTAAAGAAGCTGCCCATAATCTAATTATCGAAGCTCGAAAACATCTGGAAAATGAAATAGGCGTTAAAGAGATTAAATGGGGCACTGACGCGGCAAATGCGACAGCGCCAATTAGTGAAGATAACAATTCTGATTATGGTACACTACAACCTACAGAAATACTAAAGGACAACAAAAATAAATCTTGTGAAATCGTTCTTGTAGACGAAAATAAGCAAGAGACGAATTCCACGGGGCTTGATTTTCAGGATGATAATGCGCCAGGCGAAGGATTTACTACAAAAGAGATTAATACTAATGCGTCTGTAGTATCGAAATCTAAAATATCAAGAGTATCGCTGGATTTACTTGATATCAGTGCTGAAGATGTGTACATCAGTGCTAATTCTTGTTGCGTAGATACGACAAAGAACAAAACTATGTCGATCAAAGAAAACATAAGATCCCCAGTTTGTGACATTTTTCAAGAAACATTGCAACTTGAGACATCTAACAAAGTAGAAGCCTCTCAGAAACATTCTACTCCTATCTTAGAAAGTAATACACCTGAAATAATAAACAATGCAACAGTTACTGTTAAAGATGACATAGTTTGGGATTCTTTAAATTTTACAGAAGTTGCACTAGGAAACATTACGAAACTTCGCACGTCTGAGAAAGATTTTTCTCCAAACATAAGCTTTGGAGATACAGACAAAAGTGCTGTTTCAGAAGACATGATTGATAAAAATGTAATCAAAGAAGGTGTAATAGCAACATCGGACAGAGATGTAAGTCTTTTTTCAAACGATGGGAATAATTCAAGTTTTTTCGAAGAAAGTTTGCCGTTAGATTTGATACCTAGCAGATTGCTAGATAGTGGAAATGCATCTGCTGCACTAGCTAAACCTGAAACAACCGCGGATTTTGCAAGCATAAATTCCAATTCTATATTTAATGCCTTTGATATGCCGTTAAGTGAATCAGATGAAGACAAAGACATGAAATTGATATTTGAAGAAGGAGACGACGACGACAAACTAAACTCAAGTTTAAACCTATCGAAGGACAACGAAGTCGTGTGCTCTCAAGATAACATTCATACAATCGAACATTTTAAATCTCCGTGTAATAAGCGACCTTTAAAAGATAACACAGAATATAAACATCAAGCAAAAAAGAAAAAGGTTGACGTTGAAGCCTTGGATCAGAACTTTAGACGCAAAGATCCAGTGACTGTAAGATCCACCATACTTGTGAATAATTACTGCTTGAGATGCGTAGATGGCGATAACGTGCCACAAAGTTTAGACTTGCTACAAAAAACAACACCAGTTTCAATTTCACTAAAATTCAAAGAGATTTATAACACTAATACAAAAATCGGAAGTGGTATCCTCAATGTCCGTGATCAGAAATCTAAAAACAGCTCGTTTCTTGGAATGGGCGTCTATATCGATAATTTTTGTATTTTTTTAAATCAAAAATTACTAGAAAACGCAGAAATAAAGTCTGTATTTGAAAGAAAAAATGGAATACAAGTGCATTCATTCAAAAGTAACTATGTTCGATTGAAAAAAGAGTTGGGTATAAACTTGCCCAGAGCATTTACTGATGTATGCTTAGCTGAATGGTTGTTAGATAGCGACGAAAGTATACGAAGTCTGGAATATTTGGTAAGTAGCACCTAAGAATATGTTTTACTAGCTGCGGTCCGCGGTATTACCCGCGTTCACGTTCCCGTGGGAATACCGGGATCAAATGTATGTTAATCCAGAATATAAGCTATCCTGGCACCAAATTTTATTCAAATCAATCCAACCGTCTGAGCGTGAAGGAGTAACAAACATTCGCACAAACTTATATATACACACACATACAAACTTTCACCATTATAATATTAGTCTGATTTACGTACCTAAAATTTCAGGTACTTGATTAATCGTATAGTCAAGGGAAATTTTCATTTTATAGATGCAAAAGTATTGTGGTGTTAAATTATCGACGGCGGTTATAAAGGTGGACAACAAAAGGAAAAATATCAATGAGTTGGACTTGTACGCAGATTTATGTATACGAGCATGGGCTGTTTCGATGATAGCGGATAAACAGGCGATCAATCGGCGATTATCGACTCATTTATTGTCACAGAGGGTTATAGGTTAGTTATTATTTCCTTTAATTTACAATAAAAAAACATGTTTTTCAGTTTTTAAACATGAGTGTTGAACGTAATCTAATTTCACATAATAACAGTAGTATAAACCATAAACTAACTCAAGCATTAGGTTGCTTAACTTTGGACTAAATAACGTTGTGTGAAGTCTAAGTAACGATATTTTTATATCAGGGTGTCCCAGAAGTCGACGTCAAGCCAAAATGTGATTGATGTTTTATTGTTAATTTGTTTTCATTTTAAAGGATAAAGATAACTTTAAGAAAGTTTAACATAATGGAAATGGCCACCATTAAAATATTTATAGATGCTGAACACCAAGTAGCGGCAATACTAGCTAACAGTGAATCGCACGGGATTACCGTAGACAGGGCTCTCGCGTCGCAAATGTTGATCGACGTGAAAAGCTCACTTGATATACTACAGAAGAGAGTGAACAAACTAGTGGGATACCATCTCAATCTAAACTCTACCAAATGTGTCGCGAAGGTAAAGTAAGAGCGAGTAACATTATTCCTATGTGGTGTTGGTCCTTAATTTACACAATTTACTTTTAATAGGTATGTAGAAATGTATGATTGGCTCATTGCGTTCTTAAACCATAACAAAACAATATCGGAGCTTTTTGATATTTTCCGAAATAAACCAACAGTGTTTTCAGGCACTAGGAATTTTTAATCAAGGAAAAGTGAGCACAAAGAAAAGCGTGCTAACGTGCCATGCCAGCCCATTATCCAGCTTCGTAATATTCTGGCGGAAACTCAACTGTATTCTTACGAGGACTTTGTACCCTCTTACGGAAAAAGCGTACATTTACAACGAGGGCAACAAGTAAGATATAAATCGTTTTGTGAATGTGTTATTTCTAAAGTAAACTTTGAGAATGACCTACTAAACTTTGTTTCTTAGAATAAATCCGACTTACACGATGCATACATGCACTGGAAGGATAAGCATGCACGAACCGAACTTACAAAACGTACCCCGAACTTTCTCTATACCCAACGAATACTTAGAAATATCTTTAGATGCCCATCAGATAGAGTTCAACTGTAGGAATATATTCAAGGCGAGTGAGGGGTATGTGATTGTTTCGGCGGATTATTGCCAATTGGAGATGAGGGTGCTGACGCATTTTAGCGAAGATTCCGTTTTGATGGGCATCATGAGGAGTGACGTGGATGTGTTCAAGTCTATTGCGGCTTCTTGGAGCGATGTACCGGAGGATGAGGTAAGGTTTAAAATTCGGTATTTTGTATACAAAAGCTTCTTACCAAAAGATAATATTGGAATATATAATATACTCGTAGATTGAAAGACAAAATTGGATAAAATGTACTACCAATTTAGCTCTTCTTAGATTACGTATCAATCATTCTATTGAAACAACTCATATTGCATTTTTATCTTTCGCTCTCACTATTACTTAAAACCTACAGAAAAGTTTCCGAAACATACTCGTACTTTTGTACTGTAACCAACTTACGCAATTGTCCCTTCTTGCGACTCCTTGATGTGATTTTGATGTTTCATATTTTTGGGCCGCCCATTCTCGTAATATCCTATCAAACATTGCCCATTTAGAAGTTCCGTTCTTTGCAGCGTTCGCTGTTTTCTTATATTGCAGTATCTTAGACCTTGGGCTTATGTAATTACTGTATTTTTTTCATTGAAACGATTTACTTAAACTATGTGGACTGAAATTAAAATAGTCAGGATGGTAGTTCGTTTTATAGTTTGGAATAGAGTTGTTTTCAGTGTAAAATATTGTATTTGTAGGTAGATGACGACCTCAGACAGAAAGCAAAGCAACTCTGTTACGGCATTCTATATGGGATGGGGAACAAAACCTTGGGCCAGCATCTTGACGTCACAGAGATGGAGGCGGCTTTCTTTATGGATTCCTTCTACAAGACATTTCCAGACGTAAAGAAATATACTCAGACAATAATCGATGAATGCAAAAAAGATAACTACGTGAAAACTTTAATGAAACGAGTACGACACTTGCCTAATATAAAAAGCAAAAACGCCGCCGCACGGAGTAAGTTATTCAATCAAAACTTAAATTGATTTACAAAAAGGTAGTAGAGGAATATTTGGCGTGACTTTCGCTAAAAGTAAAGGCAGTAAATTACGTATTATTAAAGTCGTTTGTTACAAATAAGGTTACGGGGTGGAAGGAAAGGTCCAATGAGCATTCGATTAACGCGTGAACATTCTTACCATTACTTTTTATTAAAAGTGTAGGTACCTATAATAAAACATTATGACCTATTTATTTAATGTTTTCTTTGTTTCTTGCTCTGAAAAACTTATGTTTGTTTTATAAAAGTGATTCTCCACAGGTGCAGCAGAAAGGCAAGCGGTCAACACAACCATTCAAGGGTCCGCCGCAGACATAGCAAAAGCAGCCATGTGCGCTATAGACGATAAATCAAATTTCCTTGCATACAAACCTAGACTGCTACTGCAAATGCACGACGAACTTATTTACGAAATTCCTGAAGAATATAAACTAGATTTCAGTAGGATTTTAAAAAAAGTCATGGAAGGAACTGTAAAGTTAAAAGTACCGTTGCCAGTTAAAGTCAAAAGTGGGCTTACTTGGGGTTCTCTGAAAGAGACAAAACTTTAGTTTATTTTATTATCAATATTATTACGTCTGTGATTTCCTTATACTCGTACCATAAATCATGATACATATTTAGCTTTGTAACGCAAGTGAACTGCTAAGACTGAATTAAAGATTATGTTTTACAAGTATAGCAATTTCAGTTGAACTCTAGTTGGCAAAAAACCACAATTAGGTATACGTAAAAATAAAAGTGTCGCAGTGGTGCAATGTTGCCAAAACGAAGACAATAATTTATTTACTGCAATAAATAACTCCTAACACTTTCTCGCCAACGAGAACCGTGAAGATATAACCGCGCATAAACTATCGTTATGACAAGTCGTAAAAAATCTGTTTATCTTGACCGGTCCAATTATAATCGGGTTTGCGGTTCGTGTTTGTGAATCTCAGCGCCATCTCAGCGTGTTTTCCCAAGGTTTTCCCGGGCTTTTGGTAGTGAGCCCGACAGAGGTCGGGGCGTGCGCCCTCGGGCATTCAATCGATAGCTGCGCGCGGAGGGTGGCAGGCCTCCGCCGCGTCAGAGCCGACGCGATCACGAACCTAACATTACCTAATGCACGACTAACTCGGGAAATGTGGCTAAGCACGATCGCGGTACCCGGCCGAGACTCGCTTATCGCGCTACATAAATGATGTTTTGAAGTGAACAGACAAAATGCATCTACACTTCGAGAGGAACGTCAACTCGAAATGTGACTGCACCATACTTTCCCTGTCATGGATGGGCAAGGTACCTGACGAGCTGCCAGAGGTGAGAACTACATACTTTCTTAGCTTGCTTCATATAACTTACTTACAATTAATTATGCTAAGTTCTAAAGTTAATCGAGTGAATGTATTAACAGTGCCAATATTTAGCGCATTGTAGTTAGGTAACAACAGTTTGTTATTAGTGGTAGTAGCTTGTTAGTAGGTAACACACTTAGTGAAAAATTAGAATTGCAATTTTAATTAGTCCTAATAATATTCGGTACGAGTATTTTCTTTGTTAATTATGAAGTTATTGTACTGTAACTTTAAATTGCAAAGAGTAGGTACTTCATTGATGCAAAATTATAAAAAAATATTCCGTTATCAAATAGTTTAAGACGTGCTTTGTAGAATTTATAATTTGGAAATATGTAGGACACAAATAATGCATTTGTTATTTATTTTTAAATTCATTTCCGTAATTAAACTTCATATCAAATGCCCTTTTTATGGCCATTACACTTAAAATTAACTACCTCATGACACGTATTGTGAATGATAGAGTGTAATCACTAAAATTACCTACCAGTACTACATATCGTAATTGTGTTGGTCGCTCTTGCTTACAAAGTAGAATAAAGACATAATCAAGGTAACCAGTAGGTAAACAGTAATCCGCTGGAATATTCTACTAACTTACTATATACACTTACTTATTATATTTAGCGTAAAATCTGACCGTTGTTTTCGCGGATTAAGTACTGTGATTTTTGATTCGCAATAATTTTATACAGGTTAGTTAGACAATCCCCATACTCCCTTACAGAACATAAGCTATGTGTAGGTATTAAATGTTTCAGTCAATTTCTTTAGGCGGCCTAAAAACTCTGTTACCAGAGTTGGTCACTTGCTCATACATAGCTCATACGAACTTACTTTATCAGTAGGACTTGTATAAATTTGGAGTTCGTAAAAACACTATTAACAAACTTGAATATACCTAGTGAAAGAAGAAAATAAAAATTCAGTTCCATGCCCGTCGCCTCGTAACAAAAAAGGGAAATACCGAGTTCCTGTAATTTCTCCAACGTTCATGCTCTCCAAACTGCTACTAAGCAATTAGTCACCACACGAAACTGTTTTTGTCTTGGCACATGCTATACGCGAATACAGAATGAATATTTTATTATTTTGTTAACTTTTCTGACACGCTGAAAGCGTTTCGGCGTTACAACGCATTACTCTTGCGACAAAACAAAAAAAAAGTAACTATTTTCGGCCAAGAGTTTAATTAAGTGCAATTTGCTTTTGAATATTAACTTTATTTAGTCCAATATTTAATATTTGAAATAAAAAATATTTGGATACTTGCATTGGCAACTCTTGAAAGCCTACGAAATCGTTTTTTTTTAAATAAATAAACAAAAATATCAGCCTTAAATGGTTCACTGTATCTTTCAGCAAGAACATCGATTTTTCCAATTCGTTCGAAGAACAACAAATTATCATGTCGAAAAAAACTTTCCCCGTTATGCATATTCGACCAGTAAACCTGTATTAGCTAAAACGCATATTAAATCTGTTGCTATCTCTTTTCGTTGACATATGGGTGACAAGAAAAAAACGTTCTTTAAACCTGTATTAAATTGTCAAATTTTTATGAATAAGACCCTTTGACTATACACTGAAATACCTAATAAAACAGTACCTACTAATGATGTGAATGTTGACTTTATTCAGTCCAATATTTAATATTTGTATTTGCACTTCGCACTCAAATATCAAACTCCAGGGTAAATTGTACACGAACATTCATCACAGCTGCCTCGTATTTTCATTGGTGATTGAAACAATCCTCGACCTTTGTTAGCTTATGTTTCATATGAAGCACTACCAGCTACACAGTAGCAATCTACGAGGCGAGTAGGGCTATCAACTTTTCGCAGAAAATTCCGAATAAAATCGTCGCGCTGAAAACATTTCCTTTTGTTATGAAAAGGAGGAAATATAGGAGTAAAAATGTAAATAATAGTTGATGAAGCAAGCGAACTGCACTATGATTTCTTTTTACTTCATCATCATCATCCGCAACCGGGAAAAAACGTCCCGGGCATAAACATTCCTGAATTTATCTCATCCTCTATGGAAGTCAGAAGAAGCCGAAGGTAAAAATAAGTCGAAAATGTAAAATAAGTCGAAAATGTCGACATATTTGAAAACCCTAGCTGCTGCACAGATTGTGTTACAGTTCTTTCAGCTACAATTCGGGGTCTGGGGGCTTGAGACCTCGCAAGTCCCATTCAATTAACCTTTCCTCGTCTCTACGGCTTTTGACCTATTTAATTTCATTTCTATTCAACACTTAACTTGAGAAACCGATTTTCTACTGCTGAAACTGCATTGTGCTGTGGTAGGACTCCCGCTGAATTTTTAATGCCACTTTCCGGTAGTTTGCAGAATTGGTTGCAATGAATTTCGCCATTGTTATTTTGGTCCATTCGACCGCCGCGCAGTGTTTTTAATAATTCATTTTATCCGAATGCGGAAAATAAGTAAATTTAATATTTCATCCCCGTATACGGTTAATTTAAAATAACAAAGCCCGCGGCTGCCGGAAAGCTAACAAAGTCTATAAATTCTCTATTGGCAAGATTCTACTTTGTACCTACTAAATATACTAACAGAGGGCTAGACAGTCCTTTTACTGCTCAATGCATTTGTCTGAACTGAAATGTTTTTTCAATTGAGCAGTCCCATTAGTAACAGTCAAATGGAGAGGCTATGAGCACGTTCTACACTTGTAACTTTTAATGAAGCACTGCCCATTTAAAATGTACGGTCCGATGCATCAGGTAGTCAGTTGGAACTTAAAACGTGCGAATATGAAAAGTTACACCAATTTCGATAAATATTGATGACTTTGATGAAAGGAAAAGTCAAAATGCTACAATCTCTTTGGATATTATTATTGCAGACCGGGGAATCGATAGGAAGGGTTGAGCTCTACCTTAAAACCTTTTTATGTGCCCGAGACCCAAAGCGTAAAATGAAAATCGACCGGTGGAATTATCTCCGGGAACAGAAAGAAACCGTGAAGATAAATTATCATCATTTCCTAATAATTTGAACGAGGAATCGTAAAGATTCCCCTTTTCCGTCGCACTTCCTACCTGTTGATTGAACTTCGATATGGTGGCGAATGTGCTATAAGAAATCCGACCTAAACGATCGTTGGGAGTTAATGGAAGAGGGATAGAGTAATATCTGGCTAATTGCCAATTTCGCCTTCGATCTCCGGCGTCGGGACAGGACATGCACCATTACGTGCTTGTTAATTGGCCTTCGCATGACTATTATGGCCTTTATTTACATGTAGCGAGTGACGGTTGATAATTCATTCGCGAAGCAAGAAGGATTGCGGATAATCTGCTTTATAAATTGTGCAAAGTGCTCGTATATTTGAAGTTCGCTGAACTGTTTGAACAAGTTCGTGATTGCGTGGCGTTACGCCAGGCTGACTATGCTAGTGCTACTCTTTGTAATCGCATATAACTGAATAGCTCTCAGGAGTCCACAATTATAACAGTCGAAGATATTGTATTAGAAACAGATAGGTTATGTCAGTAGGTAGGTACTACTCGTAAAGCGAAGTCAAGACCTGTCCAAGGGTTCTTCGTCTGAGGTCCGAGGCGTGTTAAAGTGCGCCTAAAAAGTGGCTCCACAAAACCAAGCTAATTAAGCCTTTTTAGGCGCCAATAACCCTTATCTTTTTTTCTACTTAATAACAATGATTAAAGTAAGATAAATCTAGTTTTAAATTTAACTTAAGCAGAGCTAAAAGTAAAGAAAATGTTCGAAATGGAATTCTTCCTGCGTGAAACGCGATCGGTCTATCTGTGAATTTCCACTGGTTACATAATGGTTCTTACTACTAGCTTTAATTACTCACACCATTAGTTTAGGTCAAGGATACTGAAAGGTATAGTTTGTACGGATTGTTTGAATTTCGAATTCTAAGAAGAAATTTAATTTTCTTTGAAACTTTTCATGGTTTACTGTATTGTATCGAAGTTAAAGTCATTCATAAAGACATGATCATGCGTCGTTTAGTTTTTATGCGTACCTGTAAACAAATCTTTTTTGTTCTCGTCTCGTCCTCGACCTCATCAAATCTTTTTTCGTTGTCCAAAGTTTAAAGCGGTACTTTATTAAAGTAACATAAAACGCTAAACATACTTTGCCTTTAAACAAAACACTCTTCAAGTTTATCAGCGGAAAATGGGACTAGGTACTTCCACTTGTCCCATGGAACTTTGGAACATTTTTATTGTTGTAAATCCCAGTATTTTATGATGATTGTTGTTTTTATGTCACAGGAGGAGGGTTGGAAATTGAACCGCAACAATTACTACCAGGAGGGATGGCTGGCGACAGGCAACATCCGAGGTGTGGTCGGAGTGACGTTTACATCGTCCCACGCTCGGCGCCCGCACGAGTTGCCGCTTCGGACGAACTACAACCTGCGTGGACATAGATCTGATGTAAGTACTACTACTTGATAATACTTTGATTTAAGACTAAGGCCCGTATTCAGAGACTATACTAAAGCGTAAATCGTGTCTCAAGCGGTGATTCATAACTCAGTTTTCATAGAGAACTGTCAAAAATCGATACTTTAACGTAGACTCAAGTTGAGTTCATATTTTATTAAGTGCGAAACGTTATGTATCAAATATAAAGCTACTTTTACTGAAAATTAGATATCGTGTCAATATTGTGCCTGATAATGGTATGCTCTCACCACTTATGTTATAAGTAGACCATAATTCTTCCATAAAATCTACTGTGATCACATTTGATGTTCTGTTATGTACGTTTTACGCTTTGATGGTTGTAAAGCGTCTCCATTTTTCATTTTACTAAAACGGCCCTAAATGATGTAATATTTACAAAATATCACCATGTTTCCGCTCCTGTTTTAAAAGAAGATCAAATAATGTAAATAACAACCCACAGCTAAGCAAATTTCAAAATACAAAAGCTTTAAAATCAATTTAGCTTAAATCCTATTTTGCAAAAGCGCTGGATAGAAGGATCTTTCGCGTCTTAAATAAAGATTAAGCTAAGAAGAGAACAAAACACCTAACAAAAACAATCCGGGAGCTGCACAGCGGCGATAATATAAGCGGACTGAATACTGAGATAGACTTAGGCAAAGTTCAACAATGTACTGGGCTGGGTAGGACAATTGCTGGCAGCTTTGTTTGCGACCTCGCCTCTATAATGCCTATATTATACCGTGCAAATGCAGAGCTTATTATAAGTTACCTACTCGTAAACGGGCAATCCCTACCCTTCTAGTACCCAAGTACGGTCGTTCATTTTGTTCTGTAATCTTGAAGTAAGTGCGTACATTAATTTTGTGTTTGGGTTCTTACACAGACAGCTTTATCTCTAGACCCTCTCTTATTAAGTCGGTACTTACCTTAGTAACTTTTTGTCTAGGTTTAGTATTTCACTCAGCTTACAAAACGCTAAGCTTTTTCACGAGAATAAAAAGCTTACTTCTGGATTTACATGCTAAGTAGGGAAACTTTTCTAGAAATAGCCATATTTGCTTCATAAAAGTTGTACGTTGCTGATTTTTTCTTCTGAAACATTGGAAAGCTTTTAAAATCTTTTAACTTTAAATGTGAAGCTAACGGCTCGCAACATTGAGTCCCAATTTATATAAGTGCTTGGAACCTGAAAAAGTTTATTTGGCTTCAGAAACGTTTTACGGGAATGTTTATGTTTTCTCAACATCTGAAAGTTGAGAAGATCATGATTTAAAAAAAAAAACAGTTACTGATTCGGTTCATGAAGTTATGATCAATAATGGCGAGTCTTCTCTAGTTTTTTTAGATATATCTTCAAATTTTACCATGTCTTCAATCTAGCAGCACAATGATACTTACCCTTATCAGATTTAGAATAAAATATCCCTCTTAGATGGATAGATGATTTAGTGGGAGGGGCTTTTAGGAATCAGAACCTTTATTAACTTATTAGTTTTTCAGTGGTGTCGTTCAAATATCGGTGCCGGCTTTAGAAACTCCGTTACCAGAGTTGGCCACTTGCTCTATGGCTCATATACTTTAGTGGTGTCAAACTGAGTAATCCATATTTAAGAAACGTGTAGGTCCTTCTGGTTAAGATCCGTATCCGGTTGTCACCGGAAGAATGTACGCAGAAAGCCTTGGAGAAATTCCAGTAGTAAAACAGAGTTGACATTGAAATAAAAGGCAGGTCATAAAATGGCAATTCTCAGTCTGTCACGATGCAAACATAACATTACAGACACAGTACGCATTTGTTCCCAATGCCCCCATAACTCTGTATAATTCGGCTGAATTCTCTCACATCTTGGCAGCTTAGTCTACGAGTACCTATAGGTGTTTTACGGATCTCGTGGAATGTAATAACACGACTGGGACCGTCTAAATCTAAGGATAAATGGCTGACAGTTGGATCACACAGGCATGCTCCTTTCTAACATTTATTTAAGTTATGACATGAGTTTTACTTTTGGGGTCAACATAAATTATTCTAAAAGTATTCGATTGAGGAAAGTTCATTTACTGTTTTTACAAAACTTGCCTTGTTTTATCTGACTTCAAAAGAGAAGGTTGTATGTCACCGATTATCCCGTCAATTAGTGGACCGATTCTGTAAATTCTTATTTTGTTTGAAAGGTTGCTCCCGAGAAAGCCCCCATGTAATGATTTCGAGGATCTGATGAGGATCTACGAAGTCATGAACAGTACATATGCACCTCTAGGAAAGTCTCTTATAAAATTGACCTCGGTTTCAAAGTTTAAAAAAATATTGTACTTGTTCATAAACTTACACACACAGCCACACCTAAACGCAGTATTTAATTAATTCAGGTAAAGTTTAGCGAAAGTTTTAGTTCAAGAACGACTATTCGTTTCCGTTTCACATTAGCATGTGATCCACTGAGCACTTGAGCGTGCTTTATATCCTCACGTGTTTTTTGAACTTTATTCCGTGCACAATTTGTTAGACCTCTGTAAAAGCATTTACGACGTGACTGTACCGACTGCCAAGGTTATGTACAGAATTATAAGAATGTACCGCAATACTGCTGAAATAATAAATGTAAATAAGGTAAGTAGAGTAAAACATGCATAACGGTACGGACTGTAAATGTAGTTATGATTGCTCGCTGATCGAATTCCTTTGCGATTTCATTAAAGAAACATTGTGCTCTGTACATATTTTGGAAAGGGGTGGATAAGGACAGAAAACCATGATAACAAGATTTATTAGTAACATTTAGTTGAATCTTAGGTTATATATTATATTCAATACTACCATTGTGTTATCAAAATTAACAACTTTTCTGCAACTTGCTTGCAAGTCAAAAAGGTTCTCAATTCTGCTGAATGTTCGGTTGTATAGTCTATTTTATTTATGGAAATACTTACTTACGAATTGCATAAATTTTTTTAAAGTCTGAAACATCCATGTTTGTCAAAATATTCTTAAAATGCCTAAGGATATTATAAAATAAGCCTACCGCACCATGGGAATACATACAGTCGTGGTAATATTTTATATTTTTATTTAATTTGCCAGTACTATAAACAAACTGGGTTCACGAGCATTAAGGGGATTCCTAAAATGTTAAAGGCAAATATTTTTACACTTTCAGCAACAAGTCCATTATTCGCTGGCAGAAAATGTCGAAAAAGAAAATTATGTAAAGTGATACTGATGAGAGACAAAAATGCCCAAATAGTAGCTTTTAAGGCGGTTTATAGTCTTTTGTATAAATTAATGTAGAGCTCTGCAGCCTGCAGCACTAGAACTTCATTATACTCCTAAAATGTGGTTCTTCGGAACTTTTGTGAGCCAAATACTTTTTGGTCATTAATACGCGTCAATACTTTTACGAGTAAACCACAGATTACTAACCCCTGTAATCTAAAGTAGGTTGTGTTGTAGGCGGCATGTGGTTACAATTTGTGGCCAGGCGCCAAACATACTACCAATCAGGTTTTTGACCCTGTACCCTTTTAGCGTGGACTGAATGTTAACATAATATTCTAGACCCTAGATTTATCAGCTTCCTAAGGCTTCGCAAGGTTAATACCAGTAAAATTAATCTAATTATAGTTAATCCAGGCAAAGCTGAATAAAGTGTGCGTTGTTCAATGAGTAATTTTGATAATTGAGTCCATTTTTGGCTTTTCAGACTGGTAAAATCACGCACGCGATTCTCGTTTTTCCGTACCTATTGCGTCTTTCCGTTTACCTTTATCGACTGCGGTGTGAATGCTTTCAAGTTTCGACTTGGTTTCCGAACCACCATATATTTTGTAAACTTTGCAATAAAGCAGCTGCTACATTATCGAGCGACCTATTATCCACAACTATTTATATTCTTCACACGATAGACAGAAATATTCGCCAAACTAGTTACGGCATAGATTCTACAAATACAAATGTTATTTAGCTAACTCATACCTACTTTAGTAAAAATTAACTGACAGACCTTTTATATCCCTATATTTACCAGTAGTAACATGAAAGTCACCGTTAAAGGATGATTTATATCCACAGGTAATCCTCGTGAAATGGAATGAACCGTACCAGAAACTGGCATCATGCGACAGTAGCGGGGTAATCTTCGTATGGATCAAGTATGAAGGCCGGTGGAGCATAGAGCTTATCAATGATCGCAGCACCCCCGTCACACACTTCTCCTGGTCGCATGATGGAAGGATGGCACTTATTTGTTATCAGGTAAACTTTATCAGAATAAGACCAGGAGGCTTTAGCCAACAAGGTATTTGAACGTACTACTCGCCGTTTATAATTTTGCTAGAAAAGCTTCAATGTTTATTGTGATTTCACTTGCTGTGGTTAGATCTTTGAAATTACTTCAATTCCTACTAAAGATGTCAATATCTTACCACAAGCAAACCACAGATTGTTTAGAGAATTGAAAGACATTCAAAGTATCATGAAATCTCTGAAGATAGTTTTTACGTACGGAAAATGTTTTAGGAAACTTTGTGTTGGTTAGCTTTAATTAATTTTGGTTATGATCTATTTTTCGTGTTCTAATAAAAATGCGGACAAAATATTTCCTTTGACAATCTTGTTACTTTCGTGTGTTTTCAGTGAATGTAGAAGGAAATAAGATCTTTAATATGTAAATGTCGAACAAAAAGCTTCCAAATTGGAGTATCACGGTAGAGCTACGAAACTATTTGCATTGCTAATGACAATTCGCATCGAATCTAACCGCATAAGTTATATAACAACCGCAATCAACAAACGGTACATCAGATAACCTAATTGGATCAAAATCGATGTTGCATAACTAAACTCCACAAAAATTTGAATTTCAAAGGTAGCGCCGAGTAAATACTACCGATGGACTCATTGTTTTGACAGGGGATTACATAGGCGCTTTTGTAGCGTGAGAATCGATAGCACGCATGTTCAATCAATTTCATGAATGTGTCGCTAAACGTGAAGCAAAGCCCCGCTCGCTGAAAACGTCGCTTCAATTTGCTAAAAGGCTTCCATGTGAGGCCGGCCACCTCATGTCGCTTGACGCCTTTGAACACAAACTACGAATGGACTTAGAAAGGTGTGTCTGGTTTTGCGGAGGCGAACGTGACCTGTCAGCTCACCTGACTAAATATACAGTCAGAATATATACATCAAATGGAGGTCTTTATAATAACTTAGTACTGAATTATAGAGAGAGTGATCGTGTTGGCTGTGTGGTTTTGTGCTTCGACTTTTACGTTTCGATAAATGTATACCTGCATGAACGGAACGCGAGCACTAACTACAAGTCGAAGGAAAACATCGCGTGGAAATCCGCGGCTAGTCATTTAACAAAAGAACTAAATACATATTCCATTTGACCAAGATCTTCCCTATTTCTTATTTGTCACAAACATACACAAGTAGTAATGAAAATCCTAACGGTTAAGTTACTGAAACTTTATAATTAGAGTTAATTAACTACCCGAATATAATAGTAACATACCCTTTACATATTTATTAGCATTACCTTATACATATTAGATGTATAATAAACATCATATCAGCGATACCAACGAAATTGTATAAACAGACAAGTATTAATTTGCATATACATACCTATTTCGTAGAACTCGACGCCGAAGATAAATAGCGCCTCAAATCTTGTTTGCGGTGAGAGCCTTAACTTAGTATTTAAGTGCAAACAGATTTACATTACAAGTTCGCGTAATTCAGAATTTGAAACAATTTCAATTTACGTCACAGAAATCTGGTAGACGTAGACGTAAATATAGTAGAGGTCGGACGCGGGGAGCCAATCCAATTTATTATGGCGTCTGCGTGGTCACGAACGTTTTCAGAGAAATCTGCGGTCTGATTCGGAATCTATATCACGTTATTGGCACAAGCTGATTGATAGCCTATTCTCCACGGGCGCTTTCGATCATCTATTTTGCCATGTAAACGGTGGGATGACAAGTTCTATTTATCAACCTGAAGGGCTGACGATTTCCAATTGACATTGTGCGTAGGGAAATGTGATACCGCGCTTTGGGCGACGGAATCGATGTCATTCCTCAAATCTTACCTACAATAAATATCGGCTAGACACGAAATCTAAAGCAATTTAATTATTTTGAGATTTGTTTCTTCAATTTCTCTTTTGGTTTAAATATTTGTAGAGTTTCCCAGAGTTCATTTTCGTGGCTTCTGACATTGAATCAAGTTTCCAACCAATCAAGTTTGAGCTTACTGAGTGCTCTAGAAATGGTAATTTAATTCGGTTTATTCGGAAAA
The DNA here is from genome assembly GCA_947086425.1 of Xanthorhoe spadicearia. NCBI lineage: Eukaryota > Metazoa > Arthropoda > Insecta > Lepidoptera > Geometridae > Xanthorhoe > Xanthorhoe spadicearia. The sequence goes on along the minus strand of OX352204.1, from coordinate 7,832,598 downwards.
TCATTTATTCGCTTGCAAAGGCTACACGTAGGTACTTATTGTTGGTATCGCTTGCTTGACATTCTCTTGTGTTCTTCAGACAGGATTCCCGAAATTTGATTAGGTTTCGTATTATTTCGTATAGACAGCTTTTTGTCTGACTACAAAAGACAGTAAAGTTTAATGTTTACGTAGAAACACATTTATTAACTTATATTTATTCAGTGAAATATTTGCAGCACAGCACCTTATTAGCCGTGTTCCCGAGATTCGTCAGACGTGTCTCGTCAACAATGTCAGTCAATGTCAAGCTTGAGTATCACTTGATTTTTATTTGCCTCCGTTCGTCTCACTGCATCTTAAAAAGGAATGTGACTTTTCCGCAAAGAAAAGATAGGATTGTTTTTTATGATCACTTGGAAGTCAAAATCGTGAAAGATAGTATTATACTCATTGCAATCATAAGATTCATTATAATATTCCAACCAGCTATTTGACAGTATGAGAGAATACTTAAATATTATCACGATAAAAATAGTAGTTGTTCAGTTGTTTTGACATTAACAAAGGCAGGTCATGTCGGCATCGAGTCGGTTGATCGTACCTTATCTATACTCGTAGTAGGTATGTGTGCCATGTTCAAACGGTCGGTGTTGAAGTATTCTCGCCAAAACCCTTTCGACAAATTACTAAGCTCTCTTGAAAATGTGCGAAAAGCTCTACTTGTAAGAAAAATAAATTACACGGAAAGTCGGAAATGTCAACGCGTGTAATTCTTGTTTCTGGATTGCTGCGCAATTGGTTATATAAAGTGTGTCATGGTCGCTATAGGAATATATACATAGATGCCATAACAAGCATTTATATTGTGCCTATGATGTTATCTTTGTCACCACTAGTAAAGGTTGTTTTTAATGACCGTCAACTTTTGCAAGTTTTCTGAAAATATTTACAGTAGTTTCGAACATGTCCAAATATACAGCTAACTTTGATTCAATTTACATAACATCATTTACGTTTATCCGAAATTCGGGTACTCAAAAATAAGATTTCTTATAAATTGGAAGAAAACAATTGACGAACAATTCGAACTTAAAATAAGATTTACTTCAATTAAGTATAACAAGTCGAAAGACATATTAAAACTAGTTGTATTCATGCAAATATGGTTATGTCCTATACCTACAGAAATACGTGCATGGACTTGTGGGGTAGAAGACTTGACGAGTTTAAGCTTCGCTAAGCTAAGTTACGCTTTGAACAATGATACGGAGTCTGAACAGCTTTGCCGAGACCACATAATTGATAGACAATAACGAAAATAGTGACTACAGTGACTGTAATCTTATCCGAATCGTGGAAGTAAATAAAACTTCTAATGTATGTCCTGTTATGCCAGTAGCTAACTCAATGATGAAATTAAGTTGCGATAACATTTAGTAAACATGTGATCTTCTCCATCTTTTCTGCAATTATTTCTGGGTAAGCCTATCTCTACGATCTCCCAGGCACAACAGTATACCAATAAGTGTATGTAAAAATTGCGTCCTGATACTGTATAAATAATCAAGTAAAGATGTTAAGGCCTAACAATCTTTGTCCAGGATGGCTTCGTGCTGGTGGGTTCCGTGGCCGGGCAACGATACTGGTCGTCTATGCTGTCATTGGACGCTCGCATCACCTGCGGATGTTGGACGCCGGATGACAACCAGGTGTACCTTGGAACAGCGTCAGCTCAACTCGTTGTAATGGACGTCCATGGCGCTATGGTGTCTCAGGTATGTTTCCTTGTCCTTGAACTTTCGCATTACTTTCGGTTGTTGGACACACAGCTAACTTCGTAATGGATGACCATTGTCATACGTAGTGCTGTAAAGTTTTATAGGTAACTGTAAGATTGTTAATTTAACTCTTTACTCTGATAAGTCTCATAATCTGATAATAGTCGAGGCGGTGCAATTTAAGTTTTACTAAAATGTCGAATCCAAGCTTCAATTCATTGTTTTGAAAGAGAGTAATTAAAAACTTTACCGTAGTTTCTTACCCGTTGTTGTGCTGGCAGCTCGTTAAGTCATTAGTTTTACAATGTAAAAGTAGCAAAAAGTGTGTCAGTCGTAAGCATGCCCTGTGGTACTATAAAAGCTGTCCTACAAAGGTGCTTAATGAACGGTCGATATCACATTCATCTCTGATAAACCGTTCCGCTTGTTCTCTTAACGTTTTTGCTGAATACGTTTAATAAACCGTGTTGGCCAAGTAGGATATTACCTTGCGCTGCGCAAAAAAATAAAAAAATAGACGATACAATTATTGTCAAGTTGATATAAAAATAGTTAAAAACTTCTATCAACAACATAGAAAATGCATGTGTATGTGAGCCTTAACTCTATGCACACGTATTGTATGCCTTTATAAATTAACAGGCTAGAAATAGGTCACAAGTTTTGCCTTCTCAGCTTTAGTCTTGATTTATGATTTGCGCCAAATATGTTTTAATACATAGTGTGGAACGTATAAAGTTAAATTGTTAGTAAAGTTTGAATAGAGTTTGCACCCATTAGAAAGACCAATGATAATACAATTTTGTACTAAGGTTATTTTGTAATTATTTTTTTAAGGTCTACTCGTTATGAGAAATACCGAGAGAACATAGAACAAATGTTATGTTGAGATTCTATTGAGTAATACTCGTATACCTAAACATTTATTTATATAGGGACTTCTCTCAAGATAATTTGGTAACGTTACATTTATGACGAGTAAAAAGGAGCACTCAAATTTCACGGCCTTGGCAGAATCAGACAGATATTATGTAATGGTTTTACCTATTCTATGGTTTCGTTTAAAGAGCCTTATTTATTAATACGTTTATTTTACTAAGGCTTTGTTAAGGGTCAAATTCAATAGACTTTAACTAAAGAAAAGATATAAGATTCTTGGAAATCATAACAGTTGTTATTCTGATAAATTAAGATAATGCTCAAAGAGAGTACAATATCTACTGGGAAAGACCTTAAAGATTTATAAAAATCTGAAAGATAATCTTGTCCATTTCAATTAACATCATCAAAGGGAATTCAAGGTTTGAGTGATGTCTAACATTCCGATGGTTTTAATGAGCAGGTTTCCAAATTGTAAGGTAAAATAAATGGCTCTAAACCTAAAAGCTAAATTTAAGTTCAGGAAATTCGTATGGGCTACTGGCAAACTTTGGTGAAGGAATTTTGGGTCGCCGCAGGTCTGAAGGCCTTTGTCATAGCTTAAGCCATAACCGAATATTTAACTTGACATTCGAGACTCGAAAGCGAATGCTATCCAATTCAGCTCACAGAACATTACAAGTCAAGGAAAATTATGATGTCAACTGATTTATAAATATTTGGGACAGTATCCTTTGATTCATAACGCAAATTAATTAACTGGTTGCCGTTCCACAGTTTATAACAAACATACTCCCGGCACTTATTATGTGTCCCCATTTAGATACAAAGGCACTTTGATGTGAGTTTTGTAGGTGTACTTTATTCCATGCCAAATATATAACTTTCAATGAGTGTTATGAGAGAACGAATGGTAGAGTTTCATTCATTCATTAGCTTTATTTGTGAATAACCGAGCCTATTGTTAAAACTTTTTTATAGGAAGGTAATTCATTCTATATTCCAACCCAGCCTTTCTTATTAATATTTTAATTAAAAATACAACCCTTCCAAATCAAATACGGCGAGTCATTTATTGCGGCCACCTTTGATTTGACGGACATTCGATTTGTCGACAATCTGGCGACTTGCATTAATAAAAAACCTACAATTCCAGTAACGAATCGGCTACGTTTACAATAGTACTTAAATAGTGTACCAAATCGTTGTTACTAAAACCTTATTTTTGCGCCTGGAAGGGTTTATATTTTCACGACGTAACCCTAAATCCTAAAAACAATCTCAGAAATGGGCCACAACATGAGAACTGGCAAAGAAACAAGTCTTGGCATAGATGAAAACGCATTTTTCATCATTCTCAGAGCTTTCACCATATTTCCTACGACTATGGTCGTGTCGGCAACATCTTGACTTTTATTATGCACCTAGCATTTTTGCTTGTCTTTGTGTATCAATTATTTTGAAACATTAATTCCGTGTGATCTTTGTATGAAAAAAACAGGTCCCATATTGTAAATTAATAGACCCCCATCGGCCACCAACCGATGTGTAACCTTAAACATTGATTAAGGTTAACTTGTTGATTTGGATTCCGCTTACACTTTCCTTAATTGAATTCAATTTGGCGGGTTCTAAAAGTGTAGCCCTATTTTTAGCTGTGACTTTTGTCTCAAATCTAACCTTTCGTATGCCGTAACTGTCAAAGCGCCGTACCCCTTGTCTGCCGCGGAAAATAGAGTGATCGCGCGGTCTATACGAATGAAATCGCAAGCGGTTCGGCTAGTCCATTATAAATGAAAGATTAAATTTAAGTTAATGTTTTACACCAGGTGCAATTGGTGGATGAATGCGGTATAACATCGATGGCGTGGTCGTGCGAGAAATTCAAGATGGAGGAAGGTGATGACGTGGAAAGCAACGCAAACCACGTGCTCGCCGTCGCTCTGGCCAATGGAGAGATCGTGCTGCTCACGGGGCATGACGACGTTAGCCCTGTCAGGTATTATAAGTCGCGCCACGTAAGAAGAACGATGAGGGGAACGGGAGGGGGGGGGGGTATGTTTGCGCACGGGTTACTCGCTCACGAACCAATAGCACGCGCAAAATCAATGGTGTGAAGTGCGCCGCGTCACCCCTCCACCAATCCTACTGCTCAGCTTTTCCCCTCTACGTTTTTTTTACGTGGCGTAACCTAAACATGATTGTTTTAGACCAGTTTTACAAAGACTTACCCCCTTATGCATATACGACCAGTAAACCTATTTAGCTAAAACGCATTTCGTTGTCATATGAATAACAAGAAAAAAACTTGGTGACTTTGATATTAACTTCTCAAAGTGTCTATATCTGGGTGTAAGTCTATATCTGGGGTTAGTTAGAAACAGTGTGGAGCAAACCAATCGCAATAAACGTATTTAGCTTTATTTTTATATTTTCTTTTAGGGTGGTTACTGGCATGAGAGGGGAAACAATGGCTATGGAGTGGGCCAACTCAAGGGAAATACTGGCAGTGGCTGGGACTATGGTTGCTGGTAAGTTCATATATAAAACAAGTCAAATTGATCTTCCGTTATATCATTTTTATGCTAAGTGGCAGGACTGGGTTTTCAATTTTCATCTTCTATTTCGCGCTTTCAATGCTATCTCAATATTAATTTATCTTTTACAATACGGGGTAGAGGTAGCAATACTACCAGTATTGCTACCCCGAAACTACTTAACAGAGTTTAGTACGTAGTTTAGTACGCTAGTAAAAAAATATAATTATTGTCCTCCATCTAGATGTATTATAGCACTAAAATCAACAAAGCAGAAAGCAGACCTACTAACTTAGTCTGTGTGACCAGTATAAGTAATCCTAAAAGTAATGTTTATTCTAGGATTAAATAATGTAACAAAGAAGCAATCCTCTGATTTACATTTTGAAGCTCCATTAAGATTATCCGATTGTTATTACAGTATTATGTTCTAAATATGGAATGTAATCTGAACTCAATTGAATCTTAGATCTGCGACTTCTTTTTATAGACCTTTCAAATATAAAATGCTTTGAAAATGCTCTATCAATAAGAGAAATATCGCTAATGGATCGTTTATAATTTCTCATGAAATCATTATCATTTATTGGATAATAGGAATTATACGCAGTCGTCTCTTACGAGCTGAGTTTAGGGCGATATTTTAGGTAAAAGGAAGACTAGACAATGTAATATATCTTGTCAAAAATGACAATAAAACTGCTCGTCCTTCCATCTCCGTGCGAGTCGAGCGTAAAGCTGAAAAGTAAATACTCGTATCATAGTTTTAACGACGTTGTATCCCAGAAGAATACCACACCGAACTTGTCAGCTATTAATGCCACTAGAACACCATTAAACATCGTGTTTTTATTAAAAATCTATTCAGAACAAATTGTTGTAAAAGCGCCTTGCAGCCTAATGACAGTATGACGAGGCGCTTTCCATGAAAAGGTAGTGTACTAGCTCAATTTACCATTGTGTGAGAATTCTATACAATCCTTGGTAAAAGTGGTTCCTTTTCAATCTAACCGAGTTTACGACACAGTAAAGTTTATAGCGTAAGTCCAGACTCAGAGATATCAAACTAAAATGTTTGAATTATTAAATGTTGATTTGTATTTGAGGAAATCGTGAGGTCCATAAATTTTTTGGTCTATCGTCTTACAATGTTTATCGAAACTGGATAAACGATTGTGAAACATGTAAAAGCTCGTCATTCGCTGGAGCCACGTTCACACGACTTCCATAAATTTTAACAATGTTTTTAGAAATATTTATAACTGCCGTTCGTACGTAAATGTAGGGTCTATAATATTTAATGTAATTTTAAGTTAATGTAGGGTAATTATAAAGTTGTCTTAAATTCTTAATCATGAAAGAAAAGGCCCTATGCTTTCATTAATGAATAGTAAACACAGCTTACTTTTCTGTGTCAATAAATAAAAAAAGCATCAAAAAATTAAGGGCCTTTGCTACGGAGGATAAGGTTCATTTAATATGATAGAAAACATTAACGGTAGATGCGAAGTAACAAGAACTCGTAAAATTGAGATCGTGTAAGGCTTTAATTATATAATTTAATGGTACTATCAACATTAAGGGATTATGATTACTTACTTATATTATAACTATGAGCCGGGGCCAAGAATGGATTCAATTCTTTGTAATTAATCGCGTAAGACAGCGTAGCGGTGGTAGCTCAACACGCTGAAACTAATTGGTTTTTGTTATGAACTCAGTTTTCACCATATAAGTTATGCCATGTTAATTTGCCCTATCGGTAATCGATTTCTTATGGCCGAATGTGGAAGAACGCACTTGTATTACAGTCCAGTCTCATTAAAAGCTCCTGGGATTCAGGCCAATTAACAAAAGCGAAGTAAATTAAGCGAAGATATCGTGTTAATTTGTTAAATTAAACGCCATTAATTAATTATTTACGTCCATTACGTGCCTTTCGTATTACCTTCGAAGTTCAGTAACTTTCCCTTTATGTTTACAAGCTTTTGAAGATCTTGCGAAGCGTTTAATTAGTTATTTTAGTGTAAAGGTGTTTCAACTTTGTATTTGCCATTCACTAGCGACGAACTGATTAGGCTTCATTTAAATTCAGGTGCAGTCCAACTGAAAGATAGACTTACCTCGCCTTTATTATTCTAATTGAATGCAAGGTTTAATATAGTCGGACCTGACTTGAGACTTTGTAAACAGCGTGTACTATTCCTTTTTTAACAGTATGTACTTTGTAAACAGCTTGTACTATTTCTTATATTTGCCTTTTGCTGATGAAATGTTTTCATTTTCAGAAGCAGGTGAGCCCGAAGATGGTCCGCCTTACAAGAACGTTGTGAAATTCTACACTGACACTGGCATTCTCATCTATACTGTGCTGATACCCTGCAATCAGGTGAGATATAAATAAAGTAACAAAAAAGGATAGATTCAAATTTTTATCAAACTACTCTTAATTTCTCTTCTCTGAGAATTTAGGACTCTCGGAGATGGTCTCTGAGTTCTGGAGTGCCTACAAGTCAAAGTAATTGCAGATACCTAAATTTCTGACGCCGGATTCCGAAACGCTACCTACTCAATGTGTGTGGCGCTTATCTATGGCATTATTTGACGTTTTTCTATACAAATTTGACAGGTAAGACTATCGTAAACAGTTTATCACGTCCCAAATACAGTATTCGAGGATGAATCTCTTTATAATATTTGTATGTTCGATAGGCCCCAGTAACAGCGCTGACATGGGGCCACGCCGCGCGGCGCGTGTTCGTCGGCGTGGGCGGGGCGATATGCACGGCGCGTGTGTGGCGCGCGGTGGCCCCGCTGCAACTGCTGGCGCGAGTGAGAGCGGCCCAGGCCTTGTTGCACCCCCGCCTCGCCCCGCGCCTGCCCCTCCCCCCGAGACTGCAGCCCGCGCTAGCCAACCTCTTCGCACATACCATCCGGGTATGTATGAGACTAGTATAGAGTGATATATAGAAGGTGGCCCCGCTGCAACTGCTGGCGCGAGTGAGAGCGGCCCAGGCCTTGCTGCACCCCCGCCTCGCCCCGCGCCTGCCCCTCCCCCCGAGACTGCAGCCCGCGCTAGCCAACCTCTTCGCACATACCATTCGGGTATGTATGAGACTAGTATAGAGTGATATATAGAAGGTGGCCCCGCTACAACTGTTGGCGCGAGTGCGAGCGGCCCAGGCCTTGCTGCACCCCCGCCTCGCCCCGCGCCTGCCCCTCCCCCCGAGACTGCAGCCCGCGCTAGCCAACCTCTTCGCACATACTATACGGGTATGTATAGTGTTATAGAGGGAAGGCAGCCCCGCTCTAACCGCTAGTGCGAGTGAGAGCGCTATAGGAGTTGTGGTCCCCCCCCCCTTGCAAGACTGCAGCCTGCCCTCGCTTATCTCTTCGCACATACTCTCCGGGTATGTGGAGTGTTATATAGAGGGCAGGTAGCTTCAACCACTGGTGCGAGTGAGAGCGCTACAGGAGTTGTGGATCCTTCCCCCCATGCCTTGCTAACCTCTTCGCACATACTAAGAGTAAGTATAGTGCTGGGGTGGTGACATCGTGTGTATAGGTCACGTCACGCGAAAACGCTGGCTGTCAAGCAGCACAGATTAACAGACAGCGTTGACAGCGTTTTACGTGACTAGACCTATACTTCAGTGTGTTTCACCGAGCGTGGTTTCGTCTAGCTAATAAAGTCCGTCCGTCATGCGGCAGACATGACCAGCCCGGCTCCATTGCTACCATCGACGTAATACCTAGTAGACTCTTAATATACGGTACTATACGGGACAATCAGCAATTTGGGTTTTGGTCACCACAGTTAACTAATACTTAATGAATGTCCATATCGACAGTGCAACGTCCCCGAAAGCAGCGAGCTCCGTCGCTTCGTGTCCCGCCCGCCGTCATCTGGCGGCCGTCTGCACTGTACCATGATACGTCACGGCGACGACGAACAAGGATGCTACACGCTGTACTTGGAACATCTGGGCGGACTCGTGCCTTTGCTCAAGGGAAGGAGAACGAGCAAGATACGACCAGAGTTTGTGATCTTCGATCCTCAAGCTGAAGGTATAGAATAGAATAGAAAAAAGTTTTATTTTCCAAAAACACAAATTTACATAGATAATAAGGATTGAAAACATTTACAATTGAGTGGAAAATAAGGCAACCCCTCAGCATGTGCCTCAGCAGCACAATGGCTGATGAAGCGCTGGTTTTCAGTGGCGCCAAGTGGGTATGTTCTTTAGTTATCGGAATATCTGAAAACAGACAAGGTTATAATCATGATGAATACACAAGCAAACGCATTTTAAACATTGAACTTGCGCTTAAGCGCTTACTGCAATAGGAATGACTCTTATAAAGTGCATAGTGCAATTGTTTTACTTTTGTGGACTAAAATAACATCTGTAATAACGAGTAAACACGTAATTATGTTCACATGTTTAATGACTTAAACGTTAATAAAAGTTAAGCTCATTTAGATCTTAATAACAAAACAGCAATACTCCAAAAGTTTATTACAACTTCATTTGTTTAGTACGGATATGTTATAAAAATCTTAGCTGAAACAAAAAAACTCCACCGAATTTCAATCTATTATCGTTTTTTCAGAAAAAGTGCCCATACTAACCAGTACCTCAAGTTCAAGTACAAACGGCAAGGACAGCGCGTCTTCAAGCAGCGCGGGGAGTTCACGAGGGAGTGCGAGGGGAGTGTCCTCCCCCAAATCCTCCCCCCGCACTCCCCGCTTCGCGCGACGCTTCCCTACCCCGCAGATGCAAATCGACACATCATCGTCTGATACTGAGAGGGAAGAAGGTAGTGTACAAGGGAGTGTCTCTCTTCTCTAAGGCCGCAGCCGCACCTACAGTGGCATGCTAGGAGGCAAGATTAGTTATCGGGGTTACAACGACAAAGCAAAGCGACCCACTCGGCTCCACCGGGCATAACGTGCTTTGTGCTCCTTCACTATAATATGTTCAGACATGAATCCGTCCGTATGTTTTTGTTGGAGTAAAAGTATTACTTACTAAGTATTTTTTGTTTTACCACAAAAAAATGCGGATCTGAGGTTTTATATATTTTACAAAAAGATGTGATTTCACTATAAAAGTGTTTTTTCAGGTTGTGCCGCTTCGCCTAAAATGCAGCGACGGCGGAAAGCGCGCGAACGACGCAAGGCACGACAAGCTGAGAGGGAAGACACGTTGGAAGGATTGCCCGTTGACTGCTTACCTGAGGTACTTACTTACCTTACTTTTATCTACTCACAGACGAGTTACCCAATTATTCAATCTACTTACTAACCTTTACCTTTGTCTTCTTACGGTGAAAGAAAGAAGGTAAGAAAAAAAAGTTGATTTCTTTCTTTTACAAATAAGATATTATGACAATAAAGCTTTTAATATCTCCCAAAGGAACTTTCTGAAAAGAGCCCAAGCAACTTATCATTTGTTCCAGGATACCCGGCTCGTCGAAGTGACATCTAACATCTGGGGCACAAAGTTCAAAATGCACGGACTCGCCAAAAACGTTCCCGCGAATCTCGGACAAGTTACTTATAAGACTTCACTTCTACATCTCCAACCGCGACAAATGACGCTCATGATTACCGAACTACGAGACGACTTTCCTATAGGACCCGACCCTACTTTCAACCCCAACATATTCTCGGAGGACGAAGAAGATGTCTTTCATTCCGGAGAATCGGCCACAGAGTCGCCATCTCACGTGTCAGTGGACAGAATGAAGCGAAAACTAACCTTAGTCGACCGACCAACCCCGCTCCCAATAAACCAAGAAGCACACAGTATAGCCGCGCTAGCCAGAGCGGAATCCTACGAAGAATTCCCTTACATAGACACAGGGGAGGCTAGCAATGAGTTCACGCCGAGAGCAGCGCCTAACTCAGTCCCCGGTCGACACGCTATATCCCCGTTACGCTGCGAAGCCTCAGTCCCAACGCTACAGTCCCCCAAAAACGCAGTCGCACCTACAGATATAATATTCGAGCGTCCGTCACCCCAAGCCGTCGCTTGCGGCGGTCGCGGAGATTTCTACGGACGAGCCGACTATTCCGTCAGATCAGATTCTCTAGCGCTCAAGAACTTAGTGGACCAACCGTACGTGAAGAAAGTCGACGCTGCGACCCCCGATGCGAGCTGCCTATCAAAACTTAGGAAAAATATATGCGGTCGCGACTCGTACGAAGTCAACGCGCGTATATTGAAATCTCTGTGCGCCAGAACGGAAGGTGGGAAGGATGAGCTGAGATATATCGACGAGGAGGGGTCTCCGCCGGCGCGCGTTCAAAGAACCACAACAGTGGTTCCGATAAGCCCTGTTTGCGCAGCGCCATCTCTCGACACTATGACGCGAAGCTGCAGCGTTGGGTACTTAGACCTAGTAGATCCGAGACACGCGCAAGTTACCGTCGCGGCGTTACGCGGAGAGCCTCCCAGACGATTGGTGTTGGTTAACCCGAGACGTCAACGGCGGCGTCGCCAGCCGGCCACGCCGCCCTCCCCTCCCGCTAAATCAGCGGAGCGAGCGCCATCTCTCCGCCGCTGCGGGAAGTCACGATCCTTAGATTCTAGCGATATGCCGCTCGCGGCTGCGGCTGTAGCTGAGAATCCGAAGCTGAAGAGAATTTTGAAGGGGAAGGAGAGTGAAGAGCCGCCTCGGTTGACGTGCTCTCTCTGCCGGCTGTCGGTGCCGAGTGGCGCGGGGGCGGGTGGCGCGGGGTATATATGCACGACGTGCGCGACGCGCGCCCCGCCCCCCGCACCCCCGCCCGCGCCCTCGCCCCGCCTCGCCACAGACAGTGACTCCGACTACAGCAAGTATTATAGTTAGTAGATGATTAGATGCTTCACACTTACTGCGCTCTCTCAGATCACTTGCTGGGTTCAAGAATTGATTTGGCTATGATTTCCGTCAATCTATGATCGTCCTGTTATAATAAATTACATTCACATACAATTTACAAGCATCATCTCTCTGCTCGATTCCTACTACTACTACTACTATTAGCCCATCTTGTCCCACTGTTGGGCAAGGCTTTCGCCAGCCTGCTCGATTCCATTCCTCTAAAATTAATCCTTAATGCAATCCAGTCCTCTTTTCTTATTCCCTCTTTTTATCTCCTTAACTTTTATTTTCCCCTTACCTTTTACTTTAATATCTTATTTTATTTTCTTTTAAACTTCCGAAAAAACTAACAGCTAAAACAAAGCCTTATTCTTGAACTCGGTTTAAACAAGGTGATCCATAATCTATAAGCTTAGATTGGTCAAATAGTTCAATCACAATTTATAAATTGTGAGACTCAATAATTTCAAAGAACTAAAATAAACACTATGCTCTATGCTTAGCTCTATGCACTACGCTTTTAGTAGCGCTACTTAGATACTTCCAAAACATGGTAAAAATATACCAGAAAGCCCGTATTTTATCGCATAGGTACTGCTACTATGCTGCCTAACTGCTGTATTCGTAACAACTCCTATTTCATTGTAAATTTTCCAAATTTTGAACAAAGAACTGAACTGTAGAGAGCTAACCACTGTGGTTGTTTCCTAGTTTAAGTTATGTAACACGCTTAGTTGTAGTTTTATGGTAACTGTAAGTCACAATTTAAAATAGCTTTAGAGAGGCATATAACCAGCACCACAGAATAAAGATGAAACATAGAATAAAGACCAAAGAATAAAGATGCCAGCACTCAGTGCATGAGAATATTAGTTTTGCCTAGGACAATTATATTTGGCTTTGGTATGACTTAGGAAAGATATACAGTAAGATATTGTTAGGTATTTTTGTGTTTAACCACACAGCCTATAAAAGCGTATTACATTACTTAACCTCGAAACAACCACCATCAAATTCTTCCTAACATTACCTTCACAAACAGGTTCCTTAGAACAATTGGCGTTACGCCTGCTCGCTTCGCGCGCGACGCGTCGAGGCCGCGCTGATCGCGAGACTAGCTCCGCCCCAGCCTCGCCTAGGGCCGCTAGGTCGCGGCCTGACAGTGCTGCCGTACCCGCACCTAGGACGCCCAAACCACAGCGGACTAGGCATTCATCTGCGTCTCCCATAAGGTAACGTCGCCTGCTCGCTTCTCTCGCGATAAGGCGTGACCCAAACTCAACGGGGCAAGTGTTTTGTTCAATCACAAAAGGAGAAGCTTCTATGTTTTACTATGCCTATGTATTTTTTTATTATTACCAATTTTTTCCTGAATAGGACTGATTTTTTAAATTCTTTGTTTTAAAAATAATTTTGAAGTGGTCCCAGAAATTTCTTTGAGGATCTTATGAGCATTCGGAGATATGAACAGATATGATATAAAATTTTATTTATGAAATTGAAGTCGATTTTCATATTAATTTTAATATTGCCTCTTGTGGAAATAGCTCTTAATTAGTCATCTACATACAAACTCTATGATTATGTTTACCAGTTAGCTATAATACAAACTTCCTTCACAGGCAACTTCTGAACTCCCCGCTGCTAAACCGACGTAGGAACAAGAAGCCGTCTGAGAGTTCTGACGACGAGTACTCCACCGGCTACAGCGAGGTCAATGGCAAGAACTTTCGAGATCTCGAGAGCTTTCAGAAGGCGCAGCTTCGGAATAAGGTAATATATAAACCTTTAGAACTTTTTTACATGGACGTGGTGGAGTTTTACCTATCGGATATTTACATTTACATGACGTTTCGTGAAAGGCCAAATCTGAGAAAAAAGTTTTAACATTCTTCAATGCTCAATTTAACGTCCGTCAGGCCCCCGATTGTCTAACTTGTATCCAATTGTTGTGAATTACTCTTACTGTTTTTTCTATAAGTAAAGTAGGATATGTTGGAATGAGCTTTCTTGAGGGACGGAACTTTTAAGGTGCCTACAGCCCTCTGTCTTTGTTTAACTACTTCGCGGGGAAAAAAATACTTAAAAGAAATACTTAGAATCGCGAACAAAGTCGGTAGCTAGCTGGTAGTAAAAACTTGATTTGAGTGTAGGAGTGTGAGTTTTTTTTTCTTACCTATATTATTAGCACTTGCAGTTATTGTTCAGCGCTTTGGAACAGCCTAGCGTTTGATATTTTAGTTTACTTTATTGGCATTGTTTAATTACTTTTGCTTTGGAATGTAGCCACCGAATTAAATAGTTTTTTTTTTGGAAAATTTTATATTCCAACTTTATAGACCTATGTTTATACCTATGCTATATAACTAGGCAAATTTTACGTTTCTTTAGATAAGTTAAAAGGCTCAGTTATTTTAGCTGCACTTTTTTATGTTTTTTGAAGTTGTCCAATATTAAAGTATTTTTATGTGCAGCAGGAAAAGATCGTCCTGAACCCAAAGGTACCGGCATAGCCTTAGATCGGCCGAATAACGACTGTTTTTATATTACTTGGCTTACCAGCGCACTTACTACAAGCAATTAGCGATATATGCATAGTATAGTATCAACTTTTACAAGAACTATTTGTTTAGGGTATTTAAAAATACTGCCATTTTTATCTTAAATTTTGCTTAGGCTACAATTAAATGCAATACAGCACAGAACAAAAATTTGACTTCAAAATATCAGGAAATAATGATCGTTTTTAATGAACAAACTTGCTTAAGCCTCGTCCAAGCACAAGCGGAGCGTTGAGCGAAGCGTAGAGCGGTGGTCGAAAAAAAACGGAGCTTGGACAGATCTCTAAGCGACGCCCAACGCTCCGCCCTTATGTGGACCACCCGCTAACACTGCCTTACATGCAAATATAAAATCGTGAAAGTTTGCAATTGTTTGCTGTCCAATCTGCCATCTCGGCACATCACAAAAAACTGAGGCACTTTATTCACCATGTGAACGAAATCGACAGCAGTAGCTATATAACAAACTCAACCAAAACACATCTAGCGATGCGCTCTATTGCTTTAAACACAAATAACCAGAGGCAAAGCTAAATAAAAGCAAATAGGCATGGCAGAATGTACTTTTCCATAGAACTAGGAATGAAGCCGGCCTCTCGCGTAGCTATGATCACGCTCCGCTTGTGCAAAGACGAGGCTTCTACTTCCATAGGATTATATTCATAAGTTCGTTCTCGATTTCCAGTTGATTCGCGCGGGCGGGGTGCCCAATACGGCAGTCGCGCCCGCGGCGACCGGCGAATGTCGTGCGAGGAGGCAGCTCGTGATGCACAACAAAGCTCCCATGTGGAATGAGAACAGCCAAGTTTACCAGCTGGATTTTGGAGGCAGGGTCACACAGGAGTCCGCTAAGAACTTCCAGATTGAATACCATGGGAAGCAGGTAAGAATATTTTGCCATCCAGTTGTAATTTTAGCTACTTAATTGCAGAATAGTAGTACAAATATCAACAAAGTGATCTATCAAACTCAAACGACTCGACGGATTTAAATTAAATTTAGTACCTACTAAATTTTATAATATACTGTATTCTTGTACCTACAAGGACTTATATCCTTACGTAACACATTGGCTTCTTTCGATACCGGTATTCCGCTGGGAACGGGAACTATTCACCGCAAGTAACATGATGCGATTTGTTTACGGCTAGTTCTACCCACTTTTATTTTTTTAATAAGTTACTTTTATAACTACCTACCTACTCATGTACCTACGCTAA
Source organism: Xanthorhoe spadicearia (assembly GCA_947086425.1). Classification (NCBI taxonomy): domain Eukaryota; kingdom Metazoa; phylum Arthropoda; class Insecta; order Lepidoptera; family Geometridae; genus Xanthorhoe; species Xanthorhoe spadicearia. The sequence goes on along the minus strand of OX352204.1, from coordinate 7,816,768 downwards.
GTTAAATATAAGTACTTTTAATTAATGTTTCTCTGTAAGTGAATTATTGTTAATTCTTAATGAGAAATAAATATTCTTAAACCTAACATCGCGGGACGCAGTTATTAAACCATAATCTCTTCTAATTCTCAACGTCTTCCCCACTTTCCCAGGTGATGCAGTTCGGCCGTATCGACGGAAACGCCTACACACTAGACTTCCAGTATCCGTTCTCAGCGCTGCAGGCCTTCGCCGTCGCGCTAGCCAACGTCACCCAGAGACTTAAGTGAACAACTATTTACACTTTCACGGTCTTATATCGATCATTTCAGAAACGAATTTGAAAACAGAAATAACAAGGAATCGAATTGGAAATTTGTTAAGGAACAGTATTTTTGGTGTTATACTTACGCTTCGGGTTTTTTGAATGGTTTGTCTCACTATCGTTTTTAAGGCGAAAATAATTCATTCTATAATAAAACGGCGTTGTTGTAGGCATTCGTGTAGTTTCGGAGATTACCTCCGTCAAACAAACAAAACAACATTACCTCTTTATAAATTAGTATAGATAACTAAAGTAGGTTCAACTTATCTCTCTGCGTCTTGTAAATGCAAGTGTTTAAGCATTACTCGTTTCTTCTCTATTTACACAATTTGAATCAGCATAATTTATAATACACAAGTATGTTAGTTTTTATTATCAAACCAATTACGATAGAACGTCAACTTACAGCAATTGGATTCCTTGTTATAACAGCGTTCAATATGATGAAAGAGTTGTAGAAGTAATTTACATGGCTTTTCCCATAAAATACTAAATGAGCATTATTTTCTATGCGAAATAGCATCGTCGGGGTTTGTTAGTGAAGGTAACTATGTAATGGAAATGTGTAGGTATAAGAATTACTTATACGAAGTTATTTGATGTACAATCTAAACTAAAACACTACTTTCTGAAGGCCTCAATTGCCTGATTTTCATTGGTCAAATCACTTGATAAAGAGATTAGGTAATAATGCTTGAAAGTAGTCGGTATTGGTCTCTGGTATTCGTCACTTTACCATAGTTAATATGATTGGCTGCGGGCACGGTCACAAATAATGTTTTGCGTAGTATTTAAGCATACGCTATGGATAATATGACTCACTCTCACGTGCTTAGGTACTGCAAAACAAATAGCTCACGTTAAGCGCATTGTGCAATTGTTTTATTCACGATCAATGCTCTGATTGCCATCAGAACTGTAAAATAATTTGCAAATGGAGTGAATGATCTGAGAAATATTTGACCAATTGAAAATCGAGTTTACATGACATAGAGGCAGACAATATGAATAAATTTTATATTAACTATTCCACAGAGCCACCCTTTAGAGTTAAATCTGGACGTCCGCTATAGATAGACACGTAGCTCAAAGTAAGCTTGACTAGACATTGCGTAGATGTCAGAGAATTTGCGTCGCCCATCTTTACATATTTTTACACAAGCTTAGATAGGTAGCTTTGTAAATTAAATTCAGCCTCAACGATTCACGCCCTGTATGTATCTACCAATAGAATCGCGTTTCGATCACGTGATTTGTCAATGCGACGCGATTGGTAGATTTATGTTGGGGCCATCATCACAGGATGTCGTGTCTTACACGTTGCCATTTATCGAATATAAATACAATATTTTAATAATAAAGAATATATTTTCACAATAGAATTGAGTGACCTTTTTTGTGTATAGATCTAGAATATTCTATTAACATATCCTAGATCTATGCGAGTGGCTGTAAGTAATGGCCTATGTATAGTCCTTATTTTTGATGTTGCGTAGTTTTCAAAGGTTTTGACTTTAAGGATAACGATAAAATTAATAGATAAGCTAATTTTTGTAATGTATCTTATCACCTTATTTAATTTTCCTCTCAAGAACGAGAGACGATGGTTTGTGAAATATAAAAACTCAAATTTAGTTCTAACTTGCAACCAAAAGTACCTTAATCGTAATCAATCAATATTTATAGTAAATGAATCTAGACGTACTTAACAGTAATTTTAGAACCCGAATTCACAAGAAAAACTGTACAGAAATGATAAGATTATCGTTACCCTAAGAAGTGAAGGCTATAGTGGCTTTTATACAAAATAATGTAACTTAATTATTTTCACTAATTCTTGTGATCAATCTTTCAAAGATATTTATGTTATTTGTTACAGCACTTTTCGAATTTGTTCCGTTTTTAATATTCTTCGCATATACGTTTTGTTAGTTGATGTCATATTTTCTGTATAATGTAGTCTAAATGTACTGTTTAGTAATTTTAATGTACAATATGTGCTATTTGCACTACCTGAATAGAAAAACTAATTGTTGTATTGTGTGTTACTTATTAAAACGATGTTGTTGTCATATTAATGTAATATTATTGTTCTGTAATTAGTGTTTTAAAAGTAATTAATCATTCCTTTCACTGTTACTAATTTAACAATGGGTATGTATGCCAGAAATTATAACAGATGTAGATAGATTGTGTTACAGCTTTTCTTGAAGATCATTTGATCTTTAAGGTACCTATTCACATAATTATATTTCTATTCCAAGTTAAGAGCGTGTTGAAGGAGCATATAACAAAATGAAAGCTAGAGGGCTAAAATGGTAAACATAAAAATAATAGTTTATAAATTACAACAAGTAAAAGATGCTATGTTTATTTTATAAACCTGACTTTAGTAATTACAATACTTAATCATTGTTAGCCCCACTTAGCTCACACACTAAAAAAATATGGACTATGTGAATGCACTACAATAAAAGCTCCAAACGCATGTTAAGAAGTAAATCAACTATCTCTAATCAATTATTTTTGACAGCCCTATGTTACCTTAATCAAATACATATCTATGGTTAATTATTGCATTATTCTAGTTATATTTATGAATCTTAGTTTCCACTGATTCATTATTTAAAGACTGCACTTGTAAATATTTTGTGATTTTATCCGTTACCGTCTACGTAGTTGTAAGATCTATGTTGAATATTCAGTTATGTTTTGTTTGCGAGATGCAGTTTCGGTTACTACTTGATGTGCTTTTATGAATTTAGAAGCGTAACTATGTACTAGTCTATAGGACCGAGAGATATTTTCGTATATTCTCGTGATATTATTAGAAATTAGTAAATCACTCTCAAAACTCACACTCCCACGCGATGTACCTAGAATGTGTGCCAGACCAGTCCCTAAGTGGATTTAAAAAAAAACAGTTTTTTCTTGAGTTTAAGTTTACATTTCGTGATTCAACTTGTGTTGATGAAATAACTTTTAGACTTAACTTTCACTAGCAAATTATAGATTTGTAAAGCTCCTGCAATTGCTAAAGTCTTAGGCTTATGATAAAGTTAAACACTGCTGACTGCCATAAAAAGAAAACTGAAGCAAGCGATACCTCAAAAAGACTTGTCTGGCGCACAATCTGTCAGAAGTTACTGACTAAACCGACTTGTAATTAAATGCTGTTGAATTCTGCAGGCGATCCGCTTACGCTGTGCTAGTCAGTTTCATGATAATGAAAACCATGACATTGCGATGCTTCTACTCGTATAACTAGAGGTTCGTAGGTACGGTCGTTTACTATTGACCAGTACATTGACGTTTTGGTGTTTTTTCGATCAGAGATCTCAGTGTGGATGGATTCAAGATCGATCGGCCTGCGCAAAAGGTTGTAGCTTTGTAAACACCGAAATGAGACTAGATAAAACTGCCAAAAATTCTAACAGGTTCTAAGGAGCAAGCAATTTTTACACGCTTGCTATTCTGTGACGCGATTCACTGCCATTTCCAATATTTGTTACATTATTGATTATTCTGACTGACACTCAAATTTAATTTCATGAGAATTAAATAAGTATGGCCACATTTAAGTTAGCCATCAGAGCATGCTTGTAAATGTATTAATTACAAATACGATTGTCATTGAACCAGGACAATTATTTTGGATAGGTAGGTAAGTACCTACGTCAATAATTTGCCAAATATTGGGGATGGTGAATTGGCAGAAAATACAGGCTAATATTATAATAGGCTCTCCGTACATGGACCTCTTGTTAAAGCTAAAACTAAATAGTAGGTACTAATGCGGCTCTAATATCAAGCTGAGGATTGCACTCATGTTTACTTTCAAATTAGAGCGAGTTTTTGTAATTCGAACGAATTGTGATTCCCTTCCACATTCATCGTATGTTTACGATGTTATATTTCTTCGATAGTTTTTCTGCAATTTATAAAATGTACGAAAGTTTTTCGCTTTTCGTCATTGGTCCATGCGCGGGAAGCTTAAAGTCGCTACAGGCTACACATGTGCAGGCCAAAATGTTTTGTCATCGCTTTTTCTTTGGATCACTAATCGTTGGTTGTAAATACCTATTTTAGTGAGAAATTGTAAATAAAATATTCTCAAAAGAAAATAAAACTGTATTTTTATTTTATCAGAATTTTGTCAGAACTTATTATAAATCTTTCAGAGTTAGGATTATATATAAGTAAATAATGATATTTCGGGAAGTCCATAAGATTTTTTATTTTTGATTGCGAAGTAATAAAAAAAATGAAAATGGCATATAATTTATTTAACAATAACTTAACGGTTACAATCGCGTTTGTTGTAATGTATAAAAGACTTGTAACTTAATATGCACTAAGAGTCTTGTTTTTCTTTATAACTACCTAGTTGTCTTTTACATTACATCTAAAACTGGTGAACATAACAAAGTTTAACAAATAGAATCTATCATTAATATCATCAATGTATTTTTTATTTTATATTCAGTAGTTGATTCGTAAGCTATCCTTAAAACTAAGCGATAATAAATTGATATTAGCTATGTTGGCGTAGTTCAGGGCTGTTTAAATGTTTATAGCTAGCAGCTTGTATAATTTTTTAACAAATCTGAAGTTAGAAGTTCCAAATAGCTCACAAAAGCTTTAAAAGTAAGTTCGTATAGAGACAGAAGTCCTTAGGCCCGTCTATACTCTTTCAAAACTATCGTGAGTTATTACTAGACATTATATTAATATTTGAGTGTGAGACGCGCCCGCGAGGATTGACCATACTCATACCCAGATGAAGATTCTCCGGAAGAACCGAAACATTGTCGGTATCTAAATCGACAATATTTTTACGTGATATTAATATAAAGTCTTTACCTACTCCGTTGTGGCTTTTAAAGTATAAAAATATAGAAACTAATCTTAAATGCAGTGTAAAAGCCTACTGATCAGTTGAGCTATCCTGTTTCGCTAATCACTGTCGCTGCTCTGTCCGGGCACGTAGTCGGCGTCCTCATCTGATATGTCCAGGTCATCCAGGTCTTGGAAGAGAGATTCATCTACTTTCACTGCATCTCCTGAAAAATAGTTAAGTAACATTAAAAAGTGTGTTTCTGCCAAATATATTGACTTTTTTCGTACCTCCTCTGATTGGAATGTTTTTGTTAAAATCAGACGCACAGAACTCCGTATGTTAGTTTTGAATACAAGCTGGCGCGAATGAAATAATTTCGAATGGAGAAAAAACTCAAGGATGTGCATATGTAGTCAGCGTAATAGTGTAACTTTTTGTTTTCAAATAATTCGTCGCTTAAAAAATATAGTTCCCACTTTTTTTTAACTTAGACTGCTGAAGCAGTACTTATGTGTTATCAATTTTTTATATCCAAACTGTCGCAAATGGTCAAATATGACCATCTGGTCATATTAGAAAGTAAACTCACCATCATCAAGGAATTTAAGATCAGATTCATTGAGTGTTGTGTCTCTCAAGAACAACTCTTTGCCGGTCAGTTTATTTTTGTCCTTAGATTCTTTTTCCCGTTTTGCCGGGATACCGAGGTCATTCTCAAACTCTTTCCTCCACGCTAGGAACGATTCTACTGTGACTCTTGTGCCTTCAAACCTTTTCTGTAATGTTAAATGGTTAATCAACGGATGAGAAAGATGGTGGATGAAATTGTTTTGATAAACTTCAATACCTATAATAAATTTTATGACTACAACCTAATTGATTTTGTATTTAAATAACATTAAATAGGTAGCTGAACATAAAGTGATAATGATACATGGAATATACTCTTGAGACCATAAAGATCGAATAATTTTTATTTGCTTACAAGGCAAAATGTTACAGCAATGTTATAGTAGCTCCTGTCTATGTATATAACAATAAATAATTATTGCTATAAAATCAAATCGTGACGGGTCGTAGAGTGGAGTGCTATGGGATGCTTATACCTAGCAGTGGGTGGAAATGGGTTGAGATAATGACGATGATCAAATTCAACTAAATATTATCTTGTCAAGTGGACATAAAGTACCTGTTCTGCTTCCTCATCAGCCTTAATTTTGGCCTGAACCTGTTCTTCTCTTTCTTTTTTGAGTTTGTCCCATTTCTCATTGAGCCACTCCTGCCCCGCTGACACTAATGTGAATATCATCACCATACCCAGGTTTTCAGTACCCTGTAAATAAAATCAAGTTTAAGGTCAAAAATAGAGATTTGTTCTTAGCAATGGTAAGAAATGAATGAATTAACAAAGAGAGTTAATTACTTACTTTATTTAGGTACCTTTTGATGTTAGGTACTTAAAATAATTACCTGTTCTGATAAATGTGTGAGCAGCTCATCTTTTTCAATAATATCATCAAAATTTTCTTCATCTTCAATCTCTATAACGGGTAGTTCATCCGGATACTTTGTTGTGTAAGTGAAAACTAACTGACAAGCTAGGCCATCCCCATCATCAAATCCTTCTGACTTTATTGGTATACTGAATTTGTGGTAAGGTTTTGTTTCTAAAACTGAAAGAAAACATAGATAACATAATTAATGTTGCTTTGCTGAATTAGGCATAGGTACATTCTCACCTTTATTTATTTGTAGGAAATAGTATGGTTACAAGAGCTGTTCTGCTATACAATAAGCAGAATAGGTGGAAACCAGAAATGAGGACAGGACTAAGATTTTTGCTGAAAGTATGTAGGTACCTTGCATATCTCCATAATAAATAGAGTCCAATGCTTCTAATTCACTACTTTGTTCGTAATCGTAATCCATTTTGGTGAAGAATGTTCAAAATAATGTTTGGTTTACACGTTTTCATCAGATTCCACAAAACCAAAGCAAGCGGCTGGACGGAAGCAGCGAGCAGGCGGTGAACCAGTGAATACAAATGTACTCTGTGACAGTGAACAGACAGCAGCTGATGATGGATGACTTTGACTGATGATGGCATGATGTGTCAATTTTCAAAGTCACACTGACTGTAATGTGCAAAAAACTAGGATTATGATGAGTGAATGAGGATTTGAAATTTGACAGAGACATGCATGATTGAACAGACAGATCACAGAAAGAAAGAAAGACATTTCTAAAACCAAAACGTAAACAAAACGATTTCATTTCATTCAGCCTCTTCATCATCCAGGGAATTTTGTTTATTTTGAGGAAAATCAGATTCAAGCGATTCTATTCTGGTGTAGGAGAGACAATGGATTCACCAGATATTTCGCCAAGTAATTCCCAATTGCCAAGTGCATTTGAGACACCTGCTGCGCCCGTACCAACAGGGTTTGTTTTGGTTTTGCAGGTTTGGATCTGCTTATTCTTTTTTACTATTGTACCTAAATGATATAATAAATACGTTTCAGGTCTACTAATCAAGTAAATTCCTCGAATGAGGAATACAAAGTACTGCAAGAAGAGGTCTTGTCTAATTTCCACAAGCCTGTTCTACCTAATGTGAATGTTCCTGAGAAGATTATTATCTGCTTAGATGTCTGTTATGATAACAACAACTCTTTGTTCCGTCTGGGAGATGGAACTACGTTCACTCCGATAAATATGATGAAGAGAGTATTAGAATTCTTCCTATACTCAAAGTATGCAATCAACAAAAGCACAGAATTTGCTTTAATTGCACTGAAAGAAAATGAGCCCATTTGGGTGCAAACCATGACTAATAATTTGAGAGACATTCTTTATGCTATTGACTATCCAAATGTTGGAGAATATACATCAGAAAGTTTTGACTTCAGTAAAATATTCCAGATGGTGAAACAAAAGATTGAAATACCAGAATATAAGGAAGGGGAGAGTATACAGCCTCCACCATATATTGTTAGGATGATTGTGTTGTATGGTAGATCAAACTGTATCCCACAGATATCACAAGATGATCCATACTATATATTTCTTAAGAAACAAATGTATTTCTTTATTGACATCCTGCTAGCCCATGAGGATGACTGCTCAGCATATAAATGTGAAGGGATTTATGATGCACTCCAAGACCTTGACGATGGCTATTCTTATGTATATGAAGTATCCAGAAATGCTACAAAGCTTCATGACTGCATTGCTAAATTGTTAGCTCATCCTTTGCAAAGAGCACTGCAGAAAAACACAGACTATTCTTTTGGGTCTTAATTATATTGCTGATTTAATTCTATGTATAAATAAAAGATGTATGCTATTATTTTTGAAGTATTTATTTCAGCTCTTCAAGGGGTTATGATTGGTACAAAAGAAAAAAAAACTAATTCTATTATTACAATAAAGTTCCAAATTCTTAGACATTTACTATGTACTTTTCTCAGATGGTTTAGTATCTCGATACATAAGGATAGCTCTGTAGTTACATTTTTATAGAAGCCTAAAATGCAGGATGATAATCATATAACTTTCCACTATAAATAGTTCTTCCTTGAAATGAGTCCAACAATGGAAGATGCTGTAACATACATTGAAACATTACAGCATCTACTCAATGAACTAACAAGTTTTTCCTCTATCATATTTCGGCACAGCCATTCTTAATCCGTACTTACCAATAAAATGTTAACTATTATAACTTTATTGTAGTTTCTAAAATGATGTTTACATAATGATTTTATAAAGTGAAAATGGATTGAGTGCAACAATTTAGACTTGAGCAATTTATAAATAATTGAATTTACAGATCAAAAAAGTACCCAATGATTTAGTACATAAAAATATTTATGTGGGCTGACACTTATAATATAGAATAAAGAGAAGCAGAAAAATATTTAATAAAATAAACTCAGCAAACTTTACATCAAGTAAATAATACAAAAATAAATTTATAACAAACAAGCCATAAAAATATTTACAATGATTACATAGTATGAAACTTTTACTGAAGAAAAATCTCACAAACAACTTGAGTTAAAAAAAAAATATATAACACATCACATGACATGACGCAACTCAAAAATCACTTTAGCAAACCTACAAGTACATAAAGTGGCGATTCTGTTGCCACCAAAACTTAAACAAGATGATGTCATCCTTTTTATTTCGATCGTTATGAAAGGGATAGCAACATATTTAGTAAGTTTAAGTTTTGGCACTGTTAAAATCGCTACTAAGATTACACTCCTTGAATGAAATGACAAAACTTATTAAAATACTACAACGCTAGTAGGTATAATTATTTAGCATTTGAATTATAAATCACATGTTGGCTGTGGCTCATTCCACTAGGTACTCTTGCAGTTGGAGTTACTTTGTTTAGCTTATATAATACCCACAGACTGAAGCTAAGAAATAATTAATATATTTTCTTTTTATACATACTTTACATTTCTTAGCGAAAGTCAACAGTAAGCATCACATACCTACATCATCAGCAAACACCTATGTATCTTGATATTCCTCATTTTACATATTTTATTACACGAGTGCTGTAATAAACGGCATAACATAATATAAATGAACAAACCTCTGCAATTTAAGCCATTTTGTATTTATTTTACATCTACTAAAGTTTATATCTGAGATCCTATGGATGTGACAATACACTATCGATGCCTAAGATTTGACACTGGTTATTTTACGAACAAAATAAATAACTTCACGTATCAGTCTTAACACTTTAAAATCTATTTACAATATTGTAATAAATTCAGCTGTTGTCAAATAAAATATAATGTAAAATATCAAATGTAAACAGTAAATGAGTCAACAGCTAAATCTAGCCATGTAATCTCTGCGTTTTGTTGTTTGTAATGAACAGCGATATATTTAATGGAATGACGATTTATCTATACATCTAGCCAATATTTGTGATTTTTGAAAATAAATAAAACTAAATCATATTAATAGTAAGTTCAGCTTCATTGCCGACGCCAATAATATACATACAACTTATCAAACATACAAGACACCTGTATCGGCTACAACATTTTCAAAGCTAATGGACTTTTGGCGAAATCTGCTAAACAAGTAATCAAATTTACTACATTTCATAAAAATACAACAGCCAATTTAATAAAACACCAGCATAAAATAGGACAGCAGCAATATGAAGTCTTGAGTTAGTTCTGAGTATTCAATTTTATCAACAAGCATTCCTCATCACAATAATTTATCTTTCGCATTCGCACCTAACATACGATGGGACAAAACAAGAACTGTGTAACAACATGTAGGAAGACAGGACTAGATGAATTAATATTTCCGTATAACTAACATTCACGATTGTGTCCATTAGAGTCACGAACTGCCACTTGCCTCCCGTATCCGCATAATTTCACATCGACGAAGGAATGTAGCTTGTGTATCAGTCTTTTGCGAAGAGGGGACTGGGCCAGTTGATTAGTTACAAAACCTCGCAATCGTAATCGTATCAAATTAAAAAGCTACAGATATTCTAAGGGACAAATACACCCTCTAGAAACTATACATGCCACTTGTATCATCCCAATTTTCGTAGTAGAATATTTCGAGCTTACATTTCACCAGCAGAAGTTAAATTACGGCTCGATACATAAGCTGAAGTGTAAACATTTGATTAGGTATTGTTATTCAGGGCTCGAAATATTTATTTTATCTTTACCTCAAAATCTAGATTATCATAATTCTACATTACGAGTAGAAAAATGAAAAGTTGAAATTTACTATATCTTTTAAACTTTATCGTTCTGGATATTCGAATACTTTCGGATCGATCATACACTGTGTCATACAGCCCTACATATTGCTTTATTTCCCTACAGTTCGGATTCAGCTAGAATGTTCGAGTAGACGCAACAGGATAGAGTTGTGACATGACAATCGGCCAGTATGCCTAGAGCCGTAGCAACGGATGCTTACCACGCGCCGCCACGACGCTTTAAATGTAGAATATTCACCGGGTGTTAAGAGTGGTAGTTGCGCACGCAAAAGACAGCAGGACTGAGATAGACCAGCTATTATATCTAGAGCCGTACGTAGCCTGTACAGAGTATCACGCCGCTACGAGTTCAACATTTACAAGAAGCAGCAGGACCGTAGACGATCGGCCAGTATGTCTAGAGCTTTAGCTCCATGTCGATTCTCGACGACTGTCAAACACGACGCGGTATGGGATTGCACGTTATCTAGCTTTTGTTTTCTGAAATCCATCGTATTATTCAACAAAACCGGGTCGTGCCACTTCAAGACATGGTTATTTGGAGAATAAAGCGTCTGGACAGACCACGTAGCCATGTCGCGTTTAACACTGTCCTATCGTATAGTATCACCGGGTGTTTATTGTAGTTGCGGGCACAGTTGCAAGGCGCAGCAGAGCAGTTGAGATATATGGGAGGGTACGAGGGGTCAGGGCTCGTCCGCGCCCGACCCGCCCGCTCGTATCACGTGGGCATATGTGGTTATTTGGAGAATAGTGCGTCTGGACAGACCACGTAGTTATGTCGCGTTTAACACTGTCCTATCGTATAGTATCACCGGGTGTTTATTGTAGTTGCGCGCATAGTTGCAAGGCGCAGCAGAGCAGTTGAGATATATGTGAGGGTACGAGGGGTCAGGGCTCGTCCGCGCCCGACCCGCCCGCTCGTATCACGTGGGCATATGTGGTTATTTGGATAATAATGCGTCTGGACAGACCACGTAGTTATGTCGCGTTTAACACTGTCCTATCGTATAGTATCACCCGCCCGGTGATACTATAGTGTAACCCGGTGACACTGGGTGTTTATTGTAGTTGCGGGCACAGTTGCAAGGCGCAGCAGAGCAGTTGCGATGTATGTGAGGGTGCGGGCGAGACAGAGCGGGGTCAGGGCGGCGGCGCGCGCTCGGGCAGCGCGGGCGCAGCCTCGTCCGCGCCCGCCCCGCCCGAGCGGAGGCGCATCACGTGCGCGTATGTGCGGTAACGCTTTATCTGAAACAACAATACACTCTTATACTCTATTCGGCCGTTCTCTTTTGCACAAATTTATGGAAATGAAAAAGACAATAATTAAGTACTCTCGTGATTGGCTCAATTTGACAGTTGAGCGGAGTCTAATGACAGAATTCTAAAAACGTGTTCGTTTATGAATCATAATGTTCTTTCATTTGACATGAAGTTTCATGTTTTTTCGCTCGTCTTGGTGAACAGAGTATAGATAAGACATAAAAAACCCTGGTTACATCTTTAACTAGATAATTTATAGTGTCAGGAGGCATATTTGCCTACACTCATAGGATAGTGCCTGGGACAATTTAATAAAAAAATAAAAATGTGTTTATTTCTGTAGAACCTCAAGAAATCACTTAAAAAGTACAGTCATATAAGCTACGTGACTCTATTGCCTGTTCTAACTCCCTATAGCAGGGACAGAATCAGACAAGAACCTGCTGGTGTGGGCCTAGCTTTTGTTTAAAGCGACCCCCTAACATCTAAACAGTCAATCTTCAGTGAGAAGCAGTATTCCTCACCTCGTATACTAGATAATGTTCCTTGTCCCGCGCGTGATGCGTGTTCTCTCTCGCGTGTCGAAGCGCACTCAGTTCTTCTTCTAACCGCGCCGCTCTATCTTCGTGAGACGCAAGTTGTTCCCGCTGAAAACAAATGAACTTGTTAATCAAATGAAATTAAATATTATCACGACTGTATCCCAGGAGCGGTGGAATTAGAGCGGTTTTCATTAGTTAATCAATCCTAAATTTATATATTGATTGGTCAGTTTGAACTTACACGCTGTACATGACCGGCTCAAATTTACCCCCTCCCATTCCCCTTGTCGTTCGTTTTACGTGGCGCGACTTATACTTGACGACCTCTGTGGCGCAGCGCCTGAGACGCGGAGGTCGCGGGTTAGATCAACGCTACGGGACAAATGTTTGTATGTTCTGCAGATATTTGTTCCGTGTCTGGGTATTTTCTATGTATAATATGTAAGTATGTATTTTTAAAAAAAAAGTATAATATCAGTCATCTGGTTACCATAACACAAGCATTAAGTTGCTTAGCTTGGGACTAGATGACGCTGTGTGGAATGTCCAAGGATATTTAGTATTATTATTATTATATAAATGTTAAAAAGTTAACTATTTCAAGGATATATATTATATATATTTAGTACCATGTTTAGCTTGGTGTGCGTGCAAGGCAGCAGAGGTCGCTGGAACTTGCGCTGCGAGCCGCACGCGCCGGCGAGCGCGCCCGCGGAGTACGCCGCGCACACGAAGTTAACTGTCTCCACCCATGAACATAGCTCTTTAGAATCACTGGAACAAACAATAACATGTACCATCATTAACTCGACTCACTCTGCCCACCAATATGTTGGTAGTTGTTGGTCCAATGACCACACTAGCTCTCAATAGAGACGAGTGAAAGGGAGGCCTTTGCCCTGCAGTGGGACGCTACGGGCTCATCTATTCATAGCAATAACCAACCAACAACTAGTGCACACTTGGCCTAGGCCCGTGTACTCTGGGTAAATTCCCAGCTCATGAAGTCGAATTGATCTAGATCAAAAACCAAAATAATAAATAATAATGTACTATAAGCAACACTATAGCCATAAAGTTCGTTTTAGTTACCTCGTTTGAAACAAGTACTCCGCCTGGTCTGCAGTTTGTAATCTGAAGACATGCTGTTTCTTTGTGTAGTCAGTCGCTTTCGTCGCTAACGCGTGATGTATTCTGTGAACAAAATTATAAAGTAATTTTTCAAATTATGATCTACGCCCTCTTAAGTTCGACCAATAAGGACCAGATTAGTGACCTGTGAACATTTCTGATTTGCCATGATTTGTCCGTGACTTTGAACTGACCAATAAGCGCTTACTTTCCCGCTCCCGCACACCTCAGTTGGTTGACTGAAAAGTTTGTATTGCGAAGTACTATTAGGTGTCTACTGGTCAAGACGTCAATGTGAGCGAGTGACAAACCCCCTCATCGTTCTTTTTACGTGGCGCGACTTATACAAAAGATATAAATGGATATTACCTAATAGCATTATGCAGGTTATCGGACATCTGCCCGCGTCGGAAGCCGTGCTCGTCTTTATGTAGGTATAGGACTAGATCTCGTAATGTGCAGTAAAACATCTTCCAACCTCTCCGACCGAATGGTGCTGCGAACAATATAATATATTTTATAACTTAAAATACCTTATTAAAATATCCTTTACATACTAAAATGTGTATGATGATGGTATAGTTTCATGACATAAGTGATTTTGCCATGCACAAATAATTAGATTAAGTTCTATTAGTTATTAGTTCTATTAGTATCAGTAAAAGGCGTAAACTCTTTTTAGCCTGTAAGCTTTTTTTATGTTACTTCTACTCTAATGTATTTCTTGTGTACTTCTTTTATTGTGTTGGTCTGTGCTGTGTTTTCAAAATAAATTCTTATTCTATTCTATTCTAAATAAAGGCTTTGAAATTGAAGTTGAATTAAATGAATGATGTCTTACTTTTCTTCCCATTAGCGTCGACACAGCACTTCCTCATGACATATCCCTTCTTGTACTCCACAGCTCGGCTCTGATCCGGCACGTCGAGGAAGGGATTGCCGCCCGTCACGACCGGCCCGGAGCGCGCCTCGCCGCAACCGTTGTTACTGGCCTCTGTGTCGCTGTGGAACATATATTTGTCAGTCGGTGGAAGCAATAGATAATCACCTATAGTATGGCTGTTCAAATCGAATACCAAATATGTATTTGGACATACCTCTAACTACCCCTCTTACTTAGCCATCTTCTAAATTACCTAAAAAAAATTACATGAAGATCTCGAAGAAGAAATGTGCGAAAAAGAATGATGAGGGGAACGGGAGGGGGTATGTTTGCGCATTATTTACGCAATATTATATTACGTGGCGCAAATTTTTCTTTAATTCAGTCATACATAGTCGTACAGTCTCCACTCTTCTGATTTTTTTAATAGATCACTATTAAAACTGAGAAAATGATGAATCAGTGCTTGGGATACTAATCACGTTTGAGTATCATCATCTCAGCCTCGAGATTTAAGCTAAGGCCAAACCTGCGCGACCAAAGCGACTGCGAAGCGGGAGCGTCTACCGCGCGGCGGACGCTACCCATATACATCTATGGCGCTTTGCATACCTACGCGACCGCATCTCGCATTAGACTAGGTAAGGTTACCGTCGCGCGGTAGACGCTCCCGCTTCGCAGTCGCTTTGGTCGCGCAGGTTTGGCCTTAGCTTTAATTATAATGCAACTCACAGTGCCCACTGCAACGGCTGCGCCCGTATCGCCTGATACAGATGCTTGAGGGTATCTCTCGGGAAGTTATCTCCGTCGTTGAGTTCTGCGAGATTGTCCACGAACTCGGCGCACGACATGCGTCTGAAGCCGCCGCCGGCCGCCGCGCCGTGGAGGTCAGTGTTCAGTAGCATTATCGCACAGGTTAGAGTGTGGACCGCATCTGTATTAATAAAATAATATATGAAATATGATCACGACTGTATCCCAGGGAGCGGTAGACATTTCTTTCATCATCATATCAGCCCGGTTGGACCCACTGCTAGGTATAGGCCTCCTCTTTATGAAGCCACGCAGTTCGGTCCTGTGCGATCTTTTGCCACGCTTTCCCGGCGATGTTAACGATGTCATCTGACCATTTCTTTCATACCTTTTTGTAATTCTTTGAAGATGTCTAAAGGGGTAGTCAGAGGTATGTAAACAAAAATAATAAAATGAAATGAAAATGAAAAACCAGATGACTAATATACTACTTAGATACAGTTTTTTTGTAAAAACATTCATATTTTTATTTCGACTTTTTTTCGTTTGTGCATGACCGAAATTTAGCCCACAAATAATAATGTGTTGACCAACCTTGTGAGTTAAAAGAGCCCGGGTTACACTCCAGATATCGCCGTGAGAAGTGCACCAACACTCGCTCTCGCTCCTGGGTCTCCCCGCTAAGCGCGAACCGTGAGAGGAATGTCCGTAACGCCGCGTCCAACGTGACTCCGCCGAACTCGAAGTGTTTCACGTATTCTTCCGCGACCGCGCGGGAGAATTCATTGCTGGAATAGATGTTCGGAGTAAGGAACTGCGGGCTTACCATGACCGTTTATAGCGATTCAGTTTAGGTCCAACTACGAACCAGTTTTGACGTAAAGTAAGGCGCTGACGCTGACGTAAAGTTTTGACATTATGGCAGAACCTAAACTGAATCGCTAACACCTCATGGTACGGCTCCTGGTAGGCTACTTGCCTAACTTGTCAAATGTCTGACAACTGTCAGATTTGACAGTAAAATTATTTTAGTGCGAAGTTTAGTCCAGAAATGCCCTGAGAAGATCCCCTTCGTGTAGTTGTAAATTTTGGAATGCATTAACCAAAGCCCTCACGAAGTTTTCCTTTACATTTGTCACAATGGCTGCGTTGACCGTCGTCCATTATCACTATACTGGTTATTTTACTTAAAAACCTATATAATGACTTAATCAGTCATGCATGAGGCAATATCATGCATACATTTAAAAGGATGCTGTTGTATCTGTCTGGTAAATTGTTTTTTCTAATTGTTTGAAACAATAAATACCCTTTTGACATTTCACACAGCGTCATCTAGTCTTGGTCTAACTAACTTAATGCTTGATGTTATGGTAACCTGATGACTGTTAAACAATGCACTTGATGATAATGATGAATTCTTTAACAAACGTATGGATGTCCGTAGGTCGATCACCATAGCAACTTTGTTTTTAGAACATAAAATCTATGAGATTTTTTGACAAATAACAGCGTTGCTGGCTAATGTCCTAGCGCCATTGAAACGTCCTACACTAAAATGTATTTATCACAGAACACCACAAGACCAATCTATAGTTAAAACATACAGCACTAGCGGATAACCTTAACCATAGACGAAATAGAATATTCAATTGTTCTATTTTGTCTATGCTTCAACTAATCATAGAGAAAGTACTTACTTTTTACGCAGATGCTTGGACACATCAGAGATCTTGAAGCCGTCGAGATGGTACAGCCGTTTGGCTAAACGCTCAGCGGACGGGATGTCTACAGACTCGGAACTGTAGTGAAATAAATAACGAGTCATAGATGCAAACTACAACAACCGGGATAGTTCATGGCACGATTTGACTAGTCTACGGAGCTTTGAGGTTTATATGTAAGGAATGTAATATACTCTGTCAAATAACTACTGTGGTTGTAGATGATTTCATAAATGTTATAGTATAAAAATTCAGTAAAGTTTCACGAAGATTGTTTTAAGGTATGTTTTTTAAGATAAGTTTGTAATAGTTCGCTCATACATTCATTGTTTTAGTTGGCGTTTCAGAACGAACGGCTGAAACTTAGACAAATTACAGGTCAAAAACTAAGTTCTAAGTTTCAGCCTAATCAGTTCAATAGTTCTTGCGTGAAAGTGTAACAACATCCTTACAAACGTTCGCATTAAAAGGTAATAGTAGAGATTTTATTAACAAAAATTACTTACCCTAAACGGTGGTTAATTAATTCAATTTTGTACCTTAATTAATAAACTTAAATTATTCAAACTACAAAGTTATTTGACAGGGTTGCAATACATTTCATTTTACTTTTTTATAAACTCGATGCTTATCAAATAGTGCCATTTACATCACCCGATCACACCTTAAAATACAGAAAGGCTTACTTTTTACTCAAATGGCGGGAGACATCAGATTTCTTGAAGCCGTCTAAATGGTACAGTCGTTTGGCAAGTCGCTCCGCTGAGGGTATATCAACGGCTTTCGGACTGTAGTGGAACGAATGTAGAGAATCTCCGTCCGAACCTTCGTCTGAGCCACCATCGGACCCACTGCATAGCTCCTGAAATTTTATTCGTTCGTTCTTTCACCGACTCTCAAAATAGCCAATTCTCTTGTCGAAGTTTTTAGGCCGCCTAATCGTGGCCGGGTCCAACTATTAACGTCCCGAAGTATGAAAGCGACTTGCACTCACCCATCCAAGTTGTGACCGCTTAGAACGTTGCTTAACTCCGACAAATCGAATACGGTTGATTTGAAAATGTGACTGGTTTTCGAATATTGTACAGTACAAATTGTGAAGAGACCAAATTTACAACAAAAAATTTGAGGACGATAACAACAACTGAGGAATAATAAGTTAATGAGACTGAAAAGGTCTCAGTAATTCTACTTACTATCTGGTTATCAGACTGGACCATTGTCAGAATTTATAATTGTATAAATTAATAAAATATTGTTGAATGTAATTTAAATGTACTTCAATTATTTGAATTTCGAGCCTCTTTACAATAAGAGTCACTTTTCTCTCTTTCTCTACACCGCTGCACCCTAATACTTATTTACAAAGCAGTGTTTCTTTAATAACCCATTACTTTTCCTTACCTGGTAACCCTGATGCTCCGGCGAATTATGTCCATTCTCCTTCCCGTTCTGCGCGTACGCACTATTATTATTATTATTCACATTCTCACTATTAGCGTTCTGTTTGTCCGGTCCTTTCACTTGTATCACTATTCTATAGTCATTGTTATGATCTCCGTTAAGCGTGACGTCACTACCGTGTTCGTATGACGATGAGTTGGATTTGGCTCGTTTGTGGCAAGGCTCCGATACTAGTATTGTCGAGTCGGAATCTGAAGGGTCTGAGAGCTCCATTCTCGGACATTCTCGACCGGTCTCGAACATGTCGTCTTGATCTTGATAGTCAGGACTGGATATGTTCGACACAGCTTCTGATAAGCTCATGTCACCTGCGGATTTAGTCAAGATATGGTAAGTAATGTTTTGTTATACTAATACATTATACTTTATCAGTGCAGATTACAAGTTGTCAAACAGTAATCTTAAGTTGGGATAGAAATAGGTGCAGATTACACAAATGGAAGCGCTAGGAAAAAGATTTGAAACTGGTTGTTAAGAGCTAAGTTCTCCATTTCCTTTGCATTTCAATTTTCGAGATGAGGTATATATAGTTATGTAATCTGTGGTTTTATTTACCATTGAGTGGTCTGTGTAAGGCGGAATGCGGCGGCAGACGCGGCGGGGGGGAAGTACGGGATGACATCAGCGATGAGGAAGCAGATGTAGGCGACGCGGGCGATGACGACCTGCGAATGAATAACACTATTTACTATATTCGTTGGGAAGTTATGAGTATGAGTGTGGATGGACATAAGTAGAGGAAGGCCGAGGAAGAAGTGGATGGATTGTGTGAAAGAGGACATGAATGTGAGAGTAGTGGATTCGGAGTTGACGAATGATGGAGATGAATGGAAGAGGAAGACATGTTGGGCCGACCCCACCTAGTGTGGGATAAGGGCAGGGAAATGATGTAATATTCGTTAGGAAAGATAGTAAAACAAAAAAAAAATCTCTACTTCCCTTGGTCACATGATCAGCTAGACCGATGTCGATTTTTTTTTAATAAAGTTAGATATGTTACGTTTCACAACTGTCAAATAGCGCTGTGTCGCATAAAGTCCACCATAAATTATAGACCAGTAGTGTTTATCCTACCAATATGCAAATTTTCGAAACTTATGTAGTACATTGTTAAACAGACTATAACAGTAATATATAACTATCAGAATTAGTCATATTATAATCAGACTTATTAGTATAAATTGGCTTGCAATTGACCAAAAAATAACGCTTTAAGGTATATTCAACTGAATCTACGAGACCCTATTTAATTAAGTTAATATCCAACTTTTAGTTTCGCATAGCTTAAGAAGTTTAGAAAATTGTCATTGTCAGTGAAAAAAGAGATAAACACAGTCCCGTTTCGTTTATCATGGTAATTCTTGACGAAGCAAATAAATATCAAAGTGAATGAGAACCTTTGTGAGATGCCGTCAGATATGGAAGTAGAGTTGGATGTAGCCGCGGAGCCGTTGCAATGCGTGCGTTCCGACGCACACGACACCGGTGCGTTGTACGTCCAAACGATACTGCAACAACGGTACACATGACGTCTTACCCAATAGACACCTAATAAAGGGACGCTTTTAGTTTACACATGAGCGCTTTAGCGCTTATACCCACGCCCCCTTACGTTCGACCAATGAAGACCAGATTAGTGACCCGTGAACATTTCTGATTTGTCATGATTTGGCCGTGACCTTGAACTGACCAATAAGCGCTTACTTTCCCGCTCCCGCATACCTCAGTTGGTTGACTGAAAAGTTTGTATTGCGAAGTAGTACTATTAGGTGTCTACTGGGTAAGACGTCAATGACGGTACATAATCACTCTAACCTTTATGAGTCGCGCCACGTAAAAAGAACGATGAAAGGAGGAGGGGGTATGTTTGTTGGGTCACTCGCTCACGAACCAATAGCACGCGCTAAATCAATGGTGTGAAGTACGCCGCGTCACCCTTCCACCAATCGGACCTAAGATTCCTTGATATAAATTACTGCGCAGCTTTTCCTCTCAGCGTTCAAAGTTCTACGTCACCGTTGAAACTGCCCGCTCCACCACCCGTCCAGCTTCGGCAGGAGTCCCCCAAGGCAGCTGCCTCTCTCCGGCAATGTACGCGCTGTACGCGAACGATGTCCCAACCCTGGAGGGCCACCTTCGCCCCGGGGAGCAAGATATCACGCTCGCGTTATTTGCCGACGACAGCGCCTATTTCTCCACCTCCGTCAACGCCGCCTTCGCCGGCCGCCGAATGCAGCGGCTGCTGAACCTTCTCCCCGAGTGGCTAGACAAATGGCGGATCGCCGTCAACGTGGCCAAGACGGCGGCGCTGTTTGTCTCCAGGCGCCAATACTTCCCGGCTGACCTACAACTCCGAGGTCAGCCCATCGCATGGACCTCCCACGCTCGGTACCTCGGCGTCGACATCGACAGGTCGTTGAGCATGGTGCCGCAGACAGACCGCGCCCTTCAACAGGCGCGTGCGGCCCGCGCACTGCTCCGACCAGTCCTGTCATCCAGATTACCGCTGAGGACGAAAATCCGGATCTACAAGACATATATCCGGTCTCGATTGACCTACGCCGCGCCAGCATGGTACGCCCTGCTGGCCCCCACCCACCGGAACAGACTGCAAGCTGCCCAAAACATCGCTCTCCGCATGTGTACAGGCGCTGGCCGCTACGTCAGGAATGATGTAATAGCCAGAGACACATGCGTCGAGAGCGTTGAGGATTTTGTGGTCCGGATGGCCCGTCGTATGTACGACAGGGCGGACAACGGACCACACCCACACCTCCGCGGCTTCGCCCCCCACCACGCCCGCCCGCCAGATCACCGGGGACTTTGGCGCCCCCTGCCAAGGGACCTCCTGGGTGTTACCGAGGACCCAGTCCCCGATAACACATAACTCAAAAAACAGTACCAGTTATTTTTTCATCTCCAACGTTTTACCACCATCACCTGTACAGTAGCATGTTATCTTTAAGTTCTTTAGTTTTAGTTATTGTATATATATTCTAGACCTAGGTTAAGATAAATTTTGTAAATATGTATATAGCTAAAAAAAAAAAAAAAAAAAAAAAAAAAAAAAAAAAAAGGGAAAAAAAAACAATCGTCAAAACACAAAAAAAAAAAAATATATATATATAGCTTATTCGTTGTGCCAAATAAGAGCCAGCCCTCGGATCACGCGTTGCTTCGACCAGCCGCCCTGAAAGCATTTTAAAAACGCGATGGGCCCCGGTACCCCATGGACCCAGAGTCTCCACCCCAAATGGCTCAAATATGTAAACCCTATCCAGATTTACATATTTGCGCCGTTTGAGATCTTCAGCCGAATCTGCCGCCGCGCCAGGCCTAACTGATGTCCCCGGGAGATGTGAATGCGCAAGGGTATCGACGCAAGTTGCGTCCCACACCAATGGCCTTCCCCTCTCCCAAGGTACAAGAGTCATACCGTCGGGGCGCTTGCCGTCATCACGCATCAGACCGCTCGGTTCCAGAACGGCTGGTACGTTGGCGGCGACAAGAGCTCGACGGATGATGTCGTTAAGACTGGCGTGACGACAGATCCGACCGGCGGACCTGGTGCACGACAATCCATGGTGACCAAGCTGATCGACTGCCGTACCGCACTGACAATGGTGAGGGGCGCAACACGGCGCACCCAACCGTAGGCATACTGCAACACGAAAACTAGCGGGATCCATTAAAGTACCTAAATTGTTGGAGGGAAGTGCTTGAAGCCACAAACCTGACTCCCAATTTGAGACGGCTAGGAGACGGGCACGATCTGCGGAGCTTGAACACGTCTGTTGGAGACTATTCCGTGTCAACTCACACAGAGGCCCGTCCCATTGCCGTTGAGACGAAAGGGATGAGGGGGGAGCGGTAGCGGGGCAAGCACTGTGCCAAGCGTTCAGAGCGTCGTCTTGTAAAGAAATTTTCAAAATACGTCCAGGAAGAGCCGAAATTGATTGTGATAAAATTTGGTCTATTAAATTTGAATTACTAAAAATTGACGACAAAAACGCTGGCAAAGCTACACTAGAAATTTTTCTTATACCTAAGCCTCCAAATCTGACAGGTAGGGAGGCCTGCGACCATGCCCTGTCATCTAAATAAATATTTAAAACCGCCGAAAGAGTATCTTTAATAATGTTGTCCAAACCTTCCGCCAGTTCACTGTGTTTCCACAGTTGACAACATCTTAAAGCATATGTGAATTTTGGGACGAAAAGACAAAATTTAATAATTGTAAAAGCCATATGACGGTTAATTTTGAGCAATCTGTCTGAAGTTAATTTAAAATTTTGAATTTTCTCATCTATGAAGCCTTGAAAAGATTCGTCAAATATTGGTGAACCAAGGAGGCGAAGAGAACTTTTGTCTACTACTGTAATATTAGATGCCAAACTGTTAAATTTTCCAATGACATAATTTTGATCTAAACATGACGTGTCTGAAACAAAAAGTTCGCACTTTGAAAAATTTAATTCTAAACCTATTTTTTGGAACTCCTCAATAATAATTTTTAAATCGCCAAAAACCGTGTCCACATCTCCCCCTAAGGTTCCATCATCTAAGTACCAAATGTTAAGTTTTGATTTGAGTCGTTGAATAATTTTATGAATTGCAAGGCTAAAAATGGCCGGCCCTAAAGGATCACCCTGCTGACAGCCAACTGCAGACGAAATAACAGTATTCTGATATATTAATTTTGAAGGTGTACCATAGCACTGCCAAAGAAAGGGATAAATTTCAGGAATTTTATTTTTAATTTCAGTCAACAGGGCGCCCCTATCTACAGAATTGAAGGCATTTTTAATGTCAACCTTCAAGACGACATCCCCATAATTTTGGTCCAAAAAGGTTCGAAGTGAATGTACGGCGGCTTCGCAGCCACCCCTCGAACCAAAGCCCAGTTGAACGGGTCGGAAATAATCGCCAAGATATGCGGCTTCTTTCCGACAGCAGACTTTGGCCGCGAGGCGGCGGTAGGTGGTACCTACAGCGATAGGTCTTATGCCGCCGTCCTTCTTTTTGAGAGCACAAAGGTTCGCACCATAAAGGAGTTCCGTGACCTCGCTGTTGACTCGACCTGACAACATTAGGTTGATCATGGCCGTCATGTCTCCCAAGAGAACTTCACCTGCATGGCCAGACCCACCAGAAAGCAGATCTTTTAGATGTTGTGGAGTCACAGCATCGAGGCCGCCGGCAGAGCCACTCTGGAATGACATGACGGCACTGAGCACGTCCTGGCTGGTCGTGACAAAAGCGCCATCACTCTCCTGCGGTGGATCGGGGAGAAGCAGATTCGGTGATGCCGAGGGATGTTTACTCTCAAGAGCTATGAGAGTATCACTAGAATTTGGAGCTATCGTGTCGCTAGAAAACAAAATGCGAGAGGCACCCTTTATGTCACCATCGCTGAGTTTACTCTCCACTAGTCTGTACATAGAAGACTCAGCAACTGGCTTTAAAGATTTTGAATTTATTTGTGTTTCCTGATCTATGTATGAAAACGGAGTGCGCTCAACGCGTGCGGTGTATCTAACACAATTTTGCTTTATCCGAACTGTGAGTGATAATTTGTTATCCAAATCGTTATGAACATGAAGTACACTGTAAGGAAAAACTAATAAATGTTCACAAGCCTGCTTCGAATTTTCGGATACAACATTCCTAATGGCCTGTGAGAGAGCGGTAGCGACAGAGACGCGGGCACCTCGAGGAATACGTTTCAAAACTGAAGTTGTAGATTTATATTTACTAATTACTTTCCAAAACGGGTGTAATACTGGCGGTAAATTTGAATTTTGCGCCGAAATATCAACTCCTACTGCTACCGGCGCAGATAGCGTGATAACAGAGTTGCTGTGAATTCTTTTTTGATGAATTTTGAGGCCTCTCTGTCCCTTGAAGAAGCGGGCCTGGGAACATAAAGTGCACTGTACAAGACTGGGCACAGACACGACATTTTGGATCCCACTTGAATTGCTAGTTATAACCGACGGTTGTGTGCATTGTGCCATCACATAATTAAATTGTTCATTTATAGTTAATAAAAATAACTTAGAATAATAACAGATGACAGCAATCAGGCCGAGCGCAAGCCTGATGACTCGACGGGCACCATGGCAACCGCGCTCCTTCCTAGTCACCTCCAGAATCAGTCAATAAATCATCCACACCGCGTGGATTTCTCCTCCCGCGTCTTCACCACCAGCGCCGGCATCTTTTACAAGGACTCAATACGAGTCAACAGATAGCGGTCCTTTTGTAGAGCATATTCAATAAGTTATCTCTTGAATTTCTTGCACTTTGAGGCCCCCTCCGGTCTTGCAAACGATACCTGGTCCGTTTTGTGTGGTCCTCTCTCTAGCCCAGGTCTCCAAGAGCCCTCTAGGGCAGCAGATAATTTATTTTCTTTAATATATAATTTGGTAATGCGGCCAGTGTCTTGGGCACGCTTCCGACTGACAGTGGTTTGGATCAGTTGAGCTACCTATAGACCGTTTGCAACGGTCCTTAGGTGGCTCAACTGGTTCTATTTGTATTATGTATTGTACAATAATGTAAATATTTTTTTTGTTTCTGTAAATAAAGTCTGACTCCTATATATAGCATATCATATTAGTTTTAAGTATATATTTGATAAAAAAAAAAAAAAAGTAAAAAAAAAAAAAAACAAAAAAAAAAATACAAAAAAAAAAAAAAAAATGGAAAAAAAAGATATCTGCTAAAATACACCGCCCCCAACGGGGCGCCACCAAGTTACCCGGGGGTAGTTGCCCCCGGAGTTCAAGCCGGGGCAAAGAGTTCAACTCGAGGCCCCAACCATCTTGGCCAACCGGCCAAGAAGAAGACCCGGCTGCTGCTGCTCTCAGCGTTCATCTTACGTGGCGTGACGTGTAAGGGATATTTAATAAATCTTTAACTCTCAAGTTCTCAACATCGGCCAAGGTCTGAAAGAGCGTTGTACGTCAAAATAATACTGCAACAACTGTATATTATCACTTCCACTTTTTCTAGTTTAGTGTAAAGCAGTATAAATCATCTATTAAAGATAAGACGCCAGATTTTTTGTAACTTAAGACATCGGTCGAAGACTAAGGCCGAATTTTCCACCTATTTCTTAGACGATATAGTTTGTATAAGTACTCAAAGTCTTAATCATAAAGTGTAAAAAGTCTAGAATCATTCAAACTATAAACTTCTAATGCTAACTACTACTTGCAAAAAGTGAGCATATCTGGACGTGTGTTCTAAGCTGATTCTACTAAGTGAAATCTTGAAAGCGGTAAGTTATACAGCGTGATTTTTTGGTCATTTTAAAGCCTCTCATGCAACTATATCGATATCATAGCAAAATCAAAGAAAGATAAGTTATCGAGACCGGTCATAAATAAACAAACCTTTTCCCCACCTCAAAATAAAACACAGAACTCGGTTGCGCCATGTTTGATGCACGACTGATATAAAAAGATAGACTGCGAAGACAGCGCGGCGCAGATAAGAGAAGATTACAGATTCATTTGCAAAAATAACTTTTATCTGTTATTTGATGTGACAACCTAACAGGAGGTATGCGTTTCTTTCTTATCTTTTGTTGAGCTGTTCTCTTTATATCTAAAATCTAAAAAATCTACTACTACTAGGAGTATTTTATTGCTATACAAATTGCTGTATCATTTTAGGATCCATAATTTTACCATCCTGTTTTTTTTATTCGAAACAATTTGATACAAGTTAGCTAATCCCCGTACTGACCTATCCAGGCTCCGTACATACTTATTTTACAACTTACCGATCTCGTTCGTTCTCATCGGACCTCGCAGACGAAGCCGCGGGCGTCGCCGAGTCAGGTCGCGCGTCGAGTAGAGTGTTGAGTGATGACGTCACGTCTTCCTCCATATCCACCGCGACTGCGCTGAGAGATGACTCCTTCTGAAACTTGCGAGGCTACGTTTCATTTATAGCAGTCGGTTATATAGAGAAAGCAATATGGCCACACGATTAAGAATATTACCTATGCAAAAGTCTTTTCAAAAATGAGACAAATCAATACTTCTTCTTTAGAAACTAGCTGTATCCCGCGAGTTTCCGTTCTCGTGGGAATACCGGGATCAAAAGTATATAATGTGTGTGTAGACTACTATAAGTCATATTAGAATATAAACTAACCTGGTATCAAATTTGTAGCAAATCCGTCCAGCTGTTTGAGCGCGAATGACAATATTATAAACACTTTCGCCTTTATAATATTAGTGTGGTTATTTTTTCGAACAAACTTTTTTGTTAATTAGTCTTTGTTGACCTTTGTAACATAACTTAACCTTAATATTAGTATAATTTGATGTGCTATATTTACCTGTAAATGGTCTTCAGATCTGGATGTCCGTACGGAGTGGTGCGTGCGCGCGCACATATCTATTGTCGCGTTCACTGCGCTCGCGCACGACCCGCCAGCGGGCGACGCCGGCTGGGAAATGAACCTGCAACAACGAATATCAATGTAATAAAAAGTACACAAGCGATCGTTCTATACGCGGACTGCTTTTAACTACTCAGCCACAGAGCCCTAACGTAACTTTTATTAAGATTTTTAAAATTATCTGATGAAATACTTATGTGCGGTTGATTTTTATATTTTTAACACAAAAATAAAAATATAAAATCAACAGAGTAAGTTTATAAAGTGTCACTTACAGTTTGTTGGCATGTTCCGCGGTGAGTCCCGTGTCTGGCGAGGAGTTGTGTCGCTGAGCGAGCTCCACGCGACCGCACAGTCGCGACTCGCTCGGCGACGCAGGGGTCGAGTTGTATCTGTGGTCAAATAACTATATTTTAAACCCGTTATTTATTAAAAAAATCAATATAATAAGAGATAGCAACCGAATTGAGTAGATTCGGAAATTGCCGTCAATCAAACATACCAACATTACCTCTTTATAATATTACTTAGTTTAGAAGGTCTGACTCTCCAAAGATAAGAGATGAAATCTACCGTTTCTTTCTATAGATGCAAACTATCTGCAGGGATGCAAATAATTGCGTCGCCATCACAATTAAACCTATCAAATATGGCGAAAAAAAGAGTCTTATACGTTTATAGGTTGTAATACCTGTGATAATGTGTCCGATGCGTAGGCGCATGGTTATTGTGATGTGGATGCTCTACTCTCGACAGATTCAGTATGAGGTCGCCAGTCATCATGAACGCTTCGAACTTGGGCTGAGAGACGCGCGGCCTATCAAGCAGCGCCTCGCAACTATCGCCCGACGCGACGCCCGAGCCGTTGCTTGACGAGTTGCTTGATGAGTTGCTGTTCGAGTTACTGTTAGAGTTGCTTGATGGTGGACTTGATCTAGGACAAGAGGCAGTTATATTGTTATTTGAGGTTTATGTTTAACATATGAACTGTTGCGAGATCTAGCTCAGCATTTAAAGTAATAGATATATGTATAAATTATGTCATAATCAAAAGATTAAAACATAATAGATTAGTTAAAACTGTTATCTATAAACCAATGTAAAATGATTTCAATTCGTAATATCGATACGCATAAATAACTAATCTCTAAGACACGTTCACTTCAACTCGTGGTATATATTACACTGTATTACACATACAAAACACATCAGAGTTAGCAGGATCAGTGATAGACAAAACGACTGACTTTGCACTTACAGCATGCACTTGCTTTATCTAATTAGTAACTCAATTATCGTGCACTGATTTTACGACCAAAATACTATAGAGATAAGTTTGTTTACCTCGAAATATATAATCTTATTCAAATAGTAATAGTAGATAAAACCATACTATTTCAATAGATACGTATCAATCGTACTAAATAAAGCAATAACAAGAAATATTTGCACGCGTACGTAATAATGAAAGTCTCGCCACCTTGAAACATTACCGTGAACTTAGGTTTATCGGGTTAACCCACAAATAGCTTGTAGGCCGTTATAGGACATTGGTGAAGGACAAATTCTTTGAAAGCTTTGTACTACATTGCTTACATATTTTTAAAGGCAAACTTATAAACAATGTATTTATGTAATTACAACTTTGTTGTCAGTTGTATGAAAAATCTATAGCCCCACGACTCGTCATAATCCGAAATGGCAATAGGGGTACTTTACAAGAACCCTTAAAATCAAAAACTTTTGAAAGCCATCAAATTTTACTAAGGAAGCGAAAATTCAAGTGAGTGAGGGTGGGTAGGGTAGGGTACGTTTTGTGAAATATTTTTGCTAGGCTATCATTTTTGACTGTAATATAATAATAAAAAGTGGCGTATATATTAAAGGACGGACTCTTTAATGTATCCATAAAGTAAATAAAAGCAATAAATGCTTTTAACCTTTGCACCTATGTAGGCATGTCAAGAGGTAACCTTTTTAAGAAAATAAGTGACGGATAGATTCGATTAGAAAATGATGTATCACTCGCCGAGCACGACTTCAGGTTTCGTATCAATCAATTCGAAGAAGCATATTTCAATGTCACGGGTGGGTAAACCACGATGACGCGACGTGACGAGGGGAGGCCTCCCCATACATATGGTACCGTCACTTATCGCCTCGGAAATCAGCTGTCAAACTGTAAGGGGTTCCTAAGGGTTAACATAGGGCGAAACGTTAATATATAACTAAGTTAATCAAGTCAAGGGCTGTTTGATGTCTTGTTTAAAGTTTATCCTTTGAAATCATCGCATATTGAGGTCAAGATAGCCTGTAATTGTTTTTTCAAGAGGTTGACCTCATTCGAAGCGAGACCCACCTTTATGAAAAAGACGATGCTTAGATGGATTCTTATTAGATTTACGAAATCGATCTATTATTATCATATTTATAACTGAATCATAAGGCTAAGTACTGTACACTCCCTTGATGCTAAAAGGCACTTCGATGAAAATTACTCAAAGTTATAGCGTACTATCAGTATACCAATTTTCTAAACCTGTCTAATTGGTGAGCGGCTCGTGAAGAGTAATATTGTAAAGTACAGCAATAAAGTCGTCTAGAACATCGATAACAAAGGTTTAGGTTATCGATTAGATAAAATACCCAGGGGCTATGGCTACTATACATTTTATGAGGCAGATTAACATTCAAATTAATTATTTAATATAATTGAGCTTGATTGTAAATATTCATGATAATCATCATCAGACAAGGGACAGTCTTAATATGGTCGCAAGTCCTTATAACATATTCAGAACATAACTGATCTGATGACGGCTGAAAGCTGATCAGAAAGGTAAGGGACCAATGAAATTAAATTATGAATACGGCTGAATTCACAATATGCAATATACCTATATATGTATGTTGTCTGTGCTATGTTTACCAAATACACTCTTTCTTTATTTTTATTTAATACTGAATGCATCTAACTGTTTCTGTAATGTCTCATCCCAATAAATAACTATCATGAATGTGTCTGTGCATTGACTCCCCATGAGGTCACTGAACTTTTAATCACTGTCGTCCCGATAACGTCACAGTGAACCTTTTTATTTCACAGGTATGCATCTTCCATCGGTTCACGGAGCAAATAATAAAGATTCCATGCAATGTTTAGGTTTCTAGGCGATAGAATCCTATTTTTAAACATAGAAATTTCCAGAGATAGCGATAAAGCTTTGGTAACATCAGCACAAAAAGAATATCGAATAAGTTTTTATATTTTCATATAACACATATAACCACACTTGGGTATTTCATTTATAAATGAAAAATCTTACTAAATCGACGTTAGGGCTTCGTGACCGAGTGGCTTGAGGACGATTGCTTGTATCTCGCGGATTCGAATCTATCGAACGAAGCCCAGAACTTTTGTAAATATTTTTCATTTATAAATATCGAATTAGATTTGTCAGGAATGAAATTTCGCTCCTCGAAATGAACTTTATCTCTCATGGTTCTAGAAATAATGAGGAACCAAGGTTCTCGTATGAGAATAATTAAAAACCAGTCGAATAAATGCGGTGAACGCATAAATTGCAACTTGCAAGACAAAAACCTGAATGTAATTACTGCTTGTGGAGACGCGCCGACCCTTTTTATGATATCATTATTATATGTAAATAATATTTACAGAATTCCAATACTAATTTCTCACTTAATTCTAGTTAAGTAGTTATACCTTAAGATCGGTTTTATATACCATTTTCAATTTCATTTGAATAAAAATGTGGATGAACTTAGAGGCTTAATTATTGGTGAAATAAATACTCCGAGTAGGTACTAGCTTTCTTTCCTAAGTAATCAAGCTCTAATAGTATGCCAATCAAAGTGAGGACGTCAAATATTGTTTTTTCCTTGCGAGAAAAGGGCGTGATGTTATCAAGGTGGGTATTTTAAAGGTTTTGTATAATTTAACTTTCAAAACTAGTTGTACTAGATATTACATTATATTGTCACTCCTCGGAGCGTCTCACACTCATACCCAGATGAAGATTCTCGGGAAGAATCGAAACATTTTCGGTATTTAAATCGACAATTTCTTACCTGAGTAACTTCCCGTAGTATTAATATGTTTTGTATTATTGTCTTTCTGTAAGTTATACAGACATAAACACCGGAGCAGACGTATAAAAACGACTAGTAATGAGTAGAGTCGTTTAATTGATAAAAACTCACTTGTCGCGGTTGGTGCGTGCCAGACTACGCCGCTCGGCTGATGACGCGAGGTATCTTCTCACGCTCGCCTTGATCTGCGGGTCTGAAACGTACACTTATAAATTACTAACTCTTGTTAGCGGCTTTTTCACATATCAGGATAATTGGTAGTCCATATGGTTGTGTTAAAACTTTTTAAACTATCATGGTTTTTGAACATTAGAAACTCTTAAAACGGGATATTTACCATGATTAGGATGGATTTAAGAGTTTCCCGATATTTCGGGACAGTTGCATACACCATGATCACGGATCTACGAATCATGGTAAATATAAAGTTTTAAATATAGAGTTTATAACATATGGTTGTGTATACCTATTGTAGCTCAAACATGGAAATCTACGCATATTTATGTATGACGGTAGGATTATCATTTTTAAATATTATACAAGAGTGGCACGTGGTGTATGCGACATCGATCACGGTACCCTCGGGAATCCGGCGGCGGCGCTCCGGAAAAACTCGGAAAGATGTTATCAATAAACTAGCATTTTTATGAAAACGCGGTGATAAAACCGAACAGGGAACGCTAAAGCAATATTCGAAACTAAGCGTTGCGCTGACAATAGTCCATTGGCCGCTCAATACAACTTTCATCGACCAAATACAAACGGATCAGCATTACTTTTAGGCAAGTTGCACCATCCTAGGACGTCAGCTGGCAAACAAACATTTTCCGCTTATAGAGGAACCGGAAGCAAGATAATCTCAAAAGAGACGATACTACGCGGACAATCGCATAGTAATACCACAGATAAAATAATACTATGTATATTTTATCTGTGGTAATACCTACAAAACAATAATAACCTAGATTACATCGTATAATATTATGAGTACTAAAGTAAGGATGTAAATGGGAATTAGCATAACTTTGCATAGCGTTCGTCATCCTAAGAGTAATACAAAAGCTGTCCTATTTACTACTGTTAGCTGTTATCTCGGCGCGGGAGGCCTCTGAATGTAGGGGAAGATTTAAGAGGGAGCAATCTATTTGTGGAATGAAAAAAATAAAGGTGAAATGTTTTAAAGCTTTTCTTAGAATGGAAAGAGAGTAAGCTGAGAGTTAATGTTCGAAAGGATGAAAGTAAATCGAGATTACATTATTAAAGGGAACAAAGCCAATGTGGACGAGGTTTACCCGGCTCAGCTCCCGAGAGCCACCTACAAAATTACTCCACGTATCGCTACTCTTATTTGTGGCACTCCGCAAACTCGACCAAACCATCGGGGAATTCTCCAATTTTATTACTTGCAGCCGTTACACGCCCACAAACGTCATAACTACAATAAACTACAATTTAGTAAACTCAACTCACCCTTTCTCAGTCTTAGGGTGACGGGGTCCGACGAGAGTCGCAAGCATTTTAAAACTGCAACAATCGAAAGGTTGGCTCTGTAGCGAATGATTTTCGACAACACAAAAGAGCATTAAAATGTACAACCCGCAAATAAACAATAGCAAACATTTGTTGATCTTGCTCCGATAACAAATGTTGATAACATCGTCTGATGAAATCAATTTTGGAATTGCTCTAATAAAAATTTTCTTGCGCGTCTAGTAAATAACGAGTGGAATACAATGAGTGTGAAAATGTGAATTGCGATGTTGCGTGCCGACAGCAGACCATGAGCCGACCATAACGCGATCGTTGAATTAATGTTAATAAGTTCGAAGATAACGGTCGGACGTGACGCTCAATAACATGGGATAGATTTATTGGTCGGTGATGCGTAACACTGTTTGAGTCAGTACATGATAGTGATATGGATAGTCTGTTGCCTCCGATGAGATATTTTATCCATGCAAATATCCGCTGGTGGGAGAATTAGACCTACTTACTCTATTAGACAGCAATAAAACAACGTTTCAATTACAGCAGCAGTTATCTGCAATGTTTCGTAGATAAGTAGCATGTGCGTGATAAATGGCAAATTCCTTACCTTCTCGGGTAGTGAACCGGTTTACATCAGTCCCATTAACCTTGAGCAAAACGTCTCCTGCCTCGACCTGTAATTCAACACATACTTATTTAGTTACTTCCAATTTGAAAGCAAACGATATGCGAAACTTTTGTACAGCGCTAGATATTTTGCAATTACTTTTCTTTGTTTGCGACTGGAAGGCTATGAAACTTTAAAGTGTACAAGTCTCTACGAACTTCAAACAGCTTTGGCTTCAACCTCGTTAAAATTTTCAAGAAGCCAAGCATAAATGTGAAGTTGTTCCTGGTATTTATATAAGTTCACAATAAATTAGGTATTTGCAGCATTAATGGAACGCCCGAATGAATTAGTAAGTAATCCAATATTCGAGAACTTTATTATGTTACCCTTGAGAAGTTCTATGTGACTTTGCTAGCAGAATGAATACGCCCAAACAAGACCCGAATAAATATGTTTTTGTTCTCGTAGCTTAGTAATTTACTTCTATACAACTGTTACATAGTTGTAAGATGAACAAACATCTAAGCATTGAGCGTTAACAGCCTTTCAATGTACCTACTGCTCTGATAGAGTCCATTATATAAAGTGGAACAGGACAAACATCTAGTCAGTAAATAGATATGGTGAACTACTTAACGAACGAAAAGCGGACTTTGCCTTAAACAAGTTTCATACAGACCTAATGTTTAATTCAAGAGATTCATAAAGCCTCTTCGACGGGACAACCGCCAAAATGTTTTAAAATACACGACACACTTTTAGCACAACAAAACCGATGTCAACTGATTGTCGATTAACAATCGGTATCACTCTGTATCACTGCATAGTTGTTGTGATGTCAATGATTCACTGAGGCGCAGTATATTAATCACGGTCGGTTTGATCAGAAAACAAAACTCGTCACTGCGAATGCACCTTGAGTCGTACACAACCGAGTGCGTTACTCACAATTATCGGAATGAAGCGGGAACAGGATCGCGGTCCGTGGGGCAGACAAGTTTATCTAATGGGAAGTAAGAGAGGCTCGCAACGCAAGTCGCAGCTCGCAGCCCCAAGTGCAAACGACCGTTCCGCGCGCCGCTCCGCTGTCAACTTGTCCTTATCACAAGAGGGTCCACTAATGGATTGAGCTTACAGATAAATTCGATCAAACTCCCACAGAAGGGCGCAGCGGATATGTGAATTAGACGATGGTATCGAAGAACTAACTCGATTCGAACACCGATGAGGATATTTCATTAAAATAGCACCGGGCCTTCTGTGATGTGGGAAGGAAGTTGTCAATGCTATCATAATGATATACGCATTTACAATAATGTCTTATTGTTATTATAACCGAAATTAAATTAGCTGGTCACGTAGTGTGTGTAATTAACGAGTTTACATTCGGCACATCGATCGTTTTGTTCAGAGGTGTCATGTAGTGGTCAGTATAAACAATCTCGGCGGTCGATATGAATGAGCGTTGTTTGTTTGCGTTACATAAGCGTAGCATATGTTCGCAGACATGAATTACGAGTCTAGCCATGCGTACTTGTATACTAAGTGTATGGTGAGTTCGACGCCAAGGGCTTACGCCCACTCGTGAAGACTTCGTTTCCCACCTACGCGATATTGAAGCTTTCTTTTTGCCTTGCTTTTCTCTATACATTGGAGCCACGTCAAAAGCTAGCACTCTACACATTTGTGTTGAAGGATTTTTGCCGGTAAGGCTTCACATGCAAGAAGGGTGCCATACGTACAGCCTTCCCCACCCACCTCGCATCACTAATGCTTCCATTAGGAACTATTTCTAAAGGAAACAGTGGTAGAAATGACAGAGTAAATAAATGCTAGGTAGATGGATTGAAAATTTGAAACATACCAGTGAGAAGAACAATGCAGTTGTGTGAACGTAATGAAAAGATGTAACAGCGGAAGTATTTGTAAGATGTTAACAAAATAAAAGTTTACTAATAGTTTGCACGACAAAATTTTATTGTTTGTGTAGTGGACCTACATAGAAAATGGGCATGAAGAAGTGGTTTTAGTCAAAATAATACGAGTAAATTCTTAATTGTCTCACTCCAGGTATGTTTTAAACCACACCTAATACTAAAGAAGGGTCACATCTATCGCCTGTCACCTATTTTAACGACCCCAATACAAACAAACAACTTCACCTTCACCGGAGACTTACTTATTTTTTTTTAAAGTAGAAGCATACTCAGATTGATAAACAAAGATACTACTAATATTGCTAAATTCACTATTCAAAACAGTAACAGAAGCAGCACGTGCGATGATGCTATCAGACCATTAGTTTCCTTACAACCTGCACAAAATAAATACAGCGGAACTGTCATAACATCTTCAAAGTCACGTCTCGGTTCATACTAGAGACGATTTGCATACTACTTTGTATTTCGGGCATGAATTACTTTGATGTATTTATTTGTTTCCCTTAAACTTTTGTGGCGTATACATCCGGGTATTCATTGCATCTGACTGTCTTAGCTTTCGATGTGTGGAACTCAACTAAATTTAGATTTTAGTTGACAAAATAAGCCTCATAGATTTTAGTAAAAT
Organism: Xanthorhoe spadicearia; assembly: GCA_947086425.1. Classification (NCBI taxonomy): domain Eukaryota; kingdom Metazoa; phylum Arthropoda; class Insecta; order Lepidoptera; family Geometridae; genus Xanthorhoe; species Xanthorhoe spadicearia. The sequence goes on along the minus strand of OX352204.1, from coordinate 7,780,878 downwards.
TTACATTAAGTACCAAATTGAGGGATGGCAATAAGAGTCCTGCCTACACAAAGCAGTGGGTGAAAGCGGGCTACGGATGAGCATCATGAAGTTAGGGAATCAATATAATTATTTAACCTTATATTGGTAAGGTAACATTAAATGAATGAATATCGCAGTTATGCAGAAGTGTTCATGTCTTACTATAATTAGTGGAATATTTATGGTCAGACCGCTATCAGATATTGCCTCAGTCAGGTCGATCACCTAAACAGTGTTTCTCTTCGAGTTGTTGTGGAAACGCAGGTTACACACAAGCAGCTTTTCAATTTCACGAAGTGAAATTTATTGCACTTTAATTTCATCGAGGCCTGATGGCGACTCGTACTTAGCGACTGGTTTTATCAAAGTAATTGAATTTACTGTCTGTTGTGACTTGACTCCGCGAGGCAGTGAGTGTACCATACCAATGTTTATGTTTTAATTTCATGTTATGCTTAACATTTTATGTATTTGATAGTTTCCTTTCAGACATTGTATGTTTATTTGTACAAAACGGGCAGTCGACTGAATTAAAAGGAATATTTATCACCGGATAATTAAGCTATCACCGAACAGTATGAACGGATTTATTTTCCAACCGATCAACAAACGAGGTGATTCCGGCCCGCGGGCGGCGGAAATCGCATCGTGAACGAAGTTTCCTCCACACAGCGGAAGATTTCCAATGCTATACACGAAGGGATGCAATCGTCCATCGACCTATTTACAATGTTACAACATTCTGCACTATCGTGCCACTAGTTCCTTTTTGGTCACGTTTGTAGTAAGTAAGAACCTACACCGGATGATATTACGAAGATAAATGAAAGAGACGAGGTTTAAGAAACCATTAGAGATGCAAAAAGATTGAATCTGAGAGTAAGTAAGAGGAAGTAAAGTCATGTCGTAAAGAATATCTCTTTACGAATTGACTTTTTTTTTACGAAGACTCTTTTGATATCCTGCGGTGGTGCAGATTTGATGAAATAGATATAGCGTCTGTCTGTAGCTGAGATCATCTTAGGAACTCGGACTGAGATGTCTGCTAAATCTATGGTTAAAAGAATGTTAAGAAAAAAAATACTCTCCAAGGCTTGCTAAATTGACAAATTAAGAATAGGGTAAGCCGATCTGTAGGCTGACATTGAAGATAATACTTTTATGATAGAGTTAAATAATAGCTCTATCAAATAAAATATTTGTAAACACTTTCACTGCTGATTGTGTTCGTTTTATCGCCGTCATAATCTTTATAAACGCCCAATAGTCAAGATAACGACTACGATCCTTAATCTATTTGTCGTTTATGTCAGTGTCAAATCAACCGATCATTTTTATTTCACTTTTACGATCGGTTTAAATAAACCGTAAATACTATCGATATAGGTACCAACGGACTGACAGCAAAAGAAACTTCTTAAAACTGTGCTTAAAATAGAGAGTATCTATGATAAGTTGTCTAGACTTGGATCTCTGATGCAGCAAACAAACAAACTTACAGGAACATTATTTAATTTAATACAATTTCAAGTTCTAACTAAGGATATTTACTTTACTTTTATTTTTTTATTTAATGGAGTTCACATTTTTTCTCTAGACATGTGGAGTGAAAAGATTTTGCATTTAGAATATAATTTAGTAACAGGCCAAATGCGTGACGGGCCACGCAAAGTGTAGGGGTTCGTTGTTGCCGAAAACTGGCTCTTAATATTAATATTATCTTATATATTTTATATATTTCATAAACTGATTTATAAATTGAAAAATGGTATTGGAAAACCCCTAATATTTTGAAATTTATATACCCAACTTCTTTGCCATAACAGAAGCATTAAATTGCTTTTATATTGGGACAAAATGATCATGTGTGGAATTTCCAAGGATAATTATTTATTTATTTACTTCGGAAGTCTAAAAGGTGAATGTAAACATAGGTGTGGCGTTCATAGCATTAACATTTGATTTGATTCCATACTCCTGAAAGTTAATATAAGCTATCAGCTAGCTCCCAATGTTATTGTTATTCAGTGCCGTGCGTCATGTCATGGGTTAACCTAATTTTTAATTCAGTACATGATTAATTTACTACAATCTCTTTCATTCCGATAGTCAAGTCAGTGACGATTAAAGAGGTAATACTGGTTATTAGACGGAGGTAATCTCCGAATCTACTCAGGCGATTTCAAAAATTCTATCACCGATGTGTAGAATAGACTGTCGAGATGGTTATGGGCTCTATTTTATCCCGGTAGTTTCATTAGTACACTCGTGCAAAGCCGAGACGTGTTGCTAGTTCAGTATACATACATATATAACAAACCACATTTGCCTACGTCAAAATAATGTTTAGTGTAATAATGTACCTGTCACACATGATGTGGTAGGTACCTATATTTTATTATGTTTTTGATTTATCAGAAATTGACGTCAATTGTGCCAACGTAATATTGTATACTTGGCCCAATTAGTCACTGGCTTAAACTGTAAGCTGGCTTTTGTATTTGCACAAACATTAAGTGTATCTAGCTGAACCATATATCATGTAAACAACATACACGTAGTTTTAGGCTGCCGGAAAACATTGGGTTGGACTAGCATAATAACAGAAAATGTGGCATGAAAATGAGGAAGATTGGTTGGTAATCCGTTCACTGTCGAGAATAGCGGACTGAATTCTTACCTATTTTAAAGTGAAAAAACTACTCTGCACTATGTGAATGCTCCTTGCATTAAATTAACTAAATACCCAATAGTATGATGATGATAGAGAGAGAAGTATAGAGGAGTATATATACATATATCATAAACATAAACTTTTATAGAGATAATAATAATAAATTTATAATAAATAAATATCCTTGAACTTTTAAAAAACAGACAATCAGATAGGCCCTTAGCTCTAATAAAACTTCAAAAGTTCACTAAAAATCCCATCTTCTATAAGTACATATTTCAGCGAGAAGACCACACAAGAATGCTTACAAATGCTATTTTTTTATTAATTCATTCAAAGTTGTTTCTGTCGCGGGTGAAATGTTTTCCTCAATGCGCAGATCAGGGTAACAGTAAAAGTAGGTACTACCTACTTATCGCCTATACAGCCTAGATAGGTACCTACATTGTAGTATTGAATAGCTAGTCAGTCGTAACAGCGAGACCACGCCTACGGGAGATTACGGTCATGACCGTGACTTGAGCTAGGTGTAGATGGACATTTTGTTATATAAGTAAACCTGAAGATATAGATAGATCAGTAGGTAGCTCCGAATTGTGTCTAAATTTAAAATTCCTTAGTTGAACAGGGTGGCAGCTAATCTCTAAAAAGGACAGACTAAACTGCTAAGGTTTTACAGATTTAAGATGTTTAGAAAGATAAAATCATCATTTAGATTTAGTTAGCTATCGAGGAAATCGCAGGTTAACCTAGATTCAAGACGCACAAGATGTAAACGATTAACAAAAGCAAAGACGAGGTTTATATTCGGTGGTTTAGCCACTGCTGGGCCTAAAAAATAATGAAAATGGTGAGATAACAAGCATATGACGCATAAAGCAGTAAAAATAATAACAAAAGAATGTTCATACTTAAATAGGTACCGTTTAGGTATGAGGTTCGATCATCGGCCTTGATATAATTTGTGATCGTGCTCTGTCGAGTGGAGAAGCGATGCCTGCTTGACCCGATCCACGTAACTACACACTAATCTGTTGCACAGCTTTTAAAAACAGCTGCTTCACTTTGGGATTCATTCATTGTTCCAGATTCTAAATCTAGTATCGCTAAGTTATTATCGATAGTTTGATCCAGACATCGCACAATCCATTGCGCTCCGATGGCGATAGGCAGGAGCGCGATACACAGAAGTCGCTACTTTAGTGGGACGTGCCTCGCGCGATACAAACAAACTACAAAAATATCGAATCGAATCGATCCTCCACAATCCTGGATCACGGATCCTGCGATCGTCTATCCAAGATGGATCAATCGTGGATCCGGCTTATAACAGCTTCAACGTGTAGAGAAAGCCGGTAATTCTGACTTTGTTTGACATTTCATTACTCGGGATGGAATTAACTCTGTGATGGATAACATGAAGACATACATCGACTTGACGTGAGAAGAGGTGTGATTCGCTTAAGCGTGTATTCGTTAACGCACATGATATCAGTTTAGATGTTCGTGCAAGTTTTTGTTATTAGGTAGGTACTCGTAATTGCTGTTCATTGATCTTGGATGGTGTTGAGTGGACCTTTTTCTAGCTTGAACTTGCGGAAAATAATGAATAATGGAAAATTTAAATGCATTTTATAGTCAATATCGCGAAGTTTTACGATTCCACGCATGGAAATTGTTTAGTCCTAGAAATACGATTTAAATCTCTTTTCAAGATGAAATTCGCATTGGTAAATGTTTACGTTTGTTTAAGATGCAACTACACTACGGCAGTAATAACTAACTCATTAAATTATAATTTAATTAATAATATATTCAATGATAAGTATTATGATGTGTTTTATATAAAAATATATCTGCAATTGTTGGCAGTATCTAGTTAATACTTGTACTTGTGTTTATTCTGATTATACTTGAGTTAGAAGGCCGGCTGATGGGAAAAGGGGGACTTTATATAGGGTGAGCCAGATATTTCCTATTCTGCTGTGAACGTGACCCGGTGCGTCACCCAGCGTTCGCGTCACGAATGCAAAACGTTAATAACGCTAATAACACTTTTATTTATGTTTAAATAAAGGTAATGATGTCATATGGAGAATAATATAGCTCTGTTTATAAACACTTTTATTTGATGGAGAGTCTAAGTAAGTATGTGTCTTATGTATGAAATAATTTGCTACAGAGGTTTGGTCTTAAGCTAAGTATTTTCATACAATTCACTTTACTTCACTTTTTCTCTATGGCTTTCTGTGACTTTCATACATTTCATCATCACTTACTAACAGCCAGTTTCTCACTTGCCACAATATGATACAACCATTGATTACTAAGTTAATTTTGGAGATCATCTGTTTTCGCGAAACCTGCAAGTGTGGTGGCACATGTTTCCTTTTAGCATTTTCATCTGTCACTTGTCTACTCGCACATCTTCATTGATACTAGTCCATTCATCTTATCTTAGGCCTATCTTGCTGGTGTATACATCACTATTCATATTGCTTGTTGTGTATTAACATGAATTGATTCCTTTAGATCATGTCCCATAATATAAATGCTTTCAGAATTGATATGAAAAGCCTGTGTAAGTGGTAAACGTTGGGAGTGGCCATTATGATTTTAATAATGAAGTTATCGAGAAAACAGTCAGGGCAGTTAGTCACATCTCGTGATATTTATCTATTTAGGTGTTCTGATAGGTAGACATTAAATCTTATGTATAAACTTAACCCTTAACTACCTACCCTCTATTTTTGTCACGTAACTACCTACCCGCGGTCTGTGAGACGTCTGCGATATATCGCTCTAGAAAAAAATGTGGGGCAGTGGGTGATAATTTAAAATTATAATCATATTTTAATGAGTCTTATGAACATATTTAAATATAAAAGACATAAAAATCTAAATTGATTATTAACAATATAATAACTTCTTCGAAAACATGAGTAAAACACAGAAAACTGTACCTTATCTAGTAAATTAGATCTACAATAAAAGAAACATAAATAATAAACTTTACTTTGCTAATTTCTATAAATTAAGTTACCAACTTATACAACTACACATTTATTTCAATAAAAAAGTAGATATTTTCACAAAATTGCAAGTCATCAACTTTATGGTTTTTTGTACACATATAGAATGTCTGCGCACCCAAAGCAATTAGGTTTCTTGCAATGAAAACACAAGTATTGGGTCTTGTGTTTCTTCTTGGGGTTACAAATAAAGCAGGTCTTGCGATTTTCCAACTTATCTGCACCTGCAGAAACTCCAATAGCTGCCAAAACTGTTTCATCTTCACCATCAACTTCAAAATCCGAACCGCGAAACACTTCTATCAAAATCATCTCAGAAGTTGATATTCGCATCACCGGCAGTTCTTGTTTATCGGAAGGGTCTTCCTATAACCAGTTCTCAATAATTCAATCGTTATAAGCCATTTTGCACTAAAATAATGAAAATAACTTCATGAAAAATTGTCACGTAACTACCTACCTGCGGTCACTCAGACCGCTGACAAAAGTTTTTCACTCACCTATAGAAAACTCGCGCAAGTATTGCCTCGAAAATCGCAGTCGCGGTGCTGTGGGTAGTGGGGAAAAGGTACATGGAAGCACAAAATGTAACAATGCGTCCTCGCTTAGTAATTCACAAAAATATGATCGCTGGTGTCTGTGAGACCGCAGGTAGGTAGTTAAGGGTTAATGCTCATTTCTGTAATTCTTAATAAGGTCTCATCGTAAAATATAAGCTGGAATAAGTTGACATTCTAAAAATAGTAGCTAAATTAATAAATTTGTCACATGTTGTTAACTTTACATACAATAATAAATTATGTTGGACATATTCGGTATGTTATTGAAAACATTGACACATACAGCTTTTGATTCATGGCTAACTGCAATCAAGTCCCTGGAAAGGGCATTACTTTGAATGATCATTTTAATGTTAATTCTTTCCAAAACCGAGATGACAAATGTCTTTAAAATGCCCTTGTTTTCATAATAGCTCAGTAAATCATAGAGTAAGGCTGGTTTTATTTATTTATCTATTTATTCATAAAATTGTATCATTTATGATCTGTTGTTGTAGAATTTATAGAGCCAAAAATACAAAAAATACTATTGTATGACATATACAACATACAGTTACTACACTAGTTATAGTACCTAAACTATTTTGATCACACATACCTAATTGGATTTTTAAAATTAGATAAGTATCAAAAATTGTATTTGGGGCTGGCCAGTACCTAGTTTTCATATTTTCATAATTATTTTATAAAAGGAAAGGATACATAAACATTTAGCAAGAGAGATGAATGGGTATTTTAATGTCACTTGTATGCTGGTACCTAAACATGATTACCTTGACACAAATGAATAAGTAGACAGATTATGTTTTAAAGTTATGAGACATTGATTTATAGAAAGTGCTTGCTAATGGTATGGTTACAATATTGCATTACACCATTAGTACAACAATAGGTTTTTTATAGTGGCTTTTAAGATTATTCAGATAAGTACATACATCGAAACTAGTCCTGATGAGTTCATTGTTTTATAGTGGGTATTGAACATTTTAGTGTAATATTTGTAAAAAGTATGACTAATGATTGATGTAGGTGGGACCAGGTGATTAAAATCCAACCCATCACTTTATTTTGTGATATTTCAATAAAACACTAAACAATTTAATTCAAATTTTATCTGAGAGTTTATATAGATTAAACTGGTCGCTACTAAACTATGTGTAATCCAAATACGAATTTTTATTTTGGTAGGGTAGAGCTAATGAGTGACAGAATAACAAAACGAAAGCAGGTAGGCGAATGCATTAATTGATTGCAGATAGTTAAATCTATGTAAATATAGAAGCTTACCTCTCCACTGCGCGCCGCTGGTGAGTTCTCTTCAATTTGATAGATAATGTGTGGCAAACCGGCTTCGCCAAGTAGAGAGAATCCGAATCCCAAATTCTCACTACGATTCAGGACCACTAGTCTTTCGTCGGCCATATTCAGCGTACAGCAGCATTGAGGAACTTCACAAGGACTTCACAGAAACCAGTATAGATTAAACTACAGGTGTGACAAACGTTAAAAGTTATTACTTGTTCTAAAAACGAAGATATTCCTAATTACAACGCACGACAAAATGCAAGCGCACCCAACCAAAGCGAACGACAGGCACAGATGATAAAATAAATTTGATTAGCATTGTAGTTTGATTGATTTGAAAGGTGAGGTGATCATGTCTTGCTATTTCAAAAATATTACTTTTTGATGAGACAACCAAATTGTATGTAATGTGTTTTGTTAAATCTAGGTATTTTAGATGTTTTCTTTCTCAACTATACTTACTTTCTTATTTGAAAATATTTGTAAATACGGACAAATTGGTACATGTTTGTTACACTACGTATTTTAATTTATTTTATAGCAACATCGAAATCTATTCTATTGCTAACTTCAATCCGTTGGCTAGGGATGAGAAAAGTTTTACAAAATCGTTCAAATTACTAAAGCTTGGAACGATACATTTGTGGTTATGTTGGCGTTAAAACAACGAATATGAAATTAAAACTAATAATAGGTATTATAAAAATATATCACTAAGTACGTACCTATTAGAAATAATATTATAATATTCTTAAATACCACTCTAGAGTACCCAAAGACCTTATACTAAATACTAGACTGTGCACGGGAAATTTTTGTTTAGCCAAAATGAGATTTATTATTGATGAACTAGAGTAGCTTTTTCCTTGCAAGCTGTAGCTAACCAAAAACGGTCCTGATGAGAGGACTCCCGGTGGTAGTGTGTCCTTGTCTGACATGTTGCCAGCTCAACTAATCTTTGAGTGTGTTCGTAATGGTAGAAAAAATAAATCTTTTTCTTTTCATTGATTTACCAAACAAATGATTTATAAATATTGAAAAGTATTTAAATATTTATACACTATTTAATCAATTCGTTATATTTTAAAGATAAGTCATTAGTGATGAGTAACACGTAAGTATGGTAAGAAGTAAGAGTTAGGACCTGGTAATACTAAATCTAAGATGGCGATTTGCTCACTTGAATGAAACGGGTTTGCCGAATTGTTATTTGGTTTATTCTAGCGCTTCTCTTTGTGATTGTGTTAATTTTTTTATGAATAATGGTAAATTCTTGTTGTGTGACAGGGTGCAAAAATGAATCCTATCCCGGTAGCCCTTTTTCTTTCCACAGGTAAGTAAAAACAACAATCATATTCCATAGTGTAACCATGAATTTTGTTGATGCAGGAATTATAACAAGCTCGTAGTAGTGGGTAGGTAGAATTTCCGTTATTTTTTATTGTTGTCGTGTCCTTAACTTTGCACCGATAACGTATGTTGTTATCTATACTCTATACTAATATTATAAAGAGAAAATATTTGTATGTAAGTATGTTTGTAACGAATTGGCTCAAAAAGTATAGGACCGATTTTAATAATTATTTTATCAATTGAGTGCTACATTATCACTGATTAATATAGGCTATTTAATAAAAATAAAAAAATGTCCACCCGTACGAAGCTGGGACCGGCCACTAGTTAATTATAATTCCTATGTTGTAGATTGCCGAATAATGAAAACCAGAAATTAAAGTGGAAAAATGCAGCGCCTGGAAATATATCAAAGTCGTCTGTTGTCTGCAGCGCGCATTTTAAAAGTGATGACTTTAGCACTCAAGCACGCAGGAGATAAGGCTACATTACGTCAAAAATTGCATAAAACTGTGTTGTTCAGTAATGTTTAAGTAAAATCATCTCAATAAAATTGTATTCAAATATAAGTTTTTTTTTTCTACTCCACCCCACCCATTTATAAAATGGTTTGTTTGGTTAGGTTATTTGGTACCTACACTATGTTTAAGTTTTTTTTCTTACGACGAATTAGGCGTAGGTAGCGTAGATAAGTAGGTAACACAATTATATCAAGATGCTTGTACAATAATTTTTATAAGCAATTTGTCCCATATTTTGTTTGGTCATGGTTACCTCATTAGAACGGGACACACTACCAACGGAAGCCCTCTCACGCGGACCGGTTTTTGCGCCATACTGCACAGTCTAGTATTTAGTATAAGGTCTTTGAGAGTACCACGTGTCATTCGTTTTGCATCTCGCTCAGTCGTGAAGGAATAAACATACAATTTTGAAGGAAAACTAGTAGGTAGGTATTGCCAATGCCAAGCGGCTTGTGATTTTTTGTTATCATCGTGTCAATCGAACAAAGCGTGTCGAGCGGAGCACCGTTATTGGCGTAATTGCTCTCAAACTAGAACAAATCTATCATTTGATAAAAGTACTTGCGTTCTAAATTATTTACCATGTATCTCATCTCAAATGTTGTTAAAGTTACCATCCCAAACTATTTGGCTGGTTTGCCAATTCCGGACTCACTTGGAGGATGGTTTCGTCTTAGTGGTGAGTGCAGAGTTTAAGGAAAATTAGTAAAATGTACCTAGTCTAAGTACCTACCTACCTAAGTAATACCTATTTAGTTTTAACGAAAATTAGTTTCATTCATTTGTATAAAGCCACCTTAAATTTTATCACAACGGTCTACTAAATGTAACCAAGTTAGTTAATGATAATAACTTCATCAACCATCTCAGTCAGAAAATAATTACTACCTACTTTTACTGAAATATTTTTCATTGGAATCATAATTAGGATTAGGATAATCTGTCAATTGATTTTATTCATTGACACACTTAACAGCCATTCAAAAGTGAAGAACTATCATGCAATTTTATAGGTAGGTAAGTACCTACCTACCTAATAGCCTACTCAACATTGTTTTAATTTACAATTATGAATTTCAACTAGGTAGGCGGTAGGTTATATTAATTTAAGTAAGTAGGTTACTTCCATAATTTAATATATTGAAAATAATTAAATGACGACAGGACCTATGAGAAGTAAGAAATGGTAGGTACTTACTTACCTAGAAATAAATATCAATTTTTATTATTTGCAGCAAGAGATTGGCTTGCGCTTGTACCACCGACTGTAATTATTGGAGGGATTTCCTACTACTCTTATCAAACCATACAGAAGGCACGACAGGCTGGTAATGGTCAGATTAATCCTGCTATAAGAAAAGATCTAAAAAAGGTTGTAGATTTCGTCGATATAGAAGATATTACTGAAAAAGCATCCCTGTGTAGATGTTGGAAAAGCAAAAATGTAAGTAAAAACCCTAAAAACATTTAATTTTATCTAGACACACAAGGAATCGTTGTTCAAGTTAGAAAAGAAAACAAAATGCTGTTTATCTTTACAACTTGATTGGTTACAAAATCGGATTAGATAATGACACTGTAGTTTTCTTATGCAATATATTTATGTAGGTATCAACTTAATTATTAATTTATAAAAAAATATCTACGTATGTATGTAGTCTTTAAATCTATAAATATTAGTCATCTGGTTACCACAACACAAGCGTTCCATTCCTTAGCTTGGGATGAGATGCTGTTCTGCGGAATGTCCAATGTCTCTGCCTACTCCCATGGGAAAGAGGCGTGATTATAACTGTTTGTTTTTAATTTCAGTGGCCGTACTGTGATGGAGCTCATGGTCCACACAACAGGGAGACTGGTGATAACATTGGGCCAGTAGTGGTGAGACACAAGGAAACCAAATGAATAAACTTCCTCACACACACACAGCCAGAACAGATATTAAACTTCAATAATCTGGATATAGTATTAACTTTAATATTTTAAGCTTACAACATTTTCAAGACAAAAAACCTCAAGGCCTCCAGTAAACTTATATTTACATTTTAATTCCATACGTAATTAGGTAAAAATTAACTCTGAATTTGCTCCCTAGCAACCTATAATCCATGTATGGTTAAGGTTTACCAGTTGACCAGGGAATGAATAGACTCAGTTTGATTCTGTTGAGTGCATCTATCGTGTGCTGTATGAGAAATGTAGGTTAAAATTATTTAATGATTACTCACAATCTTAGAAGTGATAAAAGGAATACTTACCTACACAATTTGTCGTGATAATAATTTTATACAGAGTGTGTAGGTAAATGTTACCGGGTATATTATTATTGTATTGTAAGTAGGTACAACAAAGTTGTTAATATTATTAAACACAGGTATTTCATTGTAGATATTTATTTGCTTTGTCGTCAAAGAGACCTAGTTTTTAAATTTACTTAATTTTGACTTTTTAAGGCGTAGGTAAGTCTTTACATTTTACCTACCTACATGATGCAATAAAATTTGAACATTACTTGAAGTTTTGAATACTTTTCCAATTTTAAAGTAGCTTAGCAGTAAGACATACCTAGTGTTGATTTTTTTATTTTGGTAGTTAGTTATGTACTTATTTACAAGTACCTAGTAGGTGCCTACCCAGGTTCTTAAAACTAAACGATCAAAGAGAATATTAATAACGATAATTATTATTAGGTAAGTACACTAAGTACGTTCCTATTATGTAGGTAGGTACCTACCTACATACATACCAATTAGTATATTAACAAAATATAAATATTAGATAAGCTTTTCTTTACGGCTATCGACGTTTATAACCTTTGCTTCAACTGCGATCGTATAGGAAATAGGTCTGTTATTTTTTTCTAGTGTTTTAGTAATTTTAGGGCCAAGCGAACAAGGTTAACTTGTGGATAAATTAGAAATAAAATGCTGGCCCGTTCCCTTGTTTCTCTCATTTGATTTGTATTAATTAAACTTTGTGTAAGTATCGATATTTTTTATAGCTATTATCAGTAATGGATACCTACCTTTGTGCGTAAGAAGTGTATCAATCCTACTTCCTATCCTGCTTATAAGTTTGTGAGAATGCATGTATGTTTGTTATTCTTTCACGCAAAAACGGCTGGACCGATTTGGTTGAAATTTGGTATGTAGTTAGGTGATACCCTGGATTAACACATAAGCTACTTTTTGTCCAGATATTCCTGCGGGAACGGGACTTACGCGGGTGAAACCGCGGAGCGCAGCTGGTTTCAATTAATAATAATAATATACCAACCTACACCGTAGGTTTTAAAACTATTTGATACCATACATCATCTTATGCCATTGTTTCGATAAAAATTTAGAGAATTTTGAAGAGAGTTAAGCGAATTTACTAATATAAATAGGTTTGATCGAATCCCGTTGTATCGATTCGCTTAAGTCTCGTAACGGACATCCCTAGTCTATTGTTCGTTCGTTCTGCCCTGCCTCAGTTGTCATTTGTCAAGTTACTAGTACGTCAAACTACCAGCTGCTAACCGACTTGCGGCTAACTTCATTAATGTTTTGCTTATTTTTTTTTTTATAGTTCCGAAAAGTGTTGTGTAATAGCGTAAAAGAAGCAGCTAAATAAATACCAAATTATAGCCAACAAGTAGAGCTGCACACCGTTTTAAGTTTCTTTATTTAATTTTACTGAGCTACTTAATAACCATGCGTGTTGTGTCTAATCTGGTTAAAGTTACCATTCCAGATTATTTGGATAGTTTACCTATCCCGGATACATTTGGCGGATGGTTTCGTCTTGGAGGTAAGTTTTGACGAACATGTGATTGCTAAAACCCTACTGTTTCTTTAGATTATTCCTAAATACCTAACTGATACTTTCTTTACCTATTTTAGTAAAAGACTGGCTAGCCCTGATTCCTCCAACGCTTGTCATTGGTGGAATATCCTACTACTCTTATTATTCGTACCAAGTTATCAAGCAAGTACGCAACGGAACGGCTCCTATAAACTCTTCAATAAAGAAGGATGAACCTAAAGTGGTTGATATTATTGATATTGAAGATATGAGTGGGAAGCAAGCCTTCTGTAGGTGCTGGAAGAGTGGAACTGTAAGTACATCTATTAAAATAGGTTAAAGTATTGTAAAGAAACTATCCTTTTTACTTAAAAATGATGGAAGGAACGATCATTTTCAAAGGATCTAAAGAATTACACAAAAATCTGAAAGATATCTCTTTTGCACCCTGGGATTCAATACAGTCGTGATCATATTTCATTTTTTTTGATGGAAGGAAGCATTAAAATAATTGACTAATATGACCTATTTTGTTTAAAAATACAAAAAGTTGAAAATACTGGGAAAACCATAGATGTAATGGTACCTAGTAAAATGGGTCAGTTTAAATTTCAACTTTAACCCATCCCCAGTAGTGCATTGAAACGGGCTGAATGTAACAATATGTTTTTTGTTTATTGTTCCAGTGGCCAAAATGTGATGGGACCCATGCCTCTCACAACATCAACACTGGTGACAATGTAGGACCCATTGTAATGAAATGTAAAGACAGCAAGTAATGTATTTTTATAATCTCAGCTGATCATTTATTTAAGTGTTATGGCATCACTATAATAACTGTTCAATGTTTATCTAAGTTCAAGGGGCATCACTATATTAGATATTTAATTCTAAAGCGTTCAATGATAATTAGTGGAGAAGAAATTGCTCAATTATGTTATTTATTACTTGGCTTTTACTAACACAAGTGTTTTTATGAGCATTTCATATGATTTTATATATTATTTTGTGATTTGATTACATACTAAGTTTGATTTCACATAATGAATTTGAGACAATTTACTTATAAATATAATCATGTTAGTGCAAAAAATAAAACAATTGCAATAAAATATAGAATATATTTTATACCTTCAAAACTAAACCCCATCACAGACACATTTGACTTTAGATATACAAAAATAAATAGAAGTATCTAATTGTATGCCAATTTACGAGTTAAAATGTATTATAACTATTTAGATGATATTTTATATGGCACACTCACATACAAGACATAGAAGCTATGTACAACTAACAGGGCAACAATACCAGATGAGCTTAACATTTTCGCCTGTAGGTAAATTACTCAGTTCTAAATATACCTACCATTAAAAAATTACATCAAGTATTTAACTATAACTATAATTTTAAATTGTTCATTGATGACCTACTTTCACTATAATTGATGAGTTCCTTCATATTATTGGTAGAAACTAAAGTAAAGTTCTGAGCGGTCATAACTTAGATGGGTGACCGCAAGTTTACGAGTCTTACTAGAACAGAACTTAAGATGCATGATAGTAAAACGCTTCCGTGCTTTAGAGGGAAAGTTTACGTTTAGTTAAATTGTCGGTCACGACTTTTAAAGTCGCTAAGCCATGACAGGTCTTTAGGCGGCCTTGAAACTTCGTCACCAGAGTTTGCGCCTTGCTCATACGAACCCTCTTACTTTTTAACGAATTTTGATAAAAATAGAAACAACCCGGCATATCAACGAAGACAAAATAATACTGAATTCAAAATCTTTCTTGAAGTGGGATGAAAGATAGGTAAGCAAGGTACCACCTGCTGAACATAGATAAGTGATGCAAAAAGTACCTTTCTGATGTGTCAACGTGTAATACCATCATACATTATTAATACAGGAAATGAGAATCAGGTGTAGGTATCTTAGCTCCATTCATGTTTTAAAGATACTGATTCTGTTTCATTGTAAAATGGTAATTAATTGATGACATTGGTGGACTTCCTTTCATTTATGGTATAAATAAATAGATGAACTCTTTCACAGACATAAATTTAGCTTAAAGATTCGTGATTTAAGATTTTCCACACCATTTAGTTTCTCAACACTTGCTTAATAATACCAATACTTAAATAGTTAAAATGACAAGAATATTCATCCAAAAATATTTACGAGGCAAAAATACTTAAACTCAGTCAAATCCATTCTCATTCTAATCAAACTCAGTCTTAATTCGCCAAGAAACGTTTTGGGTCTATTCCACCCTCTAAGATTCTTTCTCTAACACTTAAATATCTTAATTTTTGTGACTAGTTCCCAACTCACACCCAATTAACTCGTACTGGGTTGTCCGAGTTGGGAATTTAAAATAAATATTATTTTCGTTCATCGACTCGTACAACTTTGAAATTTGTATAGAATTAATTTGGCTTGGTACACTCAGCTTGATATGCGAACTTTGCTAATAACAGTTTGCTTCTCGGTAAAGCTGGAAATGACTCGATACGGCATGCGGCATATCAGACGTAAGATTTATTATAATAATTCGTCTTACTAGATAAGCTTAGTTTGCCAATAAAACAATGGCAGTGGCGGCGTAAAAATATTATAACAATAAACAAAGGTTTGAACATGCGGCATGTCAAACGTAAGATTTACAATTTGTCTCAAAAGATAAGCTTAGTTTGCTACTTAAACAATGGCAGTGGTGGCGCAAAAATATAACAATACCTCTTATAAATAGATTATTTTAAAAGGATAAGTGCATTTTCAACCGTTTTACGATCTTTTTTAACTCTTTTTATTGTTTAGTTAGACAGGTGTTTAGTTAAAATACCTGAATAACTAAACAATGAAAATGAGACGACGTCGTCTTCTTTGGTGTCTAATTTTCAATTGGAAGGATTATTTTACAAAAAAGGATTACTTTGCTTACACCTCGGTTGAGTAAGGTGGTCTGCTGGTACGCGATATTTTGGGTTATCTCCACCTAGTTTTCAAACATCTAACGTTATTTATTGTGTGTGTGTGTGACTGTGCTTTGCAGTATTTCATACTTCATTGGATGTTTTGGTAAGTTTATTAATTTGAATGAAATTTAAAATATTTAAGTAAGATAAATAAATAATAATTTATGAAATCTCCTGGGGGTTTTTAAATTATAAATTATCTTTCTAAATTATAATAAGAAAATCATTGAATTTCAATTTAAATGAGTGAAATGTGATAGTGACCCAGTGTGACAGGACTGTTATAAAAGTAAGTGCATTATGTATACTAAATTACGGATATTTTTAACAGGTGATGACATCAGGCATCCTCGTCGCGAGACCAAGTGGAGTATGATATTGTTACTTCGCAAAGAGGAAAATCGCAACTTCTACGTGCGGGCCACAAATACAATTATAAAAGAAAAAATAAAAGCGGTTTAACATTTTGGTCTTGCGTCAACAGAAACATTTGCAATGCAATTTTAGTGTTGACTTGCTTGAAAACCATACAAAAAGAAGATTGCCACAAATGCCCTCCTGATTTTACAGAAAATGAATATCGCAAATGTCTGGAAAAATGTAGAAACAAAGTTGTATCTGATGTCACACAACCAGTCACAAGTGTATTTAGAAATATGATAAGTGATTTTCAAAACACAGGACTGGACCTTATCAAAAAAATGCCAACTTTTTTTTTTGTAACATTTAAATAGTACTCTTTTTTATGTTTGTGGTAAAATAAATATATTTACGAAAAATCTAATATGTTTTTCACTTAAATTGACCTAGTATTATTTGTCTTTAACTGTACTAAGCCTCCCACCATAGAACATGGTACGAGTCGATGAACGAAAATAATATTTATTTTAAATTCCCAACTCGGACAACCGAGTACGAGATAATTGGGTGTGAGTTGGGAACTAGTCATTTTTGTATTACCTACTTCTATTTGATCTAATTTCATGCTATTGATGTGATGAATTCAATTGATTTTCAATGTTTTTGTGAAGTACCTACCTAGGTATGCCCTAACGTATAATTGTTTGGTTTCCATTGGGTAGATTTTGCTCCTTATTTTTCTTCAGGACTGTATTAGCTTGAATGGCGAAAGACTCGGCATAAGGCGGCAAAGCAAATTAGATCGCCCAAGTAGTTTTTTCACAACTGAAACAGATAAATATACACGTGTTTTAATTGGTATTTAATTATCATCATTTATTTGCTTGCATGAGTGGCTTGTTGACGTAACACACTTAGATAAAGCCTTAAAATATTTATTTAAAAAGTAAATATGAGTAATATAGTTTTTTTGTGTTTTATGTGTGTCATATTTTGTACAAAGTAGGAATTGAGTCTAGAATCGGAAACGTAAACATGCTCACGACGATAAGGACTTAAATTCTGTTATTAATACGGTCTATGAGGGGGGTAGGTAGTTACCAACAAGTCTAATCACATTTAACACAATGTACACCACAAATATGTGTTTGGTTGGATTCCATAAACCTAGTTTTATATTATATTTAAAGAATTATATATAAAAAAAAAAAACAAAATTACAATATTATATTTAAAGATGAGAAACAGCATCATCTAGATTGTATCCTCACTGCTTGGTAGACGTTCTCTCTCACACCTAATACAACATTATCTATATCTAGGGGAGTAGTCAAAAGCGCGTCCTGATAACTATATTTGACACCATTCCATTGAACAATAAAAATTAGGTAAAGTAGTAGGTACTACTACTTTTTTATATGAACAAGTGCTTGAACAAGGCCACCCGAAGGTTGGAAGGAATAGGGTGAACATGCCAGTTTGCCGACCACCACCGGTTCACGACCATTTTTTCGTAAAATCGTTATAATAAGTCAAACTGACTGATGATCTTGTTCGTTTTATTTTTAAATGAAACATCAGTCTAGCCTTCACCCATCCCGCATCTCGATTTGTGTCCTAGGATACGTGGTGCCCATCAGGGAGCCTCCAAACATGAGCAGTAGTGAAAACATGAAGGTTGGTTGAAAACAGTACAAAAAAAATAGTGAGAGGACACTTTTTCAAACGTAAGAAAATATATGATTTATTGAGATTTACGCATCGAAATGTAGCTTGGGGTGTAGACAAAAACATGTATTTATATTGTAAGCAACAATTCATTTAAAAATGTATGTTTTTAATTAAAATAATGGGTGGTCGCCAAACTAGCGTTTGAAATGGCACTTTCTTTGTTTTACGACCGCATGGTCGGCAAATGACTGTTTTCGACCTATCTTCTTTTTACGTTTTCTAGCTTATACTCCATAGTATGGCATGTTGAACCTTGTAGTTTTGTTCCAAAAGGTCTATTTATGTTCACGTCAGATTCCGACCAGCAAAATTTTAATCCTAAACCTAAAATGCAGAGACTTTAAATCACGCTTTTTCGGTGGTCGGGAATCGGTCACCTAGCGACCAATCCTATTTTCACAAATAAAAACATGTAAAATGTCTCGTATTTCGAGGTCGTAAACCAACTAGATTCTTTTGAAGAAGGTTAGTTTGCGTCTAATGATTCCACAAGCCAGTTTTGTAAATCAATGTAAACTTTTCATTTATATTCTTATTTTGAACCTTAAAGCCTACACGCTAAGGCTCTTTTTTCAATAACGTTTGAGTGGTCGTAAACTGACGAAAATGTCGGACGTAAGCTGGCCGCAAGTGTCCGGGAACTAACAAAACAGCACTTTTTGCTATATCTTTAATTATTTAATAGAAACAATAATAATTTTTATTAAAACTTACATTCATTCGATTCCTTGATGTTTTTTCTTCAACCCTAGGTAAAAATTGGTATCAAAACAATGTCACATTTGAGAGTTATGTTACTTCAAAGATGACAAGTCCACTAACTGGTCGTGAACTGGCATGTTCACCCTATCTACAAACTTTAACGAGCTAATAAAATACAAAGCAACAATGGCCTAAGATGAATAGATGACATTTTGGAACACAAACACCAGTGCGGAAGACAAACCTGTTGGCTACACGCATACTCAAATCTTTTCATAAACTCGTCGAACGGGTAAGTAAGACATTTATTTTTATCGGTATTATCGGACAATAAATTCAATTATCAAGTATTTGGCACAACTTCAACTTCCAATGGAACTTTGCGGAAAAAGATTTAGGTATTCGATGAAAGACAACGTTTCAAAACAGGATTGGTGTGTTAAGTAAGTACCTAAATAATGTGCTTAATTTAGTAGTAGTAGTAGGTAACTATAATATAAATGTAGGTATTATAGATACAATTTTTAAATATTTTTAATTTATAATATGTGAAAAGATGCACCTCCCTGAAAAAAATTTCGCCCGAATCGTTACTGTGACTACTCCCAAGACATCCTCAAATAATCTTGTATGGTTAGTTTGGATGATTGTGGTGTGGACGTTCTTGTTCGGAGGCTTACAACGTTTTACGATTAATAAATAAACTTCAAATAACACAATAAAACCACAACCAGTGAAGATGTGACTAATAAAAAAAGTCAAGGTATGATACGATCGGTATAGGTACTTACTTCTATTCTAGTCTCGGCGATAACTTCCTCATTTCTCAGCAATTCGTGTTTCAACCCATTCCTTTTCCTGTAAAAGAAGGCTTTGTAAGGAAAACTATAAATAAAACGGGAATTCAAAGTCTGTAGGCTGTGAAGTGGTTTCCGGGCAGTTGACTGCGTCCTACGCACCTACGGGATATGTATGTAATGTACTTTAGTACTGCTCGGGGCGTCGGGTGTCAAGCACAAACACAATGAACTCACAAACGAGAAGCCTCGAAGTATTATTTAATAAAGCCCTTGAAGTGTATTTCAAACGCATTCAGTTTATGGTCCTTCGAGCCGGATCGGCACTGTTCCAGTTTCTAGTTTTATGAGCGTATAAATTTATCGTTCTAAATCCGACTCGGCTATTGTTATCCATTTCTTTATTAGCTAGGAAATAGCATTAAAGTTATAATAATTCCAAGTCCCCTCTAAAATATTACCAACAATAAGTATGTTCCAGTTTCGAAGAACGCCTACGAAATGTCAAAATTTTTCCAATATCACATTAGTATGAATACAAATTGTTCTATTGGTATTTTTATTTCTTATCTTTATCTTTATTGGCTACTACTTCTACTCGGCGAACTACTGGCTATACACAGAAGGTTAGTAAGTACCCACTGATGTTACGCATTCACAGCATTTCCTCCAAGTTTAAGATCTAGGAAGTGGTCTGTCGTAAGCGGAAAATTGTACACCTCTATAAGGATATAAGAAAATGATGACTAACCGTTAATAAAAATCAGTATTGATAAAACCGCAAAAACCGGTTTCTGTAGGTATTAAGAAACTCAATTATTGCATTACTCATAATATTTTACAGGTAGGTACCTAAGTTGAAAGTTCGCCTTTGGGGAAGTACTAAAATACCGTTACATATATGGTTCCCAAATTGGCGGCCTCGTCGTATTGTCCAACCATGAAGTTATCTTTGTTTCAACGTTTTGGCAGACCAAGATAGATTATTTTTTTAGCGCGTGCTATTGGTTCGTGAGCGAAGCGAGTGACCCATGCGCAAACTTACCCGCTCCCGTTCCCCTCATCATCGTTCTATTTACTTGGCACGGCACGACTTATACTTCTACCGTCCTTGGTACCTAATCGTTTTTTTTACGTGGCGCGACTTATTACCTCTGCCTACTGCTGTCCTTAGTAACATAGCTTGCTGTAAATATGACTCACAAGTATATCCTCCTCCATACAATGAGAGCAGTGTACGCTACAGCGACGATGCTGCAGGTGACCAGCACCATGATCCCGGCAGCCGCGCCGGCCGGCTCGCCGCGACTCGTGTACCTCTGTCGACTGGCGTCCTTGGTAACATAGCTTGCTGTAAATATGACTCACAAGTATATCCTCCTCCATACAATGAGAGCAGTGTACGCTACAGCGACGATGCTGCAGGTGACCAGCACCATGATCCCGGCAGCCGCGCCGGCCGGCTCGCCGCGACTCGTGTACCTCTGTCGACTGGCGTCCTTGGTAACATAGCTTGCTGTAAATATGACTCACAAGTATATCCTCCTCCATACAATGAGAGCAGTGTACGCTACAGCGACGATGCTGCAGGTGACCAGCACCATGATCCCGGCAGCCGCGCCGGCCGGCTCGCCGCGACTCGTGTACCTCTGTCGACTGGCGTCCTTGGTAACATAGCTTGCTGTAAATATGACTCACAAGTATATCCTCCTCCATACAATGAGAGCAGTGTACGCTACAGCGACGATGCTGCAGGTGACCAGCACCATGATCCCGGCAGCCGCGCCGGCCGGCTCGCCGCGACTCGTGTACCTCTGTCGACTGGCGTCCTTGGTAACATAGCTTGCTGTAAATATGACTCACAAGTATATCCTCCTCCATACAATGAGAGCAGTGTACGCTACAGCGACGATGCTGCAGGTGACCAGCACCATGATCCCGGCAGCCGCGCCGGCCGGCTCGCCGCGACTCGTGTACCTCTGTCGACTGCTGTCCTTGGTAACATAGCTTGCTGTAAATATGACTCACAAGTATATCCTCCTCCATACAATGAGAGCAGTGTACGCTACAGCGACGATGCTGCAGGTGACCAGCACCATGATCCCGGCAGCCGCGCCGGCCGGCTCGCCGCGACTCGTGTACCTCTGTCGACTGCTGTCCTTGGTAACATAGCTTGCTGTAAATATGACTCACAAGTATATCCTCCTCCATACAATGAGAGCAGTGTACGCTACAGCGACGATGCTGCAGGTGACCAGCACCATGATCCCGGCAGCCGCGCCGGCCGGCTCGCCGCGACTCGTGTACCTCTGTCGACTGCTGTCCTTGGTTACTGCGCTTGCAGCTGGAAATGTTATTTAGTGATACAGGAAATATAGTCACCTAGCTTAGGTATAAGACTACATTTTTAAGTGATCCTTGAGGTCTTTCAGAAATACCTAACACAAGAATGAATGGCTATATCAGTTATGCTATCGACAGATTGACTGCTATAATGGTAGGTATAACTTATTTTATAAGCATTTGGATTAGGTTCAATGTTTTAATTTTAAAAGTTAAAACATTTTAAGCATCACATTTTCTTTAAATTACACAATAGGTAGGCATATCTTTGAACTAGACACTAATATTTGATGCTCATAATCCAGTAAATAAAAGCTACTAGAGCTATTGCTTCATTAATCTATCTCTTCACTATAATAATCATAATCAAGATCATAATACATACTTCGAATCTTATTAGCACATTTCAACATGTTAATAACGTGATAAGTATAAACTTCCGATGTTGACACATGGGCATTAGGCTTAATCGTTCCCTGACCCTTTAAACACGTAACTGTTCAATGATCATACGTAGTCGCTTACTTTCTCACGTGGATTAAAAGTACTTACTTAACATAATATTGTCAAAAAATGCATGTTCAACTTTAAAAACATACATATTTTCTGTACTTAGGTAGGTAGGTAGATATGGTACTTAACTACGAGTAAGTAGGTAGTTTATGTTTTACAGCTACCTGCATGTGGAAAAGCGCGATTTCAAAAATTCTTTTACCGATCGATGTGTAGAATTGACTGTCGGGATGGTTATAGCCTATATATTATCCCGGGTAGTTTCATTAGCACACCGGTGCAAAGCCGGGACGTGCTGCTAGTCTATTATAATAGAAAATGTACCTTGTAAAAGCTCAGCCTGTGAATCGGGCATGGCTGGTACATCTGCTTTAGCGTCCTCTGTGTCCTCAGGGAAGGTCGGAAGATCAATGTGATCCACATTATCATCTCTTGAATGCAGCATGTCGAAAACTTCTGATCTGATAACAAAAATAAAACTTAAATCAGTGTTACCTATGATAAAATTGCTTGGCTTGGGACTAGATGACGCTCTGTGGAATGTCCAAGAATATTTTTGTATATGAAGTTTTTTTGGTTTGGCATAGATGGCACGTTCAACTTGATCTATAAGTTACAATTAACTCTACAATTAAACATTTTTATATTACGAGTAGATATACTTTTCTTAAGATTTCTCAATATTTACCTGCTTACTCCATCTTTGTCATCAACTAGCAGCTTAACGACTGTCGCATTAGCCTCTAAGATCTTGTATCGACTGTTATCTTCAACTTCTTTCGCAAGATTCGGTAGAGCGCTTTCTTCCGCTTTCAAAGCATCCGAGTTCTCTCCGTAAATCAACCCACAGCCTGAAATATAAAGGTCCAATTAGGTGAGAGGCAATAAAATCAAACCTGATGTCTTTATTGATAGCAATAAAATGCTAATCGTGATTTATCGTTATTGTATGCAAAAAGGCATTGAATTTCTGATTTTCTTGACTAATTCAATTTCATAGTGGTTAAATGAATGAAAGCAGACAACTGTTTTCCAGATCTCGCTTAGCTATAGCTATTAGTAATAGCCTATTACTTTCTAGGTACATACAATACAATACAATACAATACAAGGTAGGTTATTGTGTGGAATCGAATGAATTTGTATCTTAGACGAATTAGTTCGCTCAAGCTTCGCATGTTTTCATTTTTTAACGTCATCATCGTCAGTAAGGTTTTGAAATGATTTATCTACGTACCTAACCTAATAAGGCAGTCTACAGACTCTATAGTCGCGAATTTTTTAGAGTAAGAAGTAATATCGATGTCTTATGTTCTCAAGCTAGAAAACCAAAACTGTTGATTAGTGATAGAACTTGGTTTAAATTTTTTGAACCCAGTCCCATGTGAAAGTTATTTCCTCAGAAACCCGTTATCAGCAAAGTCCAAAGTTAATATTTACAAATGTCAACTGGAAGTGCAGTGGAGTTATCGTAATGCAAACACTCGATACCGGTGAGGCGAACGCTTCGAATTGTGGGTCAGACTGAGCCTTTACATATTGGTTTCTTAAAATAACGTTGACTGATATAATTTACGAGTAACATAACACACGGACACTAGTTAAAAGTTTAATTTATTTATATGACAATTGTTCTGTGTGTAATGTGAGTTGTGTCTGCGACAACCACCCTTAGATCCCTCCCACCCTCTCTTTACTGCAAAATTTGTCTTATTCGAAGTTGAGTAGGTATATAGGCATCTTTATTCTGTGATATATATAGGGAAGTTATATATTCTTCAATTACCTACCTAGGACCTCTATTGCAACCTTGTCGAGTAAGAATATAATGATTTCATTATTGAATATTTTTTTAAGAAACTTATTCGTCAGAGAGCATCAGCAAAAAAGACCGCTCGAAGAAACTACCTAATAGTTGTGGCTATTACTTATTGATTACCAGCCGTAACACCAGTCAATTATCAAACAGTTATTTTGATTGCTTTCTCCGCTATTTCAAATTTTAAGTAACGTTCAGTGTATTGTAGGCATGTTTCGGCACAGTGTGAATTTGTCTCATGCCTTAATAGTTTTGTATTTGTTTTTTTAATAGTCTTGCAGGTGTAGTCTGCTGCACGTGCAGGTACCAAGGTACATGATTTTGGCGGCCTATAAACACAGCCACTAAAATCAAGCCAACCTATAGCGACTATCGTATTTTAGGAGATCAGGGCTTTAGTCTAACTAATGTGTACTTAACGGTGTTCAAATCCGGTTTTCTGAAAGTTACTCAAACGAGATAATAATTTAGCGTACGGAGTCATGAGCTTATTATGTAGTTCATCTGTCATTGAAGTTAAGATCATGAGTCTTTCAATGAGTCACTGAGCTTTGATTTCATGGAAGTAGCAGCCTCGATTTTCAAAGTGAAAGTATCGGTAGACAATTTCAAATTTGTTGTAGTGGACCCGACTTCGCTCGTAGCAGTTTGAGCTCGCTGTATTTAAGGTTGTCTTAGGACTCACTGGGTAATGTTTCAATTTCTCTAGTGCCACTTGGTCAACACTACCTACTGGAAAATATTAGGGATTTTGTTGTTTTTCTATATTATCTCACAGTTGGGCAAAGGTTTCCCCTAGTTGTTTCCAAGGGATTCTCTTATAACTTCTATGTAAATAAATTACTATATTGGCGCTTGGCGCCCAGTCAGTCAGTAAAGCAAACAATTCTACGTCTGTTTTACTTAGGTAGGTACTCATAGAAATACACCCGAGGCGTTTTATCAATTGAGCAACTGTTCAATGAAGCTTTGCAATATGTTTCGATATTTATCTTGTTACTCACGGTGATGGAGAAAGCTTAGGTAGGTACCTACCTACTTACATGCTTTTTTCTTGGTGATAATGAAAGTTTAATACCTCGCAAAATATTCTCATTACTTTCATATGTAGGTAGGTACTTAACTAAATTTTGTTGAATGTGAAATTAGATTCAGATGTCTTGTTTGACTTCTTAACAATATTTTGTAAAAGTTGTTGCAGATTGGTCATTCCCATTCCCATTCAATGTCTTACCGTTTTTACCAACCTACCTAATAATCAAATAACATCAACGAAATTGGTCTCATTTATCTCTGGTATCATTCTTGGGTTTTATATTCATTTAAAGTTATAGGTCCCAAAGAATGACCCTGATGAATCCCATTGTTTGTATTTGTAGATACTTACTAATGCGGTTTATTCGCATATTGAAGCTATAAATCTGTAAGTGATTCCACGGCAGCGGTTACCGGAAGACTGCTAAGTGGTTGCTTCCGCGTGTTATCGTCGTGAATAGGCTTAATAAGTTTTGCTACATCATCACTTAAGTCTTCTTGTCTTGATATTCGCTTTTTATGGTGATGCTAGGTACTTACCTTTCTATTAACTAAATATTAATTACAAGTAGGTACGCTTAATCTGCGAGACATCTCTATGTTTTAAAAATTCCTACAAGATCTGATAATAATAATTAATATACTTATCGCAAGTTAGAAATACAGTCGCGATCATGCTTTATTATTCATGACAGCATTGACAGCCATATCTAAGTTTTGTTGAGCTAGACCTATAGAGAGATATACCTACTCTAACGTTGTAAAACGATGATGAGGAAAATCTATGAAATCTTTAATGAATGCCTTTATTCAATGAAATGTACCGTTAGACCACTACTCACATTTTATACTTAGTTTTAATTAAGCATGTGCCTATATTCGTTTTATGAGAGCAATTAAGAGAACATTACCTTCCCATTGAGATAACATTACCAATAAAGGCAAATATTCAATAGGAAAATGTAAAGGAAAGAAGGTAAAGTTTCAATGTCGCATGGCAGGTAAAATACAGAAATTGTAGGTGAAATCCACATATTACACGACAAAGTAACCAAATACGATCAAGCAATTAAGACTAATGCGTTTTGGTAATAGTGGGGTCCATTTGGGTCTAGGAGACAAGCTTGAGAGTCATAAATTGGTTAAGTGGTTAAACCTCCTATCTATTTCTGTCATTCGTCATACGGTTTTGGTAGAGATATGAATGGTACGTTTCGGTGTAGGGAGTTGGCAATAGAGTCACTTATTTTAAAGACTGTACATTTTTGTGATCCGAGGTCCTACAGAAATAAAAACATTTTTCTTTATTTCTTTCTTTCTTTCAAAACATTTTATGTTTTTACGTAAACAAAAATATTAGTAACCGCGCTCCAGATAATTATAAAATTAATATTCTCAAACGTAACATTGCACTGCAGCGGTTTTGAAATAATACGATGATAACTAAATGCTTTCTGCTGATAGATATTATCATCGCTGCCCCTGTCACCCCTGTTCTTTAATCTGTAATCACAGATTGCACTAAAATTAATGAGTTTTTTGTAAGTAATATTCTATCTAGGAAACTCTAGCTAAGTAATGCTCCGGACGTTCTTTGGACTTAGTTTGTACAAACTTCTTATTTTCTCTAAGCCTAGTTGACCTCACACTAAGAGTAGGATAACTGTAACCCGTAATTATTACAAACGCCCGTAATTATTACACAGAACCCGAGGCCATAACTTTCTAGTAACAAAGCCCGTCTACCAACACTTTATGTGAACACACTGGAAAAATTTGCTTGGTAGAGTCAAACTTTTTTCAGAATACAATTAGGTACTTACCTACATTAAATTTTTAGTCTGCTAATAGCGTGATCATCCAGTACTTATAAGTATCTATTTTCTTTTTTGGTTCGGGTTGGAAGATCTGCTTACAGACTATCCAACTACTCTGAGGGAGCGTAGCTGGGGAGTGTGGGGTTGTCAACTTGACGATCGAATATTTGGTTCGAGTCGACATTTTTGTGTGTTATTATCATCTACTAACCTCAAATTTGAGGCTTATAACAAATATTTATTGCTCGAGCGAATGCTCCCGGCTAGTGCATTAGAACCGTCCTTTGTAGAAACTTTCACGGCTCTAGTGCATTATAAAGGTACCTGCATTGAACTGCTGACCCGCGCCATGTAAGGTAATATCCCCGCGCACCTTTTAACTAAGCTTGTTGTAAACTAAGCCAATCTTTGGCTCCAGTCACGTTTCACTGAACTTGCAGCTGTATTTAGGTTTCAAATACAGGATGAGGAACTTTTGAGAAATTAGTAATTCCATGAACTCTACTTTTTTTTTTTACATTTATATAGTGTAGTGTATTTTTTCCAGGACTGTAGGGCTTGCCCAGCACCCAAACTATCCTCTCAGCTTAGGACCTAGCTAGAAGACCACTCACAATTACCTACTTACTGCCCCTACTTAAGTGGGTACCCACTTTTTACCCTACCTTTTTTGGCATTCAATTATTAAGTCTTTTTTTTATTAAATCTTTCTTAGCTTTTTTGAATTCGCTTTTCGTTTTACCGATTGGTTTATAAAGTCATTTTAGAGCTCTTTTTAGAGCTCACATTAAGCAAGCCTCTCCCAGAAAACAAATACAAATATTGTGACAATCAACCTGTATAATCTCTACAAATGGAATAAAGGTTAGACCTAAACGAATAAGTAAACAGAAGTGAACGTACCTAATTAAGTGAAGGACTGGCAAAGCATTTACTTTTTAACAAAGAAATCATTGGCTTTCCATTAGTTGGCCTTCACTTGATTGAGCTAACAGAAGGTTTCTTTAGCGATCTCACGACCGCCAACAATCACAAGATTTCTCTAGCTTTATTTATTAGCCCTTTCAATCAGAGTATTTTTTCAAACTCTATAATTATTATTTAGAAGGTAAGTAGGTATGTACTTTTATGGTATCTTTTTCTGCAACAATATTTAGTATTTTATGGATTTACAGCCTTACCAAAGAAAGTAGTTAAAAGTAACAATTAACTGCCGTAGTTCTAACCATAACATAAAATCTATAGTTTCGTAATCAAGATGGTTGTCGAGATAAAACTGACTCTCGCGAGACCGTCAAAGGTCACAGCGAGGTAAAGAATGTAAAGAGACTTATTATTCATTCACGGCCGAAACAGCATGAATCATTATAATGTAACAAATTACAATTTACTACGCTATACGCTAAAATTGTTAGTACAGCTAAATTCATAGATTTGTGAAAAGCCAATAAGTGGTAAGCACTGAAAATTTACTTATGAATCATAAATTTTCAGATGTAAGTAACATGAATCTTCATGGTAAGTAGATACAGATGAGGTATTGGTTTGTGAGTCACATTTACGTAGATGTTCGGAGAAATAAGAGGTGATAAGTTAATGTGTGTTATTATTATATCATTAGGACTGTCAAGTTGAAGTTTTAATAGCCTTCTCGGATTTGAGAATGGGTTATTCCGTTAAAAGGACCTTTTAGGCCCACCTTAGGTAATAAAGGTTATTTTATTCCAGGTATTACGAGTATAACCGGTAGGGTATATATATATACGTTGGCACCTACGTACGTCTGAGCTTAGTAAGATAAAGTTATCTGCACTTGTTTTTTTATAAAACAATACAACTTTAGTTAACAATTAGGAAAACCAATAAACGGTACTTAGTAAACATGACTCTTCTCTTGTTTGAAAATCGACGTGCTGATATTAGTTCACTTAGCTTTGAAAACATTTACCCCTTCTATAGTTTGCTAATTGGCTCTCTGTAATTTTCTACGTAAGCAGTTAATACCTGCACTGCAACTAAATTGTTTTGCAGAGTTTAATAAGGGACACAAAAAATATGAATCGGTAAATTCAAATGTCCTACCAGTGCCAAGGGAAAATTGAGAAAGATGACAGACGACTCTTCCTAGCAGTTTACCTCACTAAAGGAACGAAGACATTGATCAAATGATCTACTATTTCTTTATGAGCTTCCAAGCTATTATTTACTCCATTTTGGTTTATTACAGAAGCGATATGATCTTTGTTCTATATCATTATCGCTTGCGGCCGCTAGTGTGGGCGTTGAATGGTTTTATTGATAGTTCGAAAGCCTGATTATCGTAGGAACTCCTACTAATTTTGAAATATTAGGTGCGTTCCGATCACTTTACACCTGAAGTTATCAAGTTCTTTACCTATATGTGATAATTGGGAGATAATTTTCAGTGTTTTTCTTTTTCAGAATGTCAAGAACAAAACACAAATTAACACATTCTATCTTTAAAGAAATAATTCAACAACACCATTTTATTATTATAAACTTAGCATCGGAAATGTTAACAAGTTTTTAGCGACATTATTAGGCATCCTTTCCAAGTCTCTTAGTTTAAATTGGATCAAACATCAGAGTTACTTATTTGAAAAGCAATTACAGTTTCGAAAGTTGATCTAGTGCTTAATAGGTAGGTAGGTATATCGGTTCGGTTCTTCCTACACAGAAGCTAGCGTAGCGGGGCAATGATTGTGCTAAGTGCCGACTATCATCTGTCAATTTGGGTGTCGGCTGTTGGGTGGGCGTCCAAACTGTCTCTATCATAGCTCAATGCAGGAGGTCATGGACCAATACAATGTGAGGAATCTCTTAGTTTTATCATTAATTTACGCAAATTCGTCGGCTGACTCTTCTAGATGAAGTTTAAAGCTTGAAATAATTTCTTTTAAGAACTTTAATGTTGCAATAGAGAATGAACGAGTTTCCACAATACAATCTACCTATGAATCATGTACATAGCTTTGTTGTCATTTACAAGTTAGTTATAGAGAACTCAGGTTTGCAAGTCCATTCGAGTCGTAGGGCGAGTCATAAAGCGGGGCGGGACAATAACAATTCCTTGAGAACTTTCCCATATGGTGCGTTGCCCTTGCGATTATATTGCAACCAAGTTGAACAAAAAGTTCCTTACCCAATGCGAGGACTAGCAGCATCTGGTAGCACGCCATTTCATTACAACCTGTAAAAGATAAAAGCAATGAGCAAAACATGCTTTAGGTAAGTACTTATATTTTTATTTTTGTGAAACCACACATAGGTATTTCAGCAGAAAAAATTAAAAATCTAATAAAAGTTACGACTCCCCGGCAGGATTAGAACCTGCAATGATGCAAGCAATCACCTCAGCCACAGAACATTAGGCTCCTTGAATCGAAGTAATTTTGCAACGTTCAGGAGGCATGCCGTTAAGCAAAAGCGGCAAACCTAAACTGAACACTTTGCTTCAATCCGTTCGCTTCAGAAAGTTAAATCTGTTTAAATCCGTTCGCTTCAGAAAGTTAAATACAGGTAGCTCTAATAAATGCCTGTTATAAGTAGAACGGTATGTAAACGAAGGCTATGTTTTGTTGTTTGTAGGTTGTGTTATCTTCTTGTGGTCACACGTAAAGCACTGATAAGCGGACAATGGATGTGATCTCCGTGACTATGCGTAGTGCCGTGGCTATTTTTATACTGTTGTGTAAACACGACCACAACGCAATCATTTAAAACACCTTTTACAGGGAGCTGACTAAATTTAACCGTGTAAACAAATATATAAATCATTAATAATAGGTACTAAGGACAGGATTATTCTGAAAGATTATTTTCGCTTTTATAAGATACCTAGTAGGTAGGTATAATATTTAGGTAGATAATACGCAAAAATTGTTTTTCGGCTAATTTAAGTGGAATATTTTCAGGTAGAGTCCGTAGAGTCGATGTTGATGTGTTCAGAATATTGTCTGTAATTAATTTATTATTTTAAAATCATTGATGTTGGTTGTTATCTTCATTTATAATTCAACCACTTTGGAAGTCAGAAAGGAACAGGTGTTTTAAATGTCTGTGATTATTTAATTCAAAGTGTTTTATTATTTTTGTCACTAAATTGGAAATAACCATCAACTCATTTTTCTTCCAATTGTTTTTATTTACTAGACAACTGTAAAAGAAATCAATATCAACATTATCCAGGCTGATGAAGTCAGTTTCCAAGGATTTGAACCGCATTCAAATTAATTAAAACACCGGGCGCTGAATTAAATCACCAAGGAACTTTCGCGATGTTAGAAACCAGTCGGGCTTGTTTCATGACTAAAAATACCTGGGACTTGGGATCCGGCTCCTTATAACACTTTGCACTACTCGTGGTACACTGGTTTGTCTGTCACTTCGCGATCGCGCATTCGTGCGCGTGCGACGGTGTCTGCGCGGTTTCTGACCAAACAAACACTATGTAGATCTGTATGACCTCTCGCAGGAAGCTCAACTCACAGGCGGGAGGTCAATTTGCTAAAGGATAAAATCCTGAACAGCTGGTAATGTGCCTTTTAATAGTATTAGAAGGTCGGGCGTGGTTGTTGGGAAGATTTTTTTACTTTTAGGTTCAGAGATTCAGGAATAACTTTTTTTTTGTAGATGTAACCTGGTATTATAGTAGGTAGGTATCTAGAAAAAGTCTTTTCTTATACTTAATGTAAGAATTAATACTTACTTTTGACAAATTTGAATACTGTAAGAAAGAAAAGAAAAAAATATTGAATACCTATTATACATACCTACATCGGTAATCATCTCTCTCATCACTCTGCTGAGTCATTTCTTTAAGTTTGAATATTTGCCCCTCTTTCTTGCCTCTCTTCCGAAAATATTTGCATTGAGAATGCGTGCCATTAATTAGTCAGTCGTTCATCCATGATCGCAACGGCAACGCATTCCCATGGAATCCTGAATATGCATAGGGTAAGTACTCTACCAGCCTAGGTAACTACTCTACAGTACCTACATGCAATGTCTAAGTTATAGGTACTTACCTTACTTATTCTGTGCCTATACCTAGGTCCTTTGTGCACAGGCTAATTACTGGCGCTTGCGCATATGCCATGGTAGATACTGACCCCTCATTCTCTTCATGCCATCATCTGTGACCCTTCTGTGCGATGATTATCCACTGCACATTATAAAGTTCTAAATGATATTGTATTAAAATTTAACACTAAGTAGGTTTTAGAAGTTAGTACCTACCTAAGAGGCGATTTTTTATTTTAGTCTGCTTCTCAGTCGGCATCTTCATTACTAAAGGTCGTGTCTAGTTTTGTGACTGACCTCAGCGGCCTTAAAATGGCCGCTCAAGCATTTCTGCTAGCAATTCATAAAGTGAATTTATTTCATCAATTGTTTAGCATTTTCACCAAAATATGACAGTTTATGAATTGCTAGCAGAAATGCTCGAACGGCCATTTTAACTCCCCTGAGGATTGAATATAATTTTTAAAATAACATCTGATCATTATTATCTGTGCCGCTGTGCCTAATAAAAATCTTATCCTGGGTTTTTGCCTTTTATTTTGGTATAGTTATCTGTTAGTCTATGAGTTATATCTACCTACTATATTCTTTAGTTATTACTTTATCTATGCATTTTTGTGTTTATCTGTGAAGATCTGTGATATGATGCAACACAATTTTTTAGTAAAATGATATGAAAAAATAAAATAAAAATAGAAAACAATAAAAACATGTTCGTCACACCAACGTGAACTGAAAATGATTAAAATAAACCTGGAACTGGAAAGCTGAAATTTAATCATAATAATTTGTGGGTTGTGAATTCTAATTACTGAACTTATGTTAAAAATATGCGGTGGAAAACACTTAAAAAGTGCCCCGCAGAGGAAGTTGAAATCTTTAAAGATGAAGAATGTCTTACAGAACTTCAGAGAAAAGAACAGGCCCTAAAGCAGAAAGAAAAAGAATTACACAAGAAAGATAGGATACTTCAGCGGAAAATAACCAAGTTCAACAAACGAAAGAAAAATAAAGCAAAACTCGATTTGAGAGCGGCCTCGAAATTACGCGATGCTCGTAAGAAATTATTACTCACACTCGATACCAAACAAAAAGTTCAAAAATGTAATAATCGAACCTGCAAAAAACGACTGAAAACACAAGCGCCAAATGCAAATACTAAGCAGTCAAAAAAAAGAGTTGAAAAGGTGAAACGAGATACGCCTAGCCCCGTCCAGTATTTTAATAACTTACTTAACAGACCGTGCGAGTGTTCTGCACATGAAAAAAAAAGAACATCTTCAAAAGAACCGGATTCGTATTTGAACAAGATATTCGGTCGTCCCATGGCATTAAAATGTCTTGGCAAAGATTCAGGACGAGAACACCCTTGTAGGTGTCCCCAAAAGAGTAAAGAAAGCTACTGTGAGAGAGCAGCCGGAGATTGTTATTTGATGTCTATGAGACGTCCTCCTCAGCTTTGGCTGTACAACCGTTTTCCGCGGTTCTACCCTCAATACTTGAGTGCTCGGCAACAATGTAAAACTTGTAAACACTTATGTTTAATCTGTGCTGCCATTCTGTTTTGGACTCCTTGTTTGCTCTGCTTAGAATTGTGTAAATGCTGTTTTTGTGCTTGTTGTACTGAATAATCAACTTTAAACAGTGTTTTTGTTTCCATGATTAATTTGCTTAATAAATTAACCTTCGAATCGAATTTATTGAGACTGACTTTGTATATGGTATGTGTTTCACAATTTTGAACGATTTTAACTACGAGTAGGTAAGTTATCTATGACAAATGTGTCAAAAAAAATTATTTATTATTGTGTTTTGTATCAGATTTATTTTATATTGGTTATTTTATAAGACATTTATATTTACTAGCTATGATTTTCCATCATTTACGAGTGTTAAGTTTTAGTAAATCTCTGCTAAGCTTGAGTAAAACGAAATCGAAATCAAATGCGAAAGGATGTTTTGAAAATACACCTGATGTTGTCGAGGTATCCATGCCCATACATGTGTCTCAAGCTGCAGAACATGCAACTGTTTTAAAAGAAAATACTATGGACAGTCCCATAGATCGAATTAAAGTAAGACCTCGCTTGGAACTCAAATCGAAGAGTGAAACCTTTAAGATTTCCTTAAAAAGTAAGTTGCTGGTTAGTTACTGAAATACATCTTCAGTGCCCATGATGTAGGTAGGTACCTAACCTACACAAGCTGCGCAAGCGAGGAATGGGTGATTGGAACACGCATGCTGAGTTCTTCTTAATTAGGTATTAAGTATTTGATTGTTATTTCAGGACAGAAAAAACGCACCAATAGAAAAACATTAAGCTTACATGATATCAAGAGGCGCCTCTCACTAAAGGACTTAAATCCTAACCGAATCAGACAAAAGTTTCTAACCTTCAAGAAAGAAAACAACAGTAACAGAAATCAGAATATTGCAAAGAAACATGAAATAAACGTATTATACACAGCTGAATCTAAGCATAGAAATAAAAAACGGCATAAGCATCTTAGAAAGCATAAGAAGCCTCGTTCATCTAGTGATATATTTGGCTTTTACAGACGTAAGCGGCTATATGACCCGCACACATTCTATCATAGATACAAAAACGATGATAACCCTTTCAATAAGCTCAGAGCAAGAGCTGCCCGAAAGAGGAAGAAATTTCATGAAGCACATAGCAACTGCCCTTACACGCATTATCCTCTTAAAGTGGTGACTTCTAGTAATGACAACAGACAGAAGTCTGAAACTAATTATTGCACAAATCCGCTTCATTACAATTTACTTAAATTTCCGCAGAACAGTAAAACAAAGATGCACAAAAACACCTCGGTGCGGCAGGACTACAGAAAAAATTGTGCAAATAAAAATGTTGGGTGTTATTATACAGTGCACGATAAACACCAAACAGAATCTTTAAATTTGAAAGTTCCCGTATTATGTGTTGATATGGGAGTTTCAGCATGCGGAAGTGAACAACAATCTAGAAAAATAAAAACTCCACCAAATGAAATCAACAATATATGCCCCAGCAATGAGTTACGAGAATGTATTCGTTCATCATTAAAGCCATTTAATAGACGTCGTAAATCCAAACATTCCTTGCGAAAATGTTCATTTTCACAGTTATATCATAAAATACACAATAAGCTTCTAAAATTGTCTACTGTAGTTCATTCAAAGTACAGAACTCGAAATTCTTCAACGAGACATGTCGTAAAATATGTTTTCCTTGCTATGATAGTCTTAGCGTGGTCACCTTGTATAATAGGGATAGCAATTGGATGGTTCTTGTCTGCACCGCTGAGGCCTCAGCATGTTATAAATGCCAACACTGGGAAAAAATACAAATGCAGTGACGATTGCTTCTACAGCCAATGCCAATATGATTTCTGGACCAAGTATATAGTCATCATACGACGTATTTCAAAAGCCACTAGAAATGTTTTCTTCGCTATATTCACCCCAAAAAAAGATCTGGATTGTAAACCGCAAGATTTACCACGTTGTCGTTCACATCCAGATCCAAGAACAAGATACACTTTATACCATGCCGACGGCAGAGGTTGGGTGATCAAACCAGCACATCCAGGCGAGCCTGTGCTTCCCAAACAAAACCGATTTAAACCGGTTTTTCAAAACTTATTTTGCGATTGTAATCATCCAGAAATAGTTCAAAATTCTTATAAGGGTAAAATAAATAGTAAAAAAAATCGAAGTAATGCCTTAAAAAAGTGTGTGTGCTCCGAGAAACGAAGTATTAATGCTTCATCATTACGTACAACTAATAATTCAACATTAAGTAAATGTGGCTGTCCAAGGAAACAATGTAACCAAAGACATGGCGAAAGAGTTAGTTTCGTTTCTCCGAAATCTCAGGAGTTAGAAGAAACTTACAAAGAGATGGTTCAACAAAAGTTAGATGATAGGAATAGACATACAAACATCGATAATGTGCTAAAAAATTCACAAATAATTGATCACACACAACACACCTCTAAACCTAATGTATGTAGTAAATCAGCCTGTGGAGTACACTTCTCAGACAGGGCTCTATCGAAACAAGTCCTTGAAGACAGCTCTAAACCTCGTGTATGTAGTAAATCAGCGTGTGGAGTACACCTCTCAGAAAGGGCTCTATCGAAACAAGTCCTTGAAGACAGCTCTAAACCTAGTGTATGTAGTAAATCAGCGTGTGGAGTACACCTCTCAGAAAGGGCTCTATCGAAACAAGTCCTTGAAGACAGCTCTAAACCTCGTGTATGTAGTAAATCAGCGTGTGGAGTACACCTCTCAGAAAGGGCTCTATCGAAACAAGTCCTTGAAGACAGCTCTAAACCTCGTGTATGTAGTAAATCGGCGTGTGGAGTACACCTCTCAGAAAGGGCTCTATCGAAACAAGTCCTTGAAGACAGCTCTAAACCTCAGGTATGTGGTAAATCTGCGTGTAGAGTACACCTCCCAGAAAGAACTTCGTCTGTAGTACGTAGTAAATCTGTGTGTAAGGCACACCTGTCAGAAAAAACGCCTAAACCTAAGATGTGCAGTAAATCAGCATGTACAGTTCAACTCCCAGGAGACAAAAGTCAAGTGGAAGTAAAACGAATACGCAAGTCCGGTAATAAGCCAGGCCCAGAATTAGCTAAGCCGAACTCGGTGCGAGGTCGTTCAAAGCGCAGCAGTATCAAGCCAGATCGAATAACTATAACCGAATACGGACCTTTACGTAAATCTGCTAAATCCCAAAAAATTATAAACATCAATATCAGTAATAATAAGAACACCCAAACTCAGCAGCGTGGTTATGCGATGCCGAAGGGCAATAAAGAAAGGAAAACATTACCATCTAAAAATACATGCAAATGTAAATGGCGAGATAATTTTATAATTGGCCGCTTAACCAAAATGCTCCCTAAAAAGCAAAAGCTTCCTTTCTGCAAAAGAGTTCGAAATTGGTTTTGCTGTCTTGGTCGAAATACAGTGGATTCCATTGGGAAGTTTGACAATGACTTATATGATTCCATCTATCCTGTTAAAGTAGGATGCGCTGACGCATACCTCAATACACTGCGCCGCAGACCTTGTTTCTGGATTTACGGTTTCTGTCCAAGGAAATATCCTGCCTTCCTGAAATGGTACTACTGCAACAAAAACTGTTGTTACTATTGCATCTTTTGTATTTCAGTTTGCTTTTGGGCTCCTATTGCTATGTCGTGTTATATTTGCTATCGCCTATGCTGTTCTTGTTGCTGCTCTTTATGATTGATTAAACTAAAAAATCGCAACTAACAGTCTTACTTGTAAGATAAGGTATTTAGTTAAGTACCTACCTAAAGTAGGTAGGTACTTAACTAAATACCTTATCTTAGATAGCCTCCCAATTGAATTACTTACATGTTAGTACCTACCTAGAAATAATAAAAAAATGTAACTATGTGCTCAGGTGGGTACTTAGTTACTTACATGAATTATGCTCATCAACAGGGACAAGAAGTGCAAGTACCTAGCAAGTAGGCAGGTACGAGGTAGTAGGTAGGTAGGTACCTATTACCTACCTACTACTTACTTATTTACAACTTACCACCTCGGTTCGTTTTTGATAACATATTCTCTGCTTCATTTGGTGTGAAGTCCAACAGAGAACCGGTAAGAGAGAGAGGTTTGGGCATTTTCAAGCAATTTATTTTCAAGATACGAGTTACCTAGGTACCTAACGAAGTAACGAAGTTAGGTACACAAAAATAAGTCTAATTATGTAAGTAGGTACCTATTGTACTATCCAATCTTCCTGAGGCACAGGGAAATGGGTTGGATAATCCAACCCATTTCCCTGTGCCTCAGGAAGATGGTCTTACTGCAGCATGCATGACTTGGACTCTTGGGATAAAAGTAAGTACTTACCTACTTACCTAAAAAAAGTCGGGTAGGGTAGGTTACTTAGGTTTAGGCATTATTCTGTGGTTTAGGTAGGTACTTAAGTATAACTCGAAGTTCGTTTGTTCGTATGAATGAGTAGGAGTAAATTCGAAGTGCAATGCTATCTAGTTTTGTTTCATTTCCAATATGTACATTCAGGAACACAAATATTAATAATCCACCATTATTATTACAAATAACATTCGCACAACACACAAGTTTTAGAAAACCAACAAAAATAAATCTCGAATTACCGCCAAAAATCCCTTGAAGTTGAAGGTTACAAAAAAAAGTTGACTTTGACAGTAGCATTTGGATTGATTTGACATTACATAACTGACAAGTTGACGGTGACAAATAAATTGTAAAATTGTTTTCTAAATTTTCTTTCCTCAACAAGACAACAAATACTTCTACGATACGAAACAATACCAGTGAATTATTATCATTAATTTATTTGTTTTTCGATCGAAGACTCTGAGCTATTCAAAATCAGTTACTTTGTTCATTACATCGATAGTTTTTTTTACAGTGAAGTAGTTTTTTAACTATGCAAGCAGAAGATAAACGCAGGAAGCACTCGGTAGACCTAGCTTCCTTGGAGCCAGCTGCCCGGGTGAAGCAGTTAGCCAACTTTGGCACAATGGTAGAAGTGGATCCTAATGTTCCTCCGCGAAGGTAAAGATCGACAGTCAATAAAATTGTACAATACCTATCTGACTCATCCAGTGTGTTTACTACTCGCATTTTAATTATTCGCTGTCAAATTTATTAGACACTTCCTTCTTTTCACGAACTGGCTCTTAATATAACAAATTCCTTTATTAGGTACTACCGTTCTGGCTTGGAAATGGTACGGATGGCAAATGTGTACCTTGCAGAAGGAAGTTTAGAAAATGCCTACATATTGTACATGAAATTCATGACACTGTTTTTGGAGAAGATTCGGAAACATCCAGAATATGCCGGTGTGCCTGCACAAGTGAAGGCTGTTAACCAAACAAAGTTGAAAGAAGTCATGCCAAAGGCAGAGAAACTTAAGCAGAGGCTACTTGCACAATTTGCCAAAGAGCATGCTACCTGGATTGAAAATGCAGTAAGTACTTACCTTAGTCATAGTCAAAGTCAAAGTATCATTTATTGCAACAAATCATATCTTGATCAAACTGTGTCTGTCATCATGAGTCATCTAGTTTATAATTTGTTAAAATTATTGCGATTATTTGTGTACCAACGCAACTCCCTACACCAGAAATTAACTAGGTACATAACTAAAGAAAAATGTAACTGTCCCTAGGAAGTGAGACGGCAAGAAGAAGAGAAGCGGAAGAAGCAAGAGATAGAGGATGCCAAACTAGCACTACGCCTGCAGGAAGATGAGGACAAAAAGGACACTCACCCACATCTATTGCATGATGTAAGTTAGATGAATGAAAGAACGAAAAATAAGTTTATTTCTGTAGGACTTCAAGGATCACTTAAAAATGTACAGACTTATAAGCTAGGTGACTCTATTGCCTAATAATATCCTATTTGAATTTGATTATTATCCTATCCTATCTTAATTTTGCAGGGGTATTTCCTATTATGTCCAAAATTGATCACCATCAAAAAAACACAAATCCATGAAAATAACTGTGTATTTTGCTGTA
The DNA here is from genome assembly GCA_947086425.1 of Xanthorhoe spadicearia. Classification (NCBI taxonomy): domain Eukaryota; kingdom Metazoa; phylum Arthropoda; class Insecta; order Lepidoptera; family Geometridae; genus Xanthorhoe; species Xanthorhoe spadicearia. The sequence continues at coordinate 7,740,918 of OX352204.1, read as the reverse complement.
CAAGTAATGGCAGAATTTAAAGATTTAATTTCAGATTACTTATTTTAAATAAGAGATTCTTAGATAATTTAAAGAAAATTGAATTAAAAACTCAATATGTTTATAAAGTTTTATGACTGTATCTCCGCTTTATTGTGCTAAATCCACTCTATATAGATCCACTCTATCTAAAATTTTGTAGTTAATTTAGTAAGTAACTACAAAATTTTAGAGCAATCGTGACAAAGTAGAAATTTTAAAATTGCACAATTGTTTATGATTTTATGACCAGTTGTTTATTAATAGTGTTAAAAAAATATTCTAAACAACTAAAACCCAAACTTACATACCAACATCTTTGAAGTGATTACATAAGTAACTGGCAAAACTAGTTTGTCAGGTCCCACACAGCTAATTAGCATTAATGACAAAAATGCGACACTGATACAGTAACAAATTCTTTAGATATATCAATAACATTGAGTGTAGCTGTTCACAACTATTGACCAAACGAAATGTTCAAATAAATTCTGTTGAAATTTAAGTAGTGCACCTTATGCCCAAAGTTTTAAGTGAGAGAGTGAAACATTTCTATGAAATGTTAATGTTTCAAATATAGTGTCAGATGTCTTTATCACAAGAAACAAAAAAAGTTCCTAAAAAAATAAAGAATCCATCAAATAACCTTGACTCTGCAAAATCACAATGTACCATTACCAGTCAGTGTTCTCAACAAACGGTCAACGGAATGTTGTACGAGTGTTATACAGTGGGTATCATATTCAGGACGCGTGGGCGGCTAGTCCATCAGCCCCGCCGGTGGACGGAGTGCTGTATCCCGATGACTTCGCGGCGGAGCCACCGAGAGCGCCGCCGCATCATTACCAGCCAGTGCCACCGCTTATACCACCTTCCAGACCTCATAGGTACGAATTCTTCTTCTTCTTCTTCTTCTTCTTCTTCTTGGTCGTAGTCTTCATTACTGAAGGTCGTGCCCGTCCTGAAACGCTGTAACGGACTCGTTGACAAGCTTCTTCCACATAGCTCTATCCTGGGCTTGTCTACGAATTACGATCTATATAAATATCTTTCACTGGCTGCGCCCCGCGGTGTTGATATTTGAGGTCTTTATCTCTGTATCATACTGATTTTTGTGTCTATCAAAGATTTCAAATCGATTTAAAATTTTATTTCATACATGGAATATTTTTTATAAATTCCGAAGTCAGTTCCTTATTTATTTGCCCTTCTATGTTCATTAACATGTTTATGACGATTCAACGTACTAACCTTTATATGTTAAATGTATGTTTCTAACCGTGTGATGTGAACTTGTCACACCATAAGCAGGCCACGAGAAATCATCTTGTCTTGTCATCGCCTAAATATTATCTCCTGCTCTAGCATAGTATTTCTAAATCCAGATAATTCAATAGTCGCCTCGACGCGTTACACATGTTGGCCCGCATACCTATTGTGTGACAAAGACAGAAAGAACGAGAGAAAAATGTTTTTATTTCTGTAGGACCTCAATTATCACTTAAAAATGTACAGTCTTATAAGCTAGGTGATTCATTTTTACACAGCGTCATCTAGTCCCAAGCTAAGCAACTTAATGCTTGTGTTATAGCAACCAGATGACTGACTGATATAATACCTAAATACTCTTTTTTGTCTATGGTATCACATTTTGAATTAAATTGTTATGATACAGTGATGGTGCGTACAGCGATGCATTGTGTGGGTCTCAGCGTCTGCGAACAGTGTTGGTGCCTTCAGGACTATTGGCGCGGTTCCTTCGCCTCGCCGCTAACAACACGGCGCGGAATGTTGAGACTTGCGGGATACTCGCTGGTATACTTGTAAGTATCTTGTCGAAGTCATTTATCTAATGGCCAGTCTCTGCTTCTTCTTTTATTTCTGACGTCTGTGACGGGAGTTGTCACAATTTTGCCAATGAGACAATGAAAATGGCAAATGCCAAATAGCTACTGACAAACCAAAACATGCAGCACAACCAAAGATGGTTCTTGAGACTGGACATTCTACCTCAACCTCGACTTTTTACATGTCAAATATCCATACAATATTGTTATAGAAAACTTCCTGACTTAACGTTATTGTTATAGGAAAGAGATCAGTTGAAGATAACTCACGTGGTGGTGCCGAAACAGTCAGGTACACCTGACTCGTGCAGCACCAACAACGAAGAGGACATATTCCTCTATCAGGACCAACACAATCTCATCACACTCGGATGGATACATGTGAGTTATGATTACCAATTTATATTTATTTACTAGCTGATTGTGTCGGCAAATTGTTGGGTGCCATGTTGGCCGTGTACCTCGAGTTTCGTTCAGATCGTTCGTTCGTTCGTATGAGCAAGTGGCCAACTCTGGTGACGGAGTTTTTAGTTAGGCCGTTTAAAGGCCTTCATTATGGCATAGAGTCCATTAACATAATATAGTATGATTTGATGTTGTTCTTGAGGCCCTATGATTATTTTTAGAATAATGATGTAACTTGCAAATTTATGTGATAATTTGTGTATTTCAGACGCATCCGACGCAGACAGCGTTCCTGTCGTCCGTAGATCTCCACACGCAGTGCTCCTACCAGCTGATGATGCCAGAGGCTATAGCCATTGTCTGTGCGCCGAAATATAATGAGTAAGTTTATTAATTACCCATCTTTTTACTTAAATACGCGGTCACAATGATTTGCTTGCTGTGCATGAAAACTTCTTTTATACACACACACACACACACACACACATAGCCGGTGAAGCATGTCATCGGCTTTGTGAATACTCTGCTTAATTTGACGACCACTGTTTCGCAGTTGGGTGAACGCCCGGCTGAGACGCGAAGGTCGCGGGTTCGATCCCCGCTACGGGACAAATGTTTGTATGATCTGCAGATATTTGTTCCGTGTCTGGGTGTTTTCTATCTATAATATGTATGTATTTACAAAAAAAAATGTATCTAAGTATTATATCAGTCATCTGGTTACCATAACACAAGCACTAAGTTACTTAACTTGGGGCTAGATGACGCTGTGTGAAATGTCCCAGGATATTTATTTATTTTATTTTATTTATTTTATTTAATATGGTTTATGAACAACTAGCTGCGCCCCGCGGTTTCAATACTAAGTCCCTCACCCGCGGGGCGCTGCTAGTTAATAATATTAGTAGGAAAAGATATAAGTAGCTACATATTTCCACAGTGCATGTAGTAAGTTCATTATTATTTCAGAACGGGATATTTTGCTCTCACACCAAACTACGGGATGCAGTTCATAGCTAATTGTCGGCAGAGCGGCTTCCATCCACATCCCACCGACCCGCCTTTGTTTCACGTGAGTATACCTATTTGAGACTATAAAAATCTAATTAATTTGTCAGAAAAAGTTAATTCGTTTCATATAGAAGATGATTTAAAAAATTCTTCGGTTTAAATTGATAGTTAATAAATTAATTGCGTATTTTGCAATTTTCTTCCTATTAGCTCGTTTCAATAAATGAAGTATAGCTAAGAAACGTCATTACAAATCCAATATGGCGGCCTCCCCAAGATCGGAAAACGAAAAAAATTGTCATGTGACTTAAATCCAATATGGGTATCAATTTTTAGTGCGTGCTAAAAGGGTGTTTTTTAGTTGTTTAAACTATTTTATATTATTAAGGTAAAAAGATGTATATTGTAAATTTTAGAACGTGGCGCACATTCGTCTCGACGACTCAGCTCCGGTCGAGATGGTGGATCTACGATGATGGATTTTATAAAACGCGATCGCTTTCACTGCATTTTATTGTCTATACGGCACAATATAAAAACTGTTCTACAACAATCACTTATGATACTATCTTGATATTGATAACGACAGTTTAGTCGATCACTCATATTTTTGTTAAAATACTTTTAAACTATCGCGACTTGGAAACATATTTATAAATATTATCGGGACTTAGTATTGAATCATTTTATTTACCTCGACGTTTCGATAACGTTACAGTCACCGCGTGGTCACGAGTAGACTATTTATAAATACACTCATATTTGCATCAATAAAGATTTATGGTAAATCAGCATCCATCATTTTCACTGTCAATGTAAATTTATCAGCTGTTTTAAGTTACCTTTAAAGTAAAGTTACATTTACATTGAACGTAGATAAGTTTTACACACACACACACGTCGTGTGATGTGTGAACTCACTCTACGACGTTTTCGTTTATTTCGGTAGGACCTCAAGGATCGCATCGACATAGTTTTATGTTTATGAAAATTTGAGTGATCAAAAAGAGAACTTAATGATAGTTTCGACCCCGGCAATTAGGGCTTCGTGGCTGAGTTGGTCTAAGGCATTCCGCGTTAAGGACGATCGCTTGTATCATCGCAGATTCAAATCCTGTCGAAGTCGTAATTTTTATTAAGATTTTTAAATTTTTCATAAAGAGATTGTTCTAGAATAGAATAGTGATATTTTCTGTAGTACAATGACTATTTCTTCTGTCTTTCATATTATTATTTATCTTATATTTTGCGGGTCATATAATGAAATGTGAAATAATTATCATAAATTCGAATATAAGCCAAGCATTTATTGCGAAACATGCCAAATATGTGTATCGTATCGATGTTATGGAGTGTTTGGTCAGAAATGTTTTGTTAAGAATCAAAGTAGGCTTGATGTTTGGTGTCATTGTTTCCTTTAAATGCACTTTATTTAAGTAAAATATATTTCTTAAGCACACGTAGACATCGCGTACAAATTGTAAATATATAAATCATTATTTTATTTAAAATAGTCGTATTTCCTTGCAATTCAAAGTTATATTTTCTTATTCTCGTTTTTTCGTTCGTAAGTCGCCAACTCTGATGAAAGTTCTCAGGTTTTTAATGATATTTAAGTACCTACCACTATGAAATTTATTTAAAATGTTTTCATTTTATAGTGTAATTTTTATTTAAATAAACAAAAGATAGCAAAGATACACGTACCAAATCAACAGTGTTTATCAAAAGTGTGAATGTGTAAAAAATGCATGTTTCGTAACATTTGACTATCGCGATGTCTACAAGCTTTATATTGTAAGGAGCTTCTTTGTGGTTCATATATTATCGTGTGATAATGGGCGCAGCCTGAAGACTGAAGCTAAATGTAGAGTAGATATAAAACACAGTTCTATTGAAATAATTGAGGCGACGATTCGGCGGGGCACTGACTAATTAAAAATTCCTAAATTCGAAAGCTCTTATTTCGTTCTCAATAAAGTTTAAAATTTTAGAACTGTAAATTTACAAATATAGGAATTTTTAATTAGTTAGTGCCCCGCCGAATCACCGCCTAAATCGCCCTCAAGTTATTTTTTAAAAAATTCTGCGTATCTTTTTTCATTATAAAAATCAATGTTTCATAAATTTTTGTTATAAGCAGAATTTATACGAAGCCAGTAATATTGGCGCCTGTCACTGGCTAGGAAAAAAGACCGGCGCTGGCTTGAAAAACTGTTTACACAAGGCAAATACGAAGCCTGCGCTGGATGCCAGTCTTATTGGCAGCCAGTGTTGGCTTCGTGTAAATTATACGTTACTGTTTTTAATGTTCTGTTGATAACAATAGATTATTAAAATAAAACAAATTGAACCATGTAAGCCAAGTGAGACAGTGCCTCTACTTCCGATCAGAGGGTTTTAGTTCGAAACCGGCCATGTTTCCATGAATTATGATGTTTGCTTGAAGTGTTCTTGTTAGATTTTTTTTATTTGTTTTCAAATTATTCCAAAAGGGTCTATAACCATTGATGTTTTCCATTGAATTTAAAAAATCACCGAAAACTAACTCGTATTCAATTCGACGTTTTGTTTTGTGTAAACTGTCTTTGTGACTGTAGTTTTACTAATGTAGCTAAAAGCTTATATTGTTATGTTTGTTACACCTAGTGTAAAATAATTTATTCGTTTGTTACTCATCACATTTAGTTCACGCGCTGAGCTTTAGGTTATAAGTGCACTATCACGTAGGTATGTTTTAACTAATGTTTTATTATATTGTCTTAAACTTACAAGTTTCAAAAATAGTGGGAAAGTAAAGTGACTTGGTGGCACTATTTTTTCCAGCGGACACAATGATAGCTATTCTGGATGTCGCCAAAACAAAAACTAAAATTATAGATGTTGCCGTTGATCTGAAATGAAATGAAAAAAAAATGAAATATGATCACGACTGTATCCCAGGGAGCGGTAGACATTTCTTAGAGATCTTTATGTAATTCTTTAGATCCTTTGAAGATGTCTAATGGGGTAGTCAGAGGTATGTCCAAATATTATATTCGGTACATGCCCACTTTTTGCAGAAGTTAACTTTCCATACGTGACAGGTTGCAAGCCCATCGACGCTGCTAGAAAGCTAACTGGTTTCCTCACTATGTTTTCCTTCACCGTTTAAAGCTCGTGTTAAAGCGCATTTAAATTTTTCGATACGAAAAGTTCATTGATGCACGGCCGGATTCGATCCCACGACCTTCGGATTGAAAGTCGAGGTATTAATCCACTTGACCAACGCGGCTTTGATCCGCGGCCGTTGATCTAAATAAAAATATTTAGATCTTTATGAGAGGGACTAAACTGAATAAAGATGATGCTATCCAAAAGGATGTATAGTTTTAGTTCTGGCGATATTAGAATAACCACTAATATCTGATTGATAATCCTGTATCTCAGGGTCAATAGATCTCTCACTACTCGAATAAAATAGGGTTCTTCTTCTTTTGTCTGTTTCTTGACTTCATTACGAATGAAGCTTTGACTGTACTGTTATAAACTGCTTTGACTGTACCTATGTTAAACCAATTGCTATTTGAGTGTTTAAACACCTTACGACTGTGTCTGGTCAACACGCTAAAACTGATATTAGTGCAAAAACAGTAGAAATTATTATTATTATACCCAACTTAGTTGTTAAATCATGATGTGCTACGTCACTACGTGACATTGCTATCGTAGCGTTCGATCCATATAGTAAAATGAATTAAACAAATAGGTAAACCTGTATTATTATGAGTTATTTAAATGCACAACCTATGTACGTATTTATAATGAAATTTTGTTAAATGTTTGTGCCATTGTTGTATTTATTGGAAATGATTTACTTATACTCATGTGTGCCGCTTAAATAGGTTTTTAGTTACCACCGGTTTCATTTATATACGACCACTGTGGCGCAGTTGGGTGAACGCCCGGCTGAGACGCGGAGGTCGCGGGTTCGATCCCCGCTACGGGACAAATGTTTGTATGATCTGCAGATATTTGTTCCGTGTCTGGGTGTTTCCTATCTATAATATGTATGTATTTACAAAAAAAATGTATCTAAGTATTATATCAGTCATCTGGTTACCATAACACAAGCATTAAGTTGCTTAACTTGTGGCTAGATGACGCTGTGTGAAATGTCCCAGGATATTTATATAAAAAGTATCACAGTTTTCATGCTTATGTATTAAATACAAATAGTGTTCGTAATAATGTATGCAAGAAAAGTTCCTAAAGAGCGGCGCATTTGAATTTCGACTTTGTCTGTTACACCCACAAGGTGTGATACGTGTGCAATTAATATAGATTGTAAGAGAGTCTATGATGAACTTGGACCAATGTGAATAAAACATAATAAATTTATATATTTTTTATTTATTGCGGTACACATAATACTTTTAGAATACATAATTGTGATAGAAACATATGGGCAGTGAACATACCTAATTACACTAAACTTTAATATGCTGATAATATCACCATTTACAAATAAATTAAGCCTTAATAAATTATTCGAAAATAAAAGAGAATAAAGAGTTTTGCTAATTTTGTGCTCTTATTATAATAATATGGTGCTGCTGACACAACAATTACCTAGATAAAGATAGGAATATGTTTTTACATTACAATTAAGTAGCTAATTATACTTATAATTCTCACGAACTACTTTTTTAAGGCACTCGGTGCTTGCTCATAAGATAAGCGAGATTCAGATTAGCAACCATTATTTATTGCTAGTCCTAACTTCACTTTAAATGTACATAACTCTTAACCTACATACTCGAACTAATTTAAATAAAATAAACAAAAAATAACAATTATTTATGAGAACTAAAGAACTATAATGTGTATTGCTTAATTTGCTATTTAATTTTGTGCTTATTACATTATCTTACAATGTGGAAATTTAAAGGCACTCATCATTTTTGAAATACTTAAGTAAATTGCATTCTTATGTATTTAATAATAAAATAATCATTATTTCAGACAGACCCGGTCCAAATGTTACACAATTTAAAATACGAAGCAATTATACAACCACTCAACCCAGTACAAAATACTGTCTGTTCACAATCTCATAGCAAAATCTACTACACGAATGATTGCTACATAATTTACTAAGGCACCATGTGGGACTCTGGATAAGCTCAACGACGTGTGCATTCCATTTATACAATTGATTGAACAGTTAGCTATTATATTTATTTGGTGTCATACAACTTGCATCTACTAATTTTCTACAGCACTATCGTCTTTTAACTTCTGACTAAGTTAGTTCAGCTACTTATGATGCCAATTAAACATATAAAATTCAATTTTTACCTTTATTGCTGTTAAATAGGTTCAAACCTAGGTTTTGATTGCTTCAATATCTTTATTGCTGCTAAATACCTAGGTTTTGATCTCTTATTTTTTGTTATTGCCTAAAGAAACTTCCTAGCTAGGTAATTGATTAAAATATTTAACATTCATGCATAGAAACTAGGTACGACTGGATGAACCTACGACCTAAAACGATTGGTAAATATAAGGCTATAAAAAGCTTGTGCTGTTTTTATCTATGGCAATGTTTGAAAAGTCCTTTCTTCATCCATCAAATATGTTAATTTAGGAAATCAAACAGATTTCTACGCACACTGCAATGCCATTTAAAATATCATACTAAATTAGAGTAGAAAATTTAAAAGTGTTATCGTAACTAAGACCCCTGTCAACTGCTTAGGGTCATTGCAAATGAAGCCAGAGTTATAGGTGGTTTGCTTTAATTTGGAGGGTGATTCAATCTTCATAGTTTTGTTCATCATCCAATAGAAGACCTCTGTTAGACCCTGGGCCTTCAACTCAGGGCCCACTGTCTTACGTATTCGGTCGTTGTACGCATTCAACCAAGTTATCTAGAAAATAAATAGAAGTATCAGATTAAAATGTCAAGTCACATTACATGGATGTTTTTTTTTCAAATTTCATAAAATGGACCTTGTGTGAAGAATTTCTACATGATAGGTACCTACTTTATTTTTTTCTTACCTCATATTCTGTGAGCAAGAACCGGTCAATGAGCTTGGGCTCGTAAGGCAGCAACGTCGTCTCTCGGAAGCCGAGATACCCGTTCGGCTTGCCGATCACCTCCAGAACATTACCGAGTCGCACTCCAAACTTGTTTATATCGTACCATCCTGGCTCTGAAAAATCAGATAAGACTACTAGTAGAACAACTATAGGGTAGAGTTTGAGTGTCCACTTCACCCAGGGAAGTGATATTCTCCACAGATGCCAAAATGTTTCTGTTAAACAATACAAAAACAAGTTATAGTTTGTGGGAAGAAAATAAATTACAAATAATTCTTTTGTATTGGATTCTGTCTGTTTCGAAGAGGTCAATAGAGTCATGTTTCATTATTGAATCTATTATATGTTGTGATGTAAATATTACCAACTGTAACGAAGTATCCTTCTCTGAATGTATGCAGGTTCGTGTCTTGTCTGTAGTCAATCACTACGGGATCTGAAAATAATACATAAGTTAATAAATAAAATAAAAAATAATGACTGGGTACAATGTGATTATCTCTGAAACCGATACACACATATCTATGATTAAAAAAAACATATTCTAATTAAACTTAGCATACATCTTCCTTTCACCAACTTATTTAGAGAGAATAGAGATAGAAGAATGTCTTTTTAAACTCCTATTACATTCTTCACACAAACTCGCCAGTATATTGTATGTTTTACCTTCTTTTCGATTCAAAGCCGAGCCAACCCCATATCCCGTGGGTTGCATATAGTCCTGCTTCAGGTTCCACAGCGGCGCCCTAACCACGGGGTCGGCGTGTGCGGCCGGCAGTACCGATGGCAGGCTCAGCAAGGTCAGTGCAGCCAGCGAGCGGAGAACCGTGGTATAGGCGCGCCGCTCCTCGCGAGTTGGAATGCCGAAGTGGACTGTTCGAGTTACCACTGTTGTACCCTCTGAGGGAGAGGATAAGGTATCATTGAAAAGTGTTTATAACAATGCTTGTTGTAGTTATAAAACAACGTAATGCAACGTTCAATACAAAAACGTAGCGCAATCGGATCTATATCCGATTGCTACTATAAGATAATGAGATTTTAAAGTAACTGCATGTATTCTATGGTAGCTATATGGTCTTTCGAGCCGGATGTAAAGTATACAAAAGTAAAGTAAAGTTTTTAACTATGAAAGGTAGGTACGACGAATAACAACACTGATTATAATAACATTGCTCACATTATTGCAATGGGTTTCTAACAGCCGATTATCACACAGTTATTTATATCTTCTACTTACCACCATATTGTCCCCCCGAGTGCACAATAAGCGTGGAGTTCTTGAATATCCTCCGGTTGGAGAGGCTGGTGGGCCTGTACTCGGGCTCCGCGCCGTTGGCCGCGAAGGCCACCCGGGTCTTCATCGATGTGCCGATGTAACCCGCTTGCGTCTCCCTTGTATCGTCTACAATTTTCGTGACTGACAGTTCGTCTAATCCTGGTTTGCCCTAAAATTTTTGGAAGAGTTTCATCATTTCCAGTGACTAAAATTTCTTGTGTCTTATCTATATATATAAAGGAGTGGTCAAAACGTAAGAGACACGGTTTCTCTGAAACTACAAGTGCTATTAAAGTGAAATTTTGCATGTAGGTTTCTGTGATGACGTAGATGAGCGTTAAGAACGGATTTTTCGATCAGAGGTTAATTCAAGGTCAGAGGTCACTTTTATTATAACTTTTGTATGGTGACAGCTAGATTGTTAAAATTTTGAGAATAGATTCTTGACTTAAAATAAACGAACACCTATTTCAGGATTTTTCAAAATTTTTACCCAAAGTGTAAATTTGGTTGGGTCAAAGTTGGGTATTTTTTGACCTTTTGCGATATCTCTGTAACCAAAAGAGCTATAATAATGAAACTTTGCATGTAGGTTCCTTTTAATATGCGGGCACCCGCTATGGACAAATTTCAAGGTCAAAAGTCAAGGGTAAGGTCAAAAATCATATTTTTTGTAGCTGCAAAATGGTGAAAGCTAGAGCCTCAAAATTTCAAGTATAGATTTTTAGTTTAAAATAAAGGTAAACCTGTTTCAGGTTTTTTCAAAATTTTAACCCTAAAGGTCAATAAGGCAGAGTCAAAGTTGGGTAAAATTTTAACCTTTCATGATATCTCTGGTGTTGGAAGAGTTTCAAAGTTCAAATTTGGCATGTAGGTTTCTTTTCAGACGTAAGCACCTATTATGAATGAATTTTTAAATCAAAGGTCAAATTCGAGTAATAAATGCAAATTAAAAAAAAAACATGATTTACCTTTCAACGCAACTCTGAACCCACAAGTGCTACGAAGCTGAAATTTTGCATGTAGGTTTTTAATAGTACGGAGACTCTTGCTTAAAAAGGATTTTTCGATCAAAGGTCAATTAGAGGTCAGAGGTCAACTTTTTTATAACTTCTGTATGGTGACAGCTGGAACGTCAAAATTTAGAATGTTGATTTTTGACCTAAAATGAACGAGCACCTGTTTCAGGATTTTTAAAAATTTTAACCCTAAAGGTCAATTTGGCCGGGTCAAAGTTGGGAATTTTTTGATCTTTTGCTATATCTTTGTTGCTAGAAGAGCTATTATGGTGAAACTTTGCATGTAGGTTTCTTTTAATACTAGGGCACCCGTTATTGACAAATTTTAAGGTCAAAGGTCAAGGGAAAGGTTAAAAGTCATATTTTTCATAGCTTCAAAATGGTGATAGTTGGAGCGTCAAAATTTCAAGTATAGATTCTTAGCTGAAAATAAAGGTAAACCTGTTTCAGGGTTTTTCAAAATTTTAACCCTAAAGGTCAATTTGGCGGAGTCAAAATTGGTTAAAATGTTGACCTTCACGATATCTTTGAAACTGCAACAGTTGGCTCCTTGAGGAACATAAGCGTCGCTTTCTTACAAATTGTACCTAGCCGTTGTTTCTAAAGTCATCGCGAATGAAATCGCGCGCGGGACGGCTAGTCTTATATAATCTAGTGGCTGAGTAAAGGTCTACGTCCAAATCAAGGAAACTAGAGATGGCTAGTTCTCCATATAGATGGCTACATCTCCGTATTTAGATTCACAGTCCGCACCTCCTTCTGCCAAGAAGTTCATGCTTAAAATCTACATAATGTAAATGCTACACCTATAAGTAAGTACATAGGCATAACCAGATTGCTCTTACAAACATCCACAATTTTATTTACCTCAATATAACTAAATAGAGTGCACATCGCGACAGCGTCTCTCAAATGCGCCCGCTTCATGCCCTTTACTTCGGCCTCGTTCTTCATCGCCTTGAGGTAGATGATGGGGGAGAGTTGGAAGAGGCGCTTGGCTGGCGGTACACTTTGGGCGATGGCAGCCGAAGCTCCTCGCTGAAACGTCCCCGCAGCTGGCACTAGGATCTTGCTCTCGGAAGAACGCCGGAGTTCCGTGTAGATTGTTGTGTAGTCGTTTACTCTATAAGAAGGGATGTGGACTGTTAATGGAACCGGTATTTATTATAGCAAATCCCTGGGTACCTAATCACAGTGAAGTCAGTTTTGAATAGAACATGAAAATGTAAACAATAAAATAAAACACGTAAAGCATAATTAAGAGGTTGATTTGCTTCAGATAGGTACCTGACTTGACCTCGGACCTCGTAAGGGTCAAAATAACTATCTACTGGCAATATATTCACATATCTTGTCATTAACTGGCCATAAATAGCCTACATAAAACACACTAACACTTATTACGCAACGAATTACTCACTTAGTACAATTGTAGCAATTAGACACCATCAGCACTTCCCTCACAGGCATGGACAGTTTCCCAGGAGGCACGAACACCTTCACGTCCCGTAGGGTGACGATCACGAATGCCTTCAGCAGCGGGGCGTGAGGCAAGTCTCTTCCTCTGATGTTGAGTAGCCAGGATACCTCGTCCAATGCCGTGACGACCATGGCGTCCGCGGTCAAAGCTCGGAGCTCATCGCGGACAGCTGATACCTTTTCTCGCCAACTCACTCCTGAAAAATACAGCAGTGCGTTTTAGTTACGATAAAATGTCTGGCAAGGCAAATAATATATGCCATCATAACATGGAAACATGTGACTTTTAGCATTCAACTAAACCAAAATAATCAAACAGCACCTGTGTACTCAGAATCGTGGAGTCTAGCTACGATCTTCGAGAAGTCTGGTCGTCGTGCGTCCAGCTCTTCGTTCCACAGCGTGTCGAGTAACGTTGGGTTGTGGACCAGTTGCAGGCCTACCCTCTGCAGCGCCGTGGACAGAGCGTGCCACTCGCCCACAGAGGTCAGACGGGCGTCGCCTCCCACGCGACCTGACCTGCTCAGTCGCTCCTGTAAGGAAACCTACATACTTTTAGGGTGAATTAGAGCATAAGTGTAACATTTTACGTATGTATTTAAAACCTAAGTGAAAGTTCGCTGTAGTGACACATCTATTAGATTCGTATGGTTTAATAACCTATGATAAATCTGAAATTAATTTGTAAATTTACTTAGTTTCACAAGATCACAACACAAATTTAAAATCAAGTGCAACCAGCAACGGAAGATATTTTGCACACATATTTTCTGCTTACGCCTTGTTTAATTTCCTTTCATATCAAGGTAAATTAGTAAGCTCACCGCAATCCATTCCGACACAGTTGGCTGACTGGGATCTTCAGCATCGAGAACGAGCCAAGCACAGGTGAGGCCAGCGCGTGCTCTCGTAACGTCACCGCTAGGCACCCAGATCGCTGCACCGCCATCAGCCAGCACAGCTGCTGTGCCTGCGCCGTCCCACCCACTGATATACTCTAGGCGACGCTCCTCCGGAGCTGGTTCTTCGCTCTAAACATAATGGAACACTGTAAAAGTTCTAATAAACGAAGGGACAAAGTAGTCCAATGAAGGGATAGATGGAAAAGAAAAAGCCGTTCCCGCTGTTAGATTAGACACTACTGTTAGGATATATTTGAAATTAAGGAGGTACAAAATGAGGACGAAGGTGAAGTAAAAGTGGGTAGATAAAGAGACAATCTTGGCTACACAACTTCATCCTGACAACCACTTACCAAATGTTCGTCACTGAAGAAGACGATAAAAGCATCATACAGCGTTGCCATTTGAGTACTTCTCATGGCGGCGCGTAGTCTGCCCAGCGGGGAGGTGAGAGGAACGTCGCAGGCGGGCGCGGGGGGAGTCGTCATCTCCTGCAGCGTGATGGTCACGGGGGACTCCGCGGGGGAAGGCAACGGCGGCGTCGCGGGACTCGTGGAAGGCATTCGTGCGCCATGACATGCTGAGGAGTAAGTTTTATTTTATATTTTTTATTGGTAGGTTATGAATTTGTAAAAATACGTAATGAACATGCCTAATAATGAAAAACAGGTAGATACATGTAAATAGAACCTCCTTGCTTTTTGAAGTTGGTTTTAAATGTCCTCCCTTTCGCGTATTCCCATTCCCCTCTACGGCATTTGAAGCTGATTCAAGCGCTATCCTTAATATATCGGCGTGATAGAACGAGAAGAAACGCATTCCACATCCCTTTCTCGTGGCATTCCTAAAAAAGCTCACCAGAAGGAGAAAGCGGCTAGCGACAACGGCGTTTGTGGCGCGGGAATCTACCAGGGCGACATAGCATATACGGAGGTTGTTCGTACGGAGCTTTATCGAAAGCTCCTCGGCGCAACAAGGACAGAATAGGGCAAGTCTACCTTCTCGTTTTGGCACCCTATTATAGGGGCGTGTTTTACATCCTGTCTAAGAAAAATAAAGGTAATTCATTATCATTATTAGGTATTGTTTGACTGACATTTTAAAATTTTATTTAGTTTGAAGATATGAAACAAGAAAACAGCCTTATATAAAGGCGAAGACATAAAATATGGCCCTGAGGATAGTGTGTTGTAGGTATACGTGCGCTCCAATGATGGTTTCGTATACTGTTGAAACTTTACAGTAAGTACTTGAAAAACATGTTTTTCTTTTTGAGGGCTGTGTGCTATCAAATACCTACAACTTCTGCGCAGGCTTCATTTTGGGATCAACACCCTGAGCAGAGGTACCCAAGGGATGAGGATTCCATTGGAATGACGTCAACAACTAGCAGGACTTCAGAGCCTGCGAGGAGGCTTCGAGCCCTTTCGCTTTCTATACACACACACACAGATGGACGCTCTGTAAATATAGATGTTTTGTTGGTGTGAGTGACCTTTTTAAGCTTATTTTAGGCAAGGACTTCATGTTTTGTTAAGGAAAGCTCTCTTTGTTTTAAAAATTATACCCAGGAGTAAATTATTTGTAAGAATTACTTTAAAATTAAATTGATCTATAAAGAACTTACCTACTAATGTTGTCTTTGCACTCCAAATTATTAGAATTTACTACGAAATTTTTAAGTTCTGCATTTTACAACTTATTTTAAAAAAAGGATCTTCGTGTAAAATCCTTCAGTTTAGTTCTCACAAGGTTATAATTATAAGGTACTCGTACTCATACTTGTCATTATCACCAGCATTATAAGTAATGCATATAAGGTCAATTACATCAAAGATGGGTAAGAATTGCAAACAACACAATAACAAAGCAAGTTTCGATTACATTTGTGTGTATCCATCAACAAGACTCGCACACAAACAAAGATGATATTATCCTTACGCCTACCAACGAAAAAATCCTTACGCACGTGACTACGTCCCTTAAGGATAAATGACGTGTTCCCGAAGGGACGAAATATCCTGCGAACTACCAGGGCGACAGAACACATAAAGAGGTGAATGCGTGACGTGGTCCTGTGCAAGGATACTCAAGGATAAGGCAACGACCGCGCGGTCGCCAGGCCGTTCACTCCGGCTGCCACTCGACTGCAGTTTATGATAAATGCACCGTGAAGGTAAATATTGTACGAGGTAAACAAGTATAATGGATACATTTTTTTTGCGCTTATAAACTCTTATTTATTTGATTACTTTTAAATACTTACAGATAAAAATAAGACTGAACGACATCATCTTCAGTTTGCTATATTTATAGGTTGCTACAATCAAAACAATTCCTATTCTGCAATAGAGCCGCTACGCTATTGATCTCGAGTTCTATGTTGCTATGCTATATATCCAACTTAGATAAATACATAGATGAAGATGACGATAATGACCATTATCTTCAGCTCTGTTCAAGTTCCTGTCCATACCTTCGTAAGAAAATTATGTCGGTGCACTCCTATTGACTCATAAACTCTATTAAGTACTGTTTCCAAAGCGTAATACCATCCATGGACGAAGACTTTCGTCTCAAATGGTAATAATAAGTACTACGGAAAACTCTCTCTAATAAATTTGTTGTAGGTATTTATTCCCGACTTTACTTACACAACCTCTACTCACATGGAAACAAAAACCATCCTAGTTCTAAATCACCAAGACATGGTTTACAAAAAGCAAGTTCAGCGCTGCAGAGTTAAAAATAACGGAGAAAGAAATGGCAAAAGAATAATCAGAAACGTAACAAAATGTTTGTAACTTTCCCGTTGATAACAACAGGAGAACATAAACGAGCAGGATGCTCTGCTTTACAGTTTACATCGTGTAAGGTAGTGTGGGTGGGTGTTGGAAGGATGGAGTAAGCTTGTGTGATTTACAACGAAAGACTACGCCCCACGAAGTAGGTATACGCTGTGATTAAGCTATTGGATATCCAATAGCTTAATCACAGCGTATACCTACTTCGTGGGGCGTAGTCTTATTTGTATTGGTGTCTACAAGTATATTATATTGAAATTATGGATCTCTAGTCCAAAAATATAAAAGATAATACTTTTATTTACAGAAACTAAACTAATACATATTTATGTACATAACTGTACAAAATACAAATAAAACCAGTTGAGCCATCTAAGGACCGTTGCAAACGGTCTATAAAAAGAAAAAAAAGATAAAAATAAATAAAATATAATATAAAAGATTACAATATAAATGACGAGCAGCACGTCCCGACTTCGCACGGGTGTACTAATAAAGCTACCGGGATAAAATATAGCCTATAACCTCCCAGACTGTCCATTCTACACACCCGTGAAAGAATTTTTGAAATCGGTTGAGTAGTTTCGGAGATTACCTCCGTCAAACAAACAAATAAATTTTTTAATATTACTGTAGATGTAGAATAATAAAATATTATTATGTTGTCAAAACAAGGCACGTTCCGAATTTCCCCTAAAAAGTGCGTAAAAAAATGCGTGTGCGTAAGAACAATGGATTGCCCCCTTTTTATACCAGGGACATATGAATTTTGAGGAGATAAAATCATCCGAAAGCTTTGGGATCGCTTTTGTGATGGGGGCGGCAATAGAGGCGGAGCGGGTTGTGCGGTGTATATGGAAAGTGAACGCACTCTTTAAAACGCTATTTATGGTTTTGGATTGTTATCATCGTATGATTTTAGGGGTCATTAAAATTGATACTTATTATAGGTGTATCTTACTATGTATATAATAATATGCAAAAAAAGCTTTCAGTTAAATTGAAATTATTTGTAATTCATTAATTTCCATTTTATTAAAAAAAAACATTAAGAACTACAAAGACAATGCAAAATACTACACTGTAGGTGCCGATGATGTTACGTATGAGTTTCCAGCCGAGTTAAGGGAGAAGCGGTATGACGTCATCCTTGCCTCTATTCTACCTGGATAACATAAAGTACGAGGAGTTCTTTGAATTTATCCCCTACCGCGCGATCTCCCTATTCGGGCACGCGCCCGGATGAACTTGGTTCCTTTGGCCTTGTCTTAAGCAAACCAACACATGCTGAGTCGGACGCCTATTTGTGACACAATCTGCTTACCAGTATTCATTAAGATGTTTTTTGTGTATTGGCCATTTAAATCTATGGTATTGGCTTGTGTCATCAATAAATGCTTTCTTTCTTTGAAAATACTAGGTAAATAAAAAGTAAGAGTAGAAAGTTATATAGGTATACTAAAACATAACAAACAACTTTTTACGTAAGATAACTTTCAACATTAGGTTAGGTACCTATAACAATAAAACTACAGATTTTCGGATCGGTGATTGATTTTATCATGAATAATAAAAGAGCACAAATAAATAAATTAAATTAAATTAATTTATTTATTAATTCAGATAACTTAAAGATCCATAGATTACACAGTTAGTAGTAGAAATACAAGTCACAAAGAAATTACAAGTCCAAAAAATACAAGTCACAAAGAAATTACAAGTCCAAAAAAATACCTCGCCTACAAATTTTTGGTAGGCAGGACAAAGTTTTTATGTTAAGTTTATGTCGTAGGTTACTGGAAAATAAAATCGCCTTAACATTCACCTCAACCCGAATTCGTAACCCGTTCGCGTTTAGGTTCGTTCAGCTACTAGGCGCATCTAACTCACAGAAGGTGTATGAAATCACGGCAAAGTATTAGGTGAGTATTGCATATGAGAAGGTATTTTAAATTAGATAGACTATTGAGGCTGTTTATTGTAATTTTGTTATTATTATTCACCTAATGTAAACTTACACCAAATACCTACTTTTTTACACGGTATTGTGAGAGTTGTATGAGACCTTCAGGTAAAAAGTTCAGAGTTTTTGGCAGATTTTTCTATTGTGTATGAAATAACAACTCTTGACAATGTAATCGATAGGTATTGATAAAACATTCTCACACAGAAAACAATAATATCAAGTGCTGAAAGGAAATAAATTGGGCTTTCTATGCGTACGACATAATTCCACCATTCATACGAGTAACTAACAAACGTGGTTTGCGACAGTAGTCAACAGCGGCATAAAAATACTACAGCCGACCGGTATTGGTGGTGTGCTGTTCAGTGTTAATTGCACACGACTAACTGTGCTCAAAACGAGTAACGTGAGCGACAGAGAGCGAGTTTTCCAAGTGCACCAGACCAGAATGGCTTGACCCCGGTTATCACTTTGGTTTTCAATTTAGCGCTTTGATGGGGCGTGCTGCGCGGGTCTGCATAATCTGGTCGGGGTCGGATTGTGGTGAGAAGTAGGGCACTGCACCTCTTGGCTCTGCTGGGCGCCTGGTGCAGCGGTCGCGTTTGACGCATGTCACTGCGTCATGGGGGCGTGTGCGACGGCCAGCACACTCACTTCGTGAACGCAAACAGGTTGGTTTGCCTGTTGACACAAGCGCAAGTAACAATATTGGTTTGTTTGCGTACGAGACACGCTTAGATATAGAGGTGTGAATCGGTGTGAGGGTAACCCATGTGTGCATGCACGCACGCATTCCCTCTACGATTTCAAATTAACAAAAGTCATTCGATAAACTCTAGACAACATTTTATTCATACTTGTAATCAAATCTCATCAGTTCTATCTTCATAATGAAAACTGTGTGAATGCACACGTGTTATATACGCAACACACGTACGGCATTTTTAACACACCAATAAAATTAGAAAAACTAAAGAACACACTACACAGTACACATCCATACTCCATATCATGTGTCGACGTATTAGACGTAGTGTGTGGATTTCATGTGAACCACACGTGTCAGAAAGGGTTGCACATGTGGGCTATATGTACCAGGGCAGCAGAAGACGGTAGAAGGTTGATACTCACATGTGTTTGTGCGTGTGTGTGGCGTGCTTAGGGGCGCAGGGTTGTGTAAATAGAAAGGGGAAGTAGGGTGCGTCTGTGTGGAAACCCCATATGGCACTGTAGATGAGTCTATAGGATGCCATGCCATGTCTATAGCGTTGGTTCATAATTTATTTTCGTTGCATATAATAATATTATGTTGGTATGCATATTGATGTGTATTAAAAGTGATTCTAACTCCACACACTTGAACAAAGGTTTTAAATAATGTACGTGTATTGATTCAATTTGCTTAGTAATTTACACATTACCAAATAATTACCTATAATCACTTTAAACTTAGGATGTACCTAGTATAATTATTTCCGGAAATCAAAATAAATAGCAATAGTTTTCAGTGAAACAGAGCTAAAGCGGAAGTTTATAAAATACTGCGTAACTCACGCATCATTTGCTAATTTTCGTAGCTCATTGCTACGCGAGCGCGTCGATGTCTTTTTGGGGGTTACGCAATCATAGTGCTACGATAAGCGTAGCAATATTTCTAGTCCGCCCAAGATGTACGAGTATATTGGGGCTTACATTTCAGAGTCTCTATAACTAAAGACAATTTATTTTTATTTAAGTGCTTTTGTAGGTGAAATCATCCATCCTACTATCCCACTAATATTATAAATGTGAAAGTTTGTGCGAATGTATGTATGTTTGTTATTATTTCACACAAAACGGCTGGACCGATTTGGTTGAAATTAGGTATGTAGCTAGGTGATACCCTGGATTAACACATAGGCTACTTTTTATCCCGATATTCCAGCGGGAACGGGACTTACGCGGGTGAAACCGTGGGGCGCAGCTAGTATATTATAAAGATAAGAAGGTTAATTGAATTAAACGAAATGTTTTTATTCTAAAACACACAATGCCAGATTAATAACAAAGCAGTCTTCATCCCTCAAGTTAACCTTGATACTCCACGAATGCGAAGAATTCTGTCGTGGCATTCCACACGACCCTTGCTGGCTCATGATCGCCTGGTATTCGAGATTCAAGTGAGGCCATCTTTGTCGAAATGGCGGCCGGGCGTGGCGGCCTGCGTTGCGCATTACGTGAAAGCGCCACACGAGGTTTTGAGGGTACCTACCTACACACACAGGTAGATTATTCCAAAATGTGTGTCCAAAATAGAATTACATTTCACAGATTGTGTCACAGATTCTAAATTATTTTTGAAAATGTTTTAAAATGTTCTTTTAATGCTTTACTTAATTCAATACAATATGGGAGTCACACTACACTACCACACTAACCAGTGGTCACCTATTTGAAAAATACAATGAGGATCAATCTTGTCGCCCTAAAAGTTTCCAAACGAAATGTTATGTTTTAGACTACATAATTATTATCACAATTCACATCATTCGAACAGTATTGAATTACATTCGAAATTTAGGAATTCGTTTAGGATTCTCGCGCAAACAAGTCAGGTAGTTCGAATAAGCCCACAAAAAACCTAACCTGCCCCAACGTAGGGCAACGTTCGGTAGGTAAAGGACAAAGGTTCGAGACGCCCTTTAAGAACTTCTTGACAGTCATGAGCTCCTGGTGCACAAAGTCATTGGGAGTGACATGCCCATTATTTCTCGTTAAGGAAATCCCTTCAAGTCATTCACACCTTGAAGTGAGCCCTATAGCCCAATTACCATTTTTAATTACTGTTAATTATATTCAAAGCTAGGGAACTTTTGTTAGACCGTCCTTTGTTTCTAAGCCATATTAAAACAAAAGAAAATGATTTCTGTAATATTTTGTAACTTTGTGAACTTTCTTCTTTTGAGACAAATATTACTAAAATTTAATACATTATTTGTGGTTCGTTATCAAATAATAACATCTCTGAGCCCTTTAAATTATTTATAATATAACACAAGTCACCAGGAGAACATAAGTAATGAAGAGATGAATAGGGCTTCTCAAGGGCCTGTCGAATTCCAAGGTTTGGGCACGCACGGGGCGTGGTTAGACGGCAAGACTGTCCAATCAGCAGAGAGAATGTTACGCAAGACGGCACGCACCGGTCCCTTATCTGCCTACGGGACAAAGTTTTTATTTCATTTTTATTTTGGAGTAAGAAAGAGATAAAACAAAATGTTATTCTCAGCGGTCTTGTTTTTAATGTGATTGCAACACGCAGTGACGTTGATGCAGTCAATGAACGGAAACATGGCTAAAATTGTAATAGGATTATATAGTATAATGAACTGTTCTCACAGAACTTGTGTTAAAAAATTAAGTTAAAAAAAATATCTTCTTAGAATAACGCATTAGGTTAAGTTCTGTTCTGTCATGTTATTCTATTACAAATAAATACTCGTAATTGTCTAATTAAAAAGTGTTTCTAGTAATTATAGTTGTCCGAGTACCTAATTATATTACTTACGGTTAATTTAATACAACCCATATAACCCGGGCGCAACAACTAGACACCTGGCTCGAAACTCGACTCCCCTCCCGCTACCCCGCGCGAGGCCCCGCTCTCGTCCTTCAGTAGCGTTAGCATCACTAGCACAAGTTATGGAAGAAATTTTATATAAAATATGTAAATCTAAGAAACAAATAATAGCGTTAAATTTGTTAGAAAGTTACTCCTTAAATACAAGATTAACTAGTTTATTTAAATCATTTAATCTAGAACCTTCTTTTATGGAGCCAACACGGATTACAGCTACTTCTGCTACTTGTATTGACAATATTTATACAAATGTACATGTAAAATGTAAAAACATGATAAGTAATATCAAATCTGATCATCTCGGTCAGTTCATTAAAATTAGAACAGTGCCAAGACAAAATATTAGGAGAAAAATTACTTATGTACCAATGACCACTAATCGATTAGAAAAATTAAATAAAAAATTACATATTAATATGTTTATTATATTATTATATTATAGGGCGCTACATGTAGGTATGCATATGTTTACGTTTCTTTTTTGCACTCAGTACTTTATACAAACGTCATTTGAGTCAGGTGTCAAGTTATTGCGCCCGGGTTATAGCAATCTATTTATCTGAAAAAATAACACATATTTTTCAACGTTTTGGTATCCTGTTTTTCGAAACTATAATAACCAGATTGTAGTAAAACATTGGTGGGGTCTTTTAAATTAAGGATACATTCTGAAAAAAATTTTGGGGGGTGGGTACGTAAACGTGGGTAAATTACTTACATGTCATGTTAGCTCGAACATGTCGTGTAAATTGTTTATTTTCATGACCAGTAACGGTTTACTAACTATTCTTAATTAGATTTATAAATTATGTACTTATGTCCTATTCAAAATTGAATACCTAATTTAGGTGTTAAATCAGTAGAGTGTAGGGCACTAATGAGTGAATGCTGCTAACCTACATTTGTTATACATAGTTATGTTTAACTGTACTTATTTATTTTTAAAATAAGTAACCTAATTGTAACTATTATAATTAAGTATGTTTTAGAATAACACTGTATACGAAAGTAAAAAATAACTACCTACCTAATGTTAGGATTTTAATACGCCATAGTTACCTTATTTTCGGATGTAAAGTATAAAAAAACGGTTTTAATTTTAAAAACGGAATCATTATTCAAAATTAAAAAAACAATCAAGCGTCATTTCCATCTTCAAAAATTAAAGGTTGTTTTTTTGACATATTTTATATAGTATGACGACCTCTGTGGCGCAGTTGGGTGAACGGCCGGCTGAGACGCAGAGGTCGCGGGTTCGATCCCCGCTACGGGACAAATGTTTGTATGTTCTGCAGATATTTGTTCCGTGTCTGGGTGTTTTCTATCTATAATAAATGTAGGTATGTATTTACAAAAAAAAATGTATCTAAGTATTATATCAGTCATCTGGTTACCATAACACAAGCATTAAGTTGCTTAGCTTGGGACTAGATGACGCTGTGTGGAATGTCCAACGATATTTATTATTTATTTATTTATTATAGTTCTTAATACGAGTACCTTAAAAAAGAAAAATTATACTGAAGGGAAAATCAATAATTGAGAAACATGTACCTTAGGTACATGTTTCTCAATTATTAATTTTCAGACAACTGTTTAAGACAAAGTCGAATTTATCTAAAGTTTAGATTATCAGCATTTAATCGCACTGTATGTAACCCTCTGAGGAGTTCTGTTCGCCTGGTAGGTTTGTGCGCGGTGCTGGTGCGGATCCGCCTCCATGCGATCAAGATGGCCGGAAGGTAGGCATAGGGCGGAAGGGCGGATATTTTGTGCATCTCAAAAATACTATTTTACCGACCAATTTCCCATTTTATTAAAAATACAATTACATGTTACTCATATTTACGTTGTGTACACATGTGTAATGAAAGCCAACCATGAACTTTACCAGATGCCCTTAGAGATGATCATGAATATGAAATTAACATGTCGACCTTATTTGGATGATTTTAAAGTTCAAATTAACTTGTTCTATAAGCTGAGGGAGGGGCACCTTATTAAGGGCCCACAAATTTAATTAATGGACTGTTTCCTAAATCACTGGAGCATGTAACATTCGATGGAGCCAAGTCGATATAAAAATTCTTTTAAAGGTTTTATTTTCTTAATGTTAGGGGATCCTGCGTTGGCAATCACTATTGTCGATATTCTAGCTATTGGAAACGTATCGGCGATCACCGATAATGTCGAACCATTCGGAAAGCACTGGGGTATCATGGGTACAGAGAAGTTCGTTCGACCAGAAATCGATACTCCATTAATACAGTTCGAAGCTATAGAGTACGGTATATTGGTTCCGGCAGGTGAATGGGACCGGATAGGGGATGCGTTGGGGCGGGACGCGTGAGATGGGAGACTTTATCGTTTTCCCTCTCATCTAACTTAAAAGCTCTACTGATCGGAGAGTGTGCAAACTTTTTTACAGCTTTAAGTTTGAAGATAGGTTTTACTCGTAGTCGTAGATGAATTACGAAAATTACTAAGTACTTTTTAAAGTATACAATACAACCAATAACAAATCAAACGATAAATCTACAAACTATAAACCTTCGTGTTTATATACTACAAAGTTTGCATCGAACTTTATGAGTTGCACGAATTACGATAGGTACATTGAATAACCTCAAAGCTCTCATATTAATTCAATGCAAATTCCAAAAACGCGTTATCAAAAAAAAACGTAATGTTATGCGTAATTAGATCGAATATGTATTAGGGCAGCATACAACTACAGGAGATCGTTTTATACAAGAAAAGAAAGACACAGAATAAATAAGAGATGCAAAGGGTTTAGGCCTCCGAATTTTTGCTTCCGGAACAACCATCGCGCATCGTATTGTGCTTCAGAGTATGAAAATAATTTATGCTTCATCTCATCTCTCATCATATCATCGTTCCAATACTAACTTTGTAACTCTGCCTGCCAACAATTGCTAGAGAGATATCGCTATGTTTCAAAGTTCGGTAGGTATTTGGATACAATACGGACGATTAAGGAATGTGCTGTGGAGAACTGGAGACTGCTCGCCATTCCTATCCTGAAAGCTTACAATCCGCTTGTACCAGGGCCACATAGCCATGAACAAGTGTAAGAATTTGAGTACGTCCCTTTCTTCGGGATGGGCGGGACTGTTGTTTCACGTGGGTGTTGTTATGGAAACCGCGTGGTCAGTGTACCAGTGGTCCATGAATCGAAAATAGTCTTCAAGCTGAAGACTTTCGTTCATGGACTTTCAACGCTTTTATGGTTTCCCGGTTTAGTTGCTCTCTCTTATTAGGCACGCTTAAGGTGAACATAATTTCGCCAGAGTAGTTATTTACGTATGCAGGTAACTTAATTTCAACTCTGCCAAGCACTAATCAGGAAGGAAGGTGATGAATGATGATGAAAAAAAGTAAAAATAATCGAGTTTTTTATACTACGAGTACTTACCTACCTACCTACAGAGAGTAATTATTTAACACTCTAGAGGTAAATTTTTATTTAAGCACCTGTAACTCCAAATATTCCTTATTTTTTTATTGGATATTTCGGTACAGCGCAGCGGCAGTAACTACCAGTACTTCGATCTCTGTAATAAAAGTCTGCCCATTTTCGAAGGATGGTGGTAAACAAAATATACATGTTAAAATCCTCTTGACATGAAAGTACGCGCCACGAAAACCTGAAAAGTTAGTATCGCGCGCGTATGAAGATAAGCAGCAATTTACATTTCTGATTACAGTAATCGATTGTGTTATGTTATTTTGAGATTTATCTGTGAGCTTGTCTGCGGTCGGGCTGGTAGGCGGAGTGGTCAGTATGTGGGCCACGGCCGTGTCTGTTTGTCTGTCTGGTTGCCAAGTGGCCAGCGAAGCGGGCCGGGACGCGCGGCCACTGCACCAGGCGCACAGCAAACTGAAGAGGTGGAGGTGGTTCGGAATAGCCAGCTACTAACAGCGAAATGTGGCTGTAAATACCACAAAAGTTTAATTCCTATGCGTTATGTAGTGAAAACTCGCTGTAAGCTGCCTACTACGGTCTTTTGAATAAATAATTTCAACATCGTTTACAAAAGAAACAGACGTAGGTATAATCTTGACCTACCTAGCTACAGTGTCAGAAGGCAAGCTTTGCCTAAACTCAAATAGAACACTGGTATGTGCCTGGGACATTGTTGAAATGGAAAAGCCTTGCCCACCACCTAAACCTTTAGCTTAGCCGGTCAAATCCACAGGAAAGACAAAAAAAAACGGTAAGTATTATGCTATTTTTATTTAAGTTTCCGGCGAGCTAAAATTGGCTAATTCAAACTGAAAACAACGAATGCTGGCAACATAAGCAGGTTGCACACAGATACAAAAGGGGCGGTTCGTTGCAGTGAGAGAGTGCATTCACCGCGCGCCAACGTCGACCGACACAGTCGGTGCACTCGAGCGGCGCTCAGACTGCTAACCACTTGTCCGCTTGTCCCGAAACAATTGAATACAGGTGTCACAAATAGTCATTTATTTCAATCGATAAAATCGACCTAAAGGTTCAGTGGCTTTGATTCAGTGGATTCGTGTTGCTTTAATCGGGTTCTCATAACCAAATGATTATAAGGAAAGTGATCTGAATTAGTTGAACCATCTGAGAGCCTATATTACCTACATTCTTAGATAAACCCAACTAAATTAGTCATTATTGTAGATCCTACTATCATACTGTAGGAATTCCCAACTCGTACAACCGAGTACGAGTTAATTGGGTAGGTACGAGTTGGGACTAGATCGGTAGGTAGGTACCAATATTTTAAAATGCTCTACTTTTATGAATCTGTATCTCCTGAAACACTTTTTTTAAATAAGTATTTGACTGTTAAATGTGCTAGGTTCACATTATCACATTAGTATTGAACGAACAAAGGCGTAGAGCTGAATGTCCGCAGCGGGTGCGGTCGGTGACTGTCGTCGTAGGTCATCTCGGTCAAATACAAACATCATTAGTTAGACGTTAGACTATAAAATGTGAATAGCCTCACGACTTTGATAGAGATGATATCGCTACGCTAGTTCTTTATTATATTCATTGAAGGTATCTAAAGAATTAACGACCGCCGATATCTGGGCGGAGATATAAATGTACTACATTTTATTTTATTTTATTTACTACATATACTTATGCCTTTTATGGTGCCAAAATCCTAGCACTCCCATCCCCGGGCGCCTTTTTCCAAGATACAAAATGGGGTTGTTTTTTAGCTCTACAACATTTTATAATTTTTACATAATTTTTGGGTTTTGTCAACAATCACACTCACTAAACTGAAAATCCCTCAAATCAGCGAAATAACCATTTATTTTATGCCCTGCAAACTATTTCCGGAATCGCGTAAAATAAACAAATCAGGCCCGTCGGCCATCAAGCTAACCCTTCGGCAATAAAGGGAGACAATGGGTCATTTGTCACTCCGCACGCACCCCACACTGGGTCACTGGGGGTTCTCTGGTCGAATGTACCACCTGCGATTTGCGAAAATACATGGGCGTCTTTAGATAGTAGAAATACTTGCACAATTTGTAGAGAAAATAGTATTGTATGATACCAAGTAGGTAATAACTGCAACACGATGGTCATGATTGCCACTATCAACAAAACAAAGTCCCCTCGCCGCGTTTGCCTGTCTGTCTGGTCGATAAACTGAAGAACTACTTACTGAATGAATTTTTATGCAGTTTTCACCAATATACAGACTCATGCATGACATAATGAGCAGACCTTGCGAAGTCTGGCTGCTATTGGAGATATCAAAATAAATTTATAAATCAGGCAAAACCTGAAAGAACAATGAACATTTTTAGGTGTTACCTAACACACTGTGCTCATAAATATATCTACTAAGAATAAAGAGATACATGACAATAAAATTGATGGTAATATTTAATCGAAAATAAGAAGAAATATTTTTGAATACGAAGAGTAGGCAACAAGAGTTTTACGAATAAGGTTGGTTGGTGGATAAAGCTGATCATTGGTTTAGTTACGCTTTTTTCCTTCAGTTCGTCAATTTTTTTCAGTGGCCTTTAACACACCTCTATAACAGTAACTACCTAACTGTAAACTAAACTGTGTGGTCTTTATACTGTCTATTTTTAACTTTGGTACTAAATCGGGTTCTGACAGTAACTGTACCATAAAATCAAAAGGTGTTAAAATCAAAACATTGAAAGAGGCTTCACATAAACAGGTTAGTGGGGCGTTCGTAAGGGCGCGGCCTTTCGCAAGCCTTAACTCTATGCTACCCGGGTAGATATTTCTTTTTATGGGCTCCGGGTAAATGCCAGGGAGTGGCGGCGCGCCTCACGGGGTTTATGGATTCGCTTTACGGATGAAATAACTCCTCCAGCCGTTAGGCGCGATGACCGTGGATACGACCTTTGCAGATGATGAAGAAATGCAAATTGCTATTTTTATACAGTCTATAAATTGTGGAATGACCTTGCAATGTGATCATTTAGTTGTATGGTCACTTGTATAAACGAACGAATGAAGTGGTGTGGCCGTCCCCGCAGATATGCATGATCCATTGGAATAATACCTGCGGGGGCGGCCATGCCACCTGTGATACCACTTCGTTCGTAATATAGAGCGGCCAACTTAGAGATGCTGTCTCTTTGGACCTTAATTCTAATTTGTACTCCATCTATATAGATACTTTCACATAGAAGCTTTGAACATGTTGGATCTAATAAATTATCTCTCCTAACCTTAATTCTTAATAAATAACTTTCTAATAGGTAGTTTAGTTTCAATGAATTAATAAATCTTCCCGTGATATATTAGATAGGTCCAAGTAAGAACTCAGCTGTGGACACGAGACGTGTCCTCGTATTAGCCCATCCTTGCTGCACGCGATGTGTAACTCGTGTACCCGCACACAATCTAAAGTAGGTAGCTAAGCTACCTATTACTGCTATAATTAAAATCAGGATCCACAAAAATGTTATTTCAGTATGATACCTACCTACCACTTGGTGGTAGGTGTACCAGGTACCTACCTAGCTACTATGAAAGGTTTTTGAAAATCATTTCACTATTGAAGAATAATTATTATAGAAGATCTTTATCTGATTCTCATATTTTTTACCTCTTCGGGAGTTTGCAAGGAACAAAAAATTGGTCTACTAGTGACGGAATAATGGGTGAACAGAACATAGGCATAAAAAAAATATCTACATACAGTGGACCAAGAACCTTCTTGTTCAAAACCAAAACCTCCCTTTCGGATCATCCTCCGCACCTCTTACCATCTCATGTTCTCCTAATCACGAAGGAACACCGGCGCCCCATATTTCCCACGCTAGCACCCAAGAAGGCCCCTCGACAGATTTAAAAATATTTACTATCCAATACCATAGTACCTTTAACAATTACTATCCCCAGGATCCAGGATCTGATCTCTATCTCTTTTTAATTCCTGGGATGAGCCACTCGCACCCACAGGTTGTCGTGAGGAGCGGATGGCAGGTAACGAACGACAATTTCATATATCTTAGCTTGTTCTTTTGATCGCTTAAAAGAATTGGATGATTAGACTAGTTTTTAAGACTAATTGATAAATATAAACAAACAGGTTCCAGACTCTATCTCCAAGGAGGCATACCATGGCATACTTCTACTCCCAGGTCAGTTATTGACGCCGAGACGTGCCGCGTTAAGACATGGTTATTTGGAGAATAAGGCGGCTGAATTGTCATTTGAAAATGTCAAGCATTCCATTTCGTGGTATTTTTAGTGTTTGTAGCCCTCAATCTGACCTAAAATACAGCATGCATCGCGTGTCAAAAAAAAAACAAAATCGATTCATTAATTTCCAGAGAACTAATTCCATTACAGATCATTATGGATTTTAGGTTTAAGTTGCGGTGGATGATTACTAAAAGTTATACCTACAGTAAGTAGGTTTGGTAGTAAAACATGACATGGGTTCAACACCTTTTAAGCCTTCAATTATCAAGCCGTCAAGCTGACATTAACCGGGGGTGTTCCGGATGCGACCCAAAAACGTGCGCAATCTGATACGGGACTCGATACCAACATTTTAATAAAATCGTTTTATGAGACACGTCGTAAAATTTTAAATAGATTCAGATTACCGTTTAAATACCTAGGTGATTAGACGAAAAGTTGCACGATGTTAAAATTAGCAAAATTAATTAAAATAGGATTTAGGTATTTACTCCACGATAACCTTTATAACTTTTAATCATAAAACACGTGATAACCCGATTAACTCTTAAAAATCTCTCTATAACGTGGGGTAGGTACCTACGCACCTAATAATGTGATCCAGTTCCAGTCTAGCTTTGTCTTTTTTAAATTAGAGTGTGCTACCACGCTATATTAAAACACGCTAATGGGTGAAATGTTTGCGATCTGTGAGAGTTGAAAGAAAACTTAATTAACAGGGACAATTTTGGGATACCTACTCACTTAGTAGCCAGAGTAACCAAATGTCTAGAAAACCATTAACCATTTAGGTAGTGAGTTAATTAAGTCATACCTACCTAAAATCATCCATCTCTCATAAGGTACAAATTTCTACAAAGTACGAATATTTTAATTTAGAACCGGTACCTAACAATGCTAATTTAAACGATAGGTACACATAATTTTTAATTTTTATTTTATAAGAAGATAACTTACCGATAACCGCAACAGCTAGGAATATGAACGGAATCTGCGTCGACTTCTTCATGACCACGCCTTGCAGCTGCCAGTCCATAGAACCACTCTACTTATCTTAATTTTACTATCACCGCATTTTTATACCTAAGAAATTTTGATACAAATTTAATTTATTACAAAACTATTTTCATGTGCCGAGTGTTCAATTATTTTCAAAACTAATAAATTTGAATGATAACGATATTATACAAAGCAAACGAGATGACTCTACTTTTTAAAGAAACCCTTATCTATCTATGTCTACTTGTAAAGCTGTCCACTAAGCTATGTGATTCGCGTGTATTCGCGAGCTGCCCCGTGCTTTGTGCCGTCAGTTTTGGCACTCCTTCGCCACGGATTGAACGGCAGTGGCACGTCTGAACCCCACCACCCTGGTCACCACCCGGGGAGAAATGGGGACAGGGAGCGTCCCACCATGAAGAAAATTGTCTTGCTCCACTAATTGAAACGGTGTTTGTTCTATTTTAACGATGCGATCACCGTCGATGTGATTGACGATCGATGCTCGAAATTGCACTTCCAATCCAAGTGATTGATTGATGTTCAATTCTAGAAGCACTGTAATGATTTTAGAAGGGCAAAGTGGAAGGGCGATTCACACTTAGATCCGGTGCTAAGCCAAATGTCACTGTAACGACTGTTTCTAAATAGCTGATATTATACAACTGGCTTAATTAGGACAATAGTCTAATCGTTTTCAAGAGCAAAACAGTTAACTTTAACAACAGAGCATAACAGTTGTTGTGTACAAACCTAATCAGTAGTGCTAATTAGTGTGTCATTTTCCCGTCATTAAAATAAATAGAAGGTAGTATAGCTCCACAGACCCAAAGTGATGATGTCCTGTGGCGTTAATTGATTATATCAAAATCTACTACCCCAGTCGCCAAATCAGTAAACAGGGTGATAACCGCAGTCTATAAAGCGGGCGGCTAAAGGTAAGACCTTCGAAGCAAATGTCGCGGCATGATTGTCGCTCTGCTAACATTTGCAAGCGCCCAATTAGGGGACGGCGGGACTTCGGCCTTGTTCCACAGATTACGTACCTACTATACTTTATGATGCTAGCTAGCAGAGAAGTCATACTACTCTACTATCTACATCATTCGTAAAATCATTTTGATTTCTTGTATAGCTCGAAAATTAAGTATTATTTCATAATTAACTACCTACCTTGTCTGTCTATATTCGACGTTTGAGTTACAAACAAAACTGCAATGCACCGATATTTATATGGTATCGAGTTCCGCCAAATAAATGTAAGAACACAGAAAATCATTAGACCCCATCACAGGATCTTACTTGATAATCGACTTGCAAGGAAACTCTATAAAATGATATAATTTACTGCTCGAGTTCATATTACCTAAAAACTTATTTAGTTAGCGTCTAATAATATTTATATCGTCAGTTGAATAAAAGAAACATATTTGTAAACATGTTTTATTAATAACCGAAAAATGTACATTATTATTTATTTTAAAATGCTACAACTTCATACAAACATTACACAATAAATATAACAGGCAGTACAATCCAGTAACAAGTTTGATAGCGTAACTAAACAAATAGTTTCACATGCGTTGTGTTTTTGTTTCACATCCCGTCGTATTTCCAATAATTAATATTTATTTATTTCCAAAAATAATAAATAAGATTTTGGGTTGTTAAGACTTATTTTTCACTGATATTATTCGTTATAAAAAGAAGCATTACTTATTTTAAAATGTTAAAATCAAACTTACTTTTTGAACTTTAAAGTTTTAAACAAAATTATACGCCATACAGCAAAGTATGTGTTTTTTTAAAAAACATGGTCTGTTACAAGTGACCTAGAAAAATAGGAATGTCGAAATTAATTTACAATTGTCGACTTATTGAAAAAGACAACATACTAAAAAATGGGAGATGAAAGACATTAACGGAAGTCAAACTTTACATTAGTTATTGATTTGTCAAAGATTGATTTGATTATTTTCTGATGTCGATATTACTTGGTTATTTAGTCCCTGTTCCAGTTATTTTCTTTAAAATATACGGCCATTATTAACTATTATGCAACATGCGAATATTATCAATACAAATTCGATACATTGTAGTTTATGTCAAATCGTCGAGTTAGGACGATAACCTAAATGATATTTAACTAGAAATTTTTCTATTATATTATGTTACAATGGACCGAATATGTACTATACATAGTAAACAACCTGGCAGTATTTCACGT
Source organism: Xanthorhoe spadicearia (assembly GCA_947086425.1). Taxonomy (NCBI): domain Eukaryota; kingdom Metazoa; phylum Arthropoda; class Insecta; order Lepidoptera; family Geometridae; genus Xanthorhoe; species Xanthorhoe spadicearia. The sequence goes on along the minus strand of OX352204.1, from coordinate 7,707,539 downwards.
CACTACAATATACTAATTACAAATATAAAACAAATAGGTACAACATACACGCCCGCTAGCAAAATTAACAATTTATTATAATCATAAATCTACACGGAAACCTAGAACTAAATTATTTATCTAACGCTAGTTTTATATACATAATGTACAACATATAACTTTTTGATAATATCATCAAAATACGATTCTGATCAATAGTAATTAATATGTAGACAATTATAATTTAATTGTGGTAAATTAATAATAAAAAAATGAAATGATAATAAATGCTTAAATAACAAGTGCGAAAATATAATATGGTTGTCATTTATTGTAATTGAATAATTGTGTTTTAACGTGAGCAGAAAATTGTAGTTTTAGAAGCAAGATAGAAGAGTGTAGGTAGAAGAAAATTAGTATATTACAAAATATCTACAATTTTCTGTCTATCAAGCTTATTATTGTGTTACCATTGTAGGCCTTATTACAATATTTACTTAATTAAATTTTACGCTACAACTTTAAAGATATGTGTCACAATTAACCCAAATTATTATGATACATTAATTATAGATATTTTGAAAATATAGGTTTATAAATACGAGATCTTATTCACGCACTAGAACGAAAGATTAATGATTATTTTATTAATTAATTGAAAATATTTTGATTGCAAATATTATTTTATATATTATTACTGAAACATACGAGTTACCTACATCATCGATTTCAAAATCTTTTGATATAAGAGAACATGTTTTGTGCGACTGTTCATAATGCCCAAATAAATAAATCTAAAGAGGTATAACAGCCAGGCTCAGTAACCTATCTATCTCTGGTTTTGCGTACTATCGATAGATATTTGACACATATTGTATGAAAGTAGTGTCAAAATTCTACCAGCAGTAAGCAAAATCAAAGATAAATAGGTTATTGAGAATGAGGGTAAGACAATACATGTTATATTGTTTGCATAAATAAAAAATCTTTTAAATATGTAGATCCTTATATCTATTTCAACTTATATCTGTTATTTATGAGGGGAAAGGTTATAGAATTGTAATCTGATTTAATAATGTAAACATCATTTATATATTAGTTATTATTTACAATTAAACTACAAGTAACATTCATTCATCGCTAATTGACTTGAGCAATGTCAATATTAGGGTACACGCCCACTACACAGCATACCGACACTCAAACTACGACTTTCATTCTTATTAGTTGTTAAAATGCAACAAGTGCCATGATTCCGATTATTTAAAGTCAATTCACACCGAGATGGAAGTGAAGCGAAGTTTCAGTGTCATATGATTTTAATCTTTATGAATATAACTATAATGCATATTCAAGTGATTTAAAAAGTGCTTTTGGCGCCGCTTAGGGTCGCTTGTGGTCGCCTGCGTTTAAAGTTTCTCAAGCGATACTATGTATTATGGTGATGAAGATAAAGATTAAAATCATATGACAATACAACTGCCCTCTATTCTATCTCGGTGAGAGTCGAGCCTCGAGACAAATGCCTCTTTAATGGAGTATTTAGTAAGTTTTACGCAGTGGGTGTTCACCTTTAGCATAAGTAGATAACATTACATTTACACATTATTTGCACTATACTCAGAGTCCTAGGACCGACTACATTTATTAAGGATTATATTCCGAAAAACTCAGACACGAGTCTTATATTCATAAGAGTAGATAGTTTTGCGATATAAAATGTTATTGGAAGAATAAAGTAGGCTGTGGTCTCAAAAGATTGTAAGAAAAAAATTAAAATACTCACATCTGGTTTAATAGTGTATCAAGGCTAAAGATATTGTTGTTTTTGTCACGCCTTGACTTGTGTTCTAAGCATTCGTAAGTTTTCACGACACTTGTATAACAACTTGTGTGTCAGCCTTCAGTGACTATAAATGCATAATACGAAATAGAGACTCCCTATTACTCATATTCACCTGAGCTTTAACAGAATTAAATTTATTAGTGATCTTAGTCTTGCCAATTAGAATAAATGGCAAAAGATTTAGTGGCCATTAAAGAATGCCTGACCAATATAAATGTGTTGAAAAGACCTGCCGACTCGAAGTATTCGAAATATCACCAAAGTTTACAGCTGATAAAATATCTTACGAAAGTATCGTCACTCAAACAAGATTGAGTCATTATCAGTAGCAAATAAAATACAGAGACATACCTTTAGATTAGTGACTTTTTTGGTACAAAATCGAATAAAATCACTCGTTATTAGGCGTTTTTCCATTACCCGGCCCGGCACCACCCGGTGCCGTTGCCGGGGAAGCAAAAATGTATGAAAATGTATGGCTCGCTTTTTCACTTACCGGCGCCGGCACCGGCCCGGCATTGAGTACTGCCGGCGCCGTCGCCGTCGCCGGGGTAGCAAGCTTCCCACCCGGTGCCGGCCCGGCAAATTTGCATGTGTATTGCATATATAGATGAATTGTAGCTGTGTGAGTGTGTAAGTCCGTGTCAGTACTGTACCACTCACCGGGCGTAAACCGGCATCGACACCGGCGCAGTGGAAAAACGAAACCCCGGCGTCGGTGCCGTGCCGGTGCCGGGCCGGGTAATGGAAAAACGCCCATTGACTTGCCAAAACATAAGTAATTTTAGGACAATTGTTATGTGCAGCTAAGAACCTTATATCCTGGGAATTTCAATTCTTCATTCGCAGTTCAGTTGTCAATCCATCGAGGATTAGTTTGAGTATTTCCTAGCTATAAGATGTTTCTATGTTTTATTTGCCTACTATAATACATCACTTGAGTCCTCTCTATTCTAAACCAAATTTAAATGTCTCTGTAAGTATAATTTAGAGTTGATTTTCTTCGTTCGATTGTTCGTGCGAGACGGTATAGAGGATTCTTGCCTTATATTTTATTTGCCCACTGTATTGTATACATCACTTGAGTCCTGTTTAAAACCAAATTTAACCTTCCCTAGTGTAATTTATAGTTGATTTTCTTCGTTCGATTGTGGCTGGTTGGTAGCGAGACGGTATAGTGGGTTCTTGCCTTTGATCGGCAGCGGGTGAGCTTCCGTGTTGAACACCCATTCGTCGAGCGGTAGGAGCGTGTCGTCAGCGAATAGCAGGTACAGATACTGGAATATGAGAACAAACTTATTTTGATGTCATTTATTAACACAAGTAGACATTATATTAATACAACGGGAAATTACTCACGTAAAAATATTGTTGATTTAGATACCGTCAATGTTCAACAAAAATGTTTGACAAAAGTCCTATCCTACTAAGATTTTAAATGCGAAAGTTTGTGAGTATGGATGTATGTTTGTTCCTCACCAAAAACTACAAAACCGATTGCAATGAAAATTGGAATATAGGTAGCTGAAAACCTGAAATTACACGTAGGTAAACCTATAACCACGAACGGAGGCCTATGTTCAGCAGTGGGTTAAAAATGGCTTATGATGATGATGATGATGATGAAACCTAAGTTTTTAAGAATAAAAAATATAACATAAAACACGTTTTCTTTCTGTAAAAGTTCAATGTTCCACAAAAGTAACTACATTATTTGCATTATGCAAATTACCTCAAAACGAGTTAAAAGTAAATGCTTTGCATATGCAAACACATGATAACATTTATCTATCTGTGTGTTCATCCGCGGTGAAGTGTTAAACATTTTTAACAAATTCACAATTAAGACAACAAATTAAATTTCTAAACTATCGTGAGTTGTACTAGACATTATATGAATACAACGGGAATTACTCACGTAAAAGTATTGTCGATTACCGACAATGTTTCGATTCTTCGGGAGAATCTTCATCTGGGTATGAGTATGCTCATTCCTCGCGGGCGCGTTTCATACTCACTGGTCACGGGTAGACTGATGTACTGGAGCTACCGCCGCTAATTGAAAGTAGGTAGGTAGTACCCGTGACCACAAGCGTTGTAACGCACTCGAAACGTCGCATATAAAATAATAAGGTAAATACGTCATAAAGTCCCGTAATTTCATATTAAATTATGTGTAAAGACCGCGAACAATTGTACTATAGTAATCCTAGACGCGGCGACTGTCTCCCCGTGTGCGATAGATCTAATATGTTTTACTTTTTATGTATCCTAGTGTGATAGATATGTTGTACCTTGAGCGTCTCGATCTAATATGTTTTACTTTTGATGTCTCCTAGTGTGATAGATAGATAGATAGATAGATAGATAGATGAATACTTTATTGTACACAAAAGAAAACACATTACAGACATTACAACTAAGAAATAAAAGTACAATGGGCGGCCTTATAGCTAAAAGCTATCTCTTCCAGGCAACCTTTGGATGGACTGGATAGTGACACAGAGAGAAAGGGCAGTGTACAAAAATAAAAAATAAAAGCTTTAAAACACAAGAAGAAAAAAAAAACACAATCAAAAATCTTAAAATAGGTAAAGAAAAAATAATCATAATACAGATCAAAAAAAAAGAGCAGCAACCAAATACTTATATAACTTATTAAATAAAATATAAACTAACAAAACAAATAAAGAAATAAATATATAAGTACCTACTTAAATAATTTATCAAGAAAAATAGACATCAAAACAGTTAAATGTAGACTGAAGACAAATAATGAGCATAAACTTTAGATTTGAAAATGTTTAGGGATTTTGAAGAACGAATAGAAATTGGCAAACTGTTCCACAGGCTTACAGCTTGTACCGTGAAAGACTCACGGTACATAGCAGAACTGTGAACAGGAGTAGCAAGTTGCAGAGACACTGAGGAACGTAAAACACGGTCATTTGCTTCATACAGGAACATAAAACGTTCCTTGAGATACGAAGGAGAAGAAGAAAGAAAAAGGATATTGTAGAGAAGGGAGAGGATATGAGCATTCCGACGCAGACGAATGGGGAGCCACTTGAGCTTTGCGCGAAATTCAGATACGTGGTCATACTTACGTAAGCCAAATATAAATCTGATGCATAGGTTTTGAAGGCGCTCGAGTTTGTTTAGCTGATCTTCGGTCAGATCAAGATAGCTAGCATCGGCGTAATCTAATATAGGAAGAAGAAGAGATAGATATGATAGATATGTTGTACCTTGAGCGTCTCAGCGAGGAAGTAGCTCTGTTGTACATCGTCTCCTTGCGGCTCGGCCTGGTACACGTTCACGAGGCCGGTGTAGCCGCCTTCCACGCGGCAATGCTTCTCCAGCGCCTGGACAATAAAAGTACATATTCACTCTCTCATTGATAACGGACATATTAGTTTCATACTAATATTATAAAAGCGAAAGTGTGTGTGTCTGTCTGTCTGTCTTTCACGGCAAAATGGGGCGACGAATTGACGCGATTTTTTGTGTGGTGATAGTTGAAGGGATGGAGAGTGACATAGGCTACTTTTTATCCCGATATTCCCGCGGGAACAGGACTTACGTAGTACTTTTAGTTACTAGGTAGCTTCTCGCACATTTAAGAGATTTAAATCGATTTCCAACTCGATTTACCCACCACTGGTCAAGCCTTCATTCTTTCTTTCAGATGAACCCCCTACCTTAGTGTAAGGAGTTCATTTAATATATTGAATTATATAAACTAGTTGTAAAGTAAATTAAATATAATTGAAATACCTGTACAGCCTCCCAGCCCCAATCGCGGTACTTCTGTTCCTTGGTGAGCCGCCACATGATGAAATAGCTTTCGAACGTCTCAGGTCGGAGTATGTACACTTTCTCGTTCGTTTTCTGCGCACGCGCCTCTACTGCGCCAGAGAATCTGGAAATTGATAAGTAATTATAGATTTTAATATTTTTCAACGCACTTATACCTTTTTTTTAATTCATAATAGATAGAAAACACCCAGACACGGAACAAATATCTGCAGAACATACGAACATTTGTCCCGTAGCGGGGATCGAACCCGCAACCTCCGCGTCTCAGGCGGGCCTTTGCCCACTGCGCCACGGAAGTCGTCGATTCTCTATTGTTTACCTGAATGCTTCTGGTCCCAGTTTGGTCTCAGAGCGCGCGTAGCTCTCGTGGCATGTGTTGGTCAGTTTGTGCGCGACGTCCATGTATCGCTCCGATAGAGAATTGTCCAATGTTGTTGAAGCCAGAGCGAACATACCACCTGGAAACAATTCAATATTTATTTTAAAATATATCCTTGGACATTCCACACACCATAATCTTATCCTAAGCTAAGCAATTCATTGTTTGTGATCTGGTAAATAGAAGACTGATATACTATATATATGGTATCGGTTTACTGTCAAATAGTGATCAGTCTTTTGAAAAAGTCTGATTAAAAATGTTTTTTCTGGCGATAACTCAAGATATCTTAAGATACTATGAATCCATAGTTATTATCTGTGTAGTCAACATGCAACATAACATCTATCGTTCACACTTTGAAGACAGTAGAACTAAAATAACTTACCAGCGAAGCAAGACAGATGATCCATTTTCTCCTCAACAACTCTTCCATACTTGAGTTCAGCGAGGTAAGCCATCCCCGAGGGCGCGACTCTTAGCATCTTATCTAGCGCGGCTTGCATCGCCGTGTCGAACATAACGCGACCTATACCAGCGAGTCCAAGCAAATCCATGACTTACCAGCAAAGCAGGACAGATGATCCATTTTCTCCTCAACAACTCTCCCATACTTGAGTTCAGCGAGGTAAGCCATCCCCGAGGGCGCGACTCTTAGCATCTTATCTAGCGCAGCCTGCATCGCCGTGTCGAACATAACGCGCGCTTGCTCGTCACTCTGGCCGGAGACAAGCCAGGCTTTTAATAGGTACTCGTAGAAAGAGTCGCCAAGAGCGCCGAGTGACATGTGCCCTGGATAAATTAATATATATTTATTGGAAAACCAACAGCTTATATAACAAATAGATAAACTTAATAAGAAACAAAAAGCCAATTAAAGATTTTCAAGTATAGAAATAACATATGTAAAGGTGAACAAAATGTGGACTGGAAACAGTCGAAAGTTGCAGCATATCGTTATAATGCTAGTTAATATTATATTTATACTTAAACATTTTACACAGCGTCCATCTTGGCATAATGAATCAGACAAGAGATCAGAAATTTTCATATAACAAGGATTCGACAATGTATCCGACTGGCGCGGGATCGTAGTGGATGGCACAAACTAAGGGAGGCCTATGCCCAGCAGTGGGTAAAGTCGGGCTGTGGATGATGATGGATGAAGGATTTAGACGTGGCTAAGGCAGGCGAATGGCAATCACGAAGGGAGGCCTATGCCCAGCAGTGGGTTAAAAATGGCGGATGATGATGATGACAAAGGATTTAGAATTTGGCAAAATCATAATTTTAATCTATTATAAATAGGTAATGTCGGCTTGTTTGTTTGACGGAGGTACTCTCTGAAACTACTCACCTGATATCAGAAAATTATAACCAACACGTAATTCCAACACGGTCATTCGGCAACAGTAAATCAATATACAAATGTTGCTAGATAAAACAGTGTGTGTACTCACTCTGTCCCCACTGTCCTGTGCGCGGGTTGATGAAGTTCGGGTAGAGATCTCCCGGCTTCTCTATGTTGTTCAGCACCTCTCGTATCCTTTCCACTTTCTTCCTGTAAACTGTTTACAAACATTTAAACACATTGTTAGATAATGAATATCTTTAAAAAGACGACGATTTTGATATTCTTTGACGGCTTTAACCGTCAAAGAGTATTAAAGTCTTAGTCGTATATATAGACACTCAAGTACAGTTAAAAATCTGTAATACGAGCGTAAAAGTAAATTACTTTTGATTTGTTACGTTTATCATTATTTTTGTTTACTGCAAAAATTTAGTCGTTTCTTACGAATGTACGAAGTAAAAATGCTCCCTGGAATATACAATCATGTACAATTTAAACATTATAGTTCACAAAATTCAAAGCAGTGGGCGAATTTTAACTATACGCATACTCTTACTGGACCACAAGTGGTCCTATATCAAATCGGTCCACTTAGAAGCGAGTGGGCGTAGAGCCCGTATGGAAGTACTTACCGTCGCGTCCCGTGACGTCACTCAGGTACGTGAACTCCAGGTGTAGGGTGCCCAGTTCGGAGAGGATACTGTTCGGACCTGCCCAGTGGTATTGCCGACTTGCCTGGAACATACCATTATTTTATTTATCTTTCTATTAGTGTCAAAAGAGTAGCAAGTTAGCGTGGTTTCATATCTATACTAATATTATAAAGAGGTAAAATTTGTTTGTTTGTTTGATGGAGGTAGATTTTTCTATTTTAGATGTTGTAAAAAGATTAGCAATTAAGTCTGTTTCAAACGAACAAATATCTTTCGCAATGGCGTTTTTGAATGTCAAACGAATTGATTTGAAAACTGGTCAAACTTTTCATTCTGCAAGTGTACATCGAAATTAGCGACTCAGTAGCTATTTGCCATTATAAGGAAAATGAGCAGTTGCCTACTTAAAAACAAGAAATTATTCTAAGAACGTAGATATCGTATATTTAAACATTTCCATACATACCTAACCTACCACGCTATCGCTAACAAAGTAAGTTCTTAACTTTAGTACAAGTACTTTAAAAAAAGTAATAGTTGTTTATAAGTAGAAAAATCTTTTGTATTTTATTATAGTTCGTATGGTAATTATTTTAAACCAAGCCATGAATTTAATGGCTTCATTCAGCAACAAAACTGATTGTCCATGCTTGAAACAAACTATTTCGCAATCGCGAACTTGTTTCTATGTGAGTAAAATTGCCTAAATTAGGCCGTTATAAACAAATGTGTTCTTTTTTCACTGTTCACCTTTGGCACCATCCGGTCGCCTAATCGACAAATGCGATAATACTGACCTCATTGCGCAACAGTCATCCTAAACTAGCCTACACAATCTACACATAGACCTTATACACCTGCTGCTCGATTTTTTATGACATTCAAAACATGACGCGTTAAGAGCTTTGTTTTCTGAAATCCAAATTTTTCTAAATAACCACACCGTGACGTGCCGCATTAAGACATGGTTATTTGGAGAATAAGGCGGCTGTTTGTTCTTCTATTTTATTCCAACTAAATGTCCAAGGCACTAGTGTCATTAAGAGAAGCTTGAGAATAATTTAATGTTTCTTAAGGATAGCTATGATAACTGTTTCGTCAACAATCGACAAATCGTCAAGCTGTGTCTTGTCTGAATTCCACAGACAAAATAAAATAACAAAGTACTGTATAATCCCCGTAATAAGTTAACTTTCCACGATTGAGTCACGTATATATCTATACTAAATTTCTTGAATCGAGCTAATAGGAAGAAAAATAAAGGCACGTGATTGGTCGTTGAAAATAATTGTATTTCTCGTGATTGGCTAGATTGTCAAATCAATTGTCAATTGTCAACTCTAGCCAATCCAATTATTTTCCAAGACCAATCACGTGCCTTTATTTTTCTTCCTATTAGCTCGATTCAAGAAATGAAGTATAGTTAGATAATAGAACACAGTCGTTAATGATTGATTGATATATTAATCAAGGCCGCGGCGCCCACCCGCCCTATAAAATACACATAATTATGACATTGTCATTTTTATGACACGTGTAAATCAGGTCACGCACTAGTCACGATTATTTTGGTACTTCGAGGGGAAAAGCTTAGATTTTTTTGAAAATTAAGAACCAAATTTTTGTTTTTCAGCTTTCTCTGCGTTAGGTGATGAAATAAATGAACCTAAACCTCTTTTCTAAACTCTGTTTATTAGTGCTACTTACGACGAAACATATACGTTCTTAGAAGTAAATTCTTTAAAGTTAAGAACTAACCTTTGTCGCAGGGTTGATAAGGGCATAAGGTAAGCCAGTGGGCGTTTCGAAAGCTGGTAGTAAAGCATCGGCGACCGCAGCCGCTTTGTCTCTGAACACAGTGTCACCTGTCAGAGCGTAGCAGGAAAGAAGACCGCCTATAAAACGGATCGTTGTCTCGAATACTGATAGATCTGAATCCTGAAACAAATTGACAGATTTTAAAAATACTATTAGGCTTCAATTATTCAATCACACCCGAGAATACAATATACTAGACTAGGGCTATACGGCTCGCAGTATAATTATGGTTTTTATTGATAACATTTTCTGCAGCTCTATATGTTTTTGCATATAGTATTGTAATTCTTAATTTGTTCATAATCTCTAACAGAATTAGTATATTTCAAGACTAACTTACTACTAGACTACTACAAAGGTACAAGGGTATCTCTATGTCACTCTTTCATTACGCGTCTCGTCAAATTTTCTAATTATGTAAGGATTTTTTTATTGGTTTGCCTCTCATGTGTTTTTATTAGATCCACGATCTCATTGCTTTCATAATGAGATTATTTAAATCATAAATTCAGAGGGTGTTATATTTTTTCACCATTAAAAAAGTAAGTGATACATAACTCGATCATCTCGTTCATCTTTAACGAGAATCCAACACATGTTAAACTAATTAAAATAGCCAGTCATTCGTTATTGCAATCAACGCACAAGCATATAAACGCACTTGCGTGTTTTAACGACTATTCATACTCAATTATTTTTACTCTGCTCACTAATTCATATTTTATAAATATTTATATCCAGACGCGTGTGTCAACATAGAACAATAGAGTGCGACCTGTGTTTTGAAATAGTACGACACGCGCTACAGCGCAAACAAATACTGACTAGAAATAATCTTTCCTTCTTATATGTACTTAAACACAGCAGCATTGAGAAAAGATTTCAAAATAAACGTGAAAGAAATAGCTCAACACAGAAATGAAAATCTTTTCATCGGTTTCAGGAAATAGCACCAAGCATACTTTTCACTCAGCTCTCAAACTTAGGTGATCAAAAGATACTTTGTGCGATATTTTAAGAAATAAACGCTTAGCTAAGAGTTCAGCGAATTTCAAAGGATACTGTAAAACTATGCCGAGACCAAGTCTGAATTAGAATTCCGATTCTGAGAGCAATGTGGATTCTAGAACACAATATTGCAGAAATTGCAAATTTTTATTGTGAGAAATGCGACTCCTATAGGAGTATCCAAGCACTTGAGCTTAGAGTACTATACTATCTTAATAACGATATAATACTCGTAACTAACCATAGCTCTCCTTTAATACATTTTTAAATAAATACTGATAAGACATAATCATACAGAATAGGTTTTTTGAAAACATTTAAAAGAAATTAAATATTAATTGTCTGAAACGATAAGACAATTACAATTTGTATAAACACCGGCATACTGGAGCAATCCAAGAGTTATCGAACTCGGATAACGTCGAGATAATGTACAATTTCGCGAATCGAGTTAATTGAAGCCGGCTTTAATTAGTCGCGATTCTCCACTTCGTAAAGAGCTTTAAAGACTTAAGGTATTCTATTCAGACTTATTCATTAGAGGTTATCCAACAGGTTTGCGAGAATAATCTGTGGTAAATGAGTCTATTATCCTGACGTTTCCTCACAATAGCTGGTCAATCAATAAAACCAAGTTTTAGATGCAAAAGCTTGTAACAAAATGCCCGAGCATTAAACGCACAACAACTGGGTGAAGGAAAGTGCGTTGTTGTTTATCAAAAGTGCCAATTAAGATAAGATACAGATTCATTTGAACTAAGATTCTGGTAATTCTGTTCAAACTTACCACTTCAGTGATGTGCAAATGTTCAGCGACCCAGTCGCGACCTTCGCGGAACTCATCCATGAGTCCCATAACATAGAGAGTGTCGAGTCCATCCACGATGGAGGCGCCGAGCTCGCCCCCTCCGAAGACACTGGATAGATGAGCTCGTTTGGAGATAGGCTTTAGCTCGTTCTTGCCCCATGCGTAGAGTTTGTAGTTGTTCCACGCGTGACGCATCATCTGCAACCAAGAGGGTATCAGTACTTGACCTGATTATTTGGTCATTAGAGTGATGCAGATCTTAATATAATACGGGGTCAAAACGTTTTCCAGCGTATCCAGAATCCAATTGTTATTTTGTAGTTGGTCATGTTTTGTTTGTTTCTTAGTAACCTATAGTGTCATATTACTGGGTTTTTACTAAGTTATGTGTAGTAGTCATAGTTCAAAAGTGTTAAAATATTTTTCTTGAGCATTTTATATTTTTAGGAAAGAACTGTTTAATATTATTTTAAAATAAAAGTGAAAAATTGCAATGATGAAAGCAAATATTTTTCTCATAAAGCCACCGCATTGCACATCTCAAAGGCGTGTAGTGAACGAAGTCTTTCTAAAAAGAGCCCGCAAAGCTTTCGTTCTGGGCAAGTTTTAATCTCGGCGGTTCGTGCAGCGGCGGGACACTAATGAAAGGATATCGGACTTTCGTCGGAGCCATTAATTATTATTAGGTCCCGGGAACTCAGAGAGAAAATCGCCAATGACTTGGAAAAACTGGCGACTTTACCAATTACACTTTTGAACGGAACGAGGCGATGAAATTTTATGATTTGTAACGAGAGGGGAATTAAACTGAGAGGAATTCTCAAAGAGGGACCGCTCCGTGGTCAAGAAATTAATGTGAATATTTCACACATCTAATTAATGAATGACGTTCTTGCAGAGAAATTAAATTGCTATTGGAAGAGCAGTTTTTCATACCAATGTCGCTTTTCAGAGTTCGTACGCAAAATAATAGTTTTCCTTTTGTAAATACTATTCACAGAACTGTAAGCATTTTCCTGATGCTATTCACACACACAATATCTATAGATTAGAGTCATAATATGTATGTTTTAAGAGTCATAATTATGTATGTTTTACTATATACTAGGTTATATATATATATATATATATACTAGGTTAGAATACAGAGTTCATTTTTATTAAATTAGTTTTTAAGTAGTGTAGGAATTTTTTTTTTTTTTTTTGTTTGTTTCTGATATAAAACTTTGTTTGAGTAATAAATAAAACAGTCATATTTATGTAAAAGAAAATTATACATTTTTGAACATTAAAAAAAAAAAAAAAAAAATGTATGTTTTTATTAGATTTTGTATAGAGGATTTGACGATTTTGACGTAGGTTGTACTTGTATTGTACTAAGTTTTTTATCGCAAGGAACCACGCACACAGAATCGTTCAGATTAATATCGCCAACATACCTCTTTAACATAAATGTGTTTGAGTCTGGTAGTATTGGCGGCCTCCAGTGCAGGCTCTACGATAACACTGTTGTCATCTCTCAATCTTCTGCGAACTTCACGAGCCTTTCTTCCTGCTGGGTGCTCAAACTCCGCAGAATCAACATCCGATATCCGAACGAGAAGGAATACCGCAAACGAAAAAGACACCGCGAGCACTATCAGTCGTCTCATCGAACGCATATTTATTACTCCGTGAATATTCAATGTAATAGCTATAAAACGACACGCGTTGCAGTCAACTATGTAAAATATTTTGCGATTGATAAGTGAAAATCAAGGTTTTATTTTGAAATAACGCGTGCTCTCGCGTCTAGCTGGAAACGCGGAGTGCGTATGATTAGCTCTCAATCACGTTACTATTGATAATTATGACATTCATATCTATAGGTATGAATGGATGCTACGTACTGGCTAAACAATTTGTTATCAGTATGGCCTATCTGGTTTATAAAACAAGTGGTGTAAGATAAAACAATGTGTAATCTAAAAGACACGTGTCAGATTTTAGAATAAATATAATCAAAAAAATCAAGGGTAAGTCATCTAACTAACCTTTGAGAACTGAGTTTTATACAACGACGTAAAATTCCTTATCTTAACTGAACTTGGTACCTATACCTATATTGGTAAAAAAAACTGTGAAATTCCAAATAAACAACTCGATAAAAGTTGGTGGAATTACCATTGAGGGTATTCAAATTGTCTATAGGTTTAGTGCATAATCTAATAATTTTACTTTACCCTACAAGTTACTCAACATTATTTTTGACCTTTGAAAGTCCTGAGTGCCAATACTAAAAGCGAAAGATAAAATATGGTTATTTAATTAAAATATAACATCAAGATATCGTGTCGGTATAGTATCTATGATCGATAGCAAAAACGATGACACACCTTGAGTTATCAAGCCTAAGAAACTAATGAACCAGAGACAAGGTCAGCGAAATGAGGAATGATGAGCGTGACAGAAAATTTATTCGTTTCATAATGAGAAATTGAAAGAGAATGAAATTTGGAAACCTTAGATGAATTTCAATCCAATTAGACGTCCGAGTAACTGAAATTTTGAAATGGTGTTAAGCTGACACTATGATTTTACTCGTGATTTGCCACAGTTAGCATTTAAATAAAATAAGATTTCGCGAATGCCGTCACTACCTGGCAGCTATAAGGGACGCGTGGTTGCCGTCGGACGAGAAAGCGCTGGAGAGACGACCTCGACTCTTTAAGGAGAGATAGGCACGTAGTCTCAAAGCACAGAGATGGTTGGAGAGAATTGGAGGAGACCTTTGCCCAGCAGTGGGACAACATAGGTTGAAAACAAAAAAAAAATAAGTTCTGTGCAGGATGGCATAGCAATTATAAACGAAACTCTGATAGGATGCGAAGGATGATGACTCTCTCACACTCACAATTAATTCTGAATTCTGAACAACTTAATCCATAGTTAATAGCAGTGGTGAAATATGGGGCAATACTAATTAATCTGATATGAATACGGTTGGCTGTTTCAGATTCTGGTCAATGAAGCAAATTATTATTCAGCGTACATGCATTTTTTGCTTTGAACAAACAATCAGGCGGTTATCAGCTTACAATTACAACAGAGAAGTTAATTTGTAAAGTTAGTTGCCCAGAAATCTTTATATACGTGTATATTTTTATTTTTTTGGCTTAAAACCCTCGCGGGTGTCCTCAGAAGACCCTACCAAAGATTCGTTACATTTTGATCTATGGGCCGAAAAGAGCAGAAACATACAAGCATTTATTTATATACCATAATAGTAGACCTTAATAGTAGACAATGTAGAAGACGTTGACTCAGCTTGTATAATATATAATAGGTTTGAGAAATAAGTCACTTGGCGTTTGACTGACATCGTTTAGTATTCAGGTCGAAACGATTATAACGCGACCTTTGGCCATCTGCATTTAGGGCATTTAATCTTAGAACTGTTGTAGATGCAAAATTTACTTTGTTTATAGCACATATAGCACCTTTTTTGTCAGCAGTAATGTTTTACGATCAAATCAAATGTACGTTCAAATCTACGAAATTCTACGTCGCTTGGTACATATTCTAGTTATACATATATTTATTGTACAAAATTTAATCGCCGTACTTGGAATCCAAAGATTGTGCGCCCTACTCTGACGACGTCAATCATGTAAGTGATCTGACTTTTTCAGTATTACTCCACAAAATATCCCAGAGACCGATAAAATCAGTTTCACTGACAGCTGAAATATTCTGCTTCAATCGTCGAAGATCGATGGACTCAATAAAGCGAAGGGTGAGGTGCACTGAGTAGAGTATTTCAGAAGCGCTACCATGGTAATGTCCATTTTAGTATACCTTTAAATATTTCATGGTAAAACTATTGGTGCATGCGTTACAGATAAAATATTCTATGATCGATCACATGTATGTGGTAGTACAGAGTGTCTTAAAACAGATACGCTGCGATGGAAAGGTGTATTTTCAGCTTAATTTGATTGTATTAATTTTATTAGAAAAAGTAACCCCCTTATGCATAAAAACTTGACAATTTAATACAGGTTTTAAGAACGTTTTTTTCTTGTCACTCATATGTCAACGAAAAGAGATAGCAACAGATTTAATATGTGTTTTAGCTAATACAGGTTTACTGGTCGATTATGCATAAGGGGGTAAGTGTGTACTAAGTCACTAGTTTGACTTTAGACTCGAACTCTTGAATTGAAAATATAACAGGTTTTTATCTATGTATGTATAAGTAATGTATTTCATTCAGTGAGTTAACAATTCTTTCTTTAAAAATAAACATAATTTTTTAAATAATATTTAAAGTATACATCTATGTGGGACACTCTGTACTTTGAGCCGTAACGACTGTGACGTCTCGTCAGAGTTAAACTTTTATAACTTTGTTGGTGGCTACTACCATCTGTTCTGTGCCGATAGTGAAGTATCTGTTGGCAGTGTACGTGAGACGAGAGCAGTATGTGTCGAGATTGCCGCAGCGGGAAGTAATCTCAACGGGCGGTAATTAAGTGGAAGGCTGCTCGTGGCCGAAGTAAATCCGAGCCTCCTCCAGATTTAGTGTTATGGCCCGCGCAGGCACACCGCACACTCACAACGAAAACATCTAACCGGAACTTTCAATTGTAGCTAAGTTCGTTCAATTCTATTAGGAGTAGACAGGTTCTTAAGGGTAACTCCGAAAACCTGCTTTCTATGTGAGTGCAACTTGAAACCACTTCTACCGCACACATCTCGCTGACTTATCGCTGTAGCGGTTCGCCAAACTATCCTTTTAACTGCCTTCTCCAGCCCGATTGAATCCTCCGCAAAAACTATAACCACTGGTTTATTTTGTAGTTCCGTGATATTATGTTTCTAGGATGGTAAACTTTTGCAGCCGACGAGACGCTCTGATGATTTTATAAAATGGAAATTGTAACATGGAGCTAAGCTAAAATAGGTAATAGCCACTATCAACTAAAGTCGACGTAGGAAAGTATAACAAGCTTTCTTCGAAGTTCAGTTAATTAATACGCGTGTTAATCAATTAGGGTAGCTAAGAAAGATATAGACTTATCTTAGTGGTGCTGACGCTGACAGTTTGAAAGGCAACATTGTCGACCGTTCGACTTCACGAGTTTTTTACTAATGGAAAATCTGCATAATGGGTCGCTCGGCGTGATTCGATTTGTTCAGAACACGTTATCCCCAGCCCCGCAGCCACCGCGCCCTCTAATGGACCGTCGCTATTTACTTGACGGCGGAAGATGCCCGTTTTTTGTCGATCTCCTTTAGCAAAGTGAACTCACTAGTTGGTCACTGTGACTTAACGTCCTTTGACGGAAGTAAAACGAATGATTGTGAACAGCCGGCTCTCCGACAAACATGGGACCACAGGACCCTTGTAAGCGATATCCAATAATGTCGGACCCTTGAGCGCACTCATGTTTTGTAGCCATTACAGAAGCGTCCGACCGAAGAGATTTGTTAGCTCACTCTCGAAGCCCAACTCTAAAAGTGACACGGGAGATATAAATCATCCCTGAGACTGAAATATTAAAAAGCATGACGACGCAAAAGCAATTAATTAATGCAAAGCGAACCGTAAACTCGGTTGCACGGAATTCCGGAAAAATTTGGGTTTTAGGTACCTTTATTGAGTTGGTTTCATTTGTTTGCGAAACAATGCAAATTCGTTTGTTGTTTAGAGCAACAGACAAACCGCCAAATAGGTGTGGAATCAGGAAATAAGTTTCATTGCGGTTCGCCGGACTACATCTATCACTATCAAGGTGACGATATGACAGCTGGGCCGCACCTACACTATGTTTACAGAAACCACAAAAATCCAAGTAAGAATTCAGGGTTCTGCAAACACTATAGTTGTAATTTAGGTAGAAACACTTTGATTACATGTTCAGTAATTCAATAGAACCTGCCATATAAATAAAATAAGGCGAATTGTTTCAGTCATTCGTGTAGAAAAAGAAAATGTGACTGGAGGGCGTTTATAGGTGAGAGTTAAGCGTGCGAGCCGACAGGTGCGAAGAGAAATATTTTCACACTCCTTCACAGGGCCCATTGGAGCGGACGAAAGAAAAGGTTACAAGAAAATAGACGAAGCAAGAGAAACTACGAGCACTGTTGTGTCGATACCTTTACAAGATAAATAGATTGCAACAAAAACGTTCATCAATTTTGTTTGGATCGTGATAAGGTTATTGATAGGATTGGGAGTACCGTTTTAGGAAATGGAAAGAAAAATAGCCACTTTGAATGTCTAATCGAGCCGTGGAAGTAGATGACGAACGCTAAATTACCTTTTTATTTTGCGATCAGCATTTCGCTCTCTGCAAAGATTAACCCGGAAATAAATCGAGCGAAGTACATAAGAAAATCATTTACTTGTATAAATTACAGTCGAGCTTATTACCTCTGCACGAACTATATAAACGTGTATAGAATTGAAAAGAACATCTTAAATGAAAAATTCCAGTTTAGCTAGAAAATTGCGGTATGCCAATATCGAGGTAGTATACTCGATACACCACACCCGCACGTGCATTGTATTCGGAGCGTTCATTTGAATTTATAAATGGGTGCATGTAAGCGCAATGAAACGACCATTCAGAGGGCTGCATCGGTACCGCTCTATTTGCTTGGACTAGGGACGGTCAGGTGAAACCACCAAAGCCGGAAGTTGTAACCAATCAATATTTTGTGCACCACACTCAAGAATATCTGTTTTACACTATGAACTTTTATGCTTCTTAATATTCGTTCAATTGCCATATTTTTTGGAATGAGAGTGATTAAATTATTTTTAAAATTAACAGATGAATGTGAATAATGACGTTATTTTTTAATTTTATAAAGAAGAGCCAAACTAACAACAATTGTATTCTGTTCCTACTCTCTCAGCTGGTAACAAACTATTACGTAGATTTTCGGAGGCAAGTAATGAATCTTTATTCTACACGAGCTTTATACTAAAGCGTAGCTTTAATTTAGATTTATAGTGCAATCAAACGCTCAATCAAAGTCGGTATATCTTTATTGGTTTTGACAAATGACGGCTTGCTGTTTTATTTGTACCTATATAATGCACCAGCACAGGAAATAAGTTTATAAGTACAATTTAATGATGTAAATATGAGTGTTCTGTTCATTGATCATTGTGTATGATATCATTTCTAATCTGCACCGTGTTGATTTCAACACAGCTCAGCGAACTCGTTTGAAACTGATTTAAAGAGTTGAGGCATTTTGGAACCGGACGAACGTCCGAAAAGCCGGATATACAGAAGCCCTTTTCAGGACAGGCGTAGACGGAAGTACGTGTAGGCGCGGAACGCAAACACCGGCGTTGCCGCTTTTGCGGTACACTTCGCAATGCTCAATAAAGTAATTTATAGAACTTTACTTCGCCGCGGTTGGAATCAATACCGAGTACGGAGCGAGTAGATCAGTAGGCAGCTATTGTTCGTTCAATGGGGTGTTTGTTGAATATGGGTTAGGTCAAAGTTGTTCTATGAATGGAGATTGTATTTACGTACCTTTTGATAGTTACGAAGTAATTATAGAGCTCAATAAAACATTTCAACAATTTTTATACATTAATCCTCTTGACAAGAAACATTAGAAAGACGAGCTAGTTGAATAATGAACACGAACTGTTCCCAAGTTAATAAATCTCCCGTAAGAAATCCCAGCGACATTTCAATGGCGTTATAAAGGCGATAGTTACGGCAATCCTGGCTATAACTACTGGTCAGAGGTGGGAGGGGTCTTAAAGGCTGTTATTTTTCCAGCAACACCTGCGGACCCAGTAAATTACTGGAGTACGCCTCGCCGACGCCACGCTCCCAGTGAGTAATCGCCCTTAGGCAACCAAAGAATGCTCCTTACAAATATTTACACAGAAAATGCAGAGACATCACAAATTCAAGAGCGAAGGCTCTTGAAAATCGTTAAATGAAATTCAGATTAGCGTCCTTATAGATTCTAAGGAAATTGAATTGTCTTTGACGTGAAAAATAATAAAGAATGATTGTTAACCTCAACCGTTTGCCGATAACTCTCCTATGACAATGTTTTGTTTAGTTTATACCTTTTCCAATTTGTAAATGTGTAGTCGTAAATGGCTTGGACCTTTTTCGATTATAGACGTAACGCGAGGGGTTGTCGTTTAGTTAAATAACATAATATTACTCGCATTTTCTTTCTTAGTAAATTCTGATCAAACACGCGAGAACATGTTGATGATAACTGTATGGCATTGACCTGGCTGATAGTTAAGATGGCTTTTTTTTAATTTTGTCTCACGCATAGAGATGCGTACAATAGCAATATTACAATACCAACATAGGTAGCGAGCGACCTATGTTCGTATTGTTCATAGAAAGTCAGCGACAAATGAATATAGAAACATTAAAGAAAATTAGCACCAATTGTAATTACAATTCTAGAATACATTTGGAGATAACATTTCTAAAATACAATTTGAGTTTTGAATACTTTAAGTCAACTTTTATCTAACTAATTAACGAGTGAAATAAATGCATTTACTCGAGTTCTTTTGAGCTTCATTATACTCTGTCTGTACTATAACGTGTATGTATATAACTTACTTCCTAGATGTTTTATTTTTATTTTTTATAATAAATACATAATGTTCCGTAGTACTGAGTTGAGTTGGCGTCAGCATGTATTAATAGAAGTACTCTAGGTACTCTAGATACATACGCCAAAGCTACAAGTTTTGCATTGCAAGTATTTTTAATATTTATACTTCACTTTATTATCCAGACCTATTTATTTTAGTATCGCAGTGCATGCTAAGGCGCACATTAATCCGGTATCTTGGTATATTTTAGAATTACGATAACTACAGACTGGCCAATGACCTAAAGCTGAGTGGAAAAAATACTCACGAGATAAACAAGCAAGCGTTCAGCATTAACAGCTTATAGTAACAGAATTGGTGTAATAGCGACATAACTTCAAATGTCTGTCACTGTTGTAGACAGGTACACGCTACACTCTGGTTTTGTGCAGTAATGTGTCCCGCACAACTTGGTTTAAGTCTACTTGTTTACCGCCCACCTGCGTACAAACTTATTTGTTTCTCATTCTTCTAGTTACCATGTGAAATCTTCACATTTAGTTAGTCCATATCGCGTTTGTACTATTAGTACCTAGTACACTTGTCTTATAATTCATTCCGTGATTTTATTTGCAGGACTGAATTTATTTTTGGCAGGGTGTTTGGTAAGAGAAAAGCTAATAGTTACCGGGGCGCCTAGAATTTATAGTCTTAAGCCTTCACTCAGCCAAGTTAAGCCGGCTCAAGCCCAAAGGAGGAGCATCTCGGGACGAAGGCGCCTTCATTTTCAGAGATGCACTGCACTTTATTTACTTACACAAGATGAAGCTTCTAAAATCTTTTTCGTAAAATAATCGGCGGAAAAATCTAAGGATCCAACGTTAAGAGTACCTTGGTGTTAAATAGTACCATAAAATCAGTTAAACAGTATGAACTTAGCACGCACCGCACAAAGCCTTACGTTTAAAAGCTTCACAGTGTGACAGCGTTTAAATAAGGAACTCTAATGAAGAAGTGGCTGTAAATGACACGGTGGAAGACAAACAATATTTTATGAGAACGAGTTAAAAACGTCCCATACAAATTCATAAACGTCCTATTTGTACGATAATACGTTTTAACTCAGGAAATGGATCAGTTTTATACCGGTTTTGTGGTTCGACTGCAGAATGCATTAAAATACTGCAGTCGATTTCGGCAAGTAATCCTCGGATTAACGAGACGACTGGCGGCAGGTGGACCTCTGGTGTTCTCGACAGCGGATTACTATGTAGTTACCATTCGGAATGAAAGTATCTACTGACAGTTTGGTGCCGATAAAATATTAACATGCTGTAAGTCTTCGTTCACAACGAATATTTAGTTTTCCTCCTGTCATTTGTTCCTCATTTGAATAAGATCGACAGTTAAGTTGGATTTACGCTTACCCAACTCTACGCAACTACGCAGTATGGACAACAAGAAATTGCTTTATGAAATTTTAATAATAAAAAGATCATTCACAAAAAAACGTCTGATAACACTATAAAACCTCCACACATCCTAATCCGAGACGCATTGATTTTTGTTCAGTGGGTAAACGACAGCAATGAATCATTTATTCTGTTACTGAGCTACCAAGTGTAGTTTATCGCACGCCAATAGTAGAGATGTGGTGCCGGTGTACCGTTGTTCGTTCAGATAAATATTTGCATACGGTTCGTCGAGACGTCGCCCACTGCCAGCTGAATGTACGAACATACATTTTAATCACAGCCGGCTTAATAAAAAAAAATACGCTTTCCTTGTTCACTGATGTGTTTATTTATTCATACACTTGTCTAGACTGTACTGTTTGGAACCGGCTTGTGGCGACCTTTTAATGGCACGAGGGTTTTACGTCGTTTCTTTAAAAATCTATACCAAACATTAAGTAACTATAGTAAAAATAAATGTGAGTTCATATCAATGAATTTGAATTAAGAAACGGTAAAGTGATGAGGACACAAAGAAACAATATTAAAATGCTCAACGACAATTATAGATATTTTCCTAATTCAATATGGAATCGACACGCGAATTAGCATACAAACTCGTACGCAGAGAAGCATAAAATTAAATCTTTGAATTTACTCGTACAAATTGTAGATACAAAACGAATTATGTAGATAGATTAGTCACTTTAAAATAAACAGTCAAGAATAGAGAAGCACTCTTAGTATGTGCTTGCTTATTTGTTTCGGATTGTTGAAGATAATGACATAGGTAGCTACTACGTTTTACGTTTTTAGGTGACCACACCTGAGTAAAATAAATATTAAATTTCCTTTATCTATTGAGACCGGTAGCCTTAAACCTTAGATACCAAAATAAGCAAAGCACTTAGAATTCACTTTTTTTATTCCATAAAACGAACGTCGATAATATAACCTGAAAAATCAAAATTCAACAAGCCAGCCTCTGTATCTATACATTTCCAACCTGTTAAAGTATATGCCAACTAAGCTGGACGGGGACTGTAAAGCATAAAATATGGGAGATACGCTCCCCATCTTACGTTAATTCCAGTCGAAGCGGGAACCACGGAAGACAAGATGATATTGGCAAAGTTTTGAGGGGTTCCTGAGTGTATTCGGGTTTCACGATCGTAGGATTTACTGGCCCACAATAAATCTAGCATCGAAAAGGAGGTTTCATAGTATTGTATAATTTCCGAAAAACTTATCGACTGAGGTTCCTACAAAAAACCGCGATGTAATAGTGATGATTTCGCAGAGCATTTGCTCAGGTGATATTTACGATGCGTTGTGAATTTACAGTTAAGGGGAGCCCATATGTTTAACCTTAAATATAAATAAAATTAGCCACTTTTAAAATACAAGAGACAGTATGTTTAGTTTATGTACGGTAAAACTTCTATACTTATCGTGTAAAAAACGTCTAGTACGAACGTGGGCAGCCTAGGCCGAATTACAATGAGGCTAGGAGTGTTGGAAACTCGATTTGTCCTAGTGGACGGGCGCTTTGCCGGCATCGTCTGCCCTCTACATGGAAAAGGCGGACGAAGCTCCCAATGACCACGCCAAAATTATTATTACATTTAAGTTTCAGAGAATTGATCTTTTAAAATGTTAGCCTTAACAAGTCCGGAGATATTAAATTTAACCATTTAATCCATACTTATTACATATTACTTATTACTTATATACTTATTACATATTACTTTAAAATATTATTAATGGGAAAGTGTGTGTGTCTGTCTGTCTGTCAGTTTGTCCCTTTCACGGAAAAACGGAGCGACGGACGGATTGATGTGATTTTTTAAGTGGTGATAGTTGAAGGGATGGAGAATGCCAAAGCCCAAAGGCTACTTTTTATCCCGATATCCTGACTTAAGCAGGTGCAACCGCGGAGCGCAGCTAGTCTTGAATATTTTGGCGTGCTTTAAGTTTACCTTTAAACATCCACGCGTTTTTTTTTTGATACAAAAACAATGCTAAACAGCAACGAATACTAAGTGCAGCATAACAACTGATATTGAACGTTATAAAGTTGCAGACATGTATCGAGCGAGCATGTGGTAAATTTGCGGGTTTGGGGAAGTTAGATGTGGCTGCAAGGCGCAGTCCCGGTCTGCACGTCTCTACTTTAATATTCCCGGTAATGGCTGGTCTGGTTCCTCCTCGGCTGCGGCGCCCGTGCTCGGAATCTTCAACTTTTCTGCAATAGCTTTATTCACAGCAATTCAACACCCAAGTTTCTAAACAGTTTTCAACTGGATTTTTACTTCTACTTTCGCTGCGCTAAATTGCTTTTCATGCAATTCATGACACAGTATAATAAAATTTCCAAGTAACGGTTAGCCATTAGACATCGTTATGGTCAAATTTATGGTTTGGTTGGCACTGTTGACCTCATAATACATATTTATGTTATTTCATCAGGGTAACTTTATTTATTTTTACCTAAAATTTTAGGGTTGCGTAAAAACCGTAGTCTACAAGGAAGCCGCAACTACAAGCCTTTGCCGTGTCGCTTGGCTCAGATTATTGATATAAAAAAACTGACTAGATCTTCACACATCTAGATATAGTAAATCTTCCAAAATAGGCAACTGCGGAGCCGTGACAATTAAGTTTTATCAAGTAGGTAATATTTGCAAACGTAATGTAGTTAATTAAACAAGTGTTTTCTTAACACTTTTTTCGTTAAAGTAATTCGCATTAAAAATAAATTATGTAAAACTATGCTTGAAACACAGGAGAATGTAAACAGTGAATGCAGATTAACATGGAATGAAAGCTACAAATAAGCGGGCAAGATAAAATACTCCGAACTTGTTGATTTGCAAATAGCTTGGGAAGTTGGGACACAATTAGAAGCCGCCTTTAAAATACTTAAACCATATTGAAATTCAGTTAATTTTTGCTCAAAGACATACAATGATCTGTTTTGAAAGTAAAATAAGTAGAATTAAGATGCCCGAATAAAATACGACAAAATAGAAGGGGAGTACAATAAAATAAAGTATCAAACTAGGCTAAAAGCAACGCTTTTGGGATAGCGACTAATCCGTTTTAAAAGACAAAGCCTTTGCTCAAGAAAAATAGCACAATGCGAGTTTCTTGGGACGAAAGGCCACGCTACTTCAAAGTCGGGGTTAACCTAATGCTTCCTCGACACTCAATGAAATTGCTGATTTACTTCGTGCGAGGCTTTCATGTCAAAACCATACTATAGCTAGAACGTAATTTATTTAAGAGTAGCAGATACTGCTTTGAAAAAGAAGCTGCTTAGAAAAATGAATTTTTTGCTCATTGGAATAAAACTGGTTCCTAAAATAGTTTCGACAATGGAAAGGAAACATGATTTGGCTTCGCCGAGGGCTGCATGCACAAGAAACTAATTGTTGGTACAGAGCGCGTCAAAAGCTCCGGTATGCCAGATGTGCATTGTCAACAGACATAATGCCCTGTAAGTATGTTAGTGGACACAAACGTCACTTCTTGCGCGCGAGTGCCGAGGATGCCGGAGTACAAAACGATCGATAATGGCAGGTTCTGTTTCAACTTTTTCGGGGGCTGCGGTCACTGAGAATTTTTGTGATGAATTTTTGGGTGCTTTAGGTTATAGGAGATAATAAATGCTTTTACTGCAAATATTCTAATCTAGCGGAAAAATTTCAAGTAGACTAAACTGCGCATGAACTCCATTGTTCATATTGGTGAATATTTATTATATCGATAATAACAGTATATTACAACGTTTTACGTTATTTTTATTGTCCCTCTAGAGTAATTAAATAAACGGACGATCAATTTAATTCAACTCAATTAAATCTCCAATTTTCATTTCCATAATCTGAGACAAGAACACTTTTTCGCCTCATTCACTCTCATATTCAATCGCGGCAAGAATTTAATGTTTACGAAAGTACCACATCTACTATTTGTTTAGAATAGAAAAAAAACAACAACAGTTTATATTTTTTTGAGTTTATAAACAGTGGGAGCAGCCAATGACGCGCCACAAATGGCATCGCGCCCAAAGCTCGATTGGCTAAGTTAGCGCTCGGCACGTATTATCCATTCAGTGCCGATGAGAAAGGCTCGAGAGTGCACCACTCGACCCAGGCACTCGGAAGTCTCTTCGTGCATGCAATTACACACAACCAGTTATATAGCCACAGCTACTATGTATATAATTATATCTGAATCTAATTGCTCTATGACCAACCAATTAAATAATACAAAACCTATGTCCTTGCAGTCAATCTAATCGATTTATGAAATGAATCAGTGTATATTCCATTGCAGATATAATCAAAAGTAGTATTTCTCGATTCAACTAACATAAATTTCGATTTAACCGCATCTAGATTCAGTTTTCGCATCGATAATAAATAGCTACAAGAGGATTTATGTCAGGGATCTAATCTGAAGACAAAATCGCGGTGCAGTCACGAGGCGCATAGTGCATTGTTGTTGTGTAATAAGATTTTCACGCGCGCACCGAGCGCTAACCGATATTGAATAATTTCCCATAGTTTTATTGCGGGTTTATATTTAATCACTCGATCGTGATATGCGATAACTACAATTAACTGAGGGTTGTCACCGTCTGGAATCTTTGTAAGGATTTATTTTATTTTATGAAAAGTTTGCATGTTTGAAATAAAGCCATTATAATAATAATATAATCATTTATTCATAAATTTTTAAACTAATTCTAATCCATACATAAATTTGTATGAACTTATTGTTACCAAAAAGATTGTTATTATTATTATTATGAACACGCAGGACCAAACATTGGAACGTGGTCCGATAAATTTGGATAGAGATAGGTATGCCCGTCATCATAATAAGCTTACTATACAAGGCGACACGGTAATTTATTCTATGACAATCCAATCAAACCCAATCAAACTTGCTCAACTTCCGCTCTACAGCTAATAGAGATTGTTATCTATAAAAATACCATAGAACTGGAATTCCCCATCGTCGCGACACGATGTACAGTTTATACGCGGACAAGCAAATATGCAGTCCGTTTGAAAAAGACATCTCATTCGGGATCCAATTTACGTGAGGCCGAGAGCAAACCGCATATAATCCAGTTGCGGGCTCGACTCCGCAAACAATTCATTTCAATTTCAATCCAAGAGCGACACTCTTCGCGGTCACAGTTCAGTCTCCCGTCTCTTCTAACCATACCGCCTACACACAGAAATACTATGCTTTAACAACTACGAACCAAACATTGAATGTTCTACCATGAAATGATATGAACGTTAGGAGATGCGGAAACATTTCAGTAGATAATATTAATACTCCGGGCTATTTATAGCTGTATAAAAGCGAATCGAAATCATTCGGTCAGTGGCCGAATCGATAAACATTATAGGTTCAGGCAACATCAAAATACTTTCCGGATTCGGCCCCCAATAAATCATTTCTTACGCTTCTCGCTTCCAGGCGATAACGAAAGGAAAGCCGTACTAGAATATAATTTACATTTTAAAACAATGGATTCTAGTTTGTTGATAGGTTTTTTGCAATATAAAATGAAAGTTAGTAGCAAATTATTTGAAATACTGAGATAAACCTATAAAATAAATTTACATCTTAATATCACAGCAGAATTACTACATAAAATCTTGTTAACAAGTAAACAAGATTTACAAGTGACCGTAAAGTTAATCGCACAAAATTGGGGACGAGGAACGTCTAATGGAATTCTTTGATATCCGAAGCGAATTATTTAAGTCAAATCAAGAACATAATCAAAGTTTCGTTAGCGAAAATCATATTTTCTATTTGAAAGTGAGTTTTTTTAGTTTGATAAAATGTGCGAAATGTTAGTCTAATAAATGAAAACCAATTATCATTTATTTAATTTAAGAAGTCTGAGGTAAATTAAATACATAAATGCTATGAGAGCACTAAGACTTTTGATGAAAGTGAATCATGTGTAAATTCGATTTAAACGAGAGAAACTGTGCACCACATCTACTCCTTAAATGTAAGTTGAAATCTCTCCGACTTCTTACAAGGAGTAGGAATGGAAAACAGGGTGCTTGAACCAGCATCGGGTCGCCGAGGGAGGCGAGTGGCGAAGTTGCTCGTTTTATATGCAAATTTTCCACGTCCTTATGAATATGAAAATTTTCTATTAGAACGTGTCGCAGTCAGCGTTCCCTTGATGTGTTGTGAAAGATGCCCTTCTTCAAGATTTTCGCATCTCAGCACTATGCTATCGTGCATGCAAATTCTATTAACACTGCACTATTTTTGAAGAGTTGTGATTTAACTCGGCACGGGTCAACAGCGGACGGCAGATGTTACACAAAAAGTCGAAAACAATTCTAAACTGTGGGCGGTTGTTTTTGCACGATCGGCCGAGCCATTAGTTACGGCAAAAAGATTTCACATCCGTTCATGGTAAACTAAAAAGACGGAAAATTTTAATCATAGACCGATCGAAATGCTCGATTTAGCTGCTGTTGGGAAACTCACTAGCCATTGCCATAAACGGCGTTGTGTTGTGTAGGTGAAGCGAGTGCCTCGAGCGTCGCATGCAGACACGTAGCCGCTCCCGCTCCCGAGGGAGTAGAGGACTTCGCCATTCGCCGAATACCTTTAAGTTAGCGACGGTCCCCAAGAAACTTTAAGGTTTATATAATAGATCGAGTTTATCATGACGTAGGTTCTCCTGTCGTGGTATGTTATTTCGTAAGAGCAAATTACTTATGGACATTAAACCCGTTTAAGTAATTCTATGTTGCGGAATCGTAGCCTTAAGGGTCAATATGGTCAAAGAAAATGATAGTATACGAATTCAGTGAACCTAATCTTGATTCCTTATCCAGGCCAAGCAACATCGATTAATATTCATATTCATTTGTCGACTTGCCTTCAATTAATCATGTCTCGTCGCTTGTGGACGCGCCCAGAGATATGATCGGTCAAAATTAAGAATATAAATAAACAAAAAACTTTTTGAAATGAAAGTCATAAATGATTATTTATTACGTAATTAAATCTGATCTTATTGTTGCGTTATCATTTTATGTATAAAACTGTACAAAGAAAACAACAAAGCATCCGAGCATTGCAAAATATAAGTGGAATCACTGGAATCTAAAAACGAGATCAGTTAAGTGAGCTGAGATAAAAGTAAGTCTGTGTGTGACGTGAACTGTTCTAAATTTAGATAAGTCCTCAGCAAGTGCGGAGGACAGGCGCAGTGGAAAGCCGAGGTGGGCGCGGACAGACGCCGACAGTCGACACAGCCAGCCAGCCACGGGGTCGCTCTTACAGTTACAACTCCTAAAAAACAGGCACTCTGCCAACAGATGCACCGCTCTACAATTCAACATTTAAGCACTTTAACGTCCATTTGAAATTCAAATTAACAAGCTTTCCCGACAATTCCCTGCGCACCAGACGACACTAAACTAAACCCGAAAACGCTGAAAAACAACATTTTCAACTTGTTAAGACACGTATGAGAGAACTTCGGCAATAAAACGAAAAAAAGAGGCTTTCAGGCCTAGCTTTACCAAGTTAAAGTTAGTCGAAGTGGCGTACTTGGATGAGAGCTAACTTGGAGATGGTCAATAAACTTAGCCGGGACGACCGACTCGTGCAACAATAAAGCAGGACTTCCGCAACAGTTTATCCCGTGAATCTCATAAGGAAGTTTTTAATCATCTTTGAAGTTTTATTCATAATATTGAAGGAAGGAGCGGGCGTAATGTTCGCGTTGATGTAGACTTTTAGAGATCAGTTAGGCGCTAGAGATTCGCTTGAGGCACGTCGGCGTTCGGGTTTGTTTGCCAAGAATTCAATCGCAGCCAGCCAAGGAGCAGAGAAGGCAATATGCGCTCACCCCGGAGGCTGACGAGACGCCACCCGCTCACTAATTGAGCCATCAACATATCTGCAGCAGTAATCACAAAGACAGCAATACGGTCTCGAGCTGTGTCTAACTGCTCAGCATTTGTTGTCTTGCAGATTGCAACTGTAAGTTCAAGTTGGCATAAAATGAGCTTCGAATATCATCTTCTTGTTTATTTTGAGAGTTGTGTGATATTTTCCTGCACGAATTTGATATAAACAGATTTTGTTAACTTTATCAGTGGTTTTGTTCCTTCAGGTGTGAATGAATGTAATAGGTAAAAAAGTTTATCTACAGGTATAAAAGGCAAAAAGTAAGGTATTAAAACATCAACTTTATGGTCTAAGATCCCTTGAAGAACGACCTTCACCGAGCTGTTTATTTGATGAAACATATTTTATATGAAATTTTATATGTTAAATGTTACATTGCATGTGGGTTGCCTAGTAAAAATCAGTCCAGTATATGAATAATTCATACTTAAAAATAATTATTTTTTTGAATTTTGCACCGGCTTGTTTATTAAATAAACTCGATACCAATCGAAAGTATGAAGCCCAGAGAATATGAAAACGTTGGGTTGCCTATTCTTTTCCGGTCACAACTTAGGGTTGCCAGGTATCAAAAGGTCCATCGAAAATAGCATTTTGCACCGGTCTGTTTATTAAATGAAAGTTAATTTAAAATAAAGATTATTTCATTACGAACACGATGGTATAGGGTTGCCTGCGCAAAATCAGTCCAGAGTTACGGTTGTCGAATTTTGAAAAGTCAAATCCTGGAGTGGTGAAAACGTACATGACAAGATTTCTCTGAAACTACAAGTGCTACAAAGGTGAAATTTTGCATATAGGTTTCTGTAATGACGTAAATGCGTGTTAAGAACGGATTTTTCTATCAAAGGTCAACTCGAGGTCAGAGGTCTCTTTTTTCATAACTTTTGTATTGTGACAGCTAGATCGTTGAAATTTGGAGTGTAGATTTTTAACATAAAATAAACGTACACCTGTTTCAAGATTTTTGAAAATTTTAACCCTAAAGGTCAATAAGGATGAGTCAAAGTTGGTTAAAATTTTGAACTTTCATGATTTCTTTGGTGTTGGAAGAGTTTCAAAGTTGAAATTTGGCATGTTAGTTTCTTTTCAGACATAGGTACCTTTTATGAATAAACTTTTAAATAAAAGGTCAAATTCGAGGTCTAAATGCAAATTTAAAAAAAAACATGATTGATATTTCAACGCATCTCTGAACCCATAAGTGCTACAGAGTTGAAATTTTGCATGTTGGTTCCTTATGAAACGGAAACTCTCACTTAGAACAGATTTTTTGATCAAAGGACTATTCGAGGTCAAAAGTCAACTTTTTTATAACTTCTGTATGGTGAGAGTTGGAACGTCAAAATATTGAATGTAGATTTTTGACTTAAAACAAACGAACACCTGTTTCAGGATTTTCCAAAATTTTGACCCTAAAGGTCAATTTGGCCGAGTCAAAGTTGGGTGGTAAAACTGGTCCATAACTGGTGCCCCTGTATTAAAAAAAAACCTACTTGCAAAGTTTCATCATTATAACTTTTCTATTTCCAAAGATTTCTAAAAAGGTCAAAAAACACCCAACTTTGACCCCACCAAATTGACCCTTAGGGTAAAAAATTTTAAAAATCCTGAAATAGATGTTAGTTTATTTTAAGTTAAGAATCTACTCTCCAAATTTTGACCTTCCAGCTGTTACCATACATAAGTTATGAAAAAAGAGACCTCTGACCTCGAGTTGACCTTTGATAGAAAAATCCGTTCTTAACACGCATTTACGTCATTACAGAAACCTATATGCAAAATTTCACCTTTGTAGCACTTGTAGTTTCAGAGAAATCTTGTCATGTACGTTTTCACCACTCCAGGATTTGACTTTTCAAAATTCGACAACCGTAACTCTGGACTGATTTTGCGCAGGCAACCCTATACCATCGTGTTCGTAATGAAATAATCTTTATTTTAAATTAACTTTCATTTAATAAACAGACCGGTGCAAAATGCTATTTTCGATGGACCTTTTGATACCTGGCAACCCTAAGTTGTGACCGGAAAAGAATAGGCAACCCAACGTTTTCATATTCTCTGGGCTTCATACTTTCGATTGGTATCGAGTTTATTTAATAAACAAGCCGGTGCAAAATTCAAAAAAATAATTATTTTTAAGTATGAATTATTCATATACTGGACTGATTTTTACTAGGCAACCCACATGCAATGTAACAATTAACATATAAAATTTCATATAAAATATGTTTCATCAAATAAACAGCTCGGTGAAGGTCGTTCTTCACGGGATCCTGTACTATTACGAGGGTTCGACATTGTATATTTCGTTCATAAAAATTTTGGGCCAGAGCTGAGAAAAAGGACAATGTGAAGCTAATTTTCTGAAATAATATAGGCTGACTTTATGAAAGACAACCAAGTCTGTATGCGGCTGAACTTTGTGCAATCAATCAATCACGGTGAGGCAGAGGCGACGGTAATGTCCTCTGGGAACGGCATGTCATGCTCCCTATTAATGAAGCAGTCTCTGTGGTTAATCATGGCTAAAGGAAACTCGGTTTTCAGGACAAGCCAGTACCTTAATTGAGCTTTCAAGCTGCAGTATGACTGGCATTTAACATAACAAAATAGAAAAGGTTTGTTGACATGGTAAAGTTAAATTTACTTTCATTTGATGTCAAGTTTTAACTATTTGTAAAAGAACAGAAATTTGAGTATTTACTTGCAGACGTCAATCATACAAGCAAGACAATGGGACACAGATGCAGAATAAAAACGACAGTACGATTTTCAGCTCTCAAAAAAATCGGCTACCGAACACCGCCAGAATTATCAAGCACCACAACAAGCATCATGATTAATGCTCCTCGAAGTATCCACTTTCATTTATTTTTAATCCAAGCAGTTAAAAAATCCTTTCAAATCTGTCATGATAAAATTGAATACTTCGGTCGGACCATATAGAAAGCGTATCCGAGAGGGTCTACTCATAAAACAAAATGTAAAGCAAGACATAAAGGCTAATTAGAAATGCTGAACTGCGGACATTTCCGATAAAGATAATATGATAAATGAAACAAGACACTTCGCTTCAGGGGGTAATGTTTTATGTAGGGATGGATGCATTTAATTACGGCTCTCTTATCAATGCGCAGACGGTGCGCCGAGATCAATTAATTCACCGAACTTATTGCTGATACGAGCATTTTGTAAAAAAGTATTGCTCATTCATCTTTGCGGTCTTCCAAATTGAATTACTGAATTTAGTTATGTTCTATCTAAACTTATATCAAAACCTTTGGAGATTTATTTGTCCGCGCAAAGTAGGGTCTCAGCAAAAAGCTGGTGTGGCATCCGCTGACCGAGGAATCCGGCACGATGACGGATCACGGAGGGCAAACGGCATCCATCACGGGCCACGGCGAGCGACGCTATACAGACAATGTAAAAGTCTTTATAACCAGACCAGTACATAAATTACAGACACATGAGATTTTTCAACTCTGCGTGACTGTCATATAGTTATGCAAGGCACATATTTGAGGGACTTTTGAGTAATTGAGAGTATAAAGATAACCAATCCCTGCTTATGTAATTTTATAAAGATAAAGTACATACTGTGCAAGTGGATTACTGAACTAATAGGTTCATTACGATTTATATTTAGAATTAACACAATATTTGTCTCTATTTAGATCTCAAGAATTCTTTTAGTACTTCATCATATTTGACTCTGAAAGAGCTTTCACGAATATATTATCATTTTAGGGTCGTTTATACTCCGTTGATGTAATAAGATAACTTTACGGTGTTTTGCGATAGTAAATATTTAACGATATATTTTTAAACGCCTAACTCCACAATGTTTATTATGATGAGGCATAAGTGTATCAGAAATCAATAATACGAATATGTACTAGCTTTTGCTAGAGGCTTATTCACGTATATATGAAAGTTTGGTACTTGTATCCCATTTATGATACAGTTTTTATATCTTCCGACAATAATCTTTTTTTGCATGAAAGGTCCTTTGTCTTTATCTGCCTAACGTGTACGTAAGATTTAATGAAAGTTCATTAAATCTTAGTACATTTTAGGCAGATAAACCTACTTACTCGTAGTTAATGTGTGAAAGCGGAACAAATAATGCGTATGGCTTAAACAAATTTAAGACATACGCATTTATAAGCTAAGATTAGGATTTATCGCCTCATGTTTTTATATTAATAGGTGGTTTGTTACACTATGTCCCGCCACCAATATAGGGATTTCGTTTTGGAAACTTACCAGTGATATATTGGCGAATAGTCGTATTACTATAGACAGTGTGCAGTATAAGCATCCTCGTTCTGAATAGAACTCAGCAGCATTGAAAAAACATTAGATTCAAGTTCATAGCAAAAGATACTGGTTTAACGAGCCGGCCGGTGTGTCAGAAGCCCCGTAATAAATTCTAAAACGTAACTGAATATCGCAATTCTCTAGTGACATTGCATAAGAGAGCCGGCTGTTTGTGCTCAAGTGTACAGTTACAAACAGATTAGTTACCACCATGTGTAGGTGAATTATTACCGATGCCACTTTCACTTCGCTTTCCCGTGATGTTTACCTACATATCTACGCGCGCGTCTTATATTCAACAGTGGTGCTTCGTTAAAAGTGTAAGGTAGACGATTGAGATAATAAAGGAAGATTTATAGTAAGCCCATCCTCAACTCTTAACCGAAGCTATTGAAATTGAATCCTATTGAATACCGGATCTCTCTTTGTTGTTATGTCATCATAAATTCGGCGGACAACAAGCACTACATTTCAAATCGAACACAGGCATTGTATTCGATAGATCATACCTATCAGGGTAGCCTTTGAAATTTAAATGCAGACAGCACTACAATTCAAACATAATCAGTCCAGTCGACGGCCGCATCTGAGGAATTTGCATATCATAATCATTTTGAATGAACCGTAAATTTGAGATCATTTGCTCGAATATGCGATACCTTATATTAAAGAGGAAACTGAATGTATCTTTACTGCGATCTAGGTGGTTCATATAATAGCAGGTGAATTAATTCATCGCACGGAGGCAGCATCGTCTGGGCTATCTCCCACGATAAGTTTCGGTCTGGCAGCGGCCTGGGGGAGCGGGTGCCGAACATGAAAACTATCGCAACGAGATCGGGATTTCTCAGAACGTTACCATGAATGGTTAAATCGTTTTCAAGGGACGTAAGCACGAGGCGAGGATGCTTATCGCGGTCTTTGCGATATCCTTCAACTTGGATTTTGAAGGCGTCGATGTATTGCTTTCGGAAATTTTATTTAACGAACACGTGTCCGACACAGTCTAGCTAGAATATTATGTACAAGTACGTATTTATAGTGATGAACATTGTTCGGAGAGACAATCAATTTAGAGACTAAATTAAGTTAAGAGACGCGACGCCGAGCACCAACCTGGGTAGACTCGCGGTGTCAACAAGGCCATATAAATAGATTAAATCAGCCAAGAATATAGGTTATTTTTGTTTGAACATACTATAAAATGAAAAGGAAATAAGCGATTTTGTATATAAATAGGGTCGGTATAGTAAAACTGTTATATGAAATAAACGTAAAAGTGTATTAAGCCGAAGTTATAGCAAAAGGATGTTTGTTTCCTCGCTGGAGCACTGTTTACGTCGCAATATTCTTATTTACTGTTCTCGGATAGCAAATATTGTCCAGTAGGTATATTAGTCTACGTAGAAGAATTTCATCTCTTCTCAATAATTTATATTAGTTACCCGACTGAGGAGATATTTTTGCTATATTACATATCCCGCAGCGATATGAGGAAAATATTTTGTAGGAGCTAAAATTTGAGAATTTCAATAATGTAGAGGCATAATACGATACGTACAAGGAAACTGCTTTAGTCGTCTAGTTTCGAGTTGACTCATTCGCATAGTTTATAAATATTGTATGAATGAATCAGCAAGAAGATCTAGTGATTTCAATATTCCCTGCATATTCGGATATCGGAGAAATGATTCAATGTGAGTATACCGATAGAGCCCACGCTGACAGTACAATCGTCGATGCATCGTGCCCTCAGGCTCTCCGCCTTACTTACAGGTAAGTTTGTGTTGAAGCCTTATTTATACCTTAGACTGACAATAAATTTGAGGATCTATGGTAGATGATACTAGCGATTCAGTTTGGACGCGACATTGATTTTGATTTAATTTAATCATAAGTTTATCAAAGTAACTTAAAACTTGAGTATTAGATTTAATAAGCTTTGTCTCATCAATATCAGTTCAGGAAGTTGATATTGATCTACGTATTACTGTTTTTTAAGGCAATCGATAACATTTTTTAATAAACATTATCGAATGGATGCATCACTACAATCACGATTATCCTGTCGATGAATCTTATGTATGTTAACTAACCCGTTTATCAATTGGTTGTAAATTTTTGACAGATCGTAAACTTTTTACTGCGTTTGAGTTTACCGTTGAAAAGCTTGCCAGTAAATGGCTCATAACCTTTAGACATAACTGTCGATGTTATAGAATTTTAATGGATATTATCATCATTTTCATTAAAATGCAATAGTATAACCATAAACGACCATTAACTATTTGAAGAGAAACTCACTAAAACCCTAAGCATGCATACTTCAATAGTTACAAGATGCCGCAAAAAGCCGTAAAGATGACTTTCGTTTGTAATTCAACATCAAGAAAGCATCTCAGCTAGCGGCATTAAACTGTCTGAAGTCGTATAGTATTTCCTTTACACTCAATTACTTTCAGCGATCAGTTAGTCGGACTTTCTTTGATATTCCATTGCGGCTTCGGGTGAATTCGTAAGCTCTCGATTATTTATGTGGTCTCGTTTCGCGCCGAGCTTGCCTTGCCCCCTCCTCGTGTCACTACGTAAAGAGGAGTAATCGCTTGCGGCTGCTGGCTGAGTGAATTTTTCCATTCGGAAAATGGCCGGAGGAATTAGGTACCGCCGAGTTTCATATTTCAAGGGAAGCCGGTCGGATCCCTCGCCCTAAACCATTGTATCACGGGAAAACCATGTACCTACAGCCGTTTCTTGAGATGTTTTTTATGTCGCTCGTAAAACGGAGAACATGAAAATATTACCGGAACAGCGAAAATCGCGAATTGCCACAATAGCGCTATAAAGAATGAATAAAAATGAATCTGAACGAATTAACTCTCGACCGGTGAAATGAGGTTATTCTCGAGGGACAGAAATACTTCACTGTGTAGCTTACCTGAAACAACAACATAATCAAATTAGCCATGGCATAACGGACAATTTGAAAGATTAAAATTACGTTTTCTCTCTTATTTGATTTTGTGAGCCTCTGGATTTAAGCTACGTATTTTAATGGTTATTCTAATTGCAATTAGGTTTTACTGGAATAAGCTTTAGTAGTGTCTGCGAGACTGAGAGTTTCTAATTAGTGGGCAGACCAGAGAGAGATGTTAAATCGATATATCATGATAACGTGGTTTAGCTAAAAAGCCGATATACAGTGATCTTAGTCATTACTACCACCATAACATGAACAATGATAATTGACACAAAATCAACACGTATGTATGTGTGACATGCTTTTGCGTACATAGATTCTACAGAAGTCATTATTTGTTGAAACTATAACAGAGGTAAAATATTTACAAACAGAATATTTTTTCACAAAACGATTTACATCTTGGTGAACTTTAGTTGGATCATTGGTCCCTAGACAAATAGCGTAATGCTTGTGGCACGGCGAATAAAGACATGAATATTTCAGTTTACAATCTCTACTCGTATCGGATGTGTAATATTGCCGTGGAGCTGTCGTTTCGGGAGGCAAGAAACGTTGAAGGCTGAGCTAAAGGAGCCGTATCGGGTCTAAAGAGCTTCCCGGAGGACAAACGAGCCAGATAAGCTGGGAGCAGTGCACTCCGCCCGCTCGCTAAGTACCGCTAGCAGCATTTAATATTTTAGAATACACTGTATCACTCTTAAAATCTCTCTAGGGAAGAATTTGCACTATCCATCATGAGCACGACTCGAACGAAGCACTTAGCTCCGTGCCCACGCAAATTAATCTGCAGTATATATTGCTATATGGACATTATAAACTAGCATGATAAGCACAAGGTGAATTCTTACATGATTTATTTATTGTATAATGTTTCTTATCCTATAATCTGTAAATAAACAAGTAGCGGTACAAACCAGTCCCAGATAAAGTTTCTCAATCTCGGACTTCCTTAGACTTTTATTCCTACGTCTATTCATGAGCTTCGTCCGACTATTTTTTCTCGTTTCTTTCTAAAGGAAGTCTTTATCTACCGTGCTCTTTGTCTTCCTTCATAGATTTATTTGATTGCATTGAACGGTACTAAGTATTTACTAACACAATTTAGTTTGCTGTTTTGTTAATGAGAAAAAAAGACTAGTTTGTTATTTTGGTTATGGATTCGATTACGGGATAAAAAAAAGCTTTGCACCAGAGTTGGCATACGAACTTAAGTACTTACCTACTTACTATACTGAAATTGACGATATTAATTAAAATACGGTTGGTTCGTGGTACCCTAGTCCCCGATCCAATGAGAATGATAAATTATGTGGTCGCCTAATGAATTTCCAAACTTTTCTTTTGATGTCACTCCTAATAAAGCTAGATCAGATAAGAAACGTATGATAAGGCAGCGCCTTCTCATAAGGCCGCTTCAAAGCGATAGATATTATTAGCGTGGGAAATAACAAGCACCCTCCGAAACATACCACTAAATATAAGAACCTGCGCAGCCTCTCAAAGCCTCTCTGGTACAACAACAAAAAAGATAAGTTGTCAACTATCCACGCGATGTCAGAAACATGGAATGGTTATGAATCAGTGCGCGCCCGCCCCTAGAGACACATTATCGCACATTAGC
Source organism: Xanthorhoe spadicearia (assembly GCA_947086425.1). Taxonomy (NCBI): domain Eukaryota; kingdom Metazoa; phylum Arthropoda; class Insecta; order Lepidoptera; family Geometridae; genus Xanthorhoe; species Xanthorhoe spadicearia. The sequence goes on along the minus strand of OX352204.1, from coordinate 7,668,921 downwards.
CGAACATCAGGGCACATCAACGAGCACATTATCCCACCAACAGTTTGATAGATGAGCTCTTCGCTTGCCATAAGAATAAGACAAATAGAACGAGTATCGGTGAAGTGACCGAACCGAAATAGGGCGTAGAACGCTAAGCCTTGGCTTGGATGTAATAGGATGAGTGGTGGACTGGAAAATCCTAATCTGATATAGATGCGTCCATCGGTGCTTGCAAAATTGTGGTATAGCAACATTTTCGCTTGATAAATAAATCGAACACTATTATCCATTTCGACGTGCCAGAAAGTGTTTATCCTCCAAACTTAATAATATTTTTTTTGATAGAAAAACTATATTCATACCCAGAATGCCACAAAACAGGTCTGTTGCATCAGTAAAGCGGATGAAGACCAGACAGTCAGCAATTTATAACAACATTCAATATGCATTCAATATTCCAAAGATCGTGTGAAGTAGATAGCCTGTCGTAATAAAAGCAAAAATCACTATCCATTTTGTGACAAACGACTCAAAGTTTCCAATGGACTGTCTCGAAAGTGTCTGAAGTCAGTTCATTGACACTGATCGAGATCGACCGACTCGACAAAGGGTCCAGACTTGCGGTCAGCAACGGAAGACACCCATTATAAGAAGTCCCACTGGACATTAAATCACCGGTAGTTGACCACCGGCGAGTTAGCACTCTTATAATTAAAAACAATTTATTTGCAAACTGTCCGAATGGCTATTCGATATCTTTTGTTTTAAACGAAAAATATTCTATTCAATTTTTGTTTTAAAAACAAAAAACAAAAATGTCTATTCGAACAGTTACATGTTCAGTGTTCACTAATATTGCGTAGTTTCCGACAGCGTGATTGATTATAAAATAGCCATGCATATAAACTATTAGTTCAGTAACAAATAAAAGATTGAAACTCATGATACCTTTTACGAGTTAATTATGGCCATTCGGTGAAATTATGTTTCAGAGTCGTGACAATGCTTTATTTATGTTTGGTTATAAAATTCGAAGTTTCATTAGTCTATAATGTGTACCAAGCGTGTGTGCTCACGATTTTTATTTTTGCTTTAAAAAGGTCGGTCAGAACAGAATTTACAGACTGCGTCATTTCTTTTACGGTAGCACGAGGATTAAGAAAATTCCCGTGCGATTAATTCAAGAGGAGAAAACAGAAAATTAATGGGAAGCTATTCAGTATAACAAAACGTTAGCCGTTGCTGGGAATAAGTAAGTAGGTAGAAAGCTTAATGGTGTTTGTCCTCTAGAAATAGCTACCGGGGAAGTTTTCCTTGTGTTTTTATTATATTACAACAAAATGCAAGAAAACAATCTTTTCTTTCGAGCAAAATCAGCATAACAACAAAATCAACATCCGTGTCCGTAACCAAAAAGAATATTAAAACTAATCAGAATTTTAGATAATACAATAAGTTAGCTTAAAACGATTGTGCCGATATATTATATCACCAAAATTATGAACATTTTGTGAATGTTGTGTGTGTGTGTTTGCCTACAATTAACGGGACACTGTTATGCCTGGGACATTGTTAAGATATAATAGGCTTGACCAGCACCTAAACCACCCCTCTCAGCTTAGGCGGCCATACCCACAGGAAAAACAATGGTCAATACGTGTGGGGCTAGCCGCGGGTTTCCTCGCGATGTTTCTCTTCATCGTAAAAATCTACATATATAATAAAAAGGTATTACTAGGGTTTATGTAATTAAAGCATATACCGGGAAGACAGCGGTTGGTAGAGTTCTGACGGTCACGCATTAAGGGCAATGAAAGAGTTCCGGAGCGGCAACGTTTGCTAATTACACCTCGCATTAGGACGGACTGTGTCATTGTATGACTAGCTGAACCTTAGCTGGAACTAATTTAAACAGTCACACTACTGTTCGTGCCGGCCGCTTAATGGTTGCGACACCGAGCCTTTTCAAATGAACTTCGTATCAGCTTTGTTTCTGTTTCGTGACGAGATGAAAAGACCCAAACTTACCCCCACAATCGTAAATATAAGTTTAAACAACGTTTAAACAAAAGAACTATAACCTGGTCAATGCTCTGTGATTGCAAAAGAATTCATTATGTGCATAACGATTTATCTCTGAGTTAAAGGAGTTCACTTAATTGGCTGGTTTGCTCAGTAAATACAACTTTGTCGTTTTTATTTGTATTATAAGTTGCCGTAACTTTGTCACTGAGGGCATCGGTTAAACCTTTTACTGCACGTTTTAGCTGCGGTTGTTCGCGCCCGCATGTCGTCGTATAGTTTGAAAATTTATACACCAAACTAGAGAGTTGTAAAAATTATGGTGATAACAAACACTGGTAGAATTAAATTACACCTATAAAACTGAATGCAAAACGAGAATACATAATACGTTGACCTTAGTAATGCTTACTTGTTTAATTTAACTCCTAGTGTTTGGGTTTGGTCAAGATGAATCAGTCATCGGCAGTGTTAGGAATTTTAAGAGCTTAAATACCTACTGCTCAAAAATAACAGTGCATGTGGACATATTATAATGTATGTAGATAATTGCCGGTTCTGGGACGTGTGGTAAACATACCGAGAAAATCTTCTATATCCGCTTACTAGGCGCATGCCATTCGGACTATAGCTCCATACCACACGACCATTACCTGTTACCGAGCGCCAAGTCGACTTACCAAGTTCAACGAGCCGTAAATAGTTACAAAACAATGGAGATCTCACAGCAGCGGGGAGCTCACTTAAAGTACTTAGAATTCTCGCTTTCTACGACAAACTTGCGCATGTCCTTATTTGAAAAATTACTTAGTGTTACAAAAGCAAAAACATTTGACAACCATTTTTGGTAATTTCGTAGACCCAACCTATATATAATATTGCGCGAGAAGATTAAGTTATTTTAATACGTGATTTTATTAAGTTTCATGCATAAACGAACTTGCAATTTAATAAAGTGCTTTACAAATCTAGTAGGAATGTTAGGTAAATACTAGGCAAAATACAACAATTTTGTTACTGCATTTAATATAACTTTCATAAAAAAATACAAATATGAGCACGGCCACAGAAAGCAAAACTGTACAGATAGGTTGTTGAGACAGGCCGTTAAACGATGGATGGTCTGGTTAACCAAGCCTGTAAGCGGTCCTAATGAATGCCAGTGCATGCAATCTAAGTTTAATGAAAGCTTCCCTTGTAAGCAAAATTAGTGCTTGTTTAACAAACGCAAGTGTTATGTGGAAACTGTAAGTCTGTGTTTCGATTGTTACGTATTCATTGATGATTGAAATTATAAATCGACTGGAACAAAATTGCGATAAGTGCTATGCTTTTAGGTTTTGAAGCTAAGGTCAGGAATTTAATAACAATAGAAGTTATATTACATAAATATAATGAGCTGCACGACGAGAGACGTAACTCTTGTAGTAATTTTTGCTATTGCGCCCTTCGGATATATACCAGTTTAAAACTATGGGGCTGCAGCGTCACACATTATACAATGTATTTTTGCGTACTTAAACGAGTAAAGTACATTACGGAGTTCCGGTTTGAATAATTGCCGGTGCCGGTGATGTCAAGGTGATGAACTCAATGCGAAATGGTGTGGTAAGTTGCATAGTCGAATCAAGCTTTGTTTTAAAACAAATGCATTGTAAATTATGTAAATTACTTTTTATCCCGGGAATATCGGGATAATAAGCCTACGTGTTATTCCAGGTATTTAGCTACCTATACTCTAAATATCATCGCAATCGGTTTTGTAGTTTTTTCGGCACGTCACGGCGTGGTTATTTTGAAAAGTCTATGAATTTCAGAAAACAAAAGCTAGATAACGTGCAATCTCTTACCGCGTCATGTTTTGAATATCGTCAAGAATCTAGCAACTAGTATACGCGCGGACAATACAACAACAAACGTTCAAGACAAACGCTGCAATAGCACACTTGAAAAGCTAACGAACAAGGTCAATTTGAGAATTTCGAGAAAGTGAAGATATTGGCGACAGCGCACGACGATGTTACCGTTCCAGAATGTGTGCCGAGCCGGGTCACCGGCAGAGCAGACGGTTTAGGATACCGTTACCGTACAAGCATGTCTATTATACTCGTAGTACTTTATATGAGATATACTTAGCTTGCTTTCTAGCAATCTGACTGGTTGACTCTCTGTGTATAATCGACCATGTTCAGCAGACCACAAAACCATGAACTTAGAACACCATGATGACTTATTGGCATCGCGCGAGAAAAGTCATTAATTCACACGCACGGTTAAGAAACCACGACCTGGTAGTAATTCCACCTTCTGACCTTAAAGCGGAATTACCAGCAGAGCTCTAACTGTTTTGACTGAGTCTCGTGTCGCGGAGTGCATGAATGGCTCTTCCAAAGTAGGTTAGCGGTTAGCGTTATTGATATGCTGATGAATGACCAACACAAAGGCGGAGTGGTTGACTCCAGGTTGTTTTACAAGCTTCGCATTACGTTTACCGTTTCTGGCGTCTTCTTAATTTTAAAAGAGAATTAAAATGCGAATATTATTACAGTACAAAGGAGGTCGTATTCAAATATGTAGAGTCTATTAAATAGTATTACAGAACTATAATTCTAACAGAATTCTAACTGAAGGGACTCTGCCAAAACAAGAATCGGTTTTGCAACGTTTTAAAAATATTGAATGGAAAACCTGAACAAATAATATTGTAAATTTATTCAGGTGTGTGCATTGTAATAATGCTGTATATCTAAAGGTAAATAATGTAGTAAGTATATCGTTTGGTTTTTTAGCACAAATTTGTTTAGTTTTGTGTTACGCTCGAGCTTCAAAAATATATAGGTATAGCACAGATTCTGATAATAGGTACAAACACAGCATTATTGTAAGCTATATAATATATGGGCCCTTCCTGTTCAAAAGTTATTGAATTTTTTGTAAGTAATTGTATTCACCTACAATGCAAACTGCAAACGCTTTGTGTTTTTACCGTTGCCACCTTCCGCGAAATCTTCATACACAGTACATTATCAAGATAATATTCATTCAAACGTCCATTTAATGGAACAGAGAACGTGTCGTAACAATGTTTGTTTGTTACGACCGTGTAATATGCTAAGAATAAGCTTATTGTACATGTATTTGCTCAATTATTGCTTTGTCTCAATTACTACTAATTAGATTAATATAGACTATGTCGAAACGTTGAGACGTAAAGAAATAAGGTAAATAACGCGATAAAACCTTGTGTCTATGTATTTATAAATATGAATTTTGATCGCAAATAACTAATATACGTGTTCGGCGAAATCTACGAATTTTAGCTTGTTTCTTACGACTGATAACATCAAATCCAAAATACCATAAAAATTATCTTGCTATTCAACAAGCGGTTTACCACCCTAGTAACATGAACTCATTAGCAGAAAAAAACCGAACTTCATTCAAAATACATCATAATAATTATACCTAATCACAGACACACTTAATTTTGGAGTCTTATTTCTAAGCTCATATGCATTGTTATGAAAACTCAAGAAAAAATTTGAGAGAAACAACTATTTTTAATTTCATGCCTACAATTCTACATATGTACTATATTTCCTTGTGTTATCTAGGAAGTTATTGAAAATATTATAATGATTTTTAACAATAAAATAATGAGCTTTTGTCTTTAAAACAAAGATTACAATCTAGGTTAATAAATAATTTAGCCGCTATTGTTGGCTCTCAAGAAACAAAGCTGAATTGAAGAAATAGAAGGCGTGTTTGTCGTCAAGCTCAGACTGATCAAATATTTACGCGACTCTATCGCCCCAAATAATACGAGTACAAGCGGAACTGATGAAAGGTGGACAACACATATGACGTTAAGTGTAACTTACTGATTTGAGATGTTTGCTATGTTTCTGTGATATTTTTTTACAAAAGAGCAAGTCGTCTCGTATCGTATTGGTTTTGCTTGCAGAGTTAGATTTTTGACAGTTTTACAGCCGGTTTCTCGAACGCAGATCATCTCCAAAATTAAATCCTTAATAATGAATGAAGCTATAGAAGACAACGATGGAAGCTATGTAAGAATAAATAAAGACCCTATAAGAGGATGTAAATGACGAAAATTAAAATAAAATAAACGAGAATAATAAAGAGGACATGGGTAATAGTGTAGAAAAGGAAAACATGTTTTTCTAATTCTTGCAAAAAAGGGATAAAGGCAATAATGATTAAACAGTAACCCCTGCATTTGAATTTCTTTAACAATAGCAGAAGAGAACTGGCATTTTCCTCAGTCTTCCGTATCTTAATGTTATTTCAGACAATTTCGAGTTCAATTTTCAATTTAAAGTGGGTAATCAAAGCGTAAAGTCACAACCCCAGTAAATAAAAGAAGAAAAGCAAGACTTGTTTGTCGCGGAGACTCATCTAATATTTACGCTGAGCCATTCGTCCCAAATAATAAGAGGCTGATTGGATATTTGTCCAACTCGTCTTGAATAACAATAGGATTTGCATAATAGATTAGCTTTCATGGAAATGATTTCCATTTCCTCTTGATGCGCTTTTTAGTTTCTTTACGGATTTTTAAAAGCGATTAACATGCTGAATTTTTTATCGTTTTTCTTATTTATTATTAAGATCTATGGCATACGGACAGACAGAATGTCATGTAGATTCTATAGTAAAGACGCGTTGTAGAACGAAGTATTTTGGCTACAAAACCTGATGGAACCTGATGAAGAAACATCTTGAAATATTGATTACTTGAGATAACATAGGTAAGGTACGTTAATCGTTCGGAACGCTGCAACTAAGCAATAGTTTTTCTATAAAGAATAAGGAGTAGAAAAGGTTTTCAAAAACTGACAATTCACTATCAGAGCCGTGCAGCCGCCTATAAAGTGCCTTTGTGAAAATACATTCTATGATTACTTTTACGTATATTTTCAATACAACCTAACTATGATACTTTATCATGCAACATGCCAGACCTACTACTAACCTAATAGCTATCCAGCTGTATAATGTGCAGTGTACAATTTCACTAGTGCGTGCACCGACTGTCACTTGTCGCTTTTGAGGTCAACGATCTATAAAATTAGCCGCAAATTATGCATAACGAAAGTACCTTGAAAGAAAAGAAAGTAATACGTACCTTACCTACCCAGAAACGTGTGTGTGTAGGTGTGTTCTTTAGATAAATTTGTAAACTCTGAACGATATTCTTTGAACATTATTAAACATTACGTCACCAGAGTTGGCGATTTGCTCTACAAACTTAATTTTACAAAAAAAATAAAGGGGATAAATATCATTCGTGAATTTTTATTTCACGACATTTCAGCACAGTTCCATGTGCCTCAAGTAAATAACGTTATTAACCACTTTAATTAGTTAAAATAACTTTTTTAATTCTCTGGTTTCATCAGCAGAAAGAAAGTTCCGTAAATAATATCTTCAGATCTTTTTGGAGACTTTAGGTCTATCAAATTCAAGTATGGTATGGTGGTCCTTACCATCGCTTACAGAAAATCCGCGTTTCTAGGTTAATTAGTTAACACCCTTAATTCAATTATATAAATATGCCTCGAAAATTTGCATTACCTAAGTATATTACTAGTATCATAATAGTAATTACCTAAGAGAAAATTATGATTACTTATAAATGTCTATCACTTACTCATATCATAACTCTACAAAAAAATTATTACTAACATTCTTGAATGAATAAGAGTTGCAATATTGAAAAGTAGAATTTGATAAATGACCACTTTGAAATGTACCAAGTATCTACTTGGTAGATTCATATCAGTAAATGTAGGTAACTATGTAGGTAATTAAATTAAATGTTCCTTGCTAATAATCACTTAATAGCTTCCTACTAAGATGGATAGATTATAAATGCAAAATTTCAACATTACCTACTGAGGTAGATGGTATCCACCATGCAATTTCAGACACGGTTCGCAGCATTTGATTATCAGTGGTCAAAGTAATTATTAGTTGGAATGGCAAGTTAGGTACTAAACGGCCTTGAAAATTGTTTACCTAGTTTTGCAAAAATGTTCACATTACAGACAAACATAATGTGGAAGTAAGTGGAGTGTAAGTGGAAGTGTAGCTTATCAGACATCCTTGCTAAGCCGGTGTTCATAACATTTTGGGATAATTTAATACAATTTTACATTAAGATAGTAAGTAGGTTTTACTTCATTTTTATTAAAATATTTGTTTAGTCAGATGATAGTTGAAACATAATTTAAGTTGCCTATGACTGTATCTTTTGGAAGTTTTAATCATTTTAAAGGTATTTCTATGGGAGTAGTCAGGGGTATGGCCAAATATAATATGTAATAGGTAACATAGGTAACAAAGGTGATAGGTAACGTAGTTAAAGTTAAAGAGATTGGTCAATTTATTATTACCTAGTTATTAACTCAAAACTAAAAAAAAATATGTTTTGATAAAAGATTTTAAATAGGAGCGTAACTGAAATTAAGTAACTATAAGGGCCTACAATGTTGTCTGGAAGAGATCGCCAAGAGCGATAAGACCGCCGATTGAGGGATACTACACCTACCTAACCTTAAGGCCCTATATTTTTTGTAACCTGTATCCTCAATAAAGATATTTTGTATTTGTATTGTATTTGTACAATGTTTGAGATGATCAAAAAGTGCAGCAAATTTTACCAGGAAATTAAGAGGTTGAGCTTGAGCTGTAGTAAACTCAAATGAGGTAAATTAACAAATAATGCATGAACAAATTAGTTAAATTACTAAATCAGTTTAAATCAGATTTGTAAAATCCACACCTCATGGTTGTATAACAAAACAGAAGCACTGTTCCTTGAATAGCTTCAACCTTATTATTTTATGATAAATTAACATAATTGGTATGATCTTTACTCCTACACAAACTGTAAACAAATGTAACTATGGCAGCCAACCATGTGGTCTGTTTTTTATAGATTTAAAATTGTATTTGTTTGCTTATTGTATACAAATTAAACTACTCAAATCTACTAACCTCTTTAACTTTTTCCAGTTTCTGTTTTACGTCTGGATCTGTGTCCGGAGCCAGCGCTACCACCTCATACTTGTCCGAGCCGTCTCCTTTTACTATCGATGGAGATACATCCTTGGCAGAGTGGTGGCCCACAGCTGGTTCTTCTATGGCATCTACCGGGGGCTTACTTGGGCCCTTTGATGAGGAGACCGAAGGCGCTACGTCGAACTGCGGCCTCTCCAGCACTTTCATACCCATGTCCTCATCTATCTTAGCCTTCAGTCGGTTCCTATCCTCCGCTATGTGAGGATCATCACCTTCTTCACCATGACGAACGATACCCACGATAGGAAAGTCTCCCACATCGTTCTGAGCCAGCGGAGGCGGCATCAACAGCTCAGGGCCAGCTTTCTGAATACGCTTGTACACATTATACACACTATCGTTCACACTGTTGGAATTTTTGAACTCTGGCAGGTAGAAAAGTGCTCCCAACCATACGATTCCAAATGTCAAAAGTACAGAGGCAATTAGATATTTCTCTCGGAGACGGAACGATCGACGAGATATAGTCGGGACCGGTACTCCATTCACAAAACGCTGGTATGTGGGCAAAATTCCCGTCATGTTTACGTAAACACAGATCCTACACTACACCTAAAATTATAAAATAAATATTGACAGTTCAGAGACACGACCCGTCAGCCTTGGTCGACGGTCGCCATTAAAATCTGCTGAATTGTTCTTCAGTGCTGCCAGTTTCTACCATGCCAGCCTCACAACTTTTCCCCTGAAAACTAGCTATTAAAATATTATAAGACCTAAGGATAAGGATCACACGTATATTATTATAATAATGCTCATTTCTCATTGTATTAAAGTTTGCATAACATTGTTTTCTATATTTACTTAGATAATTGGTAGGCAAATGAAATATAACTAGGTACTTATGATGAGATCTCTCAAGAAAAGTAGTCCGATACATTAGATTAAAACAATATTGCTCGTTTAAAAATAAAATAATAAGTGAATTCAATATAAAATCGAGTTTGTGTTGTGAAATACTGCGTAAGTAACGGGTAAAAACACTAGCTTGGCAACATACGCATCTGCCAACACAAAAGTGCCAAATATGGTTGGTAATACCATTTTAAGAACTTTAATTTCTACTACTGACTTCTAACAAAATGTAAACTAATGAAAGGCTAAACATGCTTTGGTTTGACATAAAGAAAATTCTTGTTTATTTAAATTAATTACAGTAAAAACTTTAGATTATAACGACACGTTGCTAAAAATTAAAAAAATCTAGCATCTACATATCTACCAATCATTTTTTAATTTTGATAATGGCAATTTACAATGTTGAATACAGAGTCATCTGTTGATTTATAATGTAACGAATTATTTACAACCAAATTCAGGGAACCAAAAGTGTTGTAATTGAATAAAACACTTCTACGATAGATGGCGCTTAACACAACAATGTAGCACACAGCCCTTTAACCTCTTTATAGTATTATGTTCTGTGCCGGGAAAAAAACTCTCGTCTTACTTTGATCATCGATGTGTATACAAATATTACCTACAATTGTTAAATAATATTCGTGGATCATAAACATCAGTGGTTTCATTGAAATGAATTAGTATTGTAGGTACCATCGAAACTGTAGGTAGTCAGTGCTATCTATGTCCAAATTTATGCAGCTACAGCAAAGTTAGGTAGACATGTGCTAGACATATTCCGATTCCATACGTGACAGGCAAGCCCTTGGGATAAATTGATATAGGTAAGTAAGATAAATCTTTATAAAATTTTGTTTTATCTGTGTTTTCAGGCAATAAAAATCTTAATATTATACCTACTCTTACTAAAGGTAAGGTAAGGTGTAAGGGCAATAAATAAAATATTCAATAATCTTGATACATTTATAATTTCAGTAATTGTATTTCATTGTACAAAAATATTCAGCCTTAATCACCTAGGTTCAAATAATTAAAACTATTTTATTCTCTCAAACATGCATAATACGAGTAGATGAGCACAAAGGCACAAAATAATTAATAGCTAGTAAAAATCTGGAATGAGATCCTTTTATAAATCAAGCGGCCATCAACTCTAGTCACTTCAAATCACGACCATTTACAGTTAATGTAGGTACAGCTACATAATTAATTACAAAACAATTAAATATTTTATTTACACGGAAAAGTTTTTTTAATCTCATCTCCATTTGATAATTTTAGAAAAGTCTTGTGCAACCAGATCAAAGTTGCTTTATTTAATGCTATGATCTTGGCTTAAATCTAGACATGTAGAAATCACAATCTGGGCAATACATCGCGGGGGGATTAACTAGCTTCTTACGACATAAGTTGCAGGGGAGTTTAGGTGTTCCGTGCGCCGCACTGTCTCCATTCATGTAAGAAGGGACCATCTGCGGAGGCACGGGAGAGTCCGTGCCTCCCTTCGTGCCCGGCTCGAAGGAAACAGATTTCTTCTGCAACTGCTTCGGCGGAGGTAGATGTTGGTACGGGTTGTATCCGCTTGTGGGATATTGGTACTGTCTATGCTCGTTTGGAGCGTTCTCCATAACGTTCTGATTGTAGGCGGGTCTCTGTTGGTGCGGGGGGAAGTGGCGAGTTTCCGACATGTCAGGGTAGTAGTTGTTGGGCATTTTCTGGTAGTTTCCGTTATAGCTGTCGACGGGTTGGTCGCCATGCGGGGGCGGCACGCGCTGGTACGGCGCGGGCGCGGGCGTGGGCTGAGCGGGAGCGCCTGACCCTTGCGGATATCGACTAGAGTACTCCGAGCTGGGGTAGCTCGTCGGTGGGTTGTGGTAGCTCGCGTAAGACGGCGAGTTCGAAGGCACGCTTTGGTACGGAGATGTGTTATTATTCTGTACATTATGGTTGTATTGGCCGTATTGCCGGTTAGCGCTGTAGTTAGCATGCGGTGGAGAGTTTTGCGGTAACGTGTGGTAATACGCGTTGGTCGGCTGGCTCATTTGATGAAGCTGGCTCGGTGGGTGCGGGTACGTATTAGGAACGTTTCTCGGTAAGTTGACGTTCTTATTGATAGGGTTCTGTGAGGTCGGCGTCAGTCTGTTCGCGGGGTTTTGGCTGAAGTTCGGTGGGCTTGCATTGCTTTGGCTCGTGTAGACTGGCGGCTGGGTGTAAGGTATCGGGGTCGCGCTGTGCGGCACGCTCGTGGGAAGCGCTTGGTATATCTGATTGTTGTTAGTAGCGCTCTGTGATTGGCTTGTTTGCGTGGGACTACTTCCGTACACTGCGGTGCTTTTCTGAGCGCTGTGTTGCTGCTGCAGTCTCGCTTGCGCCATTTGGTACGACGACGGATAGTTCTGCACTCGCACGTAATCGCCGTGGCCTTCGTTGTTTGCGATCGAGTTCTGTGATAGAGACGATATTGTGGAGCGTGAGGACTGGCTATCGAATGATTCTTGTCTTTGAAGGGAAGGTTTTTCGGATTGCAGAGGTAATGTGGTGAGTTCAGGTTTATTCATCGCCGATTTTAACACCCGTTCTAAAATAGGGTTAGGTATATAGCTATCGTCTTCTTGATCCTCCGCCGTTGAAACCAAGATCACCTGATCACAGAAAGATACGGATTTCTTTTTAGGTTTCTCGCCGTAAGAGTTGTTAGCTTTCATTCCAAGTTCTTCTTCCATTTGGATCGGGTCTATGGAAGAGGACGAAGCTCGACGGACGTTTACGTTCTGTTGCGTTGAAAGGTTCAAAACGTTTCTGTTGCTGCCCATGCCCACTAGTGCAACATGCGATCTTTCACTGTCATTTGACGTGTTTTGTGCGTTATTTTCAAATCTAGAGGCCATGTTTCGAACACTGTTTACATTTTCAAAAGACTTTTCGCTATCATTGTGATTGAAATGATGTCCATCTGGAGAGATCACCCTTTTTTGGCTCTCTGCTGCCTTCGCTTGACGATCTTGGAGTTCCTGAAGGAAGTTGTTCGCATAAGGAGCTTTGGGCATGCCGTCTTCGTTCATCTGGTAATGCATTTGCGGCGTGTATTGGTGATGTCTCTGACTCGGATCGTAATGCTCGACCCTGTGGAGCTCATCGATTATACTCGTCATGTTGATGGGGGAAGGCGGAGGGGGGAACTCTTCACTGGGCTGTCTCGAGTGGTTCACCGAGTTGAGCGGACTGGGATACGGAGGGAGATCCATCATTTGAGGAGATCGTCTAGCGGGAGCGAAATCGACCACGTCCACGCCATTATCGAATGACCGACTGAAGTTTTGAATCCTCTGCGGTTGTTGAGGATACGTAGATACAGTATCCCTTTTTATCGGACTCTGTTCTTGATGAATCATCGCTTTTGTGACTACAGTGTGGAAGTTTTGAGTGGAGTTATCAAAACTATCGTAGTGATTTGGGGCCTGATCCTCGTAGTTCATGAAGGGCATAGATTGTGGCTCGTCACCGTATTGCTCAGAAAATCCACCGTCTTCTTCGATCTCCTGGTTGGGTCTTTCGTTTTGCCCATATTTAGTCCCACTGAGTTGTGAAGTGGTCCTAAGCGGTGGCGGTGGAGGAACTTTGGCGGCTGTTAGCATCTTCCCCGCGCTTCCATGGAAACTTTTACGCATTAGCTTGCTCCTCTCTAGGTTGGGATTTGTACCACTCGCTGCTGAGTACTCGAGGTGACCTTCGGACAAATAGCCGCTCAAATTTGTCTGATCCTCCGTCGTTCTCCTGCCAACTTCAGCATCATCGACTGATGATACTCGTTTTTCTGTCGCAGCCGCTGCTTCGTTGGCATCCGCACCTTCGGTTAGATCTGGCATGGAGCGGTTTTTCCGTCGTATCAATCCACCCATTAGTTTCCGTCTGATTTTATGTTGCTTTTTGTTTTTCTTGTCTTCTACTGGCTCTTCCTTTTTCACTTCAGTGACAGCGGGTGTTTCTTTCCTTGCGCGTCCTCTGTCCTCACTTCTCGACCGTTTTTCTCGCCCCTTGTCTTCATCCCGAGATTTGTGTCGTGGCGGGCGCTCCCGAGAAACAATCTCAATATCATCGTCCATATTTTTGATAGCTTTCTTCGATCCTTTCTTTTTTGGGAGCGTTGCGTAGATTTCGATAGGGACAGGGGCCGATGATTCGATGCCACTTCTGGTGTTTCTTACGGCAGCCGGGTCGGGGGTCCGCGCGGCGCTGGCGAGGCGGCGTTGGAGATGCCTCGCGCGCATCACGCAGTTGTTATGTCGCATGCGAGCGAAGGTTATCGTATGCGGGTTATTATAAGGCGCTTCCATAGCAGCACGGGCTTTTGACGCTGCTGCATCACAGAGTAGCAGAGCTGTTTCTAAATCAGCAGCTGTTTCCGCCACGGCTGATCTTTCAAGCAGCCTATCAGCCTCGTGGCACAGCGCCGCGCAGTCGCCTAGCGCTATGATTTCAGGGATCTGGGCGAGTTGGAGGTTGTGGCGCAGACCCTGCTGTAGCGGTAAGCTGTCCGTCGATGATAGTGAATAGGAGTCGTAGCCGCCATCACATGAGCCACCACTCGACAGCTCGCCCTTACGCGTAGGGCTTCCGGGAGGACCGCGGCCTCTCGGGTACATGTACGGGCTGTCAGCGGTTGAAGAGCCACTGCTTCCACTGTTGCGGTCACCGGACCAGTTCCCCGAGTCTCGCCTGGCGCGCCCGCCCGCCTCGGCCGTGTCGGATCCTGCGGAGAGACTTCTAGCGAGCTGCGTTCTTCTCGCACGAGCCTCAATCGCATCGAAAGCCTTTCTTTGTGCATCTGCGCAATCGACTTCGAAGTCGGGTCCAGGGGTCAAAGCGCGTCTAGTGCTGGGCGGAGGGCGTTCAGGGGCTGGTGTTATGGCACGTCGGGGTTCTCCCGCCGGGAATGGGACGACGTCACGAGGCGCATGTCTCGTATCACACGGGGTTCCATCCGTCGCTGCGTATAGCAACAGTAGCGGTTGGAAGCGTCCGCGTCGGCATTTGTCGACCACCTGTGACCATTCCGGCCCGATTTCCTTCACATCAGCATCGTCGAAGTAGATCCACATTCTAAGCTTGCTGTGGAAGAAGAACGTGGAGTAATGCTTCCCGTAGTAGGTGACGAGGCCGACCAGTCTGTGTGTGGCGGCGTCGGCCCAGGCGCGGTCGACGCAGGCGTGGAAGGCGTCAGTGGGTCGGAGTTCAGTTCCCAGCGCCGCGTACACGGCGGCGACGTGCTCGGCCGAGGGGCGCTCCGAGTCCCACACCATGCCGATTGACACTACTTCAGGTCGGTTCATGAGGGTTCGGCAGATCTGGATTTTAGCCCCACAGGCATTCTGTAAAGAAGGGAAACGACTGTTAGATATTGCTTGGTTTCAAATAGCTTATAGTTTTGAAAGATAATAATGTTGGAGTAGCTATGCTTAGATATTATTGAAATTGGTGAGTAAGAATTTGTTACTTACCGGACAATCTCTAATATCGCCCATGCCACCCGCTTTTCTGAGTAACAGGCCGAAGCTGTCGCCGTGTTCGCCGAGCGCCGCCTGCGCCGTCAACGCTGTTGCTGATACGTAATGTACCATCTGAAATAGACAAAAGCAAATTGATTATTACCCTGCCAGTCCTTTTAGTAAGTTACGAATAAATACACGTAAGCACACAATCAAAATTGTTCTGCAAGAGTAAAGACAAAGGATAAAAATTATAAACTACTTATGTTTATACTTTTTTATCTGTTTTGTGTCATCATCCCGAGAATCGAGTCTAAAGAGATAAATTGAATAACATACTCAATAATTAACAAAATTTAAAAGACTAAACAAACAAACCTGAGTAAAAGGCAGCGGCTCCGACGTCGCCTGGCACGCCCCGCAAACGGACTGCTCCACCAGCATCATCGCAAACTTCCTGTGTGGGACACAATGCGGCGCCCGACACGCGTCATCATCTCTCCTGTCTCCAGTCCCAGCGGCGACATGCGCGTGTACTCTGAGTAGTAAATGCTCGAAGCATTCGCTGGCGTCCGCCATGCAGCCGAGTTGGAAGCGGGCGCCAGCGTTGCCGAGCGCACGGCGAAGACTGTCGGCGGCCGGGGCTCGCTCTGCTGACCATTGCAGCTGTGTGAACAGCTCCTGTGGACAAGATAGACGAAATTTAGAGTGGTGTTACTTGGGCAGATGAATTGGTAGGTTTTAGGAGTTAAAGAGAGAGTAGGTACTCAGATAAATTGGATACAAAGACTTTAGTTAAAGAGATTTTCTTTATTGTAAGTCTACTTCTTTAAGTAGAGTCACAATGAAGAAAATCTCAATAAATGCCTAAATAGTACTAAAAAAGAAACTACACAAATCTATATTGTTACTTCTCTACCGCAAAAACTTTTTACAAGTTCCGATACACGCGCGAACCATTCAATAATAAGCCAATTCGTAAAGAAAGTCCCAACTGGTTATGTTAATAAGGACTGAAACTCAAGTAGCCCAAGATCGAATATCGTTTGTCTGATTTCGAGTTGAACAAAACCAGTATGGCACGAATACGAGTAAGGTATAGGTCACAACCACCGTGACCCGGCTAGGCTGAAGCGGTCATTCGACGCTCAAACTTGTATCTCAGTGTTTTATGTTTCGTAACCGTTAGCTGAGTGGACTATGTATGATGGTTCGCCTCTTGGAGCAGACTTGGCGCCAAAAATGCGTACGAAATAAATTAAGCTTAGAAAGGCTTAGGCTCTTAAGATTAATGTGTAGGTATCTAACATAGTAAAAGTTCGCACTACTGCAGCCAGTACTTATTAGATTTTAACAACTTTTATATCCAATCAGGGTTCAATTAAGTTATCGTAATAAAATTATTCATGCTTTTTAGAGGTTCGAGTTTCTCCGATCTAGAATAAAGCCTTGAGAGTAACTTTCATCATTGATTGTCGATAAATACCCTCATTTGAAGGTTATGGGCCCAGAGCCACGTGTTTCGGTTAAAGAAATGAATATAATTGATGCTTTTTCCGGTGCAACGGCGGACGCAGCTTGCCTTCCGTTACTCACGCGATACACGCGAAGTCTTAAGGCTTTAACTTAAGACAATGATGGGATTTTAAGCTTTTTAACTGTATAAATATTCTTTAACTTTGCGAATCCATTATTTAATCAAGTTTAGTCTATTGCTTGCTTATTTTTTTATAAGTAGTTTATTTTACTCAGAAAGTGGAACTTTCAAGAATGTAAATTTGTAGAACCGCAGTCGATGTAACACTTCATTAAAAAAATATATCTTCAGACATTTCACACAGCGTCATCTAGTTTTTTGCACACTAAATACGAGTAGTGTGGTCAGTGCTAGCTCGTGCGTTTTACGTTTACACACTAAAACTATTTTAGAATATTAATAGTATGACCGAATTACTAACTACACTAGTCCTTATAAGGTAAAACTTTAGTAAACTATTTGAGTATTAGCTTAAAGTTTTCAACCTAAACAACCAACCAAAGAGTGCCTTAGAATAAGATTATTCATATGCTATTAAAATACAAAATACTTGACGTGTCTTGAATACTAATTGCTAAGGCATCTATTATTTCCAATAATAAAATTCTTCCTGCGCAATTGCCATAATATCATAAAACTTAGAGATGGGACTCTAAGGATATATATTTTTCTTATAAATTTGGGTGTGATATATAAGTATGTTAGTAGTATTTTTGTAAGTGAGAAGTATGACTTACAGTTAACAGGATATAAGCTATCCTGGTTCCGAATTTCAAACAAATACTTCGAGTGGTTTGAACCTAAAAGAGTAACAAAGATACTTCCATCCTCATTCACAAACTTTCGCATAAGTATTTATTATACCTATTAGTAGTACCTATAAGATGTATTACATATATTACAGTTACAGGATGCATGAACTAACAGTAGGGTAAATTAATGGTTAATATTGATTACTTAGTTAAAGCAACAACAAATTATGTACTATTCTTACTAGTGTTGAGAACACCAGTAAGAATAGTAA
This sequence comes from Xanthorhoe spadicearia, assembly GCA_947086425.1. Lineage (NCBI taxonomy): Eukaryota > Metazoa > Arthropoda > Insecta > Lepidoptera > Geometridae > Xanthorhoe > Xanthorhoe spadicearia. Next base: position 7,650,902 of record OX352204.1, on the reverse strand, counting down.
TATTGTAGATCCCATCACTATTAGAACAATAGGCTATTCCAAGCGCGCGTTACACCGGAGAAGGATCCATGTGTATGCGCATACTAAATAATGACCTTATGTATTCCCTACAAATGCCAAAAAGCACATAGAGTTGTAGAGCTAGAATGTTTCATGTCTTCATGGAGTTTAAAAAAAATCGAATTTGAAAAAATTCTACAATTTAAAAAAAATATTCTAATGTTCTTTTAGTAAGTACTTTGAATTGCTTGATACCAATATTGGTTTTCAAAGTACTAATTGGTAAATGTCTTCACTAGGTATTTACTAGCAATAATGCAGTAAAAACTAATATACTTACTTACATTGTATTATAAACAACGTTAAAAAATTTGAATTATTGAGATAATGTATATAAATTGAATAAAGAGCTAATCGCGATCATATTTCATTGAATATTTGCTATCATAAATTCACTAAAATTTCCATCAACGAATACAAACTGCAAAAACACGTTAGCGGCCATTACCAATGCATTAGCTCGCTGGTGAATAGCAAATTAGATTTGAATATGCACTTGAATCGATTCGTTAAATAATTAGCAAATAGCTATGAATTAAACACGATGAAGTAATGAGCTACATTATATGGGAAGCGCGTTTATATCTTTTGTATTGAGTTTGAAAATGGAACCGTGAGCATGTTGAGAATTATGAGTTTTTATTTTAAAGTCTGCACTTTGCTAACAGTAAATTAACAATGAAGGAACGTACATAATAGATTCATAATTTTCGGCTTAGAATGCAATTGAAATCATCATAATTAATATTATGTGTAAACCCTTTCACGTGCAACTTGCTATTTCCTGGACTGTACCTACATAATAGAAAATATATTTAATCAGTTTCAGCGTAGCTTAAAACTTACTCTAAAAAGTGACAAGGTTGTAGGGCTGATAAGGGGCTCCGGTGGATCATGGCGTGCGGCTGATGATGGCTTTGATCTCGGCAAGGTGTTGTGTCGCACTCCGGCCAGTGATCCAGTGAGGAGCATATCCTTAGGAGGCAACAACTCCCGTAGACCTTCGATCTTCTGCTTCTGGATAACCTTGGTCCCGTTCCCTCCATCGCTGTTCTCCTTACGCTTGTATCGAAACTTTATCATCTCCGCATCGTCCGATCGATCTGATCAATTCATTGCAATTCACCACACTAAGTAACACAACTCTATAAGGCGATATGTAAGCGACACACGTAGAAGACACTTTTCGTTTGAATTCTGAGACGTTGAGATATGCCTATCCGCGCTATTATTTGCTGTCCGAACTGAATATAAATGCGGGTGGAATTGGGCGCGAAAACACCTTGCGCGACAGGTGGCCGACACAGAATAGCGCTGAACAGTTGCGGGGTAGTTCTGTTCTAATTAGGTAAAACAGATGACACATATCACTTTTAACGACTATCAAAGATATCTAATTGCTTTCTATAAACGAGGTAAAAACAAAGCGATCGACTCTATGGAGGCTTTCAAAGTGACTGGGGAGTGCGGGCTGCGCCGAGCGGGGGCGGGACGGCTCTACCTTCCAGGTACACACGCTTTTTGTAATCTATTGTTAACTTAACCCACGTGGGTCCGACCTCTCTCTCTAACTTATTTAGCGTGTCGCTGTCTCGACGTTTTATGATAGGCTTTGTTTATATTTCTAAGAGATAACTAGAAAAGTAGATAAAGCTGTAAAGTCTTAAGAATTTTTGATGAACACGTGCTGGATGCTAAAACGTGCTTTGCATATGTGCATCCGATATTATGTATGTATATGTATAGGAGTCAGTAAATATCCATCTTAATATCAAAGTTTTCTCATTTACTGCGTTCCTTAGAATTATAAATATTACGGAACTTAAGCGATATTTAAACACATCAAAAGGGACTTGAAACTATAATTGTTTATCATCAATGCTAAACACTGGACGTATTCGATGATTCATGTTTGAGGAATGTCCAAGAGTCCTAAGGGATCCATATGATGGACGACCGTTTAAAGAGTTGACGAGCAAATAAAACGAATCCTGAGATTTTTACGCTCAACAGCGGCTGAGTATTTACCATATGAATGAACTTTCACATGAGTCAGACGGTAAGTATGTCGAATTTGTAAACTTCTTTATGAGGTCATCCAAAGCGGTTCTTGTTGACACACGTCATCGAAGTTACAAGTTACCTAACTAAAGTGTGAAACGTAACTTTAGTAACACTTGACAGCTTGTAAAACTGTGGCTCCATATAAGTGGCTGAACAATTTAAACTTCCATTTCCACTTACGAAACCATGTTTCTGTCGCATCGCAAAACGGATATGTTAATTTAATAGCTAATTATATTTGTAGCCTGAGAAAAATGGTCAATGAATCATTGAATTACGTCGCGGTAACCCTAACTTATTAAGGTTGTGTTTGAGGCTGTGTTCTAAGAATTGAGTCCATTCGCCTCTCCGGTGATGACCCCTTAAGGAAAACGCGAACTAAATCGGCGCCCACGCCTTTGTATAATCGCGATCTAGATGAATTCTGCAATCAGGTTTTATGAATGAGTTCTGTTAGTTCGTCCCCACTTAATATCAAATCAAAGGCAAACTTGTGTGGTCTCTTAAAGGTTATATAAATATTTTCAAGGCGAAGCCGTTCTGAAATTATCGAACAGACTTGTCTGGAATTAAATGTTAATTTATAGCTAGTAAACCTGATAGGTACATTTAACAGGTTTTAGTTTCTCGAGAAATTATATAAATATCTACATATATAAATTCCGTACAACCTAAAGCTCCTAAAGTAAATTAAACAACATTGATAGATTAACCTTTGCAGATCGTACGAAACGAAATACGTTTTGTAAAGTCTAATGAACCTGTTTGGTAGATAGACCTAGCCATTTGTACATTTATAAAACGCAGAGTGGTGAAACTCCAACAAAAAGATAGAGAGTCTAATGCACCGATAAGACATTGTTGCGATTCGTATAGGAAGTGAGTGAGAAACATACATTTATTAATGAAACTCCAATCAAGCGCATCGTGAGAGGCTCCCATGACGGGGCTGCGATCCAGTTACAGTATCAACCTACTTATTACGTGTGAGAAAATAATATTTTAACCTTTTTCTATTATAATTCATAAGAGAAATGTAAAACAACAGCAAAATAAGCTCTATTTGCAAATACATAGAATTGCACAGCTTTCCGAGTTGAATTCACCGGTAATGCTTTCACAGCAATATTATACAGTCTGGATTTAGTAGTCTAGCTCACACCAAACTAGTTCTACCAGCGAAACTGGTAAACTGCCACATAATATATTTTCGTCGGTAATATACTAAACAAGTTTTGAGAAATTGCAGCAACGATGACTCTTGCGTCACCAAGACGATCCAAATTTGTTTTATAAATGCAGAAAATTTGGAATATCATGATTGGGAACAGTTGTAAGTATAGGTGTGTGCTCGCAATTCAAAAGGCCATTCTTCAAGATAGATTTATCTGATGGTTCAGTCCACTAATCGTATAGTACTAAAACACGCGCACAAAAACCCATTGTCTATTAGCTTATCTGTGAAACGTTTGATTTCTATGTTTTGTAACAGCCGAAATCGGGCATTCAGGAGGCGGGTCTGCAGACTATCTGAGCATATCATAAGATCAAACTCTTGCAAAGTTGCGACATAAACCTTGGAGGCCCAATGCCTTACGAGTTCCTAGAAGACCTTTCGGCGTTTTCCTTACAGAGCGTGTGTCATTTTTTTACGTCATGCAAAGTTGCGTTGTCTTCTGGGTCTAGTCTCAAGGTTTTTGAACAAAAAAAGGGGACTCAACTAAACCTTTATAAGGCTCTACAACTCACTAACCAAAAATAGATAGGTATTTCAAAGATTGAGTCGGAACATTTACAAATTGCATTTGAATGGCCGTCAGCATAATACGTTAGTATAAAAGTGGTCCGCTAAATATCATTTTAATATCTATCTATGAGCGTCAGTAGTAATTTTAATAGCTTTATTTATATATCAATAGCTATATTCTAAATTAAACTTTTTTAGCGAATTCTCGAACAACTTAATTGCTAACACTTTTAGTAGACTAGATGGAATAACTCCAAAATTAATTTGGTTCAATTATTTTAATGGCTCACGAACCGGAATTATATGCACGTGTTCACACATGTTACTTGATGAGTATTGGGCGTTGCTCAAGGGCGGATCCAGCTTTGGCTTCAGGGGGGGGTCACAAAGTCGAAGCCATTTTTTAAAGTTTTGTTTAGGGTCGATTCTTATTTTAGCAGAAAGAACGTGAGCGAAGCGAGTAATATTTTTTTAAGATAAAATTATGTAGGTACCTATTTCTTGTAAGAAACGATGCGAGCAGAGCGAGTTAACTTTTTTGTAGATCGCGTAGCACTAGGTATTGTTAATGGCCGGTTCTTATTCAGATAAAAATGACGCGAGCAAAGCGAGAATTTTTTTTAAATTAAAAGCAACGTAGATAGATACTTACGTTACTTTTAACTTAAAAAAAACTAGATAGGTAGTTCGGTTCTTATTCTGCGGGTAATGACGCGAGCGAAAAGTTGCAACGTTGTACTTGGTTTTGTCGGCTTTTATATTGCTCAATACGCTACGAGCGAAGCGAACAAAATTTTGAAAGAATATAGCATCGAGGCACTTGGTAATGTTGAGGGTTGGTTCTTATCCTGGTAAAAACGATGCGAGCGGAGCGAGCAAAATTTTTTTTTAGGTTAAAATCAAGGTATCTAGTTCGGTTCTGCGAGATAAGACGACCGTAATTTTGCAATGTTGCACGTCGTTTTGTTCAGGGTCGGCTCTGATATGGCTCGAAACGATGCGAGCGAAGCGAGCAAAATTTTTTTAACATAAAAACATCGTGTCGTGGCCTTTCGTTTTGTTTAGAGCAGGTTCTTATAATGCGAAAAACGACAAGTCCGCAACTAGTAATTTTATTGAAGACAAAAGCATCGTGTCTCTTTGTTTTGTCTAAAGTTGACTCCTATCCTGGTAAAAACGGCGCGAGCGAAGCGAGCGCAAATTTTTTTAAGTTAAACGCGTTTGATTCTCGATAAAAACTGAACTACAAGCAGCGTAGATAGCTAGATACTCGTACTAGCAAGTTTTTAAACTGTGAGAATCGATGCAAGCGAAACGAGCAAAATTTTTTAAACGTGTCACTTGGTTTTGTATATGACCGGTTTTTATTCTGCGAGAAACGACGCGACTTGACGCGAGAGAATCAATTTTCACATAAAAGCAACAAGCCAGGTCAGGTTCTCATTCTGCTGAAAAAACATAATTTTTGCATTCAACAGTCACAAGGACTCCTGGAGTAAATTCCAAAACATTGCTAATCGGGCTTTGAATGAGGCGAACGGAGAGAGGAGAGCACGGCTCTTAAAAATATATAAACCTTAAATATAAAAACATAGCCTGCCTAGGTCCTGGGCTCGCCCCAGGGGGGGGTCATGACCCCCGTGACCCCCCCCCTGGATCCGCCCTTGGCGTTGCTAAGGTAAGTAGCTACAAACAATGGACATATAACAAATGTGTAAGAGGAACCCGATACTGTAAGTAAAAAGAATACTGTATTTACGATTGCGCCAATAATACCATTGTATTAATACCTATTCAAAGACCTGGTATGGTATTCAAGGTAAGATTGTATATGAGGTCATACATTGTTGTGTGTTATTGGAAATCACGATTAGGTTAGGCATTAAAACATAAGGTATAGGAGATTAAAATCATGCGGAGATAATCAAAAATTGCATAAGGTAAAAGCACCAATGGCCGACACTTTAAGGACAAATATTACTTTAATCTTTAAAAAAATAATGTATTTTTCAAAATTAAACTATTACAACTATTTCTGCTGTTAGAGTAACTATTACATTTAACTTTTTAATGTTAAAACTTTATTAACTATCATATAAATTATTTAAAAATGTTTTTTGTCAACCTTGTCAGAGGCACCAATAGATGACAGCACAAAAATCCACATTACCCAAAGGTAGACACAGGTTGGAACCAATAGTAGACACTCTAAAATATGTGAAAGCGTTTTTTTCTCGATGTATAAAATGTATGAGATATGAAATGTATGAAATGTTTGAGATGTATGAGATGTATGAAATGTATGAAATGTATGAGATGTATGAGATGTATGAAATGTTTGAGATGTATGAGATGTATGAAATGTATGAAATGTATGAGATGTTTGAAATGTATGAAATGAAATGTTTGAAATGTATGAGATGTATGAGATGTTTGAAATGTATGAAAAGTTTGAAATGTATGAAATGTTTGAGATGTATGAGATGTATGAGATGTATGAGATGTATGAAATGTATGAGATGTTTGAAATGTATGAAATGAAATGTTTGAAATGTATGAGATGTATGAGATGTTTGAAATGTATGAAAAGTTTGAAATGTATGAAATGTTTGAGATGTATGAGATGTATGAGATGTATGAGATGTATGAGATGTATGAAATGTATGAAATGTATGAGATGTATGAGATGTTTGAAATGTATGAAATGAAATGTTTGAAATGAATGAGATGTATGAGATGTATGAGATGTATGAAATGAATGAAATGTATGAAATGTATGAAATGTTTGAGATGTTTGAGATGTATGAGATGTATGAAATGTATGAAATGTATGAGATGTATGAGATGTATGAAATGTTTAAAATGTATGAAATGTTTGAGATGTATGACATGTATGAGATGTATGAAATGTATGAAATGTATGAAATGTATGAAATGTATGAAATGTATGAAATGTTTGAAATGTATGAAATGTATGAAATGTTTGAGATGTATGAGATGTATGAAATGTTTGAAATGTTTGAGATGTATGAGATGTATGAGATGTATGAAATGTTTGAGATGTTTGAGATGTATGAGATGTAGGAAATGTATGAGATGTATGAGATGTTTGAAATGTATGAAATGAAATGTTTGAAGTGTATGAGATGTATGAAATGTATGAAATGTATGAAACGTATGAAATGTATGAAATGTTTGAAATGTATGAGATGTATGAAATGTTTGAAATGTATGAAATGTTTGAGATGTATAAGATGTATGAAATGTATGAAATGTATGAAATGTATGAAATGTTTGAAATGTATGAGATGTATGAAATGTTTGAAATGTATGAAATGTTTGAGATGTATAAGATGTATGAGATGTATGAAATGTATGAAATGTATGAAATGTTTGAAATGTATGAAATAAATTAAATACACAACGAACCCTTATAGTTTTGGTTTGTACGTCCGTCCGTCCATTCGACCGTCTGTCCGTCAATTCGTCCGAGGCTTTTATCTTGATTGACTAGCTGCGCCTCGCGGTTTCACCCGCGTAAGTCCCGTTCCCGCGGGAATATCGGGATAAAAAGCCCCCATGTCACTCGTCAAGCAAGTCGACATTCCTTCAACTATCACCACACGAAAAATCACGTCAATTATTCGCCCCGTTTTGCCGTGAAAGACGGACAAACAGACAGAAAGACAAACAGACACACTTTCCCCTTTATAATATTAGTATGGACGGATGGATATGGATGGATCCATCCATACGGATTATTACGGATTGAGCTAAAAAACATAGGCTGAAAAAATATATTTGAGAAAATCCGAATAGAAAACACATGTGTCATCTTTTGGGTTTTCCTCAGTTTTTGGGACCAATGATAGACACCCCTTGAAATTGATATAAAAACTAGCCAAAATAATAAGGAAATGACCATAAGAGATCGATAATATCATACATGTATCAGATAAACACCAACAGTAACAATAATCAGTAATTTATAAAACAAAATCATAATCGTAAAAAAACAATGCCCTTAAGAAAATCATTAAGAATTTTCGCGCTCATCACAATCTGCTCACATTGATTTTTGTTTATTTAAGCCATTTTTAAATTTTCTTCTGAAAGTGTGTCTAAGTTTTTGTCAACGCATTATTTAAAGACTAATGTGTCTTTTAATATAATAATAATAGGAATTAAATGTTTATTTTTCCTAATAGAAAGCTTTTTCTTCGAAAGTGTCATCCTTTGGTCCACTGTCGGAGATTGGTGCTTTTACCTTATTTATGCACATGCACTTATCATTATTGAGGTAATGATAGCCTGGTCCTTCATTGGTAGATATTTCAATACCTTAACCTACATTTCAAAGAAGCTAGAAAACTTTAAATATAATTAAAATATAAGAATCATTAAGAATATTTTTCTATCCATAAATACAACGGAAGGTCGAACTACTTTTTCCTTTTTTTAGGCTATAAACAAGTGACTTTTGTAGAGCAAAATTATCATAACCATATTGACTGATCTGAATTAAAATATTCATATTGGCCTTGATACTTTTAATAATAAATAATGTTAAGCTGCTACCCGATTAGAGTTTATTATTCTCAGAATTCATTTAGAAAGACAGTTTTAACTCTACAGTTCACAATATTTCATAATTGGACTACACCATCTTGATAATTTTACCTACAGTTTTGTACCTACACAAATATTTAGTAAGTATTTCATATAAAACGCAATTCTAGGTTTTTCTATGCCTTTTCTAGGCATAAACCAGCTACAAAGTAGACACTCATACGCAAGTACACGGTAAACTCAACGGGAACGAAACACGTCCATATACAAGTGTGATGAACTTTTGCGATTGGTTCCACGTAGTAGCTACTACGTCATCTGTGCCGCAGATTACATAAGGTGTCTTAGGGTAAGATCGGACAAGGGGTAAGTCCGTACAAGTCGCATAACTACTAAATTTGGCGATATTTTACAATTATGGCAACATTGCCTTTTGTGCCATTTTGTTATGCACCCCCCTATATCCTGCGACTGACGCTAGGCCCAGCCGAACGCGAGTAATCATCGTTCTAGCAAAAGATGGGAAAAAAATGAAAAAGGAGACGATCCGATCTTTCACTTCAAACTTTCAACAAGCAATTTGGTATGTAGTTTTCATGATTTTTGAAGTTTCGCGGCTTTATCACTATGAGTGTAGTTAAATTTATTGATTAATATTATACATTCACGTCTAAGACGTTTGTAAACAGAGATCCGGTCTTTAGCCTCGGAAATTTCAATAGGTGAAGTTCGGACTATGATCATCCGGTCATTTTTTCGGTTTCATTTCCCAGTGAATTATTTAATGTATTTGCAAATTCCTATGTTAGTTGATTAACTTGTTCATTTTCTTACCATTTTTTACTAATTTTAATTGGGTAACTAGTTAAAAAGTCAGAGTTTCAGACATGCAGGGGTAAGATCGGCATAGAGGCAAAAATTTTTTACAAAATCCAAGCTAAAACTCAAAGTTGTGAAGGGATTCAATCCATTTTTTACTATGTTTTTACTAGGATAAGTCCGAATGTTTTCTAGTGATACAGCTTATTCTATCTGTTACAGGGGTGGTTTTATTAGATAGTCCGGTCTTACTCTCACACGGTCCGATCTTTCCCTGGCCATTTTGAAAAATTATGCTCTTTTCTATCATTCCTAGAACATCGACCGTTGGGTTTATCTAAAAACTAAATATAAGAAATGAAACCTCTGTATTTTTGCATTTGTTGACACCCTATTGCGTTAGGAAAGAATAACCAGAGGCGATACAAAAAAATATTTTCAAACACTCGATTGGTTTTCTGAAAACTAGTCCGATCTTACCCTAAGACACCTTACATACTGTCAAAGTAATCTGTGATCCCCATAAAAACTGTTCACTAATCTGTGTCACTATCGCTCATCAAATCGATTTGTTCTACGCGCTACATCTAATTGAATTACGAGAAAGACTTAACTATTAAGCAAGTACTCGATAGACCTTGATTTATAGACATACATTCTAATGAGGTGATTTTGTTACAGGTTCGAGAAGTTCTGGAACGTGGCGAGTTTCCTGTGTCTCATGAAGTCATGGTGCAAAAATGTGGTAGGACGCTTACTGGTTTTACTGCTAAAGCTGTTAAAATACCCTTTATTTAATAGTTTTGTCCCTCTTACACACATTTTCTCTACAATATAAATGTAACCAGCAATATTTCTGTATTTTTTTTTATACACATAAAAATAATATTTTAAAATGGAAATGGTTGACAGTAGATATGATACCTACAATGTTAATGTAAACTGCATTCTTAGGTGCAGCTCAGATGTGGGCAGAGTTTGCAATTCAACCCGAGGACAATCCATTTATTTATGAACTAAGTGTAGGCACAGCTTTACGTTGCTACTTTAACTTCGTGTAAATTATCAGATGTACTAATCTAGGGTTTTTACATCTATTCTTGATGGTTTATATATCGTCAGAAGGCAATTGGTGTCAGTCAACATTTAACGGGACGCCGCCGTGCCTTGGACAAAGTGTATAATGCAGTATATTGACTTCTCTGCTAAAGCATCTTCTCACGTGTCAGCTTATTATAAAAAGTCATTATCTAACACAAAACTCAGAATTTCAGAGAAAAAAAATCAATAATAGCTCTTCAGTTTTTTATTCATACCTCTACAAGTAAAGAGGTAATATTGTTTAGCGTTTAAAAGAGTTAGCTCCCAGAACGTACTATTATTCATACTGATAGAAAGCTGTATTATTCCTAAATCTGATAAGGTTTTAACAATTTGCCTTGAGGATCTCCTTTCGAATGAAACCGCATGGTAGCTAATTACTAATAATTCAATTAATCCATTAAGGTCACCTACTTCCGATGCCAAATGACAACGCTCCAATAAGTCACGTGGTGGGCGAAACAATGGGACAACGAAGGACTAGACTGTATAATTACTTCGGGTATCTATCCCACCTGTTTTCTAACTTATGAATTATATCTACAACTCTATCTATGATCTATGCCCTAGCTCTTTAAAGGAGAGAGCTGTAGGTTCAGCTTTAGCTGAAGCAAATGTGCGTCAACGCAATACATAATAGTGTTAAATCTTATGAGAATGCGAATTTTGTGAAGGGTTATCTCTGGAACAAAAGTAAATTTATCTAGTTGGACAATTTGGACATGGTATAGATTTATAAAATCCAGACCAAGTGGTGTGGGCCGGTAGCTTCCTCTATTGACATCATTCGTGATATCTTGAATCTGCATGTATTATGGATGATTTATACGGCAGCCTCGGGATGCTATCGATACCGGAAGTGTAATGCAAGGCACGTTTGTTTTAACTAAATACTTCCATGTTATATTCCATGGTACAGAGTAAAAGTCCATTCAAGAAGGAAAAATTATAGTAGGTACATACATATATTTCAGAAATCTTTGGTGACTTAAGAGTTATCCAAATATTTGAAAGTGTCAATACGGTTCCAGTCGTAATATCACTTTGCATAAGATTGCTCTTGCAATTATTGGCGATTGGACCCCAAAGAAATACCTAGTCACATTCTATAGCAATATTGCGCCACATGCTTAGTAAGTAAATAGACCCATAGCTACAACAGTAGAGGTGCTAGTAATGAGAAATAGATTAGACACGAGTTCTACCGCAAGTTATTCTATGAAATGTTGCAATTTCGAGCCTACGACATGTTTCATGAAATTACCATATATCGATCCGACCCTGAATGTGTCTTACGTATCGCAATACAGAGTTGTCGTATTTAAATAAATTACATCTGTGCAAAGGCAAGGCTAACGAGTAACCGAATCAAAAACTGCTTCCAATACACCGCTCACTTGATTAGAACTCAGAGCATGATCATGAACTTTGACACTTACACTTCACAACACAAAATAACTATTATTTACACTGCAAGAACATCCATCCATCCAATCCACGTGAAAAGATTATTTCGCGATCCCGTATATATTTAAACTTTTGTTTTTCGAACGCGCACGACTATGCGACGCGATGTAGAGTCGTTTACGAACTAACCGCAGTGACAGGCTGTGCAGGCGCTAGAAAAAGACAGCACGAAGGCTCCGACGCTATACTAACTTACAATGAGTGCGAGAGAGACAGAAGGTCGAGGCTTGCGCGGTAGTCCGGTTACGTATCTCCTACATAAGGCAAGATTGAAGTCTTTGTATGTAGAAACTCTATCATTTAAATTACTTATGGTAGTTAGACGTTGACATATTAATGGCACATAAAGTTAAAATAAGTACCTAACTAGCTACTTACTGTTTCTTTGCATGTTTCTTTGTTTTTTCTTTGTATAAAAAGAACACTCTAGTTGAAATTAAATTGATTTGTTGTTATTTAAAGATAAGCAATTATAAACCTTAAGCGTTTGCTTGAGGCTCTTATCCGTCCAATGTATAGACTACAGTCGGATCATTTTGGAATGTGGTCTTTCGTACTATGACAGATGAATCCGAATCCAAATATAATTAACTAAATAAAAACTCAACTACCTATAATTAGTATCATTCTCCACAGATTCGCGAATAAATTAGTTCAATGACCCGACTAAGGAAAAAACTGAAAAGACCTAAAGTGCGTTTGTTCTCATTCGTCAAAGAGGTCTATTGGCAAGAACAAACATACGATTTAGTATGCAAAGGCGATGCAGTTTCGTGCTGCGGTCACTAGCGGTAAACGTTGGCAGCAAACAATTGCAAAACCCAAGGATCTTAATTTGCGTTGAGCTTTTATCCATTTCAATGCCATGCCCACCTAATTTCAAAAATATACTTCCAAGAACAATTGTAAAACTATAAATTCAAACATAAAACTCTCTCTACGATTTTATAGTTTTACGGCAAACACATCGAACCTTTGAACTTTGTACTAAATTTTTTGCATTGTACAATCAAGCTTATTCTCCACTCGACGTACCATTCAATAAACCTCATTAGATACAGAATATTACAAAGTTTCTTAGTGAGGTGTCACACATTATTGTTGAATATTATTGAATGTCTCTAGTACAATGTACCTACGTACTAACGTAACAGAGAAAACAATACAAAAACCTACAATATTGTATGAGGATTCGTCAGCTCCATCCATATACGAGTAGGTAATATTAAATGTCATTCGTTTAACTTTGAAATTAATCTTATACGTAATATTGACATTAGTACATGTATGTCACTTGTGTGAGTACGGCCAGTTTAGCTGAGAGGAAAGTTTAGGTGCTAGGCAAGCCCAAATATGTGTAGTACCTCTATATTCTAGGCATAAAGACCCTGAGGATGGGTATATGTCTAGGTCTCAGTTATAAGTAAATGATTGGTCTCCTTTTTGCCACGTTTTACGCAAACAACACAGACTGTAACCTAATTTAACTGAAAGGCATTGATGGCAAAGCAATAGTTGTCTCGCAAAATGTCAAGAGTGAATTTGCAATATGTTAATAACTATATAGGCAGGTAATTGGTTGCATATTTTATTGGTTTATAAGTTAGCACGTTAGTATTAGGGTTTGGTCCCGGGAAATACCGGTACCGAAAGTACCGGGAAATCCCGGTTCTTTTCGTGGTTGTAAGAACCGGGATTTTGAAAATCAAATCCCGGTTCTTTCGGTACTTTCGGGAAAAATGCTTTACGTTCAAAATATTTCTAATTGTAGTGTATTGTTATTGCCTAAAGCCCAACTGTTTAAATAAAAAGTATTACCACTGACAAGAGGCTCAAAAACACGATGGGGCAGTCTAGCAAATGCTCTGGAGCTGGAGCGGTTTCTAAAACTTCTAACGTGTATAAAAAAACTCAGTCCTTTGCATCTATAGTAGATTATTTATACAGCGTCAGGAGGCAATCTTTGCCTACACTTAACGGGACACTGTTGAGATGGAATATGCTTGCCCAGCACCTAAACCACCCTCTCAGCTTAGCCGGCCATATCCACAGGAAAGACAATGTCAATACGTGTGGGGCTGACTAGCCGCGGGTTTCCTCACGATGTTTTCTTTCACCGTTTAAAGCTCGTGTTAAAGCGCATTTCAATACGAAAAGTCCATTGATGCACTGCTGAATTCGATCCCACGACCTCCGTAACGAAAGTCAAAGTACCAATCCACTTAGCCAACACGGTTTCTATAGAGAACGTATACTGTCGGAAACTACAATATTAGGATATTTGCAAAACCCTGAATTGTACCTACTTCTCTAATGCATAAAAAGAAGATTTGTGAAATGTGTAGAAAAACTGTGACGCTGCTACTCTTGCATTGTGTCGTTGCTAGGCGTACTCTTGAGTAGGTTAGGTAGGTACGCCTATTGAGACTGAATAATGCTATGCTAAAACTACACTGTTCTTTTTCTTATTTAAATTATCATTAAAATGTTGGGAAGTTGAATATTAAAACTTGTTTAATGCATAATTGCAATAAGAGTTTTGTTGATAGGTAGTCTTTTTAAAACACTCGCGATCATAATACATAATTTAAACTAGAAAACAGGATTTCATCGCGTTAAACACCTTTTTTATATTATTTCCCGACGTTTTGATTAAGTATTATGTTACAACGACCGTGGTCTCGGGCGAACTGGAGTATATAGGTAGGCTCCGACGAGAAGCAGCAGTTAGCATAACTACCCTCACCTCGACCTAACCACTGGATTAAGCTTCAAGATCCGAAGATTCTTACCAATAAACGAAGATTGAGTGAGGGTAGTGAAGCTAACTGCCGCTTCTCGTCGGAGCCTACCTACCAACATACAGTTTGCCCGAGACCACGGTTGTTGTAACACAATCGAAACGTCGGGAAATAATATAAAAAGGTATTTAACGCGATAAAACCCTGTTTTCTAATTTAAATTATATGATAGAAAGCTAAACTAAGACTGATTAGTAACTTAGGTTCCGTCTTTATTCTGTGACTTAGGTACCAAATCAGACCGATTTAGTGTCTATAAAACAAGAAATAAAACATTTTATTGATTATATTGAAATGTTTTTATATATGCCCTGTCATTTCATCCCTGTTTCTGTGACTTAGGTACCAAATCAGACCGATTTAGTGTCTATAAAACAAGAAATAAAACATTTTATTGATTATATTGAAATGTTTTTATATATCCCTGTCATTTCATCCCTGTCTTACTTTATGCTTTCATTAAACACTTTTAACTCTGCCATTTCATGAAGACTTAACTAAAGTACCGAAAGTACCGGGAATCCCGGTTCTTTAGCCAGAAAGTACCGAAAATCCCGGTTCTTTAAAAGAGCACCGGTTCTACAATCCCTAGTTAGTATGTAGATGTACCTACTTAGCTTCTAGAAACTATACTTAATAATAAGCTAATATTCTTATTTATAATAGATATTATTAACTAGGTACGTATAAATATTATGTTTCTGAGAATATTACAAAAAAATGTGAACTCACTGATAACCTGCATGTTTCAAAACTAACTTAAAAAGTAAAAAAATATTTTTATTTTTTGTAGTCACTTTACTCAAGTAATAAGTTGAATGATCATGTTCTACGTGTTTTAACAGACCGGATTAACTATTTTCGATAAAATTGTTTACGGTCGTTCTACGAAGTGGTATGAATCATAGGAATTCACAAATAGAAAAAGTGGAAAATAAAGTTCATGATTTCAAGTGTGTGAACCAACTTCTTGAGAAAGGCGTGTTTCACAAACAATTGAATCGTTTAGAAGAATACTTTTTAATTAATGTAAGTAGATACTTCCTCTTCCCGCTATTTAGTAGGTGTTACAAAGAATTAAGAGAGAAACAAAAAAAAAACGATTTTAAAAATAATACAATTTGGGTGTAACAAATTGAGAGCAATGCACACAAATAGAAACGTGTGTTCAAATAAAGAACGATTCTTAGTTTAAAATTTAAAAAGAAAACTGACGATTTCTTTTCAAAAGTTTGAAAAAAGAACATTAGCTGATTCAACAATAGATGCATCTGTGGATTCTGTAGAGGTTCACACGGCAATAAAATATTATGGTTTAAAATGTTTAAAGCCATTGGTGGTGATGGCTAAACTAACTCGCCTTTCGTTTTGCACATATAATTTTTTAATATCTTTTTCACACTTTGATGTAACTTTATAATATGAGACATGATTAAAAGACTATTTTTTACTCAAAACAAATCATAAAAAAAACAACGAACCTCCGCCAATAAAGTGTTAACTTCATTTACTTTAATTGTAAGAGTTTTTATAACGGGCACTTAAACCGGACCATTCCAGGAGATTTGTGTCAAAAGGCCCACAATTTTCGAAACAGGAAAATCAACCAATGCCCACTCTCGCTACATCTTCGTACTCTGTCCTACATACAAGTACATCGACCACATTTACACTGTAAACAGAAGACTAGCCGGCGGCATTGCGATTGTGGATAAAGCTTTTGATTGAAAACGAAGCAATTCTGCAAGCATTCTTCTGAAAGCATCGCATAAGTTATCAGTAATTTGGACTCTTATTACGAGTGCTGCTGGGTTTGGAAGGCATCCAGAGGGTAGCAATGAAATTCTTATATATAATGCTTCTATTAAGTGCTACGACGCACACGCACATGGAATGGTACACCGCAAGGGATGGTTGTGAAAGGCTAAATCTAAAAGGAAAAGATTAGGTAAGTTTGGAGTTTTTATTTAGGAGTAAACAGAAGTTAAAATCATGGTGCAATCTGAGTTCTGGATTTTAATCAGCTTGTCTGACTAATAATTCAGTTTTCTGCGCAAATTGTATCTACACATGCTCATTTCACTTACAACCAGTTTGTCGCCCGAACGCTTTGATTTATTTAACCAAATAATTATTTGTGACCACGTCGAAACTTATTTTATAGTTTCCGTTAGGTTTTGAATTGCGTAATGAGTTTCTAATTATTTTATTAATTATGTAGAAGAATGCGACTTTTTGTAATGGAACACTTTGAAAAAATATTTCTCCTAGTGATCGGGATCGTATGCAGTTTTTTTATTTCATTTGTTCGTTTTTTTTAACTTCATGTACGTACATAACTAATTTTTTATTTGTATACATAGTTACAATAAATATTTTTCTATTCTATTTGAATTATTTAGATAACTTCAATACAAAACGTTATCTTAGATGGCCAAAGCCAGTCTATCAAGTTAATGGCAAAACAATTTAGAATTCCTCGCGTTGTCCGACTCCACTCACTTGGGTTGAAGGTTACTGCTGGCCTACATCTTAGTAGAACAAATAGTAAAAACAATAAATGCACATACCTAATTGTAAAACAAGTATAAATGAGTTATGGTGTTTTAGCAATATGAAATGCTATTGGAAACACATGTTAGTCAAACCACAGCATAACAAATAGCAATGAATAAGTCGAACTATGGATAATACCTAAGGAATATTTGAAATCATTACAGATCAATTCTAATATCTACATAAGTAAACTTATTTTTTAATATAAAAGGTAATATTTCCCCACAATTTATAATAACATTCATATATTTAACATTATTAAATTCACAGAAGAGGTATGTACAAAATCTACATTCTCTCTGACGCCTCAGTTCGAAGCTATCACTTTACGTTTTACCCAATTAACTCAGGCTATAAAAGTATAACCAGCTCGGAAAGAAACTACTCAACTTGTATGCACGGATGCTTTAAGAAAATATTGATTAGGCACTTGATATTCGAGTACAGTTACAACTTTTTTATGATTTTAATTTTATACTCTTAACAGAAGAGAAAGTGAAGCCTATTTTCGTGTTGGTACAAATAGTAAATAAAATTTATCTTATGTTGTAGAAATATTCTAATTAAGCGATACAATTTGTTGTTGTAAATAATGAGCAATAGTCTAAATGTACCTGTATATGTCTTAGAGTAATATAGGCTGCTTTTAATGGTAATACGCGGTCGCTATGGGAAGTAAATCTGTGAAGTTAAGTGTACATGAAGATAAATAATGCGCTTAAGCAATAATAAGTTTTTGCGTGAAGTGATAGAGCAAAATAGAAAGATTTTCTCACTTTTTTGCTTATAACTTCTTAAATATTTGATTTAGGGCAAAAAGTTATAGAAACATATTTGTAGGCAAAACAATTTACTACAAATGATAGCTTGACAATTTTTTTGCAAGACGCATAGTTTCTGAGATATCGTGTTACAAGTATATTGCGAAATGTATTCTACTTCGCAAACCTTAGAATTTATTATTGAATACCTGTTGCATTGACATTTACAATAATCACATCGATCAAACAAATACCAAACGCCTTGATTGCAAATAAGTCATGTTTCTGTTTATCAAGTAGAATATATTACTTGAACAAATAACTCTTTATAATACTACGTGCTAAAGAATATTTCAAATTATTCCTACCCGGTGTACCTATTTATCCACATTCATTCATTTCGCATCATGTCCAACCAAATCAAACTTGTCCTCCATAAATCGATTTAATTTTTTTCCGAATTCTGTCATAAAGTAAGTGTGTTAAGTAGACATCCTCTCAGCCCTGGGACGCCCACTGCTAAACACAGGTCTCTCGCACATCTATATGTTCAGTTGTTTGTTTTAGAAGCGGGCTTCCTCCATCTTGAACCTACCTGGCCTCAATCAAATTTTCCTGATAGAGAACATTCTAAGCAGAGTGCTTGTTATGTCACCTATAAATTTTTAATCAACAAAATATTATAAAGACTATAATAATCCAAGAAAATTGATAATAAAATTATAAAACCATAAAACCTGTGTCTGACATTTGATTATAAGCAATAAATAGTCGCCCACGCGTGAACTTTGACAAAGGTGATTTCCAACGAGATACTGACGTCACTTACTACTTATCGAAGTTCACTGCCATAGGGCTCTTGTGAAATATTGTTTTAGGCTACATTTTCATTTATTCACAATCCTACGCAAAATGGTAATTGATTGATAATCTTTCACCCACAGCAGACATTTTAACTTTCGGCTGTTGACAAGAAAGTTAATCTTAATCTATACCTACTTCCCAGAATTTCATAAAAGTAAGATCTTACTTAAGTCATTTCAATATCATAGATACTGGGTATTACGTCAATGCATAGCTAGGTACGCTAGGTACGAAAAGCAACTCTACGTCAATGAATAAAAAATGAGTTTTATTAATTTTAGTTAGCTAAAGAACAAATGAATCATCAGTAATGTGAACCTATCAGGACTGTAGGACATCAGACGCGTCTTGTTCCATCACGGAACTTTTCAAAGAAACTGACACTACATGGAAAAATCGCAATGATGTCATAATGTAAAAGTTTCAATTTACGCGTCTCTGCTTCTTGTGACCGGCCGTTTAGCTCACAGTGTCCGTGCGAGACATTTTCTATTGTTACGTTGTTATTTGACACATGGTCACGGTCGGGTTGTGTGATTGTGCGACAATATTTTACGATTACGTGTTTGAAGTTTTTTCACACATGCTCAGTTATTTACTGTGAATTTTATAATGAAATCCAACAGTTATAAGTGACGGAAAACATTTTATAATCTCTCTATTTGCTCGGTAGTAATTCAAACAGTTACACGTATTAAAGATAACATAAAGATTATTAGTCAGGTTAATTGTTACGTTACATTCACGAACATTTTCTATTATTCTAGAAATAGACATTTATAGCGAAAATTTAGACTGATATTTTAGTTTTTTAGGTAAAAGGTTCTTCTTCTTTCGTATGAGCAAGTGGCCAACTCTGGTGACGGAGTTTTTAGGCCGCCTAAAGGCCTCCGTCATGGCTTAACGACTTTTAAAAGCCGGGACTGACAATTTAACGTGCCCTCCGAAGCACGGAAGCGCTCAGTTGATAATGCCACTTGCGGTCACCCATCCAAGTTGTGACCGCTCAGAGCTTTGCTTAACTTCGATGATCTATCAAGACCGTCTTAGCAAACTTCGCCACGAGCGCTTAGGTAAAAGGTAAAAAGTGTTAAGTTGACGTCTGATAGAGGAAAACGTAAAAAAAAAATTATTCAATGATATATAGTGGAAGAAAAAAAGAGACAAGTTTTAAGTCTAAGTCGCCCGTTCGTAGCCGCACCTTAATTTCTTAGAGCGGTTTCAGATTAGCGTTTTATACGCGCGTATAAGCACGTATAGGCGCGCCTTTTGGCCCACGCGCAACTCGTACGAGCGTTGACGCGCTTCTAAGCTCGTCAGAACTGACACGACACCACCCCGGTTCGACCGAACACGCCGAAATATGCCCGTTTACGCGAGTATGGTTTTTAGAAGCGCGTAATGTAGCGCGCGTATAAGCGCGTATGCTGAATCGACCGTATACGCGCAAAAAAATACGCTAGTCTGAAACCGCTCTTAAGTAGAAGGTAAGGGTAGCGGGGGCGAGTTGGCGCCTAGGTCTACTTTGTCAACGATCGTGGGCGATGACGCACACGCTGGCGACATCATGCTTTGTCTATAGAAGGGCCTTTAGTAGCTGATACCATGTAATTGTTTTCTGAATTGAAACAATTATATCTCTTATTTTAGATAGAAGTGTGATTTTTTTAAACCGAATAGGGACTTATGTACTAAACGTTTCATTTCAAACCAACTAACGAACGTCTGAATTACATACTCGTATTATATTTTAATCTACCGGCAAGGTACCACGGTGCAGGTCGAGTGGGCATTGAAAGCACTAAAAGACACAAACATAAAGACCACACCTATATAAATATAAATGTATTTATATAGGTACATACCTATACTGACCAAGTATGTTAGACAATTAATGTAACCAAATAAAAAACCGCAAATATCTGCATATCAAAGAGTAAAAAATACACACATCAGTTAGTAAAATTTATTCAACTTGATATTCTTACTCATAATGTGAGATTAAGAAAATCAATTAATAATAGATTTTTGAATAATCTGACAGGCGTAAAGTTAATCTGATAGGCGCCGATGTAGCTTACCACAATGTGGGCAGAGACCTTGGGGACCGAAGTAGGAGTTGTTTTAAGATTGTTTCCTGTAATTGCTTTAACTTTTACAGATCAAGTAACGAGTAACAATTTGAGATGAATGACATCATTGCTTTCAAATCGTATAATTTTGTTTTATAATTTAACAATGCAAACTCTATCACTTTTTAATAGTTTGGAAATACTAATCTAATTTACAAAGGACAATGCAAATTGGCTATTTTAGTTTATCGAACTTTTCGTTAATCCCTTAAATTTTTACTCTTGTTTTTACGCTCAAAAACCACAGTTTGTCGGTTGATTTCATTTAAAGTATGAGTTGTCATTATGATATTTACATGCTATTTTGCAAATTCTTGGTTTCAATCAATTAAAACTGAGAATTTTACCGGATCAGCAAAATGTTGCATCGAAGGATAACACAAAACATGGAAAGCAAAACACGACTATTGAAGCACCTGACACCACAATACACAGGATGCAACGTACAAGTACGCGGACTGAAAACATTAGTATTTGCTATAACATCTCATACTGCATTGTTTGAAAACAGCATATGAAAACAATACCATGTACGCTCATACTATGTTTCCTGGGATCTAGTTTATGGGATAATTCCAAAATTCGATTGAAATATACGGTTCCCTTTTGTGTGAGCTACTTATGGTGTTACCTATTTATGGTGAAATCACCAGAATGTAAGACGAAGTAATCCTTTCGGTTCTTTTTTTATAGAGGTAGTCATGTTCACATTATTTCTTTCGTTTGATTGACACCGATTTTTGACAAACATGCCAAACATAACTAAAAATAACATTCGCGCGTGAAACCATTCATGAGTTTAAACATTATTAACTTTATAATGAGTATAACGGGAATTACTCACGTAAAAATATTGTCGATTTATAATGTCTAGTACAACTCACGATAGTTTTGAAAGTGAAATTATTAACTTTTTTTTTTTCCCAATCGATAAAATTATCTAGTGAATCGCACTTATCTTTAACGTATTTCTAACGATGTTTTATCATAAAATAGTTTTTTCTCAGCTGATAAAATCTGTAACTTTGTTCAAAATGCTATTGCCATAGACTGAGCCTCAGTGCAATGTAACGCCGGCTTAGTTCCACTTCAACTTGCGGCTCCCACAATTGCTTTCATAATATTTCATGCTAGTTATAGTTGGTTTAGCGAACGCCGCTCTAGATTAAATAATTCTTTGAAAAAATCTTTTCTTTGATGGATATTACACAGTTTAGCATTTACACATAAGTAAACAAATTTTCGCACGAAGCAAACTTAAAACAAAGTAAGTTTAAGTAAGTTCGTATGAGCTAGAGTATACCTATTATTCGTATGAGTTTTAAATCGTATAAAAGTCTCCGTCTTAGAAGGAATCTTTATATTGTAAAACAAAGAGCAGCTATCGTCGGATTCATAGACTAAAGGTTAAGTTCTTACAAAGACTTTCGACTAATCTCATCTATAAACAGGCCAAGAGCTACCAAAATAGATCTACTGACGTCACAAATGAAGCACGACCTTACTTTGAGTTTGAAACAATGCGATAGTATAATAAATGCCCTTTCTAAATCTCAAACTTGAGTAGCGAGTGCAAAAGAGTGGGCACGTAGCAAATAATGTATTTGGGCATAACTCTGACTTCCTTAGACATCTTCAGGGAAGATCTTAAAAAATATCTACCTTTTTATATTTAGTTTCCTTGAAAAATAAATAAATATCCGTGAACATTCCACACAGAGTCATCTAGTCCTAAGCTAAAAATTTTTTACTTGTGTTATGGTAACCAGATGACTGTGAAACTACATATTTAATTTTTTATAAATACATCAGTATTATACAGAAAACACTCAGACTCTAGACAAATATTTGCAGATCGTACTAAAATTTGTCCCTCAGCGGGGATCGAACTGACAACGTAACCATTGCGTCTACCCTCCGCGCCACAGAGGTCGTACGTGAAAAAAAAAACAAAGAAACGCTACCGCGATCGGGTAGGTAAAAACGCTGTCTGATACGATTCAAAAGTCATTGATATCCTTTACGCCCTAGGCACGGTATGGTCGTGAAACCGCTGATTGGCCATACATTTGATACGTCCACGGAGTAGATCACGCGAGCGTGCCTTGATCCTCGCTCGTGATTGGACAAGCTTGGTAGTGGCGAAGAGAAAATCTTTTTAATAACACTTCCTGATGACTTTGTTTTCAGATTTCCACTATCGTCTTTCACAGCTTGCTGTAATCCACGTCGCTTTTATCACTTCATGTTCTTTAAGCATGATGTCATTCGTGCACCCAGTAGGTTGTCTCTTTAACAAGACTGTGTAAGTTGGTACTCCTGATTTAGTTCGATTTAAGAAAAGACATAAGTAAGATTATTAACATTTTTTGAGATTATTATAGAAACCAAAAAAACTTTATGTGGGTCATTTAAGCATTCAAATAATGTTTCTCATTAGCATGTGTAACATTATTATGTGTTACCTGACATTCACCTTTCGGTATTTTTCTACAACTTATTTTATGGATATGGATAGTGCATCTATATTTCTATTGTCCACTTTTGTGTACGACCATACACAGCACACAGTACTACGTGTTGTATACTTGCGCACGCGCAGCTGCAGAACCGGTCTCGGCTTCTCGTTTACACCGCTCCAGGGATGGAGCCAGGAGGCTGTGTTTTGGTACAACCTTTGTTCGGGAAAATAGGTCAATTCGAATAATTGTTTGAACATAAACTTATGTTTTGTTTACGAAAATGGGACAAATTTTAAGAGCTTTTCGTGTTATAAGTACCTCAGATAAAGCTTCTTACATAACTTTATAAAAATTTGTATTGAATA
Source organism: Xanthorhoe spadicearia (assembly GCA_947086425.1). Taxonomy (NCBI): domain Eukaryota; kingdom Metazoa; phylum Arthropoda; class Insecta; order Lepidoptera; family Geometridae; genus Xanthorhoe; species Xanthorhoe spadicearia. Next base: position 7,627,134 of record OX352204.1, on the reverse strand, counting down.
CTGAATATTAGTAACTAATCTCAAGTTCAAAAAACAAAGGAAATTAAAGAAATGAAATGCGACTGCAAACAAATTTTAGTTTGAGAACAATTAAAGATCAATTTTATGTTTAATACAAACCTTACACAAGCACAACTTGTAAAGCTTAAGAATGAATCACATACATGCGAAAAAGTAACTGAAGTTTATGTTAAAAACTGACTACGTCCCCCATACTGCCATGTCATACTACGTATACGTAATCCTATCCATGGGATTGGACTTGGTTGGACCCATAAGATCTGTCCTATTCCGTAGGCGTGATGGTTTATTAATCGTGGGTATTATAGTAAATGGGAGCCATAATGTTCAGCTTACAACACGTAAAGGTTAAATGGTACTACGATATTTACTTTACTTTTGAAGAATTGACAAATTAAAATACTTATTTTCAACAGTATAACTGCAATAGTGAGGTAAAACACGATTTTTTATAACATGGAATAACATATATGCTATTTTTCACCACGCGAGCGAAACCACGGGCGGAAGTTGTTATTTTATATTCTTGTTATGAGCTTTTACCGGAAATAGCAGAGCTTTATAATTGTTTTGAATCACAAAAACGAATGGTTTTATATTAATCATGCAGAGAAGTGTTTTAAAAGTAAGGGTATTGTAACAATAATTTATTTAATACCTATGCAAAGTATGAAGTAATTGCTGGTCCAATTTCCATGCGGTTGAGGCACGTAGCAGCGTGACACAGTTCTGAGAAACGTGCCTAGATCAATCAGTCTACTCGAGAAATAAATATTAACAACTTCTGTATGTTCACTTTGTTGGCTAGTGTCTTACCTAGGTCACGACATCCAGTGTGTATGAAAAAGCTAGGTAATGCATTGTTGCTTGATTCTTTTTTGTGTGCAACTTTGTAAAACGTTTCTGTGATCCTTGAGGTCCTACTGAATAAAATATGATTTTGCATGTTGATTTGTGTTATGTAAACTTTGTTTTTTGACTAAATCCATATACTTACCTAAAAAACCTATAGCCTATAGTAGTACCTATAGACTCTATACTATTATAGAGTCTTACTATTATAGTACTAGGTAGGTACTTACATTATCATTTTCCAAGAAACTACAGTTGTGTTCAATTTATACTTACGCACGCACGATACTATTACACGCATTTTTTTGCGTTTGTTATAAACATCAAAATGCTTGTAGTATGTATCAAGTAATTTGTTGAATTTCAGACAGATAAAACAACATTATTGCGTGAAATCTTTGTGTTTAGAAATTAGTTTCTCTTAAATCTTTGTCATGAATAAACAATCTCTAATTATCTTTCAAAACAATTCAAACAAAATATTAAACTAGACACCGTTACAAGAAAGTGGCTGAGCCAAAGTAAAAGTTTTAATTATTTGATATCCGAGCAGATAAATCGCAGTGCATTGTTATTTGTAATACCACGATTAATCTGTAGTGATAGTCACTTGTTTATTATTATTCCTATAAGTCATCTTAATTCACATTTATAAAGAAGTACGAACTTAGTTTGCTTAACTAACAAGACAAAAATCATGCAAACTTTTTCATGGTAAAAAGCTACAGAAAGCATTACACGCTCTAGTACTTCCCCTTTCAACAACTCAATAAAGATGAAACGAAAAGTAAAAACCTGAAAAAAAGTTAAGTAAAACGGTTGAATGCTTACAATGGTAACAATTTAGTTGCACCTTTGACTCACTTCAAGGCTGATTTCCGCGCTTTTCTTCCGTAAAGTAAATATTTGACAAAATTGAAAGTAAGTTGCGGTTTATTTTTTGAAATCTAACTATTTATAAATTAGAGCGGATGTAAACTGGCTACTAAATTTGATAGGTAGTGAGCCTAGGCAGTCTGCCCAAGCACTTTCCAATAAAGTTTAGAAAACACCTTAGAAATGAGACAAATGAGAGAGGATTTCAAGTTAATTGCCACTCATATTATTACGCATGCAATCAAGCAAAGTTCTTATTACATTGACTGACGTTAATACAGACGAATGTATTGAACACTAGTAAAAACAAATGACCACGCGAGCTTGGCGCCACAACAACTCTCGACCAATCACAGCAGAGGCCAAAAGTTCTACGAACTCGCGCAACTTTATTATTGGTTGAAAAGCGCGCCAACACAGACCGGTTTGAAAATAGAAGCTTAAGCAGCACGCGCGCCATCTTTAATGTTGACATCGAATTACTTCGAAAGCTGTGAAACGGTGGGCGAAAGGTACTTGAAACGTTTTGGTTGCTTATTAAAAATGAAGACAGAGTGAGTTTACAATGAGGCGTTTATAATTTCTGATGTTTTTATTTATAGTTGACAGCCATTAAAGTCCTTCCACTTACTGATTTATCGAATAGCCTGTCGATGGAATAGACAAAGGGCCATAAACCTAGACCTGTTATGGCTTATCTATACAACTATAGCCGCTAGCTGAGTTGCTAGTCTGGATAGCTAAATCACGATTCTGGCGCCAATCCTATGGAACCGGTCTAGTCTTAGATTAACCTTAAAGAACTCTAGTCTATGGCTATATTTCATGGCTATTTTAAGACAACGCGTTCCGAGAAATTGCCTATCTAAAAAAGATTTTCATACAAATGAGTTTAGTTATAGAACTCAGTAGGAACTTGGAAGTTCTGCGAAGGTAGTGGGTTTGAATCCAAAACAGGACTGCGGGGGTGTTTTGAGCATACTTTTTTCAAAAAGACTGAGAAAGTATCTAGCATACAACTGACGCATGCTATTTTGAATCTTCCACAGTCTGACTTCACTGCAGCTTCCATCCACCACTATCCTGCGCTAGTCCGATCCATCGTTAATATTTGCATGCAGCTTCACGGAAGTTTCGCGTGCGCAAAATGCTCTGTTCGAAGATGAATCTTCACGATTTATATAAGGTTCATCCTCTTTCCCATTGAGCTTCATTTTAAATGTTAGTAGCGACCGCGACGTGTCGAAAGCTCGGGTTTAGTCTGAACAGCGCTATTGTTCACAAAGGTCACGTTTTGAGCGTGCGACGGCCGAGGTCATGTAGTCTTTCTCTTTGTTACCACGATATAACCCTTAGACAAATATTTCTGACTAAAAATCAAATAAAACTAGATAAAGCACTCGGTCTTACTCGCGACGCGAACCTATGCGGAATAAATCTGCCGCACTATTGATATACCTAAGCAGTAAGTCAGTCCTTTGGAATCAGCTCAACGAACTCTACAATTTAGTCTGGATTCTAAATGTTTGCTAAAAATTACGTATACTGCTGGTCCTAGGCGAGGTCCTTTGCGAGGCTTATACTCACAGACACGCGGGAAATCTGTCGATCTTTAGGATTCTATTTGTGATAAGTTTTATTCCTATTTAGTATTAGGTAGCATTCTGACGTATGTTGCAATTCTTAACCGATTTTATAGATCAAAATGTTAAAAGACAGTTATAATGTTAAATGATGATTTAGGCACCAACTCCCAACACGTAGGTCCATATTCATGAACCTTCATAGTTAAATTGAAAAACTTTAAACAGTAGAAGAATATAAATTTCATCTAAGTTTCAGCGGGTTCGTTTGTAACATCGCTAAGTTGATGTACAAAACTTGTCTAGAACTAAGCCATCGAACCGTAGCTGCGTAGTCCCGTTTCGGCTATGATTTTATCTACAGCCTAAACAACACACAACTATTACTTTTACTCTTTCAAAGCTTCGAGTTTGCGTAACTATTTTGAAACTGTACAAGATACACAAAGATGGTTACGAAATCGGTAAACAAGGTACACTTTCTTTTGAACCCGTTATCTCTAATGTTATCGTAGTTGTATGTCAAAGTTACTCTACTAACTATTCGCTATAATAACTACAATACGTTAGTATTCTAGTAATACAGCTAATATATTAAAGAGAAGCTTACCTTGAGGGCGCAAAAGATGCAGGAGGGACCGAGACAGGCATGGCCGGTGAGTTCGCGGAAGCTCCGACGGAAGATGTCCAGATGCCACAAAACCTGAGGAACAAACAATAGAATTATTCGTAATAGAAATAAGCATAAAAGAAGCACCAGATTGGTTGATGAGGATTCGGAGTAGAATCCCAATTTTTCAAACTAGCCTTGATGAAAGTAGTTTAACATAAAAATGTTTATTGAATACGCTTAGATACCGAACAATAAGAATTATTATTTACATTAAAGAAGCCTATAATAGCGAAGAGGTGAAGGTATGTGGTAAGATATGTGAGGAGACCGTTAGTATATTTAACATTTTTAGTATATTTGACTTTTTTCTGAACGTTTTGTAGTATAAAACTAAACTCAAGTCCAAATATTTTTCTTTCAGTCAGACTTTGTTTAGAGTTGGACAATAATATGAAATTAATTAATAGCCAATCAAATAGCAACAATATTATTTTCAGCCTGCAATTTTTTGCTATGAGTAGAGTAGTTGGTTATACCTACTTATACTCGTAGGACAGATGTTGATGCAGGTGTTAAATTAAAAGCGAATTAATAAGTTTTTACATGTTGATTATTAGATTAAGAATAATAAACAATCATACAAATTATTTAACACCTTACGTTAAAAAATAGAATATACTTAATCATACAATAAAAAAAAATGATAATCTAAATATAAATAGAGACCTTTGCCCAGCAGTGGGACGAAATAGGTTAAAAAAAAAAAAAAAACTAAATAAGGTAGGTGTGTTTTCCCGCCATTAGACATGTATAGACATACCCCTATAACCAGTTGACGCCCTGCCATACCGATGTATTTGGAACTAGTTTTTTTAATGCAAGTCGAAAACCCCTCATTAATTATTGCTATTATTTACACACATATTTTTTTTAAAAAAAGGTCGCTATAAACCTTTTTTTAACAGTGTGTGTTTATTCTACCAACGAAAATAACACATGACGCCAAGTTGTTGACAATAGTATGACCACAGGTTAGTAGAAATAAACCGCAAGCTTAAGTTTCTGTCAAACTCTGTTTTGTGAGACCACATGGTCTTAAGAACTTCAACGTGGCACGGGAGCGTCAGGTGTGTGACATGTGACGTTGCAAAAAATCGACTACGTTCTTAATAGGACGCATAATATGAGGGAGCGGGTATCAGGTGCTAACACGTGTTTGCCTTCAAGTCAATCAATTAATATATTAACCAAATTGTGCTTTATTCCTAGACAGGTGATATGGACTTTGAAAAGCTCTAGATTATGAGAGAGCTTGTATAAAAGGACTGAAATATGGATTCAAATGATAAGAACTGATACGAAAAGGATATGATGATGTTTTAATTAGCAGACACTGTATACCCACGACAGTTTGGCAAAATCGTTGCTGAATTTAAAACAGATATAAATCCAATTTAAATTGAGAAGGCGGATTTTATATGTTTTAATATGGTTTTAATCTACAACGCCAACACGTTTCCTGTCGCATTCGCCCACACAAATGACTATTCTTACTTTTCACGGATCTACTTTTATACAGTAAGCCGTAAAAAATAACGAACATTATTAAGTTCTAAAAACTTGAGTAATTTTAGAAGTAAGTATGTAGGAAGACTTAATTAAATCGTGACTGACTGAAGCTAATCAGTAAGATATATTTATATTCCCAGATAAAAATAACACAAATACTACTTACCTTTATGCAAAATTTAAATAAAATTGCAATACGTAAGCTCATTACTCCGTTTCCAATAATAGTGTAAGGTGGGTAAGGCTTAAAATGAATGGCAAAATGATAAAAATAAATTACGTAGGTACATTGTCCATATAAGGAACACACAGACTTGTTTACTAGGCTAGCAACATTGTTACTGTGTAATTATAACGCATCTTTACATACGAGTCGAAATACATAGCCATAAATATCGAAACTTCACCTGTTGCCAGTTTTTCGCGATTGTTTCGAAGCAGGTGGAGGCGACCAGTTTGAGACAGATGCATTCGATCCGAATACTAAAGGATTGTTATGCATCTGAGTTTTAAGTTTTCGTCCTCTGTTTAACCCTTGCGAACTTGACTGGGAAATGTCAAGGTGAGTATGCTAATAATGCTTTGATGCATCGCTTCCTCCGTTGAGTAGTTCATGATATCAAATATTGTTGATTTCTCACGCTGCTGACACCATATTCAATAATAGTAATAGACTTTAATTAATTTTCCGATTGAAATGTACACCTGTATGTACCTACCAATTTCTAGTACTTAACAAAAAACATAAGAGAAAAAATTATCTGTACCTAAATCAACATTTTATGCTGTTAATGGGAAGATTAAGCAGATATTAAGATAATGAGGATGTAGGGTACTCAAACTGACATCCTATTTTGACGGAACCACAAAAAGTGTCAAGGCGGAAGAACAGATGCGCGCGCGCATTCTGCGCAAAGGGCAGATGAGTGGCACTACCTTACCACTAGACATACAAGTAATTCAAGCTGTATATTTATGGACTTAAGGTCGTTATTCTAACAGACAGGTTGTTAGTAGAATCTGCACGTATGAATGCAGGTAGCAGAATGCTGATTTTTCTAAGTCACGTAACTGGAGTACTGTTAAGCTATTCAGCTCAACTAAAACTAGTCTTGGGTAATCTAGTCAAAGGCATGTTATTATTCTACTGGTGCTCTAGAGGATTGACAGTTACATGCATTTTGCAAAAAACAGCGCTACTATTTTACGATCTATTTATTTACGGAAAAATTGACTTTATAAATCGACGTTGAAATAACAAAGTGGGGAATACACCTGCATTTGTGCTTGCCACTTAATGCTCGGAGATGAGTAGATAATTTGTGCCAATTCACAGGTGCTGTGCTGCACGTGCTCAAGTAAATTATCCATTCGAACGTTATCTCTGACAAAAAATTACTTTACTACTAAATTATTTTTGAACTACAGATAATAAGTAATTGCCTCTCGCAATAAATCTATCGAAAAGCATAATAAGGACCACTGTTAACTGAAAATAAATACACGAAGATTTCTTTCTACTTAGTTGTACCCGTTAAAACCATAGACAACTAAATGTGTATTCTTTCTTAACTGTAAAAAAAAATGGTATGCCCAGCTTTTTATCAATTTCTTCAGAATTGGAACATTTTGTAAATTCAAAAGCTCACAAAAGTCCCTATTCAAATAAGGCTTCTAAGGTTGTGTTCACACTGAGTACGTTGTGAACTTGTGATCAGGCATCGCTAACAGACAGTCTCTACAACCTATCTATCTCTGGTTTATTTTAATATGGGTAAATATTAGACATTACTTCAATACAAAATGTGTCTCATATCTTCCTGCTAGTAAGCAAAACCAAAGATAGGTTGAGACTGGTCGTAAGTGATATACTGAGTCTGTGTGCACAACCCACATTTGGAGGGCTCGTGACAAACAGATAGTATGTCTCGCTAATGGATGGGAGATAAACTATTTCGAAACAAGACGTTTTCTGGAACAACGGACTTTTATCAACGTCGTAAATGATAAGACTTTTGGCCATCAGGTTATATTTAGTGGCTCGCGTCAGTTTGTTTGGATGTGTATTGTCCTTTTACGGAAATGTATGGGATCGACGATCCCCAATGGTGACAACGATGAGCGAATTCGCTTTTCTTAAATTGATTGACCAGCTATTTCAAATGTACGATACACCTTAGGTAAAAATACAGCAGAATGGCTGCTGGTCTGTTATGGCAAAAGAAAAGAATAAACAAATAAACATACAGTTACAAATCAGTTTTGTATTTTATTGATCAAATCAGTTAATCAACTTTCAGTATTATCGTGCTCACTAAAAATAGAAGCTTCAATTTACAACATAGATACTAAACTATCCACTATTAGCGTAGGTAACGAGTTGAACATAACGGTACGTAGGCGTGCCGTCTGCGACTTACGTACCACAGTACTAGGTGAGCAAACTGGTATACTTTTTGCTATAAAAGTTAATATCCTATATGGATTTATTGACTGCCAATAACCTGAACATGAGAGAGGTTTGGCTAACTTGGTGTTATTCCTAACACGTTACATTGAACGCTCTGATGAAAATTGTTTTTATGAAATAAGTATCAGATTTAAGTCAACTATTTCGAAAACATGACATAACCAGTTATCTTAGAATACCTAAGTGTGATTTTTTTATAAAAGAGTGTCTGAATGCTACACACCAAACTCATTTAAGTAGGTAATACTACTCACATAAAAGTCCATGCTGAGTTAAAACACGGTTAAAAGGTTCAACAACTTTGTAGCTAAAGTGAGGTATAATAAAGTTCAATCGACCATAACAAATGAAGGCACCATATTTAACATTTACACCTGTTATGAACCAGCAATAAATCTATGTTTATGAGTTGAAAGTATGTACTTAGTGCTAAACGATCCTCAAAGAATATGTAATGCAGAAAGTTTACACATTTTTATGCTGGAAGAATCGCCCGAAGGTGTCAGTGATGTGAAAACTTGCACATATGAATTACGTATATTTGTGGAAAATTTAATTAAATAAAATGTTAAAATGCATTTTTCTTAGAGTTCTATAATTTGTTTAACTTTATTTAACATTCAAGTAGCTCATAAGTAAGTTGCATGGGTTTATAATTCAAGTACCTACATTTTTTAAGTGTTTACAATTAGGTACACGTTTTAAAAAAGGCCTAATTTTCTAAACAAATTACCACAGAAATCAAAGAGACTTTTCCGGTTAGAAGCACATCACTAGAATATAGGGAGGGCAGTGATGCATCTAATGTATTGAATTTATAATGTAGACTATGTAGAGTAAAAAGTACGATTTGACGGGCAGTGCGCGGCGTGGGAAGTGGCAAGCTCACACGATTTATTACGAACACTAATCGGAATATAATCTGTGTAGTGTTATGGAACTGAGAGCAAATACTGGTTAAACTGTTTGTTTTTGCCTAAGGCCTTGAAGTAACGTGACATTTACGAAAACGACCCAAGAAAGCTTTGGCACAGTAAATGCGAGTAGGTCGCTCTGGTGACAAACGATCTTTTTAGAAAGAATACAGGCCCTACTCATGGCTTAATGACTCTAAAGTCTGGACAGACAATTAAACATGGCCTTAGAAATACAAAAACGTTCATTGTTATTGCCACTTATGAGTCTTTGTCAAGTAGGTACTTGACACAGACCAAGGTAGGCTTTAGCAAAGCACGCTTAATAAATGCCATAATTAAAAACTATAACAATACAACGATGAAAATAAAGCCATTTCTTTATAAATCAGGATTTGTTACGTATAAACAACGGAAGGCAAGTTCCTTTTTACGTAAACTGAGAAAAATGTTCATAACACAGTGTAAAATGATTGCGTGCTGTCAATGCACGATACTGAGCGGAAATAAATTTGAATCGGAATATAGCGCACTTCCCTCCGGAAGCCACTTACCTACATTTTGATTTTACATCAAATTATCGCTTAATATCGTTATGCACTTTCGGACACTAAAATTATGTTAACACAATGCATCAGAAAATAATTGCATCGCAACCTTTTAAGAGGAAACAAAGTTACAAATAGGTACCTACGCAATTATGTAATGAAAGTACAACTTTCAATAAGCAATTAGAACAATATAATTTTGTTTTAATCACGTAAATGCCGGAATCCATTCGTAAACTATTTTAATTGATCAGTTAAGAATGAGTAGGCATTTGAAGATTGCTGATTAGATATTGTGCTTAGTCATGTATACCTGCAATCAGATCAGACTCTAGCTGCCCAGAATAATTTATAGTATCACGTTCATAATGTAGCCATGTACCCTAGCTAATTTGTAGGCAATTAGGAAAGAAACAAGTGTGGCATGACGCTTCTGTCACGGTTGTATGCTCTTTGACTTTGTTTTAGAAGTATTCTGAATTTGAATTTTCAGTAGTGCCAACAGCATTTGCACAAATGAGAACTCCGTTTGAGCAAGAACTTTATGATGGTGCAGTAAAGTATAAATTCATTTGTTTTTGACCTAGTTATCTAAAATGTAGAGCAACACAGGTAGAATCACGTACATCTAGCGAAAATGAGGTCACGGCCAAACCATTTCTAATGTTTTATCGACGCAATTTTGTCTACAAAAGTTATATAAAAAAAAACATCTATTTGTGAAAAAATAAATAGGAAGTATTCATTGATGGAACACTTGCTCCGTTTTCAACGTTCACAACAACCGGTTTAGTACCTACAATTACAGAAATTACATATTTAAGAGTTATTATTTATGTTAATTGCCAATCTGTGCAACTTTATTCATATTATTTTACTGAGAAATGTAAGTGTCCCGCAAATTATAGGTTGAGATACCTTATAACATTTAACATTTTGGTTTTTCCGGGAACAAGAAACAAAAGATTCAATTGTATGAAATACACTTGAAAACTAATTTATGAAATTATCTTCCTACACTTAACTGTATAGAATTGAGTTTGAAACTTTAAATTAAGAGTCTCCATTGCAATTTTTATCGATTAGTCATTAAATCAGGAAGTTTATAATAGAGCCCTTAAAATAGAAAAAGTTTTTCGTAACAAAATATTTCCGGAAATCTTTTGGGAAGATTTAAAAATTTTATTTAAAAAGCTTTTCTTACTTGTTACAACGATTAAATTGGTAATACACAAATATAAATCTCAAACACAGAAACATAAAGCCTTTTTTTCAATGGCAACGAATCAAGAGAATGAACGCAAACCGGTCAGCGAATTCAGCTTGTGCCAGATTTCTGAGAACACATCGGAGTCAATTTACTTTTTATACATCAGAATTATCCTATCTATACATTATTCACGTATTAGAAGGTAGATTATTATAGTTTTTTGGTTTATTGCAAATTGCTGCTCAATCAAATAATCATTTACAAATTCAGATAGATAAACCTCCGTCTAACCTAGACTTCATCAGAGTTTTAAGTTAACTGTAATGTTGTTTGTTAGTAGATACATGTATTTATTAATAAAAAAGGTACACGATATAGGCAACATAAGATTTTTTAGGCAGATAAGTTACAGCAGAAAACTAAGTTGTCCATTCAAACCGTTATTATCACAGTCGGTTTGCCCTATTAATTTATTTTGACAATATTCTAACGGCATAATATATCTTCGTAAATTTAAAGTAAAACAGTTCATTCATGCATCATTAGGACCTACTGGCCGCAACATGCAAGACCCTAAAGTTGTCAGTGCAATCCCCCATCAAAAAGAGGCACATAACGATGCATCCCTTTTTAAAAGGGGAGATCGTCCATCCGTGCAGTGGCCACTACCTGTAGATATGTACCTGTATACAAAATCCCAGTCTATAATTTGTTCGGCTATAAACAAAACGAATAAGTATTTTGTCCCTTTTCCGCGTAAACAAAAACACGCTACGATTGTTGCCGTCTCGCTCTAGAGCGCGTTGATGTCTTTTCTTCCCGCGTGCAGCGGCGTAGCAGAACCGTAGACCGGTGTAGTAAATGTGAGGCGCAGACAATTTACTATAGGAATTTTGTGTATAGTAAATGTAATGAAACAATCTGCTGATTCATACAAAAAATTGAATGAAACATAGTACAGGTATTATGATGATATTATAATAGTTAGGAAACTAGTCAGTTTTTATATCGTAGGTTACTTACATTATAAGCAATATGCAAAGCTAATAGACCAAAATTAATAAGAAATTCCCAATCACTACCTTACATGTTGATGGCTGATCAAATCAACACAACTATAAGAAATTGTCTGCAGTTTTATGATATACTGTGTAAGATGCATTCGTTTTAAATTGGAGGCACGAAGGCTCTCGGGGAAGCAGGAGAGGGATCGAGATACACGATCGTCAAACCGGCTCTGGAATATATTTATAAAGGTTTTCGGAGGGAATATCTTTTTTAAAAGCAACGTTTCAACGATCTTTTGGTTTGAATGCACCATGTATAAGCAAAACTGCAATTAAGAAAGTTACTATTTGTAGGTAAAATTGTAGTGATTAGCATACATAGAAGATTTCTTTTCATTGACAATGTTTAAATAACACGTACGAAATAAAATTAACAAACAAAATCCAGGTAATAGGTAGGTAGTTTTAGAGTAGTTTCATTCATGAAAACAAAAATAAGCTACTCAAGTTGTAATTAAGGGCTCACCTTAGCGCTGTGATACAATGCACTATTCCGTGTCATTTTCGCTTTAGTCATTTTGGGCAATCCAGTCAATCACATCACTGTTCTCATCACAACACTGCACGAACATATTGTTTACAACTGTTCAAAGTCTGTGAGAAAAATAGTGAAACTCGCATACGGGCGGTGTTTACTATAAGAGCACGGACGTGGGAGTGTTGAAACTCAACGAAGCAGGGAAGGCGACGCTAGCGCTCAAACAAGAAGCGGCGTAGATCGGAACTAAACCAGGCAATAGCTAACTAGCGCCGCGCGCGGCTACGACATTAAACTCTCAGATCGTAGGTTAAGAGGCTCTATTTTTTAGCAGCCATTTTGTTTACCCCGCGGGAACAGGATGATGGTAGAAAATTGTGGTTATTATAAACATGTCATGAGGAATAAATTGGTATAAAAGTCTGAGAATTCTGTCTGAGTTATCGTTTTGTTTTTTTGTTGATATGCATTTATTTAATAATGTTGTTTTTGAAACTTAGTCACACGTAAAATTAATTAACAACTAACAGGGAAGTACCTAATTAAAGCGCATTAAGAAAACCTTTCCCAATAGATCTTATAGATACTTATAAAGGCCTATATGTAATGAAAATATTATAAGTATTTCAATTTACACACTTTTTTATATTTAGTAGAAACTCTATAAATGCAAGCTATGCCCTTTTAATTTTCGCTTTAACCCCGACACAATAGCTTAAAACGTACCTGTATCCAAAACACATTTGTATACCTGCATTACCTGCACAATGTTACTCCCGAAGCAGGTGGTGTTCACAAAAAAGGTTCTGTATAAGAAGGGGAGATTAGGGCATGGCAGGATTATGGATCACAAGAATTATCGAGTTTGTTGTCGCGCACCTTGCGATTTTTTAAATAACTCTTATACATACGTACATATAAACATGAAAGAAATTTCTCATGTCTGTTACCTTTTCGTGCCGTTTCTTGCAACCCAGGACACGACATTATAATAATAAATAAATAAAATAAATATCTTTGGACATTTCACACAGCGTCATCTAGTCCCAAGCTAAGCAACTTAATGCTTGTGTTATGGTAACCAGATGACTGATATAATACATAGATACATTTTTTTTTGTAAATACATACATATTATAGATAGAAAACAGCCAGACACAGAACAAATATCTGCAGAACATACAAACATTTGTCCCGTAGCGGGGATCGAACCCGCGACCCCCGCGTCTCAGCCGGGCGTTCACCCAACTGCGCCACAGAGGTCGTCGTATACAGGTACATTGGCCACTTACTACTTACATCATTATTATACCAAACTAATATTTAACTTTGTTACAATCGTAAGTATTTTTGGTTAAAGCAACATCCGATCAGACAAGTTATTAAAGAGAGGAAAAAATAAAGGAATACAACAGGTATTCAGTCAGATGAACCAACTAACCCTCTATTAATTTGATCCACTGTTTTTGCCACCATGGATTAGGTCCGACTCCACACTTATGAACCGTGAACCCTCATTAGATCAAATTAACAGTTTTTGATTTTTGCTTCGGAATTATTTAAATTACTGACCATGCGAGGTTACAGAAAGTGTAGGCTGTACAACATGCATAATGCTGAGTTATGGCGTTTTTGTAACAGTGACATAATTAGCAGTGGGTGTCGATGGCTAATGTAATGGTGGTGATGACACAGTACATAGTATTTTTTGTGATTTGTTTTATCTTCGTAAAGGTTGTGAAATATTAAGATTGTTAGAGTTGATATATTGTGATATTAAATACATTTTTGAGAAGAACCTAACGTAACGCGACAAGTAGGAGTTGAAAAACATCATGAAAAACTCTACACCACCGTTAGCGCTTCGCTGTAGGTAAGTACTACGTAAGTGGCAATTGTAGAATGTTTTACGAGTATAAGTGTTTATAAAATCTGGCATTGTAGTAGCGTGTTCGTATGTCCAAAGCGTATGTCGCACAAAGGCATGCAAAGGTATCATTTTCCCTTTGTTTGTCGCACGTGCCCACAATAAGTTTCTGCTCTACCTGCACTCCACTTACCCTACTGTAGTCTGTAATGCAAACTATTGTACGTGAGCAGAATTTCGAGGAACACCGGTTTTAAGCAGATTTGGTTACAATATAGTATTTCTGGAATATGAATTATACAAAAGTTTATATAAGCTAGGGCTCACTTCAAAGACGTGGTATTATATTAGGATACCCGGAAGACCTAGGTTTTGGCTAATGATTTTACCTAAACTTACAATTTGATGTCTACAACACAAATAGACCACCGGAAGTTGTTTTGGATTAAATTTATTTTTTAAGTTGCATCACAAGTAGTAGTGGGGTCGGATCTTGGAGAAGCGTCTTGGCTCTACTCTGTTGCTAAGCTAGTTCTACTGTGGTTTTACTTACATTCACATATACGCATATACCTAATATACCACAATAAAATAGCGCTTGTCCATCTCTTTCATTTTCGCAAACACTGAAAGAGACAGCGTATCTCCTCGACTTAATCCCATGCTAAGTTTACAGCAAAACATTCTAAAAATAAAGTAGCAAACCCCGTTACGTCAAGGTGTAAAGAGAGCAACGAAGCCCCTTGATTATAATAAGCCATAGCAATGTGGTCACATACCTCATGTGTAGAATGCAGAAGGGATTGTTAACGAGGACCTTGGACACGTCACATTATTACTGAGATGAACCATGACTTCAATCTTTGGAATACACCGTTTAGTAACAAAGCTTATAGTAAATTCGATGTGTTAGTGTTCTTTTTTTGTTTACTCTATCTATATAATTTAGTGGATGAGACTAGACTATGTTAGACATAAAAAAACAACTTAAATTCTTATAACCAAATAACTGTGTTAATATAGAAATACCCAAAGAACATTTGATTGGTTCAACTGGTTTCTACCTATGTGTCTTAAGTTCAAAATGTCAAATTGTTTACGAATGTACTAGCAATATTATGAGATTGCTATGGTACTAACAAAAGTCTTGATGTTAAACCTTATGGATGTAATAATGTAAGGTGCCAATTAAAATGTAGATTAACCAACTGAGTAAAATTAATTACAATCGTGTTCTGTGACAAGGAATTTAGTTGCAGATGAAGAACACAATGTTACCAGTTTGAGAAGCAACTAGCCTTCAAATTACCGAGGTATTTGACGAATAGCTTTAGCGCTATTATTGTAGATGTGTTTACTTCGGCTTGTTAATAATAATTTCATGGTCATATTAAATATTTTACTAGTTTGATTGTAAAATATTTTAAGATTGTAATACTTGTGTCTGAAACGATTGAAATTAAATTGACAATTTTAGATTCGGAATATGTGTTGCAGTAATATGTATATTTGTTATTGAATTTCAATTTAACTTTGAAAACGATGATTCTTTATCAACAGTAAGAGAATTTATTATCTTCAAACACTATTCAGATCTTTGATACAAAAACTAAGCTTTTTGTACAACAAACACGAGTAGAGCCTTCACACTTCTTTTCACCCTTTGTTGAACATAAAAAACCAATTTGATGAAAACGAAAAAAGAGGATTGCTCCAAAGGGGTTTTGGAAGCCGCAGTTAATTCGGGAGATTATAATCTGAGATAAAAGGTCTTTGGAATTGCTTTTAAGATCCACCAATGTTTGTTATGATTTTGGTATTCAAATACTCTCTGTTTACTATTTGGCCAAATTTAAATCTTAAAATGATTTATTTACGGATGTCTTTATAAAAAAAAAATTAAACTGATAAATTTATTGATATTTTAACTTTCCAGAAAAATGTTAGCTTACAAACCTACCTGAAATAGTGGTGTAAATTATTGTGCGAGAAGAAAAGATTTTCACATCCAAAACTATTTCATATACCAGATAGAGATACTACACTACACTATTTAATTTTCAAGTAAATATAATTTGGAAAATTAAATCAGATTCAGGAATTGGCTGATCAAAACAAAAGTTCAATTAATTTTATATAGGTAGGTCCCTAATCCATCATTCTAACACCTTCACCAAACCGGTTCATCTCAATCAAACTTCTCTCTTCCTCATACCATCGTGCAGAACCAAAACAAAAAGGAGTGAAAGAGCAAACTGAACTTTATAAGCTACCTCAAAACGTGTTATTATTATACGCAGTACGTTACTACTGTTGGTTTAGTAGTAGGTCGTAGTAAACTAAACCAGTTTTGTGTTAAAAGGAAATGCTCACTCAAAAAGCTTTTACAGTTAACGATACCTCCAAATATAGAAGAATACACGAAGTATTGCAAAATCAATGATCAACCTAGAACTCAGGAAGTAAAGAATATAATGTACAAGCTTTCCTTTTAGATAAAGCTTCACTTTCACTATAATTTTACCACGTCAAGACGATTGAGTTATTAAACTGAAACACATGAAATTTAAGGCATTCCTTCCTTAGATTGTCAACTTATAGTACAGAACAACCTTTTTTTCTGTTTATTCTGTATTCTATGATCGTGAAACTTTATTTCAGATCTAACTCATTCACTCTAACTCGGGCAACACTGACTCGCAAACAAGTGAAAATTTAAAATAAATTAGAAAATTACCTAAATAAACATAAAACCATATCTAAAGTGCTCGAAATAAAACATAGACTATCCAAAAAACCTAAAAGGCATTCAGCTAATTCAAAACCTGTGAATTTTAAACTAACTTCAGTGTCGTACGTACATAACCTAAATTTGGGACGACGCCGACGCGACGCTACAACGGAAAACCACAAACATGGCTTCAAAAACTGCCCAAAACGTAAAATGCGCAGGATGTAAACAGCCTGTACCAGATAGACAATTTCTAACATGCAGTAAATGCAATGAATCCTATGACCTGGAATGTGCAAATGTCTCAAAAACACGATTCTACGGCACTATGATTGATGATCGTAAAAAGACATGGATCTGCCCGGCGTGCTACAATAGAGCAAAGAAAACCAACAACACTAATAAGAAAGTTGGACCTAATGACGATTACACCCAATTAACCAGTACTAATGATGATGCCATCAACGTAACCTTGAGACGAAAGCAAGCCCAATCAATCGAGGACTCCGTAGACGATTTGGTACATGAAGATCAAAGCCTGATGGGTGACACTCTTAATAGCAGTAACCCATTTTTCCAACCACTACAAGAAACCCTACCATTATCGCTTGACCAGATAAGCAGTCTACTTAATGAAAAATTGGGAAAAAATAATCAGCTGTTGATAGCAGATCTAAAGTCGGTCATCCAATGTGAAATAACAAATGCAATAGCTAACCTGAAATTGGAATTTACTCAGAAAACTGATGTCATTACCAACCAACAGAAAACACTAAAAAATGACATTGCAGTAATAAACCAAAAAATTATCTACCTCGAAACAGAAACTAGTAAACTCCAAACAGAAATCAATAAACTCAACTACAAAAGTGTCCACACTACCCAAGAACCAGCAGAGAAACAACAAGAACAATGCCCCTCTATTGGCAAGAGAATAGTCCTCCATGGCCTCCAAGAATACCATGACGAAACTTACATGGAAATCCATGACCGGATAATAAACATCTTTGGCGAAATACTCAATGTGAATCTACATGGCTATATCGAAGACCTTGCCCGAATTGGAAGAAGAGGAAAGAACCGACCAATAGTTATTGAACTCCTAAGCAAAAACATGACCAGACACGTACTTGAACTTAGACAGTACTTCCAAAACACAGGTCTTACTTTAACTGAATACCTAAACAAAAGTGAAATAAAGGAACGTAAAGACTTAATAAATGCTCTCAGAGAAGCAAGGAAAACCGGCCAACATGCTGTAATACGGAATAACAAACTCATTGTGAATGGAAAGATGATACATGTAAACAAATCTGTTGAATTACCGAGAAAACCTGAAAATATAAGCTGTGACAAAAAAGAAACGAGCTCTCCATCACCATTGCCTGAGGAACTTTCATCTCCTCAAAGACAAGAGTTTTTTCTTACCCAAGACTCCAGAAATACTACTAGAAACTAACATTAGTATGCTGGTCCAAAACTGCCAAAGTTTAAACAATAAGACCCATTTATTGGAAAGCCTACTACAAGAAAACCAGTATGATATAGTCTGCCTCACTGAAACATGGATAAAAGATGAATACAAAGACCTAATCCAGATTAACAACTACGAATTCGGTGCTGCATTCTACAGAAGTGAACACAGAGGTGGTGGTGCCGCTATCCTAATTAAAAAGAACATTAACTTCAGTGAAAAACCAGACTTTAAAGATTTATCAACAGAATATATAGTTGAATGCTGTGCCCTAGATATAAAACCAAATATTATGCTAGTTTTAGTATACCGGTCTGACCGTCATTATGAGACATTTTTTGATTTCTTAGAAAAACTCATGAATAAACTCAAAACAAAGAGTCAAAAACACATAATAGTGGCAGGGGATTTTAACATAAACAAACATTTCCATCCAAAAGAGCACCAAAGACTAATAAATACTATGCTAGAAAATAACCTACAACAAATTATAAAAAAACCAACTAGAGTAACAAACAAAACTGCATCGTGCATAGACTTAATATTTACTAATAAAACTGGATCTCAGGCTACAGTTCAAGACCTTGGTTTTTCTGATCATAAAAGCTTAATCTATAACTTTTCAACAAACTTAATGAAACCAAATAATAATATATGTTTTAAAAAAAGATATTTTAATAATAAAAATTTAAACTCATTTAAGTTAGCTTTACAAAATACTGATTGGAACATCATAAAGACAGAAAACAATATTAACCAAAATTATAATTTATTTCACAACATAACAAATGATCTATTAAATACACATATACCTATAAAAACTGTACAATTAAAAACAGGAAACTTAAGAAAGACTACTTGGCTCACTAAGGGCATTAAAAACTCTTGTAAAAATAAAAGGTTTCTAAAAATACTAGTAAACCAGAGCAATAATAAAATCCTCAAACAACACTATCAATCCTATTCAAAAATACTCAAAAAATGTGTCAAAAAATCAAAAAGAAATAAGTATATTGAAATAATGACAAAATCCCAAAATAAAACTAAAAGCATGTGGAACATCATAAACCAAATTATAAAACCTAAAAAATTACCAAAAAATATTCAAAATATTACATTAAAACTAGAAAATGAATGCATAAAATCTCCAGATACCGTTGCAAACTTTTTTAATAGATACTTTGTTTCTGTTGGTGATCCTTCACAACCAATAAATTTTCAGCCAGAGTCTAATACATTTTCCAACCGAAAACCCAATCTACAACTGCATTCTTCAAGCTGGCCAGTTCTTGAGCCCTCAGTAAATTCAATTTTCTTAAATCCTGTCACAGAAACCGAAATTAATGACATAATTGGAAATCTCAAAAATAAATACAGTTCTGGAACAGATGATGTGCCACCAATTTTAATCAAAACATGCCAAAAAGAACTTGTTCCTATACTAACACAACTAGTCAATCAATCCTACAATGAATGTACATTTCCTGAAAGTTTAAAAATAGCTCAAATAAAACCTATACTAAAAAAAGGAGGGAAACCAGATGACCCAAGTCAATACAGACCAATATCTCTCCTCCCTACAGTTTCTAAGATTTTTGAAAAACCAATGTCAAACCGTATCTATAACTTTCTTGAGAAATATAAACATTTAAATAAAAATCAATATGGCTTCAGAGAAAACCACTCTACATCTCTTGCAGTATATCATTACATACAAGAATTACTTACCTATATACGGGACCAACATAATGCTGTTGGCCTTTTACTGGATATGTCTAAAGCTTATGATAGGGTTTCACACAATATCTTGTTAGAAAAATTAAATGGAATAGGGATACGTGGAGAAGCACATAAATGGCTTAAGTCATACCTAACCGACAGAAAACAATATGTCCAAGTAAAAAATTTTAATGACACCACCGGTGAACTAATACAAGTACATTCTGATACTTTAACAATTAACTGTTCTATCCCACAAGGTAGTGTATTAGGATGTGTGTTATTCTTAATTTACATAAATGATTTGCCAAAAATTATGAATCCAATGTGCGTATTGTTTGCAGACGACATATCTATACTGTTTAAATGTTCTAATAATTTAATTGAAACTAATCAATACATAGAAGATACAATAAATACAGTTAGCAGTTGGCTTAAAGTCCATAATTTAGAAGTAAATTCAAAAAAATCAAAACTCATCCAATTTAGACCATATCAAAAAAGTCAATTAGATTTAAATTCAGTTAAAAAAAAATGTAACATAGAAGAAACACAGAATTTTAATTTATTAGGTATAACAATAGATACTCATTTAAACTGGAAAGAACACATTGCTAAAATAAAAACAAAGCTATCTAAATTTATATATGCGCTAGGTATACTAAAAACTAATACACACTACGAGTCAGCCTTGTCCACATACTACGCTTATGCACACTCTTGGTTGAGATACGGCATAATCATGTGGGGCCATAGTACAGATGCGCATGATCTATTCATAATGCAAAAAAATGCCTACGCATTCTAGTAAATATACATCAGCCAGAAAGTTGTAGAACCCATTTCTCCCAACAAAACATCCTTACATTACCCTCAATATATATTTTAGAAATGGCTCTGTTCGTAAGAAAACATATTACATATTTTGAATACAATAAAAACCCCCGCAGAAATAATAAACTAGTACTACCTACACCTAGAATAGAAATGTTTAAAAAAAGTCCATACTATAGAGCTATACTGATATATAATAGAATCCCTGATAAAATAAAAAACGAAGTTAAGAATTCATCATTCAAAAACAAACTCAAACAATTTTTGATCCAAAACAGCTTTTACTCTATAACTGAATTTATGGAAGACTAATAGGTAATAATAAGTAGGTAGGTCAAAAAAACTTAAGTAACTACAATAAGTGCCATATTAGAATAAGCATGTTGTGATATTAAATAACTTAATTAAACATATTTAGCTTTAAGATAATGCTAAAAGTAGATATATTTTAATGTTAACATTGCGGTGTCCCAACGGGGCTCTTGTTGCGGCCAAACCTAGCTTAAGACCTAATGTACCAACTTGAGACAATAAAGAATATGAATATGAATATGAATATAATAACTAAGCAATTCAGGTGCTTATATAATGTGTAAAGTAAAAGCATTATGTTCAAGAATTTGCTACATGTTTATTTCTAGAAAATGCATAAAAAGTAATCGATATAGTAGATTATAAATATTTTATGATGCACTTTAATTTAACTAAACTCGCTCATCGATCGCTCGCGCCTGTTATAATATAAGATCAATCGCGGCTTGGCTTGCTTACAAAGTTTAGAAAGGCGCTGACTGAAGGCTCTAATTTACTTTTGATGAGTTCTGCTATTAAATATGTGTATTAAACTACTTGAATGAATGAAAGGAATTTGGTTAAACTATTAAATGAAGATAAGGTGATGCATGGATATTTAAAATACCTACCTTTATAAACACCCAACGTGCAAACTGAAGACGTGTTGATAAACCGTTACCAATAAGCGTTCTTGATTATGTACACACCATTGTTCTTTAATAATAATACATTACAGATTAGTAAACTTTCCATAACTGTCACAAACAATACCGCAGTACGGTAACCGTGAGAATATATAAGATTAGTACAATCTACTAGGTTTGGATTTATCAAAATGGCCGTGTTATATGTTTAATTATATTTAAACTACTTCCCAAAACGTATAACTTCATACCTTTTATAATGTTTGCTCTGATTGTTTTATGATGATGACTGAAAATTATGATTTTTTATAGCTTCGATAAATCATGTCCTAAATTCCAAAATATCACCATTTTCACATGTCAAAGATCATTCATTTTTAATACTATACTTCAAAGTCAGTGGGTTGACTCTCAAAAGTTTCGAGGAGCTATTCAATAGTATTTGATTAGACATAAGACGAGTTGGCCTCTAAAGTGCGAGTGCAGACACTTATGTTTGCAAAACATGCGGGCCAAGACGTCGTTACATGCGATTCCCACGACACCAGCTCCAAGCACTCAACTGACACAATCACTGTAACGAAATCCGAAGAAAAGTCAGATGAATCATTAATTTGCAAATGTTGGCAAAATTGAAAGGATCTTAGTGTCTTTCAGATACCTTTAGTTTTTGTTTCTTAGCACCCTGAGATCAAATCCAACCGTTTCATAATAAGTGAAGGGCTATAGGGTTGATAATACAGAAATAATTATTAGGAAGAAATTATTCTAAACATTATGAACGTGTTTTATAGAGTCATGCGGCAATTGTTATTTATTACCTAGCAAGTTGTTGAAACGGATAAGGCCTAAATTAACCATTTTCTAATCTTATTCTTAGCCCTATCCGTAGTAAAAACATGGTTAGGTTGGCACTGTAGTTCTAAAAACAACAGCATGTAAGATAAAGAATCTGCCGAAGTTGCCTGAGGTGAAAACGTTTCAATCATATTCAAATCTCTCCAATGACCCGAATCGCCCTTGAAGAAGAGCCAATATATCACGGCATGGATCCCATCATTTACATGCAAAGTATCCGTCGGAACTGGATTCACCGACCCGGTGAATCTAGCATAATATCGCACAAATTTCTCCCAAACAACGACCGGTTTGGCTCGGGCCGTGGCCTATGGATGTTTTTCAAAAATACACCAAAACTCGTAGACCTCTCTATGAAAGCTGTAAACCTCCCAAAAAGTGTCTTCGTAAAATGGTAAGTAGTAACGGCTTTTCCAAACTTTAGCTATATTTATAGACCTCCAATCTCGAGTCTGTAACGAAGCGAGGACAGGTTAACGCCCAGGCAATTGGAGTTGAAATTGCTTATTAGCATTTTATTATCGGTCTCTATATAAACGTTCACTTAATCGGAAGACTGCTAGACAATCCTATTGTTTCACAGTTCGTGGTAAATTGTAACTGTATCAATTGTAAGCTTGTTTATCGAATTCAACTGAAAACTCTGTTACAAAGAAAAGATGGAAACAAGTAATATGTTGTGTTAAAGTCGTCATTTCAGATGAAATTCTGGCCATGTTAAACGGAACTGAGTTTCGCACTATAAGTACATAGTTAAGAAGTACTACTGGTTGGTACTTAGTTTCTATTATATACTCTAAATTTAGTGCCGTACTAAGTGTCTAATTTCATCAACATTTCTTAAATCTTCAAACTTATTAATTAATTTGAACCTACACTCAATAAGGTACTCAATAATAAGTTGTCGCAAAAAAGTATTCTTCTCAAACATCGTCACGCCAATTAGAGTGGGTGTGGAGGAATGCGACCACTGATGTTATCTCTTGCACAGAAAACACTCAAATTGCTCGTAAAACTATAATAGCCTATTATGTTTTCTATTGGTTCAGAAACAGTAGCAATTTCAGTTTGGGTGTAAATGCTTAGGTCATGCCTTTATTTCGATACGTCTTATTTGGCATGTTCTTTATACTCGTATCTAGTTGCGACCAGCTTTTAATACTGAAAGTAACATAGCAATAAATAACAATAGCCGCGTATTGTAGTCAATATTATGTTATTAATTTATATTTATTCCAATCACAACATTGTTTTGAAGCACTATTCTATTCCCATTGCAAATTGCAATCGACAATGACATTACTTCCTATATCTCGATTGCACTTTTTATTGAGAGCCATATTTGTAGAAATTTTCCATAAATCAAAGATACTTGAGCTCCATATCAGTAGTAGTTCCCTGTCTGAGTAGCTAGTCTCACGGGTAGACGGCGCCTGCGCAGCCACGCGCTAAACCAACGCGATCGTCGTGAGAAATTATATAACAGTCGCGGTTCGTGGATTTCTTATTATCGACATACATTGTTACTCGTATGTAGGTGTGGAGCCAATTTGTTTTTTATATGTTTTATTATAGAAAAATAAACAGCGAAAGCTGTAAAATACTTAGCAGACTGCTCCTTTCAGTATTGTTGTTTTCTAATAGATTATAAGTTCAAGTTTATGAACGCGTATTCAGGTTATGAATAAAAAGACAATACTGATCAATATACGGAACCCACTAATGCGATTTTATCCCATTTTTTACTAGTATTGTATTTTCAAAAACCAAGGTGCGACTATAGAATGATGTACTTCTAACCACACTATATTTTAATAGCTTGAAGTTTATCGCAATAGTAACCACAAGTAGAGTTGGAGTAAGCGGGAAGCGCAGACAGACCACACTCCCACAGTTTAGTAGTAAATCTATACAACTGATTTTATACATATTTTCATTTTTCAATAATAATGGTAAGTCAGACTCAGACTCTTTCGGCTTAGACAAGCTCATCGGATTTTTCTTATATTGCACTGTAGCTCTGTGATTAGCTTTGCAGCTTATTTCCGATATGTGTAATAACTGAAATGGAATCTCCATGATTTTTTCAAAATAAATTAGCAACAACCTTATAATTTGAGCTTATTAACGTGCATGTAAACTGACCATCCCTTTGGATGGTGGTTTGGAGAACTACTCTAATTCTCTGTAATAAGAACTACATAGCGCAACTATAATGTGTCAATTAAAATAACAATGCCAATGAAGACAAATGAAACCCTTCGACCCGTGTCCAAGACATAACTGAGAAAATACGCGACACAATAAAATTGTACATCTAGCTCTTAACTTAAAGGATCTATTTATGGACTTCCTACAACTTCCTTATTGCCTGTCTATCATTACCCTGGGAACCTTAAAGGCATGTGCTCATTATAATTATCGGTACATGGATGACCACTCTTATTTTCCTCGAAACAGCGTCCACTCACAATCACAACCAAACAAACACAAATCATGATAAAGAAAATAGTGCAGTGGTTTCTGCAGTCTTGTAATAAATGCTAATTTGTAAGAGTCTTTTAAAAGGGGTTTTGTTATAAGGTTCCTTAAGTTCCTGATTGGCAGGTGAGGATTCGAAGGTTAAGCCACGTGTGACCCACCTCTGACCGGAGTAATTAGATAGGCGAACCGTGGTGCGGTCACGGCTGGCCGCGCTTCCCACGTCGGATTCGGACAAACCCTCGCTTCTTGAGATTCAGATACGGAACATAAAACAATAAATTGTAACAGTTTTTATGTGGATAAGGTTGGTAGATTTCTGTCTGGTGTTTATTGTAATAATGGGTATGGGTTTCAGTTCTATTACATGTTGATTTATTGGAAGCTGACGTGCTGGAAGACAGATCGAACAAAATTATACGATCAGTGAAACACAGACAAATGCCTGGTTAAAGTAAGACGGAGTGGAAACTTTGCAGTTGACGCAACAATATAGGTAGAGTAGAGACTAATCATTTCAAAGGTAGGTATAGTACCTACACAATGATTTAGAAATCGTAACTTGGTCAGCGTTAAACTATGACCCAGAGCTAAACGTGGCTGTGGTCACGAAATAATTAGCTTTAAAACCCGAGCTCCCGTAACAGACGCAATAAACATCACACTGGCGCTGGTGCCTTTAGCATGAGTTTCTTACTCAAAGCGATATAATAATCGTTCTTTCATTTGTAAACATCGTGGAGTTTTGATGAACATCGATCATGAGAGACTTTTAGAATTAAGATCAAAAATCGCTAATTAGTTTAAAACTAATTACTTACTAAACGCAACTGTTAAAAATTACTACGCTTATTGTACGAACAAGTGCTACGAAGATATGTAAAAAATATGATATTTATGTAGGTATGTGAAATAGCTTCTAACATCTTGATTTTGATACCATTAAGAGATTGAAAAGTCTGTTTTAAAAGGACACTGTTTAAACTTAATATATGTATGACGATTTACAGAACTAATAACATAGGCGAATAGATAAAAACTCTGTCTCGAGACGAATTACGGTCATGACCCAACAGTCAAGTCGAACAATGGTGTTTCTTTCTGTTAGTCACACTTAACCCTGAATCCTTGGCCAGGAAGGGTGAGTCATCAAGTCGGGTCGGAGGTATCGGTTCACTGCGCATAATAACTTTACTCCAACGGTCACAATGCGAAATTACAAAGCATTCACTTACAAAGGCAGAAGTAGGGGAAACTTTAGTCTAGCAACGCAATAAAATATACGGTCGAATTAAGAAAATCTTGCTTTTTTAAATTTGTTTTAAAATTACTTTACCTGCTAATTTTGTATGTTTATTTCAGTGACTTCACGTTTGTTTCTTGGAAGTTCGGAACGGAAAATATTCAAGCAAACTCCTCTTTTTTAAGAAAATTCTATTTTCTTTTTTTTTGAACGGATGGATTCTTAAAAAGTTTTCAGTGTGAATGCGTGAATACTTTGTAAACCACCTACGCTTGTCACATGAATGCATATTCAAATAAATTAGGCGGGATACTACAATGAGGTTGCTTGATAATTAGTCATTCTGATTTCACAACGCCAACGTTTATTAGTTAGTATACTTTTAAACGCGATCAAGAAGCCATATTTGCCGCCTGTTTCCTTCCGCAGCAACTACCTTTATACAAATTTAGCTTTAAAATGGAGATATTAGTGGCGATTCTGATGTTGTCATGCCAAAACATCTTTATTCTGTGCTAAAACTAGGATAAAGTTATATATTAGTATAGTTCCTAGGTATTCTCATGAAGGGTGCAGTTTTAGACGTAAAGTTCTTTTACGTCTTTATAAGTACATAAGTATTGCTGCTTTGATAGGATTTGATAGACACTTATTCTTTCCTTAGTTTTTTTTTTATTCCTTCCTTTCCTTTTTTATCGAGAAAAAGCAGTATTGTCAACGATCCCGGTCTAATTTCTTCTATTAATTACTGGTAATCAATGAAGCGTGCTGTAACCCTTTATTTGAGTCTAGAGTGTATCCAATGAGGCAGCAGACCGAGTAATGCCCTAACTAGGGGCAGACGCGGGGTCGATACCGATATTAGACGAATTACACAAAAAATGTATAAGGCATTATCACTAGAGATTATTTTCAATGAATGAATAATTGACGAAATGGTGGCGAAGAAACATAGAGAGGTTTCGCTTATGACAAATGTTTGCATACTGCGGAAATATCTGTCCCGAGTTCGACCATCATTATTTTATAGTATTTGTATAACTTCTCTATGATACAAATAGTAATAGCAAGGACGACGTAGCAAAAACTTTCCTTGGTAATATAGAGGCAGTATAAAAGATTGACTAATCCACTATGCATTGATTGTTTGGGAAACTAACTGTTTTGCCTTTCCTGACAATCAACGAGTCAGTCAGCTTTCTTGCTCTACTGAGAAGTTACGTGTCTAAAGTATCTAATAACGAACTAGTGAGATGTGAAGTGATTAATCATCTTTATCATTTCCTTCATCCCAGACACACTACAGACTTCATAATAGGTAGGAATTATCACTTCACACGAATACATACTTCCTTCGACAGAATTGTCTTGAGTGACACGAAACAAAACTTTCTCACAATTCATTACATACGTTAATGACGACAATAAAATCACAACTGCATTGACTAATTATTTCGAGATTAGATACCTTCCGAAGCGAAATTATAGGAAGGGAGACATTATAGAAATTTAAGATTTCCGGAGAAAAAATTGGACACCCACATAGCTCATTTCAAGATCTGGAAGGAAATAATGTAATTGTGGATGACACGCATTATCTAAAACAAATAGTGGAATCAAATCGTCGAGTCATTACTCAACCGTGGTTTCTGTCTTGTAAACAATTAAAACTACAAAGTCCTAGAGAATAGATAAGGTATAATAGCTGTTGGAAGAAACTTAAAAAAGGCTGAGACTTATGAATCCTAAAAGGTTGCCGATTTGACTATCCTACATCCGGAATTTAGAAGATATTAAAATTGATTCTCAGTGTGCACCTTAATTTGAATGATCCAATTTTGAGTGCATTAAGGTTACTGTTGCATTAGAGTCGTAGAAATGGATTGAGATTCAGCGTGGGACTGTACAAAGACAATAAAATTGCTTTGAAACATAGTGTCAGGAAATTGCAAATTACAGCAACAAATGGTACTATTGCTACTATAAAATGTATAAAAGTGTCTAAATATAAGTATTTATGAACAACACTAACTGAATGATTCTTATGACTGAACATTATAACAAAATGTAAGTGGATTTAACGACAAAATATGTATTTAAATAAACACAAGGGCTACTAAAAAAAAGATAGGACAAAGACACGGCAGAATAATTCCAAGCTCAGTAACAATAAAAAAAATATAGACATGGTCATGGCAACTGTTTACTATAAAAATGCACGATACGGACTCATATTATTATGTACACGTAGGTAATAGACTGATAACATTTTTAAACTCTCCAATAAACTTACAATACACACATTAATGTTACATCATCCACACCTCTATGTACTTCAGCACTGGCTGATAAAATATAAGTATGAATAAATTATCTATTTATTATATCACAAAATTTATACACGTAAGTATCTGACTGTTTCAATCTACTGATTTGAGTTATTATTAAAAACCCGGAAACCAGACATTTATACAGATAATTCGTTCATGATACACAGTTATGTTTTTTAGCTAACGTAAAGTGATTCAGCAAAATTGACGTCCTTAATTATAGCATAATATTTGCACAAGGATTCACTTGCGTGTAAGATAACACATTTATTTGCAGATGTCTGCCAATCATAGCTTAAACTTGCCTACAACCAAAACTAAAAAGCACTTAAAACTATTTACCTTTGTGCTAAAAGCAATGGATTTAAGCAATTTTATAAAGAGCATTAATAAAGTTTCGATCATAGAGAGTGACCACACTTACCCACGCATAGAGTTGTAACTCTTCCTTATATTTATTTGCTTTATCTGCATAACAGCAAATTGTAAACTAATTACAACCATATTTTTTTTTCAAATATGCCAAACAGACAGATACTAGACATACAAACATAGTCATAAAGAAATACCGAGTTATATTACACAATCAGTATGCAAACATTCGTGTATCGAGACGTACGATACGAACACGTATATTGATTAGGAGTGGGCTATAACAGGTAAAAAAAGAAACCTGTTCCGCCTGTTCCAGTTCCAGTAAAATAACAGTTCCAGAAACCTGTTCCAAAATAACAGCAATAACAGTGGTTGTGTTGTAACTTAGTTCGTGTAGAAATTTAAACATTTGGTAGGGTAACAGTGCTGAGGAACAGTTTCAGTGCATGTTCTGACAAGTTAGTTTTCTTCACTACAACAGTATGATAAGACAAACACGAACAAATATATTTTTACTGTAATGTACTACTTAAGTTTTACAATGCAACTATTTTTTGCATTATTATGAATGAAATGTATACAACAGTATTTTTTTCTGTAAAAAAAATGAGCCCAACATTTCCGAACGAATGCAACACCTGTTCTCTGCTTGTAACAGTAACAGACAGGCATAACAGCTGCTATCTCGTTCCAACAAAGGTAAGCTGTGTAAGCTAGAATAGAGAAGAGCATGTTCCGTGGCGTTATCTCTTTCTAACAAAAGTAAACTCCATACGCTAGAATAAAGAAAAGCATGTTACTGCAGATTCGGGCTGTTGTGGAACTGGAACAGTTTCTCATAAGTCTAGACAACAGTTCCATACTGTTCTAAAGTGAAACCTGTTATTTTTACCTGTTCCGATATATACGCCTCACTCCTAATATTGATAAGATTTACTACTATCGAGGAAAAAAAGATATCCTAAAATATTACGCCTATGAAACAACTAGTCATTGGGTGTGTGTATGTGCAGTGAGTCCCGAATCACAATTGATCTATATGACTGTGTCAAGAGATAGAACTGTGTTAGTTCTAATAATTGAGAGCTAAAACTGGCTGTTTTTTATGTGAAAAAGTGCTGTGATATTAAAATAAATATGAATCTATCGCCGTTTCATATCCTACTTACCGTTAGTTTCTTGGTAAGTAACTTTTTAAATTAAAATATTAAATAATAATAATTAAACTTTAATACTCAATGACAACTCCTTGACATTTCAAATTTCAATGTTAAACCTTGACTATTAAAGTTCCACTTTTTTAGATAAGTAAAATCTAAAATTATCGTACAGAAAATAAGGTAAAACATAACAAAAAAACTCTTAGAATAGACTAGACTGATCTATAGATTTGCATTTGTAAATACATTTAACTCCCATCTACATTTTTCGTCTCTCTTCTGTGTGAAGTTTCTACTTATAATGACCATAATTCTTATATTACAAGTTCTTTGAAGCAAGTATAATCCCACATTGTTTTAACTGAACAAAGATTATCTTGTTTATATCCATTCACGAGTGTTGTTCTATTTATAATCTCTACACTACACTGACTGAGTATTGTAGCCACTATGCTTATGATGATAAACAATGACCATGAGGCACAGCGCACAGCTGTCAGTGTCAATGTCAAATTGAATTTACTTTAGCTCAGAGAGAACGAGTCATGAAAAAGTGAACTACCTAGGGAGGGAGGGGGGTTTATGTTTTTAGTTCATGATTGACGTTAACGGACCCACTTGTAATATGAATCAGGGTCAATTGCCAATATCCTTTCCTATGTGTGTGATATTTGTAACATTAAAATGAATTTGACATAATGATTAAATGTATTATATCCTATAACTATAATAGTATACTCGTAGGCTATTTGAGATAAAGCATTCTTGGACGTTTGTTTCAGTATTAAATTATTGAAATAATATGTCTTCTTAAAGTACGTTATTACGTCCAAATAGCAAACCATTTTTCTAATTTTGTGTAAAATTACATGATTGTAACGATATCCAGGGTAATGATACGAATAAAAATTAATATGGTTTATGTAATAATAGAGCTAGAAAAAAAGAAAAACAGGAAAAAAGAAAATAATTCATTTCGGTAGGACCTCATGGATCGCATCGATATTTTCTTACAAGCTTGGTTATTCTATTGCCTGTTCTAAGTAATAATTGGTAGGTATAACAAAATGTATAATATAATTGCGATATTTTCAGGACACACTGAGCGCGGGTCTATTGTTGCCCCAACTGGCCAACCATGTCAAAGGTCTGGGAGGTAGCCACATAGTTATTGGAGTGATGGGAGCTCTGTATTCCGCATCTCAACTGATCTCAGGGCCTATTGTTGTAAGTACACTGTTTACAAACGCGAAACTAATATTAGTGGGTAAATAAACAATAATTTTCATTCTAACCTGTTAAGATGTCTGTGTCTTTTTACTGTGTAATTTCATAGCTTTATGTATCTACCTATCACAAACGTAAATTTTAAGACGAATGTGAGTAGTGAGTAACCACACAAACCCTAGTGGTTTAAGGGTGCAATATAAAAACAACAATGTAACTTCTTGCTTAAAGTTTAATAAAAATTAAAAATAAAATAATAAAAACAGAGTTTTACGATTTCAAGTGTGCGTAAAGTATGATAGGTATGTACATTTTGATTGCAATTGAACGTTGATTTTTATCGTACCTATAAACTTACTTTAAGTACTTTTATAAACTCAATCAAACATTGAATAAACTTTTCATGTCTGTATATGAAAGATTACGACTGCTACTAAATGGTGTGCAGTAAAGATTTTTTAAATGAATTCCTTTTATTTTCAGGGTAGTCTTAGCGACTTAAAAGGAAGAAAGCCAATACTGCTTTTATGTTTGAGTATATGCGGCTTTTCTTATTTCCTGCTAGGCCTAACTACGTCTATTGTAATATTTCTAAGTCTGCGAGTTATAATAGGTGGGTAATATGTATTTTATGAAGCTATTTAAATAAAATCGGTTATTTTGTTTAGCTAGTTATGAATACTTACAATAAAGTTATGAATTTCAATCTTGAAATAACTTTTATGAGCAGTCAATTTTGCAATTTATGCTTGGCCAATAAAATACCTATATCCAACAGAAATGATTGATGACAGATTTGATGAATTATGATTTATTTCATAAGGATTACAGGTTTTTTTAAATCTATGTCCAAACTTCAAACTTGTTCTTTTTAAACTAATCATCTTGAGTTTCTTACAATACTTTGAAAACATTTTTAGAGCCAAATATTGATAGTAATTGTAGGTAACACACACCTTTTTTCAGGATTACTAAAACAAACGCAATTGCTATCAAAAGCATTGGCCCCGGACCACGTGAAGGATGCAAGTGACCAGTCCCTACTCTGGGGTCGTCTGGCCTCGCTGTCAGGCGCGGGAATGTCAGTCGGGCCCATAATAGGAGGGCATATAATGGAAGCCTACCCTGACCACGGGTTCACAGTAATCACAACGATTATGGGAGCTCTTTTTGCTGTTAATCTTGGTAATTTATGGTTTATGGAGTTACACTTGGCTACCTTTGTATTTTTGCTACGATTTACACCTTTTCTTATGTTAAATACATATCTTTCTCTTTCTTTCTTCAACTACATAGTATGTTTAGAACATACTCCGAATATTTTAATGTAATAACAAAATCTGAATTTAGATAAGAGTTTTACATAATGAAGATTTCTTCAACTAAACATTTAATTGTTTTCAGGTTTAATAAACTCACTACCAGATATCCCAAAGGCGAAAAAAGATAAAAAGCCAAGCAAAGACAAAACTGCCATAGCCCCGAAATTAATCGAATCTCTAAAAGGACCACTGAAAGAATCGATTGATGAATTCTACAAAATCGACTGGTCTCTATATGGAGACATCTTCCTCTACAAACTACTGATAACATTATCAATGGGAATGTACTTCAGCAATTTCGGGTTATTCTTAAAGACGATACACGCTGTCTCCCCCAAAAATCTAGGATATATCATCGCCCTTCAAGGAGTTACGGGAGCAATATGTACATACTTTATCGGGCACGTGAACAGATTGTATCAGAGCGATAAAGATTACACAGAGAGGAATTACCATGTTTTTATCATTGTCGCTGCGTCTCTCTTCAGTCTCGCATGTGCACCAAATGTTTACATCTACACTGCGCTCTTGATACCTCTAGCAATAGCAAGTTCTGTAGCTAGAATAGTAACTCTAGAAATGACTACGAGTAGAACGAGTGGAGACCACAGAGGGACTGTGATAGGCGCTTCAAACAGTATTCGGTCATTGTCAGGAGTAGTCATACCATTGTTAGCTGGTATTGTTAATCAGTATTTCGGTGTTGTGTATTCGTTTTATTGTGCATCTGCGTTCGCTGCGATCGGTGTTATCATTAGTCGGAGAATAAGAATCATAAGTTTAGAGGCAAAACATAAATAAATTTAAAAAAACTGTTAGTAAAGGAATATCGTTTTTTATTTATCTTTATCTAAGTTTAAAAATAAATGGATCAAGTACATGCGAGAATTTTAAACAGATGTGTTTTTTATTTGTAATGAAAAGCTATAACCTTTTGCATAGGTACTACTATCCTAATGAGCTTTCTGGTCTTATCTTACAAACGAACAGGTGTCTCAATAATCACCAATTAAGTTTTGACTAATTAAACCTACACATACACGACACGACCCACTGTTTTTATGTGGGTACAAAAAGTGCCCTATTTTTATATCGCGACGTGGTCTCACTGATCCCGTCAAGTTTTATCAAAATAGTATTGGAGTAATTAGCGTACGTTTATCACGTCAAGACATAATTACTGGAATAGTGCAGGTGCTCCCATGGGGCTTTCCCACGGTATGGTTCCTTCCGAAGGCGGCGACCCGTGACGCTACCGTCTTCGCCCACCTCGCGCCTCTCATTGTTCAGAGTAAGGCTAGCAATCTTCAAACTACGCTTCGTACATTGAAAATGTAAGTTTAAATGTATTGTATCATAGTCAAAAGTAAATAGGTATTTAATTTAAGTACAGTTTTAGTTTTCATAACATGTATCGATGTTAGTGAATGAGGCGAAAGAGGTGTGTCATCGGAAGTGGAAGTCCGTGGTTTCTGTTTACCTTTGTGGGAAAGAGACATGATAAATATATATGATTGTATATGTACATATCGATGTTTAATTAATAAAAGACATTATTAATTTCTACATTTAAGGGTACCGGGTATTAGATTTCACTTCAAGTGTTTTCAATGTAATTTGTTAACTCCTCATTGTCATCAAAACAATAAAATAAAAATTTACTCTATTTCTTTACCCCAGACAAACAGATCAGTTTTTGTGCTGTCTCTACATGGTTATTTCAACGTTGCCCTTTGCATATTAGGATTCGGCCAAGCGAGACCACAAGTTCGTACAATTTTCTTGAGACTCAAAATAACAGTAATTTTCTTAGTACCGATCCTGTATTATGACTCGTATTCCATTAAATCTCTTATATTTTAAGCTCTTTAATGCTTGGTCAGATTGTTGACACACTAATGTCGATTAATGCTCTTAAAAACACGCCAGTAATAGAACCAAATAGCGGTTCTTTCCAAATCAATCAGTAACTGTTTTGAGTTTTTTCCTGCCCGTGGCGGTATCCATATTGATGATACTTTGCAGGATAAAAAGCTGGACGGAAGCGAATGGAGTGCCAAACGGGGCGACGCATGCCGGAATGCTATGAGCAGGTGCAGAGTCTAAAAACTACGACAATGGTCTTTACGGCTCTGGAATAGCGATGATTAAAAAATGCTAGTGCATATTTGAATCCTTAGCTTCCAAGACAATTATAAAGTTCCTGGCAGTTTAAAGTACCTACTGTGTACGCGATAGGACGCTTTTACCAAAATAGTAGCCGTAGATGGCCGAGATAAGGACAGAACCATGTTCGAAGGCACTAGTAGGCGGTAAGATTTACGATTATACTGCAAATAATGGTGATGATGACAACGGTCTATAAAAATTAAAGAATATCAAGGTCGTATGAATTTTAATTCATCTAAAGTCAAATGCAAAATAGATAACTATTGGTATTAAATGCGTTCGTTTCTGATGCAATGCTTATTTCAATTAGTTTCACGCACGACAAGCTAGAAGGGCAAACTCCTGAGTTCTCCTAAAAAGGCAGTTATTTAAATTGTTAATTAAAACACTGACCTTTCATGAAATGCACGCACTCGTCATTGTAGCATCGTGAAATATTGAAGAGACAGGTGGTGGAGTGTCAATTACGAGGAATTGTCTGAAGAAAAATGCAGCTTTTATGAACTACGAATGACACAGATATGAAATGAAGCGGATAAATGTAAACATTAAACTAACTAACGTTCAATGTAATTAGGTAAAACTGTGAAAATTTGCGTAATTATCGAAAAAAAATAGAGTATCTTCATAGTCTGTCTTTTTTTCAAAATCTTTCTAGGATGTTACTAAAATTACCAAAATCACTCACGGTTAAAAAAAATGTTATTTGTTGATATATATTTCTCTGCTATTTAGATAATAAAGTGCTATAAATAATGATAAAAGCAGGTGTAAAGCAACAGATCGCGGCACGCGTTGATTGCTTCGCCTACGTAATCTTGTGCGGTTTACCACTGGTGTTTGAATAGATAGCTTTAGATGTAAATGTACGGAACTTTAGTTCATGTAACTTTTGCGTACAAGATCGCGGAATAATAATTGATGTTATTGTGCACATAAAACTCTTTAAATACTTTTTGTTCCGTTTCAAAATTATCTGTCAACTAAGCAATGCTGCCTTCGGAAGAAATAAGCAAAATCTTTTCCCAACCGTGGAAACTAACGGACTGTTAAAATTGCATCATATCTTACTATGCGTATAGCTTTATCAGAGTTAAGTCTTGGTGCCAATTTGCTATTCAATTATTATCACCTAGTTTTAAGATTTTTGCTTTTGCAATCTGTATGACACGCATACTAATGCCTCATTCCCACAAACCTCTAAAATATCTTCATCAATATGCCACGAGGATATTTGTATGTTAACAAAGTCCACGCATGGTCATTTCACATTCAAAGTTGGTCACACGCACGGTTCACTGCTCACGCTTCCTTTATTGGCGACAAGGCGATTCTAAACTTAGAATTTGTATTCCTAGGTAAGAATAGAATCTGTACCTAGGCACTTTTAGTATCGAACACGCTGAAATAACTGTAACCTTTTAAATGGAACGAAACGGAACGTAACAGATTCACGACTTTGGCAATAACTTGACTAGGATTTACACTTTCCTTTCCGGAAAGCAACATCAAAGTTGACTTTTGTGTGGCATTGTACCTACACTACAAATCGTATTCGTTTTTGCAGAACATGATACATATTAGCTGCATCTCTTACTTTATATCTTATTCTTCACAGTGGTCAAAAACTAAGTTCAATAAAGTACAATATAAAGATATACACGAGGACTGGCAAGAGAAGCGTCGGACGTCCAGCAGCACGATGGGTCGACGATATTGCCAACGTCGTGGGCCGGCAGTGGATCAGGCAAGCGCAGGACCGTGAGAAATGGCAGAAACAAAGGGAGGCCTATTCCCAGCAGTGGGAGAGATCGGGCTGCGGATGATGATGATGAGATAGATATTTCTTTCAACGTGCCTCGATAACGTTTTAGCCTAGTTTATGTTGGCTACCTATGATCAGAATAACGAGTGAAAGCACAGATACAAAATAATATTCAAAATAAACTCCGCCCGGTCGCTGAGCAAACAAGACACGTGCTTCGAATAGACAAATGCTTTTGGTTATATCTTGTGTAAGCACTTATGCACCTGTACAAAGATAGATGTACTAGCACGAACTTCGTAGACTCGTTGAACTATCGACTACTGTTCTTAGTAATTTAAGTAAGTGTTGTTTAGGTAGTCAGTAAAGACTGCTGACATATTTTTTTCTATGTTCTAGCTAGAGAAAGACAATGTTTCTAATAGAAATCCTCTATTTACTCAGTTTTTCTCGACGAAAACCAAGGTACTTTTTTAAAACAAGTCAATCTGACTAACAATTTCAATAAATTATTGCTTGAAAGAAAACGTACGTAATAACTCAGTAAAAGTATATTGCAAGAGAGACGCGGCTTACATTCGTCTTAAACTTTGAACTAGGTATAGTTGACTAGAAATTCTAGTTTTATGAGTAGTTTTTACTAAATACGCACCTAAGCATCTAACAAAACAGTTGAAATCCGATTGATTTAAAAAGGCTACACAGGTACATACACAATAAACGAGCTAGATACAGTGCAGAGCATTTCTTTGATTTACCCTTTGATCGGCTAGACTGTGTACATATTAGACAGACAGTTACGACACAACTGGGTCGCGTAGTCATAACAAAAACTTTTATAGACCTGATACAAACTACAAAAGAAATGTTAGGTAAACTTTGGATTTAGGTTTATAGACAAATGGAAATGAGGTTGATTTCAAATGTACTTTTACACTCTTCATGCTTTAAGGTTACGCTGAATAGACTAGTTCTGAAAGAAGCTTTCGCTATGTTAAACATAGTTACTATAGGAATAGGATGAGAATGATACTGATATGTTTAATTTATATTATTTAACTTATTTTTCAATCAAAAGATGTACTTAATGTAATTATAAAATATTTTTATACTACAATTACTCCTTGCTTAAAAATCTGATTACGGGATTTCTGTTCACATTACCTAAAAGAATCAGGTAACAGATTCTACGAACTTCATAGTACACGTTCAAAGTCTACATTAGCATCAGTTTCACAAGCTAACAAGTTGGGGAAGTGATAACACTTGCAAACAATATACCAGGAGTTTCTAGAAAAACAATGGACATCTAAATAATTTATTAAAAGACGAACTTTTTTAAAGAATAAATCATGATACAGAGGTTTGGTATTTACCGGTTCTTTTCATTTATCCTATCTGTACGTACATAGTAAAACCATGAAGTAAAAAATGTATCACTCAGAAATTCAGCATGAGAGATGCTTACAAATTGAATGAAACAGAAATAAATTTCTTATATCATCGTTAACTTTTTATGGGAGTAATTTTAGGTAAATTTCGTAATAAAATTAAATACTCTTTATTACATTACATTAATAATAAAATCAATGTAATAAAATTTAAAAAATAATAATTAATGTGAGAGAGAGATGGATACAGCTACAATTCTGTATTGTTTATCGTTAATTTATGTTTGTTATATAACGGACACGGGTATTTAAGAAATTCAATAAAGGAACAGTCTTATCTTCATGCTACAACGAACCCGTTCTTTATCTTAGCCAAATGCGGCTAAGCTTATAGGGCTTATCTTAAAAAGTGCATGGTGTACTTGCGTTTAGTTTTTAATTAGACACCGGAAGGTCAATGGCCGGATAAGTTTGATCTATTAAGAACTCTTTGATCCAAAGATGTAAGTTTGTATGTTAAAAGTGTTTTAGGCAACTTTACCTCTTTAGTACAGATTTTTTGTGTAATCGGCCTGAGTTTAGAAAACCTAAAGCAGAATTAAAGATATTCAGAAGCGTTTCCGTATTTAGGCGTAAGACAATTGAACCTAACTTACTGTAAACCTGCTTTTATGTAAAAAACAAACATAATGTGAATAACAAAGCCTCAGAAAACAGTCTGTAGGTACTTTGTAGTTTGAGAGGGGCCCGTGTATAAAACAATGAAGCAATTTAATTTCTATTACCGAAGATTAATAGGGCTATTGCGTGCTCCAATTAGATATGTTATACCTTTTATGGGAACGAGAGAGCTATTAAAAACCGCCAGATTTTAAGTTACAGTTCACACGATGTTTTAGTTATAAAACCAATCCAATTAAGGGGATACAAAGCGATTTCCTTGATGAGTTTTAAGATGAATTGTAAAGTCGTGATAGCTAATGATTATTTGTTGTTCCTGTCTTTGTATCCCTACGTAGGTATATCTGTACTTTATATAGAGAATGAGTTGATTTGCAACGGCAATACGTCTTGCCACTTCAAAAAAAGCTTTATACGTAATTCAGGCATACGTATTTTATTCCCTCAGTGTCGCGCAATCCATCATCGCAGATTGCGTAAACTTCACGTCTCGTCAAATCGTTCCATTTTCAAACGAGTTGAAGCGTACTTTTTTCAAAACATTCCTGGCTCGCGCCAAATGTTCACGGTAACTTAGGCTATGGAGAAAATTTTTAGAATGCAAAATATTTTCACGCGTGTGATATGGAATAGAATGTAGGATTTTGTCAAATGGATCGTGAAGTCATGTGCATGGGAAATAATATGTAAGTAAATAAGTTATTTAATAGTAAGTACTAGGTAGTAAGCATTTTAAACTGGTGTTTAACCACATTATACTCAGAAGTTATTGGGTAGGGTAGAGGAAACTTTAAGAAGCAAAAATACAATCTCATAAAAAAAATTAAACAATTCAAATAACATTTCGTCGGATAATTTGACAAGTTAGTGCTATTTTATAGCTAGTAATAAAACTTGAGACTGTTAAATTGATAATAAGAGGTCATTTCTAAAGTTGGGCTATCAAATTGAAAGACGATAAAAAATAGCCCATCATCTTATTATGGCTTCATCAGGCCAAACTACTGTCTTCACATGGTACAAAGCGTAGTTACAAGCGCTGGTATTTTAATGGAGTTTGACGGGACCCTGGTAACACGTCATTGCGTAGACCGGTGTACTATCAGTGAGACAAGTGACTTGGGCTTTTAGAAAAACGAATACATCATTCGATTTATAATGAGATTTTATGTGTGAGAATGTACTTACGTTTTCCATAATGACGAGTAATATTTTGACATTTTGATGTTGCTACAAATACAAAACAACACATACAAAATTGAAACGTGCAATCTAAGCAACACTATTGTACAGTTTATTTGATGTCTCTAAATACTTATGAAGATATTAAATGTTTATGTAAGTACCTATGATGCTGTCACATCAGCATTGACTTGTTCTTTTCTTTGTGGCTGTACGTCATTACAACCACGGCTGTAAGATTTTTTTTGACTCGTTTTTGAGATGGTAATTACTCGTGTGTAAATTGGAACGGATTTATCAAGCGTCAGCGTATGAGCGTACGACGGAATGTATGCGTGTAACGTAACGTTGAATGTATACTCGATTGCGTGATTTGAATGTTGTGCATTGTTTGTAACTTTTAAATGGGATTTTAATAAGTTGGGTCTTTTATCGAAAACAGATCAACCTACAGATCAATCAAGATAGGTCTCTACCTACCGAGGCCATCTTACGTTACAAGTAGATGCTTAGGTAAGAGCTAGTACTAATTATACCTATAAAACAACACCTACCTATAAAATTTTCAAAGACATTAACAGACCTACCTACTTGCCGGCGTTTGGTTATTAAATAAATAAATTCTTTGAGGGTAATACAGGTAGCTAAGTATAATCAAATTCAGTTTCCAATTTTGCTCTACATTTTGATTCAAAGTGTCAAACTCAGAATATTAATAATCAAATCAATGTTCATAATCAGAGAAATCTATCGCGTCTAGTTTTTACAAACGTGTTTGTTGGACAAACCGCCGTTACGTAAACAAGAACATAATAAGAAATGTCACAGAAAGAAGCACTTTACACAATTTACGACACAATGTAGTGAATATACGAGTTCTTGTCAAACCTATTTGTTAACACGTTTTTACGTGGATAGCAGGTTACCGGCTTTTACCTGCCTACAATAAAAACTTCCATTAGATAGCCTGGTCTCTATATGATCAATGGCACTACCTCAATACCAGAAAAATTACCTAAGTACCTAGCCATAAGCAAATGGAGCATAATAAGCAAATCGATAACGCTTACGCCTGAATACAGAATTATTCAGCGTTTCTGTACTAGGGCGTACGCCTCTACACATAGATATGTGGGTATTTTTACATTTTAGCTTTACTGTTTGTAAAGAAAAAATATGCTAACATTCAAAAACCTGCTTCTTGTGTGACTGTATTTAAGATCGTGGTGGGTAACGCCTACGATGATCCCTAGAGAATAGCCTCTTAGATAACAATTGAATTATACGACATTCAATGAATAGAGAGAAAGATCTTTAACTGGAAGCTTTTAGTTATAAAGCTTATGATGATGACCTTTACAACAAGTCTAAATGAAAACTGAATATGTTTATAATTTTATCTTGTAGAGTATTTAAAATGAATTTTATTTTTGTTGTTGGTAAAAAGTGGTTCATCACAGAAAGAAGTTCTTACTTAATTCAGAACCAGTACTAAACACGCAAAGACTCTCAATTGGAAACTATAGGAAGAAAAAAGGGTAGGTGAATTATTATCTTTTTAGTAAAAAGAAAAAGCCAATCGAAAGTTACCTAGGGATTTGCCTAG
This sequence comes from Xanthorhoe spadicearia, assembly GCA_947086425.1. NCBI lineage: Eukaryota > Metazoa > Arthropoda > Insecta > Lepidoptera > Geometridae > Xanthorhoe > Xanthorhoe spadicearia. Next base: position 7,585,580 of record OX352204.1, on the reverse strand, counting down.
TGTCTTAGGAATTGAATAACTTAGTACTTTTATGGTTCAAGAATGGATAACGGAATACTTTCAAATGTCTCTATGTAGTACATCAGTAAACTGGTTACTATAACACTAATTATTAAATGGCTTAGCTTGGGACTTGATTACGTTATGTGGGATGTCCAAGGATATTTATTTATTTTATGTCAGTCATACGTACAATGCATACCTAAGTACTAAAAAACCTTAGAGTATTAATCCAAGTTGATTTAAGTTAGTAGAAAACAGAGAAAAGTCTACGAAGAAAACAAACAAACGAGACGTAAACCTGAAACAGGTTCGTCAACGCGACCCCTAATGCTAATAACCACCAGTGTCATCACCATATTATTACATAGCATAAACAACCTTAAGGTTACAAGATAGGCCCTCATTTTGTGTGAGCGGAAAAGCTTGCGTAAATGAGTACACGCCGTTACCCGTATGTCACCAAACCATTATTGTCTTCTGGTTTGACCGCTGGCTTATACCTTTGACCGTGATCGAGGTGAAATATTCTAACTGATTTTTTACGACACGACTTTCTTTGACGATAACATAATCGGAAGTAGAACTACTTAATCCAAAAAGCTTAAGAGACGTGTGAAGCAATATTGTGTACCACAGGCAATGATCTAGCCAAACGACTGATAAAAATACCTACTATGGAATACAAATGGGTGTAACAAGCTTTACGGTTCATAGTACCTCGTTATATATTCAAATAGAGGATTAAGCTCCCAGCTTACTCGTTGAAATTTAAATAATACCTCGGCAGTGCCTCTGACGTCAACAAATGCCTCTCAATTTATCTCTGAATATTATTTACGTCATCTTAAAAACGGATTAGCCTCTAAAATGTTTTAAAGCCCACAAGTCAAGAGGTCGAGATAACGAAGGCCGATCATTTAAAGTGTTAAAAAACGCATTTAACTTTCGTAACACTTTAAAACTAAGTAGGCACACTGGGTCCCGAGGCATAGTTTGTAATTTTTTTTTATGATAGCAATACTTGCTATTAATATTTACAGCTTTCTGTTTAAACAATCATTTATTCTCCCATCAAAAAAAATTTAGAAAGTGGAAGTCATAGGAACCAATGCTAAAAATACAAATGACGTAAACAACTTAAAATTTCACGATTATCTCATCACGCCCATGTTTTGAGTTCGACTTCGGCTTGTCAATACAGCATCCGCCCACTAAAGCGAACAAACACGTGGTGGGTATACAATACTCCTTATAAGAACCGTGATTTGTTCCAAGAATTTCGCGAGTGGAGGCTATAAAGGTATACATACATACACTCACGCGCATATCTTCACTCTGACAGAGTTACAGACAAATGGTAGATATGCAATGTACATATTCTCAGATATGATCGGTAGAATGAGGGAGACACAGTAATGACTCCAAATAAATTGGAATTATGGACAAAGAGATAATGCAGATGAGTGACGAAAAGCCCTCTGTCATATACGACATAACTGTCAATTACGAACGACACTACATTTCGTTCGTTTTATTGATAAAACAAAAGAATCTTTAAAACATATGCAACAGAGAATATTTTCGCTGGCATATTTATCAGAGTGGTACAATCGCATCAGATGAACAATAGGAGGAAAAATCTTACCTGCACAGCGCTGTTCAGAAAGCAGTTGTTCAAACCAGGGGCGTTCCATAAGCCCTTGGTTGTGTGAAATATCCCCGAGTCCCTTGACCCGTCTCTGGAGTGCTGAGGTCTCAGTTCCTCGTAACCCGAGGTAGCCATTGCAGTCACCATCACTCACGCAGCGCCATTCTGGTGCTTATAACGCGACATCTGGAATGATAAAGGTTATTGAAAAGTTAATAACCGTATGTTTATGGTTTACATTGCTGCATTGTGTTTGCTTCCGGATAACTAAACGTTTACTTGGGGCTTTAGATTTAACCTATTTAGCCTCAGCCTAGTATTGAATTAAATCAACCAGTTGAAGGAGCTATGATTATGTTTCCAAATACAATATTTCGTGAGACTGTTCTTGTAGTTATTAGAAACCCAAAAACGACTGATTTATCGGCGAAATTATAAATTCGTGTTAAATTAGCGACATGATAAGGGCGTATCCATGCCCATCATTTCTTTGTTAGCTCACGTACCCTCTCATCTTCATGGATGTATTACAAGAGAAATGACGTTTCTCGGACTATAAGTGGACAAAAATACCTTGTAAGCCCTGAAACATTCCCAGCAATTATAACATTCGAATAGATAGCATCAGAGAAATTATCGCAGAGATTGAAGAAGCTGGTTCGGTTCACACGTCGAGGGGTCGGTCTTGTTCTGATTTCTCATTATTGTAATTGAAACATTGGGGTTAATAAGCCGGGTTTCATATTAATTGCACAATTAGACATTATGATGCCTTTCACTGCGGCGACTATTGTTGCCGACGACAATGAATCGTCCAAAGCCGCACATTGTTTCAACACAAAGAACGCAATACATTTTGTTATTGTCTTTTTACAAGTAGACAATTTACATTGCAAGTTAAATCATGCTTTCAATTCACAAGCAGTTGCATGGGTGTACCTACGAATGATCATTTACAAAAGAATGTAGGAAGAGTATCCAAGTTCAAGTGGCACAAAAACATATCTCAACGCTAATGGCGGGGGCAAATGACATGACATTCTTGAGATGGACGGACGATGCGATGTCGCGTGTTGAATGATGGAAATATGTGACAAAATTATGTTTCAACTGGCGACAGAGATGTAAGATGAGTTGCAGCTGATTTTTTTCGATTAAAGGCAAGATGGATTGAATACCTAACATCTAAAACAGCTAAGTACATGGCAAAAGCCGTGTGTAGGTTTATTGTATAATTAGGTTCACATCAAAAGGTTAAAATAACAAACATGTGTTTTACGGGCTGTGATATCAGTAAGTAAATGTTGTTGCAGACACGTCCCGCTTTGCACATATGGCCAATTCCACGAACCAATAACAGTATCCATAGGTTATTCCCATGTCCCCCGACCTTTGCAAGTTTTAATGCACTCTTGCGATATTCATGAATTTTTGTTTCTTACTCTTATTGCTATGAAATTAACAAATAAGGATGAGGCAGTTAACATGTCTAGAAAGGTAATCGTTAAAATGTTGCTTAAGTATTAAATTCAGCATACATTTAGAGCTTCTTAGGCAATTCATATTTACGGAATTTGTTTGCTTGTAAAAACACACATCTGTGTTTAGTTTTCAGCGAGCGTAGCCATGGCTGCTCCCGATATGGCACACGTACCTACTATTTGTAATGCTAATGGACGTATTCAGTGAGGTATGCCTAAGTACCTACCTAATTCAAAAGTAATTTTTAAATATAAAAAAGATATCTTTGAATAAATAATAATAATAATAAATATCTTTGGACATTCCACACAACGTCATCTAGCTAGTCCCAAGCTAAGCAACTTAATGCTTGTGTTATGGTAACCAGATGACTGATATAATACTTGATACATTTTTTTTTTTGTAAATACATAGGTACATATTATAGATAGAAAACACCCAGACACGGAACAAATATCTGCAGAACATACAAACATTTGTCCCGTAGCGGGGATCGAACCCGCGACCTCCGCATCTCAGCCGGGCGTTCACCCAACTGCGCCACAGTGGTCGTCAGATTTTAATGTTTTCACCATTGATAAAAGTATCAAGGCGTTATCCAATTGATTCAAAAACTTTTAGTGGACAAGAATTTGTAAGAAATATTCTGGACACGAAATATTCAGATCAGATATAAATTTAAATAAGTTTATTGCCAAACATATACAACGGTTCAACACACCAAAACCTTTAAAATCCGGACGTTCCCTGAATCCTAATCCCAGCCTCTACGTGCCAAGTTTAGGTGTTGTTAAACACTACAAGCAAGTTGTACTATTTTAGCCACCAATATAGTAGGTACAATCTGTGCCATCACTTCCGATTTATTACGATCAGTCAATAATAAGAATCAGGTTAAACTATGTCGCAATCACATCCCGGTTTTTATTTACGGATGCAGTAACAAGAAATGTAAACGAAATTACACCAAGCAGTGAAATTTTGATGTCGGAACGTACACATGGCGATTTTTATTTCAAAGCTGTTTACTTAATATTTTTGTTTAAAATATAGTCATGGTTACCTAACTTTTTCCTTTCTAAAAACTTTCGTTTATCTTCCTGTTTTCGCATAAAGACCCGAAAGTGCAGTCAATTTACGTTTAAGAGCTTTAGAAACATTAAGTTAATTTACTTTTAAGTAGATTTCTGTTAAGCTTTCTCAGAAACCTTCAATTATAATAATTGATCAATCAATAGCCCTAGCACATCGATGGGTCCAAATTTTAATATGAATAAGTTAAAGGGCGAGGAACCCATGTAGGTACCTATATATAGATAGGTACACATACACCGTGGTTAATCCACGCCCGAAATTAATTTGGACTGGAACCAGTTTTTACGTGCGTTGATTAAAAAGATCGTAAGATTTTGGTTACCCGCTATTAATTCTTATGACGTAACCTCTTTTTAATTATTGTTTATGTATGTACCTGATAGGTATGTACTTGTTTGTCCTATTTTTTGCTAGTTTTAGTAATAGGGAGTAATTAATCTTCAACTTAGTTGAATTTTTGTTAGCTGCCGAAAAAAACCTAGTTCAATCAACAAATTTAATACAAATAGACTGCGAAGGTGCCTGGTCTGTACCTGTTATATAACAACTAAAGACCTAGACGCAGCTAAATATGTACCTTATAAGTACTTATTTTCAAAATTGGTTCAGAAGTTTCGTGGATAATATCATACACCTCAACTTACCTACAGAAAAACTTTACCTCTTACAATAACTAGGTACCTACTTGACTATATTTTGGTAGTATTTTAAACTCTTCAAGTGGTCTTGGTCAAAAACACAAATATTTTGAAAAGAATGTTACAATAGCGTGATACGACTCGTAATAACTATAACTAAGTAATGATTAGATATAATCACCGAAGACTTGACCTGCATTCCAATGCTGATGCGGACTTTAGAAACTTTTTGTTGAAAGTTTTTTAAAATTCACTTTTGACAAATGAACATGTTCTACTTAAAAATAGAGTTTTTTTGATTCTCATAATATTAATTAAACCTTATGAAAGAACACTCTACTAAACGTTTACCACCATGATTTGTGCAAACAAAAAAAACCTATTACGAGTAGTAGACGTGGAAGATTTAAATGTACCATAATTATAAAAATAAATAACTCCGTGCCATCACATTTGACATCCAGAAACGTCACGATAAAAGCTTATTAACGTCCAATACAAACCAATCGATGAGTGCAAGTCACGCCCTTTCGTCAAATGACCGGTCTTTTGGGAAGATCTAAGTGATACAATAGTCGGTTACGTTCAAATTGTTTGTTTACTTTAGCTAGAGGTAGTAATTGACTTGTTCAAAGAGCAACAGAAAGTTTAAAATAGAGTGCTTGCATCATTTGAAGTTTCTGATACAGGAAAATAAAGAAATAAAAAGGTCGTCGTAACAATTCTACGAAATTAATCTTATCGTAGTCATGTGGCTGGTGTGAATAGAAATGTTATAAAACTAATGCAAAAAGTATTTAATACTTAAAATACTCAAGTGGTTACACACCCTGGGAAAAGAACCCAAAAGAAAGTCATTTTAAAAGTAGGGGACAAAAACTCGGTTCGGTCTCAAGTGCGTGGTAATAAATAAATCATGATAACCTTAAAAGCATCGCCTTTCAGACGAGTCCTATAAAGCTTAAGGCGATACATTAAGAGAATCATAAAACTTAATCTTTTTACTTAAGACACAGTGCTAGAAATTGGTAATCCTGTTTGGGGACCCACGCCACGTAGGAATAAGTAGGTATACTATTTAGTTATAGTCGAAGAAGGCAAAGGAAGTAAGAGTATTTAAACAATTTTGTAAAGCGCGATTTGAATAAGAATACAAAAAACAATAGAAAAGTAGTAGATTATTCAACTTACTTATTGAATGTTTTCCTCTAAGTTAAAGACAACTACCTACTTTAAAGACAATAAATTCCATCTATTTACCTTTGAGTAGACAGTGATTGCTCTGAGCTATTTACTATTAGGTATTTTAAAAATAAATAAATCTACTACATTTTATGAAAGTACCTAATAGTTGAGTTTTACAGCATAGATATAGCAGTTATCATACCTTCAATAATGTATGCCAGATGCCAGTCAAGCTAGACAAGAAAATGTAATGAGAACTCTAGCATTCTTTTCGGCTATTATATTATATTCAATCATACTTCAAGATTGCGGTCGAGATTGAGCCTCAGGCATTAACTCTAGCCAAAACTTGATTTCAACAGAAGCTCAAGTTTTGACACAAATTGATATACGTACATCTAGGTATGTGACCTGCGATTCAATCTACATGGCGTATATAAGTAGCACAAAAGCGAGGACGCGATAGAGATAGTCAGAAATCATAAGAAATATTTTAACCGCAAGTGAACTTGAAGTGAAATTGTATAGCAGCGTGTTGATAGGAACCAAAATTTTATCAAATACAAAAACAAACAAAATAAAACCTCTCAATTTTATTAAAGCAACTTCAATATCCATAAAGACGTAGACGCTCCAAATTCAAACAGAGTCCGTTAAAATACATACGTATACCTGGGACGCTATGCTATGTTGTCCAGAGATTTGTGACTCGTGTGTTGAAAGCACGCACACATCCAAACATCACGAAGGTGATTACACGTAACACAAAAGGAGCAAGAACGGAGGCTGCGCGTGCGCCGACCCGCGCGATGGCACGAGTCAAGCCCGGCTATTATTTATATCGTATTTAGATACGAGAAATCTGAATAGGAGCGGCTAATGACTTTTTTTATGGATGTGAAAACATCAATGCTGAAGAGGACAGGATTTTAATATTACTGCAAGCAATCATTAGGAAAATAAATCAAAGACCATGTTTGCAGAGAAGGGAATGGCTAGAAGTAAGTACCTACCTACGACGAACGGGGGACAGTTCGCAAGTTATTTATTGATAAATTGTCTATACTATATTAATCTTTCAGCGAGTCATACAATTAATGAGGTAGATACCGCTAGTGTGGAGTCAGAAATTTAACAGACATTACTAAAACCAGAGACCAGTTTATATCAAGGTCTCTGCTAAAACATCCAAAATTTCCTCCGTAACCTAGAGTCATAACCAAAAAATCAAAAACTTTTTTAAACGCTACTCAAGCTACGATATCCTTTAGAGACATAATTGAAAAAAACAACAGGCATTCACAATACCGTGATATACTTTCATGATTAGAAAGCAAAGGACCACCAACGATCGAATCGCATTATAGCATTTCAAAGCCGAATTAAAATATTCACTTTACCAAAGTAGCGTGGATAAACAACCGTGAAGATGCATTATATCCAAAATCTATCGAAGACCACTAAAGTTTACTGACGTTTGGTGACATTATGGTAATGACCATCATTCGTCAATGTCAAAACTAACAAAGACTGCCCTCTTAGATTGTCCAGTCCAAGGCTCTTTGGGGTTATGACCACAATGTAGGGAAATAAGAAAACATTTTGCTCTTTGGCTTTTACACTGCCCAAGTGTGTAAACTGTCCCCGTGGGAAGGACCAGAATAAACCGGTATTAGTGTAGGTACCTACCATGTTCTTTTAATTTTGCAAAGAAAAATTCGAGCCGCAATTAAGCCATAAAGTTTGAGTATAATTTTTAATGATGAGCAAAATTTTGTTTTGAGATTTCAATCTGTTTATCACGTGTAAAAATCATAAACATTTTTGCTTGTTCTTACTGATTTTATTTAAAACCCGGTGCTTAATTTTTTTAAAAGAACAATGCAGTAGGAAAGAAACTATATCTACCATAACTCGTCGATATGATAAGTGATAACTGTATCGATACAAACGTAGTGATAAATCAAATTAGATATATCATGGTAAACAAAGCAAAACAAGAAAGCAAAACAATAGGTGTAAAGGAGAACAGAAAACAACGATACACATTCAGCTTTCATTCGCACGTCTAGTCTTTATACTCTACATTACATAGCTTCTTTATGGTCAGCGAGTAGTTTGTTACCAGAGTTTATTTTTATAATTTTGGTGAACCGGCTTCTTGAACTCAGATCATTTCCAAAACGATCTAATCAATGGTCAAATCACGTGTCCAATAAATTAGGAGTTTGGACACTTGTCAAGATTATGCTGTGTGGAATGTCCAAGGATATAGATAAGCTGATTTCGTTTTCGTAAGCTCTGTCTGTGGTGTTTTATGATTTAAATCCCTTCAAGTGCCTATGTACATTTTATGGGACTTCAACATGAACAGGTCTTTATCTATAAAGCTGTGTAAACATCTAAATTTAGAACCTAATCAAAGAACCGTTGTTGACCCTACATACCTCTACAAAACTTAGATGTCGATGGAGACCACTCTGACCGCGCTGACCAGAATGCGAATAAAGGGATGAGCACCTTGAAGATAGAATAATAAAACTACGAGCTTGTGATACAGAGTTAGTAAAAATTACACATTTTGAAATTTCAAAAGCCAGGACCGATCCTTAAATGAAACCACTAGCGAAATACTACACGGCTGTGGAATTGGCAACTTTCTGCTCAAAATATGTATGAGCCGCTTACACAACAGAAAAATACACACCCTACTAAAAATAGCGATAGACTACCTACACATTTTGTGTGGATAAATAAAGAGAAAACCAAGAGTAAACTCTAGTTTACAATAGTTTCGCTGCGGTGTTCCCGCGCTATTGTCTGGACTCCTCATTCAGATTGGTTCAGATTAGTCGCTCGTGATGTGGGCTATATCGCGATGAAAGCCATCACGATCGAAAGAGTTGTCACACGATTCCTTCAGATGCTGTTGCGTAGTCGTGTATATCACGACATATGAAGCCAGTTTGGGATGACCGATTGAGAAGGTTTTTCAAAACTAGTTTTTGCTGTTGCCTAAACAAATTTAGGGTTCGCATATAGCTAAGAAAAAGCTACATTTAATTTAGGTGTCATCAGTCACATGCCCGAATATTTAAGGTCGCATTAACCATTAAGAAAGTAATTTTTTAACAGACATGGTATGGACAAATGCCAAATTATGTCATAGATAGCCACTTAACTTTAATTAGCTGTTTTCGGGTGACAGTTTCATAAATAATTTATGCACGAGTTTCTACATATGAATGTGTACCTACCAGTTATTTTAAACTACAGCCTCAAAGCTTTTACATAAAATATAATAAGACTAGTCTGCCAGTTAACAGATCATATCATTACAGAAACCTGAAACACATGTGCAACTTCCTTACCAACCTCACTATCTAAAAGGTTAATCTGATTGTAGAGCTCTCTACAAGAACTTTTAGATTAGACCAATATTCTTGAAAGGAACCGCACATAGATAAGTTCTAAAGTCATACAAAATTGGAGCAAAAACGAATTTGAAGTGGCGTTCAGTGGTTTTGAAAGAGTCAGTTGCGGCTTTCTAAAACTCAGATTGTTGCTTTGGGAATTTGGTCTCTATCATATTATTAACTACTTCTAAACCTAACGAAACTACATTTTCAAATTAACTAACTAACTAACTAAACAACGAACACTAGGTACCTTCAGATATCTAAAAGCTCATGAAGTGCAAATCTGAATTTCAAACTTTGTTGTAAGACCGATAAGATAGGTAACATTATTTTAAAGAAAAACTATAATAGGTAGTAAAGTTTAAAAAGTTTGTTCACAATATTTCATACGAATCATATTCATACTCTACGTAAACCTCTACTTAAAAAAAAGAACTGATTTATTAAGTGCATTGACCTAAAACAACATAGGTACCTAATTGTCGATCCATTTTGCCTACCAACCAGCATTTAGCTGTTAAATTGTGCTTGCAAATGTGCAATAGAGTGAAGCACGGTATAAATGCTAGTGTACCATAATTATGTATAACTGTACGTAAATTGTAGGATCACACATTAAATTGACCATGTTTAGCTAACGGTGCGCATCCGCGATAGAACTCTTCAATGAATGCAAACATTTTAAAATCCTTTCTATCAACAATCTTAGAGGTAAATGGAACGTTTGTATTTGCGTGTAGGCAGTTCGTTCTGACCATCTGTGCTTCGTATTATGTACACATTAGAAACCTAAGGAGCTTTGCAAATGACAGTTATGTTGACCTGAACAGTGAACATACTCATCCTACAGTTTGGTTATAACAGAACTTGCTTGAAATTGTGAGATTTTAATGAATGTGTGAAAATTTGAAAATAGATAGTAAACGTATTGGTCTTGTTATTTTATATTATGAACAGATAGAAACCAGTTCTATGAAGATTGAATTAAACTTGTTTTTTTATAATTGGAGGACAATTCAAAAGCTACTGGTTCCCGCTGATTTTTAGACAATTATTGTATTTTATAGAAACGAGCTATAAAACTTTATATTCGCATTAAAATTCGAAAACAGGATTAAAATAATCTAAAAAACAGTTTTATTCACCACATAAAAAAACTTATCCATTATTATATTTCTATGAAAGTACCTAATTTAGGTATATTATTTTTGAAACTGGCTCTAAAAAACTGGTCGAAAAAGCACATGCGTTTATTTAATAATAAAATTTCGAGGTGTATTCTTGGAACCGTGCAGATTGGACAGTTAGATGGGATGAACGTGTTTTGGAAATATGTACATCCGAAACATTTTGAAGAAGACTACGCTAAAAACAATGTAAAGTATGAACTTAAATCACTAAAAACACATGTTAAGAACGTGTAGTCGTCATTAGCTTATTTGAGCAGTATTTCGAGAGCCCTAACTCAATAATGTGATCAGATTATTTAAAGAATTTTACGGTTTTAGAAAGATTAATCTTTATTATAATACACTGCAGAGATAAAACATAATATTTGATTATAGTTTTTGAAGGAGAAGTCAATCCCGTCATAGCGTTTTACGAAAATGAGCGTCAGAGCTGTCTTTCAGAAGGGATATCACTATTGTAATGTGAGAAAATGTTTTATTTTAAGCGTTTGTGGACCTGAAAATATAGTCTCATAATACACTACATAGCAAAACAATTAAAAAATTGCCTCAAAAGGTAATGAAAACAATATTTAAAAAGTACAAAATCGTTTCACTTTAACACATATTTTTTACTAGTATTTGAAGAAAAACACAAGAGTTTTATTCATTTGATGAAAATATAGGTATTTCTAAACGTACAGTTTTTTTTTCAATCAATTTCGAGCACCCAGTAATTTACAGGATTATTTTAAAATCACTATATATCCGGCCGCGCGATCGTCTTCCGATTAGTCGATCCCGGGTCCTCCCAGCGAGAGGACGTATCACTTTTTTCCGCCGCCTTGTCAAACAAAATCGATAGCGTAGAAAACTCAAAGCGCGATACACTAGTATTGATACTTGTACCATATATATATATATTATAAAGAGGTAAAATTTGTTTGTTTGTTTTTTTGTTTTTTTGTTTGACGGAGGTAATCTCCGACTAACTAGTCATCCGATTTGAAAAATTCTTTCACCGATGTGTAGAATGGACGGGATGGTTATCCCTACTAATATAATAAAAGGGAAAGTGTGTGTGTCTGTCTGTGTGTCTGTTTGTTTGTCCGTCTTTCACGGCAAAACGGGGCGACGAATTGACGTGATTTTTTGTGTGGTGATAGTTGAAGGGATGGAGAGTGACAGGGACATTTTTATCCCGATATTCCCGCGGGAACGGGACTTACGCGGGTGAAACTGCGGGGCGTAGTTAGTAGGCTATATTTTATTCCGGTAGTTTCATTAGTGAAGCCGGGACGTACTGCAATGCTGCATTACCACTCACTCACTCACTCACTCATTGGCGTAATAAATTGTTTTCTATGATGGTGGATGGGAAGGTTTATTTTTTTAACAGATTCGTATAGAGGGTAGTTTGGCGAGCTATGGAAAAATCCGACTTTACCCATTTTTTGCCCCCTTTTTGCCCACCCCTGGTGTATCTCAAAAACTACAAGACCTGCAAATATTTTTTTAACAGATTCGTATAGAGGGTAGTTTGGCGAGTTAAGGAAAAATCCGACTTTACCCATTTTTTGCCCCCTTTTTGCCCACCCCTGGTGTATCTCAAAAACTACAAGACCTGCAAATATTTTTTTACAGATTTGTATAGAGGAGGTCCTGGGGAGTAAAAATCATATTTGTGTTTTGCCCCTGTTTTGCCCCTTTTTTGCCCCATTGATGGATCTCGGAAACTACGTAACATTTTTGATTGCTTTAAACGGATTTGTATAGAGGAGATTTTGGGATGAAAAAAAAAGTTTTCAGATTTGCCCCCATTTGCCTCCCTCATTTTGTTGCCACGCGTATCTCGGAAACTAGGAGACTTGGAAAATTTTAGTTTTCAGATTCAGGTAAGGCATTACAAAGTTGATAAAACGTGGTACTTTTTTTTTTTTAATTTTGACTTTTTTTTTTTCTCCATACATTTTGTATTAAATTTCGAAACTTTTTAAGGGCAAAATAAAAAATTTGAAAGAATTTGTAATATTTTCAAACGGATTTGTATTGAGGAGGCTTGCATTAGTAAAAAAAAGTTTTTAGTTTTGCCCCTATCTGCCCCCTCGTTTTGCCCACCACTGTATCTCAGAAACTATAAGACTTGGAAAAATTTAGTTTTCAGATTCATGTAGGGCATAATAAAGTTAATGAATTGAGGTTCTATTTTTTACTTAATTTTGACTTTTTTTTCTCCATACATATTATATGAAATTTCAAAACTTTTGAATGCGGGATAGGTAAAGTGGCGACAGATCTCAGGGACGTGTGACCCCCGAATGCCCCTTAAATCTAAAGGGAAAATTTATAAGACCATAACCTGTCGCGTTCTATGGATCAGAATGTTGGGCAATAAAGTAGACTGATGATAGGAGAGTGTATGCTACTGAAATATGTATGACCCTAGAAAGATAACGTGCGCCCCAGAGGCGCCTGCGAAATAGATATAGTGCTGTTTTTTTTCATCCAACGCGTGTACACGCGTGTGCTTTCAAGCCAACTCAGTCGTCTTGGTCAACACCACCGAGGGACGACTGCAGCTATTCGGTAAGTACCGTAGTTTGGTTGCTATGACCATACGTTGCGCTCGAGAGGCGCATGTTTATCTTCTGTGAAACTTTTATGTATTTGTGTGTGATTACGTTTCTGTTACTTTTTCTTTATTTACACATAAACAAAGTATGTAGGTATACAATTAGGTTATTGTTATAAGTAAATTTTATTGTTTTGAAAACATCTTTACTTCATAGGAAGCAGAAGAAATTATGGACGAAAGAGAAATATATTCCTTTTTGAGTCAAGAAGATGAAAGGTCCAGATGATAGCAGTGACAGCGAAATGGAGGATCACGTAAGTGAAGACGATACTTGTTCAATGTGATACTGACGACAAACAGGTACATAAAAGATGCCATTGATGAAAGCTTGAACACCTCAACACCTCCTGACGACACCTCAACACCTCTGGATGACGCCTCAACATCTCTTGATGACCCCTCAACACCTCCTGACGACACCTCAACACTTGAAAGTACTCTACGTGTTATTTACACACACAATGTTTTATCTAAGCAAGAAAACCCACCGAAGAGAATATAATATGGAAAAACGAAGTATTTAACTGTGTACACCATGGATGAGATCTAAATTGGAAATCCCTACTTTATCAAAGTGTTTGAGAGAAAATATTGAGAACATCCTGCCACGGGCTATTGAAGAAGCTTCTTAAGAAGCTGAAGAGTAACCTCCTGCCAAAGTTCGCCGTTACTGTAGGCTATGTACCACCAAAAATTAAAGAATGTCTATGATGACGTGTACAAAATGCAAAAAGTCTGTGTGTGGTGAACAAAAAAGATGTTTGCAACAAATGTCTATAATTTTTTTTGAAGTATTTTGTAATTTGAGACTGAATATAATAGTCAATTTTTAGTTTGTAAGAAAAAAAACTATAATTGTTCCATAATTATTTTTTTATTCTTCTTTAATATAAACTAAACACTTCAAATTATTGTTTTTATTGATTACTTATTTTGGATTGCATAAAATAATATTTTCTTTTTTTTTCTCTTTATTATGTTGGTAGGTTGCCTTTTATTTAAGTGTTTGTTGTTGGACTTTAGGATTGTAACTAAGATTTCAATGTCCGCATTTCCAAAAACGGTTCTATCAGAACACCAGCGCGGCGTATTGCCCCCGCAATAAACCGCATTATGCTTCCGTTCCTTCGTATGAGCAAGTGGCCAACTCTGTTGACGGAGTTTTTAGGCCGCCTAAAGGCCTCCGTCATGGCTTAACGACTTTTTTAAAAGTCGGGACCGACAATTTAACGTGCCCTCCGAAGCACGGAAGCGCTCAGATAATATTGCCACTTGCGGTCACCCATCCAAGAAATGACCGCGCAGAGCGTTGCTTAACTTCGACGATCTATCAAGAACGCCTTAGCAAGCTTCGCCACGAACGCTCAGCATTATGCTGAGATAGGACCATTTTGCATGCCTAAACTACTAACTACTAATTTTAGCCTATAGCTTAGTATGGCATGGTCTACGTGACCTCAGGACGGATGAAAGTCATATCACTAAGAAAGTTATGAGTATGAGTGTGAAATGTGGATGGACAATAATGGATATACAAGTAGAAGAAGGCCGAGGGAAAACTGGATGGATTGTGTGAAAGAGGATATGAATGTGAGAGGAGTGAACTTCGCCAACTACGAATGATAGAGATGAATGGAAGATTAAGCATGTTGGGCCCACCCCACCTAGTATGGGATAAGAGCAGAAGAAAGATGATGAAACAAACAACCTAAACGTATAAGTGTAAAAATACAAAAAAATCAAAATATAACAAAACGAAATTTAATATGAGCGACTGTATGGCTAAATTTTATCAAAACTTTTAACAAATGTCTAAGGGGTAGTCAAAACTACCCTACTTAGGTATGTCCAAAATTTGGAGTATTTGGACTCCAAATACATATTTATTACTTATGTTCGTTCACATGTCATTGTGCAGATGTTTACATTACATGCTTAACAGAGTCGCAAGAAAGAAATTAAAAGAAACATTTGTTTCGGCAGGATCTCGAGGGTCTTATTGATACCTGATCAAAAATAGAGATAAGTACTAAACCACTTGGCTAACACGGATCGTTGGCTAAATTCTCTAAGCACAGATCTTACATATTATATATTACTTATAAGATAAAGTATCAAAACCATTCATACCATTCGTTCTAGACACGAGCTCACGCACACTTTTACAAAAATTATAGTATTATTGAAGTGTGCGTCAAAAATGACAACTCTGCGTAGCACGATCTAATGTTTGAGTTGGTCAAGATAGCTTACACGCTCTTAAATGTGTTTCAAAAACTTGACAACTAAATTCATCTCTGTATAACAAATAAATTACAATTGGCATACTATTTATCAACTAGTGGATATAATAATATGGTAAATACTAAAAAACATTGTAGCCACCTGACAGGCACGTGCCAATTTCACCTGTTCATCCATTGGACCTGTCTGACGCCGGCAGCTACTTTTTAGACCTATTATTTTTTACGTATTGAAATTACTGATACTATGCGTGTCGTAAATTTTAATTATGTTGTTCAATTTTTAAGTATGTAGATAAAGCACTAAAATGTGAGCATTTAAAAAAATATGTCTCTTAAATTCTCTTTAAATTCTTAATACTTATAAACTTTTAGGGGTTTATTCATAAAAACTTGAAAATTTAATACAGGTTTTAGGAACGTTTTAGAACGTTTTTTTCTTGTCACTCATATGTCAACGAAAAGAGATACAACAGATTTAATATACGTTTTAGCTAATACAGGTTTTAGGTCGAATATGCATAAGGGGGTTAAACCATAACGATAGGCCTCTGTTTCCTAATTGGCAAAAAAAGCACCAAAATATGTAAAAAGTTTATTTTTTAATTAAATAAGCGTATAATTTAATATTTTAGGAAATTTCACACTTACCTCACAAGGTAAAATCCTGATGCGGTCCTTTCATCCAAAACAAACTCCAACTTAGTTCACACCTTTTTGATAATCTCACCTTTTAGTACTTTTTTAATCCTTCACACAAACATCAAATCACGAATTGCTCTACAAAGCAGTCTTACAAAAAGTTTTTGTATACTTTTGTTAATTGAATTTAATACTGGCTGAAAAGATTCTCGCACGAAAAAAGTTTAAATCTTTTCCCGCCAACGATCGCCGGTAAATAAAATAAACAAACGCGGTACGTAGGCAAGACGCGTCTAACCACGTTCGAAGCCGGTCGAGCGCTGCTCAGCTCAGCGCTCGTTTATTTTGAACTGCCTCGGCTTCAGACGCCAAGCTTGGACGCACAACGCACAAAAAATACGTGCTAGGATCCAAAACAAACCCCAAGGACCTTTTGTAAGGGGATACGCACTTGAGATTTAATAAAACAACACCTTGATTGACTGGTTTTATTGCTTACTATCACAGATTTTTAGTTTTTGTTTACGTTACACATTTTGTACTTCACTTTTATCATTTTCTTTACTCTCATTTTGAGCTTCATTTTCTAGTTTCTCAACGTCCTCTAAACTGATATCTCCGTCGAAATCATCTTTGGTCTGTTTAACTTGGCCGCGTTTGAGAAATGGCTCATGTAGAGCTTTGTAAAGCTTTTTCGCTTTTGTAGCGCCGAAACCCGGACACTCGGCCAATCTGTTCTCGGTTGCTTTGATGATGTTCTCCAGTGTTCCAAATGTGGTGATCAGTGTCATCGCGTCTGTTTTATTCACGGGTTTTATCGACGTTAACGCGTTTATGATCTAAAACAAAATATGTTTTGTTTTTATAACTGGAAATCACAATCGGTGGACGGTTTTAGATTAGTTCATGCAGTTGTAATTGAACACGATGCGATTAAATTGTTTTAGCGTTTTGCTTATCGGTGATTTTTTTTCCGCCTGAATCATTGTTTCGTATTTTTTATTCGTAGGTTGATATGGTGTAGGTGATTTATTTTTCAGTACTTTAAATTTTCTTTTAAAGAAAATGGAAAAGATACATTTTTTATACAATAAGTACGTGGCACTAGATGGCGAATAATAATAGGACTCTATATCACTTTTAGAGACGGAGTGTGTGATGACAAAGAATCACATACTACCTACTACCTACTTACGATATCGATTAAAAATTATATGCGATCAGATCACGCATTAAGATTGAATTTAGAACGACTGATAAACCATTAAATTGTTGTTAAAGACACCTATTTGATCAGCAGATGTCAGTTTGGTGTGTTTAAGACCCATCAAAATGCAGCACGTGTTCGCTTAAAAAAGCAACGTCGTGTTTGGGCTCGTTTTAATAGTCCCGCGTTTTCAATAACGACATCACGATCATAAACGCTTGTTTCGGAAAAAACATAACATATTTTTAAATGGTTATCATTAACGAATTCTAATGCTACTAGCATTTTATTCTTCCGACCGAAGACATGGGGGGTGGGTTCGAATCCTGGGCGTGCATCAATGGACTATTAGTTGCGAACAATTTCAATGTGCATTAACACGAACGCTTTACGGTAAAAGAAAACTTCTTGAGTAATCTAGTTTTCTGATAGCGGTGATGTTACCTGATATTTTTTTCAAAACGTGGACATAAAACCAAATATGAATTTGGATATACACATTAGACTCCCCACTTAGACATCTTCTAAAGATCTGAAATGCCTAAGTATCTAACAAAAGGTCAACCACACTTTGGCTATCATCATCATCATCAGCCATTTTGTACCTCAAGTTGGACATTTGCCTCCTTTGTGTCTGCCATTAAGTGCTATAAGAATACATACTTTTACTTTTTGTTCTTATTTGAAAATAAAGAAAACTATGCCATCTCTTGGCAATCTTTTGAACTAAAACCTTAACCGGACCTTACAATCAATGCGTTCTGCCCACCATGACGTACGGTGCCGAGACATGGACGCTCACGCAGGAGACTGTGTACAGGCTACGAGTTGCACAGAGAGCCATGGAGCGTGCCATGCTCGGCATTCAACTTATCGACCGAGTTCCAAATGCCGATATCCGACAACGGACGAAAGTCAAAGATGTCGGATCACGGGTAATGGAACTCAAGTGGAGCTGGGCAGGACGCGTTGCAAGAAGAGGTGATGACAGGTGGACCAAAGCCATTACCGTATGGTGGCCGAGGATGGGTCATAGAAGTGTCGGGCGTCCGGTGGCGAGGTGGGTCGACGACATAGTTCACGTCGCGGGGCGACAATGGATGCGACTGGCGCAGGATCGTAGTGGATGGCACAAACTAAGGGAGGCCTATGCCCAGCAGTGGGTAAAATCGGGCTGTGGATGATGATGATGAAAACCTTAACCTGAGCTGAGTTAAAGAAATTACCTTTTGATGTGGATCATTCTCAATTTTCTCCATGATTTTATCAGGTGGTTTATTCTCATAGACTTTGTAGTTTTCTATGATCTTCGCAGCCTCTTCAGGGTTCCATGCAAGCATTAGCGTTACATCTGTTAAGAGGCATATTCTTGTAAGGTTCTTTAGTGGTGTTTGTGGGTCTTTCAGATCTACCTAAAATGTATAGGTGATGTTTTAATTTACTAAATGCCAGTGATTTACATTTATAACTGGTGCATGGGTATTTATTAATTAGCCTATGTTACTCAGTGATAATGAAGCTTTTTGGTCCAACAGTTTTTGAGTTTCTTAGTTACATACAAAAATACAAATGTTTTCTCTTTGTAACATTAGGGTGTAGATTATAAAAAGTATTAAAATTCAAGTAAGAAAATCAAACTGTTCTGAATGATGAATGAAATTTTGATATTTATATCAATAGCAATCTTGTTAGAACCTTATTGGATCTTTCATAAATTCAATAGCCTCATTTTCTATCCGAAATTATTAATTAAAAAATAACAGTGCTAAAAGTAATGGTAAGTACTATAATATACCTGCACTAGCAGAACTCTTAAATCATACTTTCTCCCGAGTTCTTTTAACCGATTGTGTATATAATCTGGGTTAATGTTGTGGTATCTCAATGACAGAAACAGCAGGCATATTGTTTTACCCACTTCATAGTCCGGGACAATGTCATCGAACTCCCACGGAACACATTTTATGAACTTAAGTAGGGGATTGCCTCTCTGAAATTAGAATATTTATTGCACAAAATTAATAACATTTTTAGAGTACTTTGCTTAGGTGTAGTGTTTAACACATTCACGGCTCACCACTTGCATCCACATGTGTCACGAGCAGTCAACACATTACATTAAGCTGTAGGTATTTAGTGTTCAACTGATGGTGAGCATCGAAGTTGCTTGAGCTATCAATGAAAACAAAATAGTTTATGTGAAATTATAATTTAACAATTGTAAATATACCTGTTTCTGATTCACTAATACACAGTTTGTTTTTGAAGATGAGGGTTTTGTTATATCTTTTGATGTACCTGCAACAAAAATACTTATTGATTACAGTGGAAAAACAATAGGTGTAAGTAACCATTATTATAAACTGTCAAGTCTACAAAGAAACAACTACTACCTACCACACAGTGGTAGTTTTTTTGCTCTTGGTACCTACCTACTAGCTTCTATGTTGTAATTGTAATACACTTTGTGTAATCTGAAAGTCTGAAAAAGAAAAAAGAACAAAGAATATGGCCCTAATTCGGTTGGTTCTATTTCTTTCCAGCCAGAGTATAGGTTTTCTGTACCTGGGCTTATTTCGTACCCTGGTCATTGATGAAGAAGTAGAGATCATACCCGGTTGCGGTTGTTCGGTTTCAAGCTCGATTTTTGGCTTTTTAGGAGATGTTGGTTCACTGATTTCCGCCAGCAAATCATCAAAACCGTCTTCTAGATCCATTTAAATATATATAGCGTTTCTTTTTGAAAAACTAGCAAATTACAAAAGTATTTGAAATTTGAAACCAGTTTTCAGTTTAAACAAGTACTCTGTGTTTGAAACACAGACTCAGGCCCTGTCAACTAGACCTGTAGCAAACCGTATGTATTCGGTACTGAGATACGGGTACGCCCTCCAGTACCCAGTAACGAAACGTTACTCTTGAATGTATCTCGGTACTCGCACGATTTCATTCCTCGCATTTATCGCATGTACATACAAAGTATGGGTTGAGTTCACGCAGTAAGTTGATGCGTGTATGAAACGTTCACTGGTCGATCGTAGGTACGTTTGTTTTATTTTTAAATATGAACCAGAGATTTCTGCAATAAACTAGCTTTCTGTCCGCGGCTTCATAAAAGCGCATATAAAAAAATAGTTTCTGTTTTGTTTAAAAAAAAAAATTTAGTTTAATTTCAATTTTTTACCAAAAGATTTTTGTGTTGATGATTATTTATTTTTGTCAATAAATAATTTTGACACAATGTGTTGCTTTTTCTAATAATTAGGTACTTAGAAGATTCCGTCAATACCTAGTTCATTTTCAGTTCTAGGTACACGCGTACGGTACCGTATGATACAACATACGACTCGATTCGATTAGTTGGATTGTACTGAGGTATCAAATGTAACGAGTACTGTAACGATACGAAAGTAACGAGTACTCATTCATAAAGTACGGAATACATACGGGTTTGCTTTTTCTCGTTACTTTTACACCTTTACTGTCAACTTATGGGTCCCCGAGACGATCAAGTGCACTTGACAAGTCTACGTGCTTGAAGTGAATATTGATCGTTTACAGCGTTGACTTGACAAGTCCCGTCAAGTGATCTACGGGCTTGACCGACTTGACAGAAATTTTGATTGACGACACTTGAAGTACCTTGCGCTTGATGCGACTTGACGCGACTTGACAAGTTTTTATTCATTTGCGGCCGGAACATCGAAGATGGCGGACGACGAACTGGACCGAGACATGGCTTTGGCGGCAAGTGCCGACCTAATCACCGAGCGTGATTTTGTGATATTATTAATATCTCTCTATGGAGATTATCCTGCACTGTGGAAAATTAAAAGTAAGGATTATGCGGATAAAAACAAAAGGTCGGTTGCTTTAACAAGCATAGTCAAAGCACTTCGAGTAGGTATATAAACCTACCTACACCGAAGATTTATTGAAGAAAAAAATTATCAAATAAAACAAAATTATTATATTAAAAATTATAATCGCCTCTTTCTTTCCTCTTTTTTTGCGATAGATACCGCTAGAGTTATAGCAAGGAATGCCTAGTCTGCGTTGGAAACCATTATACATTTTTGCGATGACCACTTCCGTGGGCAAAGGGCGAACGACTGCGTAACGTGAACTTGATGGCACCTTCAAGTCGCGTCAAGTCCCTCGTCAAGTGAAATCGTCAATCACGTGAGACTTGTCAAGTGCACTTGATCGTCTCGGGGACCCA
The DNA here is from genome assembly GCA_947086425.1 of Xanthorhoe spadicearia. Taxonomy (NCBI): domain Eukaryota; kingdom Metazoa; phylum Arthropoda; class Insecta; order Lepidoptera; family Geometridae; genus Xanthorhoe; species Xanthorhoe spadicearia. The sequence goes on along the minus strand of OX352204.1, from coordinate 7,563,992 downwards.
TTAGAGTCGCAATTTAGTACCGGCCGGTGACCTTGGGGGGCTGCAAAGAAGCGAGACGGCTGTATCTACCCATATGCCTTGCACGTTTATTTAACTTGCCATGAGAAAAATGTTAATTTATTTGACACTTTAATTATAACATTTTTGATTTTTTATAACGTTTTGTCAAGCTAAATTTCTTTCTTTTGGTAGAAATAATAATAAAGTTCAGGCGTAGAGGGAGAACTTCCACGAGTTCGGTATTTGGATAGCAACACTGTTGCAAATTTGAAATTTCAAACTTACAAATGGCCGTTCCGTTTGCTCTTGTTGTTGTGGTTTTGCTCATTTGTGTTGTTTCTTTCCTAATCTTATTTCTTACATTATTAACGTTGAGTTGAGCATCCTGTTCCTCCGTTATAGTGTTCCCCGTGAGACAAAGACTCAAATACAAGTGTTGTGCATTGTGATAAGAGATAGAGACTCAAGTTTATATTTCATCATGAAAGAAAACGAAAGGAAATGTTTCAAGTGTGGATCTTCCCCTGCTCAGGATCCTAGCATCACCTTGCATCGTTTTCCTATGCCTGGGAGTACAAATAGTTTAAAGTACGAATGTAAATTTTTAATTATTGTTTACAATCACATTTATTGTTTTTTATCTCTATAACCATTTAATATTAGATCTATACATAATAGGTAGTATTACATAAACTTGTCACTTAATCTCGTTTAGTTGAGCAGAATTAACTAATGTTAATTGTGATTTATTTCAGGTGTGAATTATGGGCCAAGTACTGCTTTCCTCATAAATCTTGGTCGTCACCAGAATTTCAAAAGAAGCTTCATTCTATGCATTTAATGTTGTGCACTAAACATTTTAAGAGAACATCATTCATTGATAATTCTGGAAAGAGGCTGTTCAAATCTGCGGCGCCAGATGAGGAATGTGATATGGTTGGTTAAAATTTCTTTTGCTACTTCATTTTTTATTCTTGTTTTTTTTCCACTCTTAATCATCATTGGTTTTTAAATGGTTTCCTATTTTTACAAACATAATACCTATAATATGACTTCATTTATATTAATTCATTTATTATAATCTCAATTTTCAGGTGCCTGCTGACCTTAATTTGGAACAAATTAATGTGACTCAGCCTATTGTGGCTCCCGCAATAACTATTCAACCACTCTGTGAGAACATGCAGAACAGAATTGCTAATTGTAATATATTTGAGCCTGGGGCGGGTTCTTCAAAGGATCAGCCATGCAAGATTCTGGATTTGAATAATCCTCCGATAGCTATCCAGGTTTATGAAACACCTGATGTTGTTGTTGCTGCTGCAGATAAAGCAACTGTAGCTACAGTAGCTAATATAAAAGAAAAAAACATGTTGCTAAGAATTAAAAATCACATGAGAAAAGTGAAAAGGCTCCAAAAAACTATAAAACAACTAAAGAATAAATCATTTCTTAAAGTGATGAGCAAGAATGACTCAGTAAATAAAATATTAAAATGCAAGATGTCCTCCTCTTTTGCGTTACTTCTGCATGGAGAGTTGCAAAACTTTAAGAGGAAACCGAAAGGTCGAAGATGGGATGTGGACTCAAGAATAATAGCTTTAAGACTGTATAAAAGATCACCTAGATGTTATAGATTATTAAGAAGAATGATTTGCCTGCCAACACCCAGTTCTTTGAAGTTATTGCTGAACAAATTTCATTTGTTTTGATGCTGGAATAAATATTTCAGCAACGGTGTGTGATATGGATGGTGTGAATAAGAGAGCTCTTGGGATCTTGGGAGCATCTGTTGAACATCCATACATTGTGGCAGAAAATAGAGAAGTTATAACTATGTTTGATACTCCACATTTGCTCAAGTGCTTCAGGAATATGTTTCTAAAGTATGACATTAAATGCATAACAAATGTAACATCAAATAATCAAGTTGGATTTGGTAAGATATTTTATTTTTTATTAATACTCATTCATTAATTGAATTGTCTATCATTATTATTAATTTATTTAGATAAATAATTGTCTATAATATGACTATCATCAATCATTCTATATGTCTATAAATCAATCATTGTTTTTTTTACAGGTGTTGCTAAATGGAGCTACATAAAAGATTTTTATGATTTGGAAAGCAACAATCCCAATTTTGTATTTGCACCATTGCTGAAACAAGAACACTTACATCCAAACACAAAGCAGAAGATGAAGGTGAAGCTAGCTGCACAGGTGTTAAGCCACTCAGTTGCTGGAGGAATGTTTGCTAAAATTTCACAAGGTAAATAAAATGTACAATATTCTAATCCTGCTATTAAATGTATAAACCGACCCGCCCCGGCTTCGCAAGGGTGCAATCTCATAGGGTTCAGCCAAACGTTTTCAATGTAAGCGCAAAAAAATGATTATTTTCGACTTCACTTAAAAATCTCTAAAAGTATCAATGTTCCATTACTAATAATAATGCGCATGTATGATACATACATTTGCATGGGGAAAAGCCTATAATTTCAAAGATTTTTGACATTTTTGTTGCAAAGCAAAGCGGGTTGTTTGTTAGTAAATGTAATATTATAACATCACAAAAATTTGAACCTTGCTGGAAATAAACCATGTTTCCCATGTTCAAATATTATCTTTTGTGTGATCTAGTGGTATTCTGGTTTGACTTATGTGCATACTATAAATCCTATTTAAGTCATTCTAATAGAAATATTTAAAATGATGTGTTATGTTTACAGGGGATCTCTCTTCGGAAGCCACCACTACAGCTAATGTGATAGCAAATATGGACAAGCTATTTGATAGTGTCAACGCATGCACGCCAGATTTAAGGAGAGGAAAACCTTTTTCAACGAATTTGAAAAATAATACGCCTCATCTCTCCCATTTCACATTCATGAAGAATTTTTTTAAAAATGCAACATTTTTGGAATGTAGACGATCCCCACCCTCCCAAGAAGGTTGGATATGGACCATTAATGCAATAGAGCGCATATGGAAAAATCTAAGCTCTACATATAATATTAGAAGTTTGGAGACAAGAAGACTCCAACAGGACCCACTAGAAAACCTCTTCGGTTGCATTAGGTCCAATTGCGGCTGCAATTCCAATCCTACTGCTGGACAATTTGTCGCCGGTCTCAAAACGTCTATCCTTAGCAGTTTATCGTTTATTGGGACCGGAAATTGTGAGGACGATGAAAATGAAGTGATTTTAAGAAATTTTAAAACTTTGTTGTCCCCACCCACAGACATACAAAACACTTACACCACAACTTTAACCAATGAGTTTGATGATGTTATTAATCCCACATTTGAATGTAGTAGCTTGGAGGAAAGCAGTGGTGAAATACAAGCATGTGCGTATGTCTGTGGATTTATAATAAAAAATAATCCTAACAAATGTGAAATTTGTAAAAAAAATTTTGTGTCTGAGACTCAAGAACAATCTCACACTTTTATTGAGTTCAAAGAATACAGCGAAATAAAAAAATCTCTTAAATATGCTTCTAAAAATCTTATTACGTGTGTGGAAAGTGGTGCTACCATAATGAATAGTTTTTTAGAAAAAGAAGCACATAAAAAAAATATAAAGGGATCAATTGAAGCTTTGCTAAAAAACTCAATAAATTTTGAGTTTCTCGACAAATGTCTAGAACACAAAGATAACAATATAAAATACTTATGTAATAGCATATTTCACATTTGTATAAAGAGATTTTGTATTTTAAAAAATCGCCAATTTGCAGAGGAGTACTCGGCATCTGCACTTAAAAGAAAAATTGAAATTTTGAAAAACAAATAAAATGTTTTAAAGCAAAGAATTTAAAATCTTTGTTTTAAAGGCAATTTATATTTGTGGTGTACAAAATTATCTTGTCATCAGTGTGCCGATTTTATTAGTTTTTGAAGTGAGAAAGACTTAAATTATGTAATTAATATTAATAGCTAGTACTAAGATGTGAATATTATGATTAAAATAAATATGTACTAAAAGAACCACTTCTTATATAATTCAATAAGTTTAAAAAATGGCTTATGAATGTAAAGAACCACAATTAACAACTTTGTACAATTCAATTTAGGAGTTAATATCGTTGTAACAAAACACGGCTAAGGTGGTACATTTACTTGCATAAGCCATTTTTTTTACTGATACCTATTCTCCTATAAAATTACTTTCATAATATTCAAATCTCCCGCCGCCCGCTCATGTTAGTTTTTGGGGGCGCCACAGAGATGGCGCACAATTTGGGTGCCATTTTTTTTGTATGAAGTTGCAATTCTTCCCGACTAGGGTATTATTGTTCTGTGCACAGACTAACTAATAACTATTTATAGTTAGTCTGTGGTTTGAAACCACAACACTGCCACAACCTTACTGCTTCCTCTATGGCCACAACACGAGTGAGCGGCGAGCGCGGTCAGTGGGTCGACACTGCCTTGAGACCAAATGAATTTCAACATAATGGACTCTAAAAAAGACTTTATATCAATAGGAATAGAGTTTAAATTCGATATAGATTTTTCGCGAGAAAAGATTGCATACCAATACCAACATAAAATACACGAATCTTTTTTTCTTCAAGTTGGCAGCGAAGAAATAACATGGTTGAGTTGACATTTTCTGACGTTTGAATTTGATCTCGCATCTAAGTTCGAGCTGACGATTATTACGTGATTATTACCGCTATATTTCGCTTTGAATCTAACTAAAGCAAAGTTTTACTATAATTGACGCCTTTCTTGTTACTATTCTAAAGTTTTCTATCGAATTTCTCGGTCAGAACACCATTTTTCGAACTTTTCAAGTTCCATCGTTAGGTGTCTACTGCTGTACTAACAGTTGTAAAAAGTTTTTACAACTGTTAGTACAGCAGTAGACACCAGTTTTTACTAAAAACTGGATAGAATCTTCAGTAACATGGAAATCCCCCGTTTTTGTCGGAAAGCTGAAGAAATGAAGAATGAAGATAAGCATTGTGTTGTGTTGTTTGATGAAATTGCTTTAAAAAAACGATTGATATATAATGAATGAATGGACAAAGTTGAAGGTTATTTTGATCTTGGGACTGGAGAAAGTATGGGCAGAAACAGCAAAATTGCAGGACATGCTTTGGTATATATGATACAAGGTTTACGACAGAAATTTAAACAGCCTGTGGCACACAATTGTATATGTAAGTGGGTACTTAGCTGCAAGAGTCATATGTAAATTCAATTGTGAAAGTTGTAAGCTTTTCTTACAGGAAGAGAACCCTAATCTGGATGAACCCCTGTACAAATTTATAATTATCCTTAAAAGAATGGTGGCAGGGTACAATTTCACTCACTTACCCAAAAAAGGAACTGTGTATCTTAGTTAATGAAGCACAGAACGTATATAAAACTACAATTGTACCTGAGCTACACCAGTTGCACATTGCCCAATATTGTACCTTGCAACTAAGTGCTTGCTGTAATATGGAATGGTTTAAATGTGAGACTCATTCTTCATCTGTGCATGAGTACTTGACTTTTTAAGCAAATTGTTCATTCGAAAATCATGTAAAATTGCTAATAATGATTTTATCACATCTGAAAATGTTATTGCAGATAAAGATAAAATAGCACAGCAACAGAATAAATACAAGTAAATAAATTATTAAATTTATTTTTTATTTATAGGTAAATAATATGTCACACAGATTTTTCACGCAAAATGCATATTGAATAATTATTAATCTTGAATCAAATGGTATTCTGTGTGACATATTATCATCCTTGAAAACTGAACATTCCCTTTATTAATGAAGTAGGTTATCGATGACGAAAGCAGGTACAACACTATTATCGATATCGATATGTATTGTGTAGGTACCACATCACTATAGCTGTCAAGAACTAATTAATTGTTAAGTTGGCAGAACTGTCCCGTGCGTCATCATAGTTGGTATTTTATGTTGGTATTGATTTGCAAGCGTTTTATTTATCTTAGTGTGAGTGAGCTCAACCTCGTCTATGGAACTGTCGTCTCTTCTAACGTAGTGATTTTATTCTCTTTGAGCGCGGTATTTTATTTTATTTTCGTTTTCATTCAATCAATCAATGAATCAATCAATCAAACAAAAGTTCGAAACAATTTCAAATCTATTGAGTTTTTTTGCGTTTATGTATTTCTGCTTCAGTCGCACCCACTACTTTTGTTGATGTTCGAAAGAAACAAAATCCATGCTTAAATTCAAGACTCGTCGAAAACCAAGTTGTCATTGTCTTGTCACTGTCAAAGACTTGCAAAACGTCCATCGTCTGTCTGTGTCGGCTCACATCACATCACATTCATTTCGTGGTTGGTTTAATCATCCTGGAAAACATTTTTATTCGTCTAATCTCTTACCGGCCAAATTTTTTCTACTCAACCCTCCACTAAAGTTTACGAACCTAACATTACACGGACACTGGCAAAGTTGCGACAAGTCAAGTCGCAGTAGCCACAACAAAGAAGTGAAGTGAAGTGAAGTGGTTGGTTTATTTCACAGAGTACATTTGTGTTTATTTATTTTTATTTTCGCTCCAAACAAAACTAAAACGAACTATGTGCAATCTGTGCTGTGTTAGTTTAAATTAAAGTTACAATGAACCCTGCCAATTATTTTCCACACAATCTTGCATCCAAAAACTGTACAATGTAACAAAGTTTTTAAATACCACGAAAATACTCCAGAGTGGTCATGAGCGCATCGACCTCAAAACAAACCAGTGCCTTTGAAGATGACGAGATATTTGATGATTCCACGTTCCTCGCCAACTTTGATAATACGTCCTTCAAGCAAACGAAAGCTTCTGAGAGTAACGTGAACAATTCGGCCAATACAAGTGCTCTTAATGTGAGGTATGGTAACTTGAAAGTTAAAGTAGTACCCCAAAGCTAAAAAGGGAGACAAAATATAAATTCGGCAAGTAGTAATTCTTAACTTGATATATTTGACTTTCTGATATATTTTCAGTGCACTATGCTGTGATGAAGAAATAAGTGGATATGATAAGATAACAGGACAAACATGGATCTATCCCACAAATTATGCAGTCAGGGATTATCAGTTCAACATCATAAAAGCTGCTATTCTAAAGAATACTTTGGTAATTCAGTATTTTTAAGCTTTTCTATAATTATGCATCTGTAAGTCGTTGCTACATTAAAAATATACTTACCTATTAAAAGTTATTCAGTTTGAATGTTGAGACAATAAATAAATCAAGCTGCTTGCACTTTGAGTCAACCCATCAGATATGACTAATTTTTACAGGTGAGCTTACCCACTGGTCTAGGGAAGACCTTCATAGCAGCAGTGATAATGTACAATTTCTACAGATGGTATCCACTAGGCAAGATAGTGTTCACAGCACCTACGAGGCCTCTAGTGGCCCAGCAAATAGATGCTTGCTATAACATTGTGGCTATACCACCCAGTGACACTATTGAAATGACTGGTAAGATTATTCAAATTGAAGAAGTAACCAATGACCAAAGGGCTGGTGCTTACCTCGGATAAAGGATAAGTTTAGCCATTCAACGAGGTAACGCTGCCAGCCTTTTGGGCACCCTACCTGCGGCCAGTGACCTGAACTCTGTATTCTATCTTTAGGTAATACTAGGTTAGAATACAGAGTTCATTTTTATTAAATTAGTTTTTAAGTAGTTTAGGTATTTTTTGTTTCTGATATAAAACTTTGTTTGCTCTATTAAAAAAAATTGTTTATTGCTTCAGATATTCATACGGTTTATACCCTATCTAGGGATGACTAGTATGATAATCAGAGTGTTTTAGATCTGGCATCATTGTTTATGAAAGTGTATTCGATGATTTAATTCCATCTGTATTTATGTATATTACCTATTACATCATCTCCTTTTTCAGGTCACATGCAGGTTACCACAAGAAAGACACATTGGCAAAGCAAGAGAGTATTCTTTGCCACACCGCAAGTGGTGTACAATGACCTAAAGTCTGGCATATGCCCGGCAGACAAGATCAGATGTCTGGTCATAGATGAAGCTCACAGAGCCAGAGGGAACTATGCCTATTGCCAGATTGTTGGCACTTTGGACGATTTGGGTATTAAAACCTACAGGCTACTGGCACTTTCTGCCACACCTGGGAGTAAAGTGGAAGATGTAATTAACGTAAGTGTATAAACCATAGGTATAGATATAATCCTTAATTGATAAATCATTATACTAGTCCATATTTTGAATGAGTCAAAAATTTTACTTAGGTTTCCTACAGTAATTGTTGATTTTTTAAGAAATATCGCTTTATAAGAGGTTATATCCCGCTTCTGCACACGTTAAGCCTCGCGAGTTATTGAAAATCCTCTTAATCTTACCCACCTCATCATTAATTCGGAAAGTTATCCAAAACTTGCTCTACATCTCACACAACTCACAAAGTGGCCATCAGTATTATCGCTAAAAGGAACATTCCGCCAGGTGGTGAGAAGTCTACACATCGCGCATTTGGAACTTCGAACGGAAGGTTGTATTGACGTGGCGCCATACAGCCACGCGCGTAAGATCAGCACTGTTGTTATCCAGCTCGGGACGGAGCTGACCCAGCTCAGGCAGCAGTATGTTGAGGTGTGTGGGTGTTAAAAACTCAGGCCTTTACATCTTTACTTGATGATTTATACAGTGTCAGGAGGAATTTTGCCTACACTTAATGTAATGATTTTGAACTCAACTGCAATTGACGACAGATTTGCTGTCGTCATGTGCAAATTAAATAGCATAGGAGGTTTCATAAAATCAAAAACCATTTACATAATTTGTATCACGAAGTTTTTATTATTGTTTGCCCTTTTTCAACAATCAAAGTTACCTTTCAAATGTATTCTTACAGATTCTAGACCAATATGCGAGGAGATTAAAGCAATGCAACATACTGCCTCAAAACTTGGGTAACCTATCCAAAGGAAGGATTGTGATGCTGTATAAAGAGTACCAGAATAAGGATAGAGGGTCTAGGTAAATTGTTTTAACATTTTTAACTAAAACAATAAGCTATCCTGGTACCAAATTTCACTAAAATCCGTCCAGCGGTTTGAGCATGATAGAGTAACAAAAACACATCCATCCATCCATACAATTTTTTACAATTATAATATTAGTAGGATAATCAAGTATAACCACAATCTATTCAATTCCATTTCAGACATCCACAACACAACTACATAATGAAAGACTTCACACTCCTAATCGCATTATTCCACGGTCTAGAGCTCCTAGTAAAGCACGGTTCCCGCGTCTTTCTCAACTTCTTCGACGAACATCCCGAGAAGTCTTGGATCCAGGCTGACGACAGACTGACGGCGTTGCTTGAACGACTGAGGGATGATCTCGGCGTCAACCCGCTGTCGCTTGATAGAAGTATACTGCCTGATGGGACTGTGCCTGAAGTTGGTATTTCATTCTGATTATTTAAACACTAATTGATCGGTTTCTATATAACCAACGTACTTAGGTACTTGATGATGTCATATGTACTTTATACTTTATATTTTTTTTATTTTTCACCATAGCAACTTTGTTATTACAAATGTATAAAACTTTTTGACAGATAACAACGTTGCTTTAACAACATAGGAACCGGCCTTAAGTGAGGTTTAACTACTAGTATTATTTTATCTGTGGTTTAACTAAAAAAGTTTAAAAAACTATTTGTTTTTGTTTCAGATCCCAAGCAACTTAACTTTCGGACATCCTAAATTCGACAAGCTCAAATCCATCATGATGGAGCATTTCGGTAACGCTAGAATGAAGAAACAGGATACCAAAGCTATAAGTAAGCTAATAAATCACCAAACGTCTGCCAAATTTACATTGCCAATATATTTTGGGACTAGCTGCATGTCCTAACTTTGCTTGGGTATTCATTTAAACAGCCCTATGTTACTCAGTGATAAAGTAGCTATAAATGCTAAATCGGTTCAGTAGTTTTTGAGTTTATTCTACAGAATACAAATCCTTACTCTTTATAGTCTAGTATAGTTAATGTTTTGTTTGTACGTAACATATATTTTTGTTCCAGTATTTTGTGAATATCGAGAGAGTGTGAACTTGGTGCATTGCCTTCTACTGCAGTGTCGGCCATTGATCGTGCCGCAGATGTTTGTCGGCCAAGGCGCCTCAGGTAACTCTAATGCTATCTATGCTTTTAAAATAAAACCTTAATAAATCTATGCCAAACTACATCTACAAACATTTAAATGTTAGTTGTTAGTTGTACCTCGTTTGATAGGTACGAAACCCGAGATCATTTTGTATGAAATGCCGTTTTCGCCGTTTCATATTTCCCGTTCCCGTTCCCTGAATACCGAGAATAAAAGTAGCCTATGATAATCCAGGATAATAGCTATGTTGATACCAAACATTCAATTTCGTCCAATAGTTTTCGCGTCAAAAACAAAGATATATCCATCCACAGTCACAAACTTTCGCATTTATATTAGTAGGACGAATCCAATGCACCTTGGGAATACAGTCTTGATTTTTCCAGGTAAAGAGGGTAAAGCAGTCGTCTCCCAAAAGCAGCAGCTCCGCGTGATGCGTGCGTTCCGCGCGGGCGCGTGCAACGCACTGGTGGCCACCTGCGTCGCGGAGGAGGGGCTCGATGTCGGCGAGGTCGACCTCATCGTCTGCTTCGATATATCCACGCGCTCGCCTGTCAGACTTGTACAGAGGTAGGTATAACATGGCATCTGACTGCATGCTACTTAGCACTAGATGGAGTTACTTATTTTTGATTGCGGGCAAACCTAAACGCCACTAGGGGCGCCACAAAAATAGCCTGAAAAAAAGGAGTCATTTCAATGTTCGAGATGAGGTATCTGTACGTATGTAATCTATATTACAGCCCCCTGCTGTAATATTACCCCTATTGACTAACTTGTCGCGAAAAAATCGCCATAACGTAAAAATCACATATAATCTTAGAGGAAGTAAAACATAGAGCGCTTTTTATTCTCTCTCTGTCATACAAATTCAACCTAAAAAACCCCAAAATTCAACCCTCTATAGCAACTAAATTAAGACGATTACACGCTTTAAGCGGTCTACACACCAAAGCCGCCGGCCCGGCCCGGCACGAACCCGGCGGGTTTTTTTTTGGCTTTGGTCGTACAAAATCAGGCCGCCGGCCTTGCCGCCGGGTTCGTGCCGCCGGGCCGGCGGCTTTGGTGTGTAGATAGCTTTAGATTCCAAAATATGTTCTATCGTGTAGATGTGGACGGACTGGAAGAGAGCGCGGCGGACAAGTCTTCATACTGGTCACGGAAGGCAGAGAACATCAGGTAACAATATACTACCATTTTTTACGGTTTTCACCTTTGAATTTACCAAGTAGGATGCATGTTTTTACATAGTATAAAACAAAGTCGCTTTCTCTGTCCCTATATAAAATGTATTCTTAAATCTTTAAAACTACGCAACGGCTTTTCATGCTGTTTTTTTTAATAAATAGAGGATTGAAGAGGAAGGTTTATATGCATTGTTTTAACTATTTTGATAAAACTATTTAACTTTAACTTTCCCAGACTTTAATGGACTGTATGAGACAACGAGACGGCCTCAACAGAAAGATCCAGCAATCGAGAGAAGTACAAAACAACCTGTACACACAGAACCCGCGAATGGTCCCGCATGACTTCACACCGCAATGCCAGAAGATGTTCATCACTGTTAAGAAGGATGATATGGATGCTAATAAATCTAGTAAAAAGGTACGAACGAAATTCAGACTATCATCATAATCATCATCATCAGAAGAAGCCTTTTTTCCAATAGGCCTAGAAAGGATAATTTGTAAAATGACTATTCTGCAGAAAACATAAATAGAAAAATTACTAAAATCCCATTGTTCCTAAAATATACTAGGTCTAACATGTGTGATGTCTCAACTGGCAAAGGTCTATCAAAGAGTATACATAAAAAGATCATTTAGTGGGATATGCTTATACGCAGTCGTATGTGCAATAAATTCCTTTTTTTACAGCGACCCCAAACAGATAAACAGGGCAAGGGTCAAAAAGACCTTCGCAGCAGGCTAGTCAGACCCTCAACAAGTAACGCAAGTCCGGTCAAGCGGACCAAGCACTTGGACGACTCGCTCAGCTTAGACGACGAGTTTCAAAGCGAAACCATGAGGCCTGAACCGATGATAGTTGACGAACCTATAGGTAAGTTAACACAACAAAAGTAAATTGTTGTGCCGTGCTTTCGAAATATACTGAAAAAGAGGAACATTAATTGGCAACCGCACTACCAGTAGTGTTGTTTACAATTGACAACACTACCAAAATTATTTAAGTTACTACTTTTAGTCTGTGATAGTGAATGTCCTCTTAGCACGTTTCTGTTCCCGGTTTGTTTATTCTTTTAATTTAAAACATTAATTGTAAACTGTACTCTTTCAATACCTTATAAATGCTACAGCTAGTTACATAAGATTACGGTTGACGTAACTCAGCTATCACACTCGACTGGGCAGGGCACTAAAATACAGCATATAAAAAGTCATCATTTTATGTTTTTTTTACAGTAATCAACTCACAAGATACACCCATGCAAGACATCGCTATACCACGAGAGATCCCAGCCCCATCACCAGTTAAAACAAAAACCAAAAAGAAACAAAAAGTAGTTGCGAAATCACCCGCTAAGAACAATGGTGACATCAGAGCCATATTTAGTACAGCAACCAAATCAACTAAAAGTTATACAAAGCTTATAAACGAGCTGGGAGTGAATGATAGTGGTGTGCCAACTAAGCTGATCAACTTATTAGTCGATCTTAACTTAGATAGTAGTAATACAACAAAAACTTGCTACATTTGCCAAAATATTTGCGATTGTAAACTTATAAAGCATACAGAAGACAACAAACCCGTTCTACTAAAGTTTATAAATGAACCGCGTTTACCAAATCTAGATTTAATTGATGAAATAGATGCTAATGCGATATTAATGTGCAAGAATGTAGAACAATCACAAGATCTTGTAGCAAATATTAGCAGAGAAATAAGTCTCATAAGCAAAAGTGAAGAGAGAATGGATAAAGGAAATTGCAGTGCTAACTTCGAATTGGAGTTTGATTTTGACGCCCTAGATGTAATAAACTCTCCTGAACCTAAAATAGTGGATGAAGTGGAGACAACTGACAAGAACTTTGATTTAGGTGATATCGATGATATTTTTGCTGACAGCAGTCCTGAAGCAGCTAAAACAGATTTTGAATCGAATGATTTAGTAACAAATAGACCAAAAGAAAATGATAAAATATCGAGTGATAAGCCGAAAGAAAAGGAAGAGGCTTTGGGCTTCTTTGGATTAGATAGTATTGACGATATATTTGCTGATTCCAATGACAGTGTAATACAAGTATCACCAGAGCCTCCCAAAGAAACCAGACCTGCTCCAGACATAAGAAATAATTTAGCAAATACACAAAATAAAACAAAACAGACATTGGAAAAGGATAATGTACCAAATTCTGCATACCCGCTCAGCCCTTCTATTTTATCCGGTCAACTTTCAAAAAGAAGTACATCCCCCATATTATGTAGTCAAGCGACTAAATTCCAACTGAGTACTAAAAAGGCTAAACCATCTTGTTCCACACCTAGAAACGCAACAAAGAAACCAACAGATACTGAAAATGTGATTGTAATAGATGATGATGAAAAGAATGCAGATACTACAAATAAAAGCATGTTGACAATCACACAGTTAGTGGATATGATCAACAAAACAGAGGATAAATCTTCTACAGACACGAATAAAACTAATAATAAAGTAGAAATGATTAGTGATGAAGAAAGAAGCACTTCACCAATTCTTTTGACGCAGGCGGATAAAAAGAAATCGCTTAACATAAGTTCTAAGTCTAAAAATAAATCTCAAAACAAATCTCAAAATAGTCTTATAGTTTTAGACAGTGATAGTGACTCAAACGAATGCAATGAAACGCAGATATACGATTTTTACAAAGAAATTGGTAAAATCGAAACGAATAAAAATAAAACAGCTGGATCTAGTCAATTTGGTAAAATAACATGTGGAGATGTAGATAGTAATTTCAAAGACAAGCAAAATTCTCGATCTAGTAAACCAAACACTTCAAAAAGAATTAGTTTCTTTGACGCCGTATCTGATACTAATGAAATTGAGTCAAATAAAACTATAAATTTAGGGCTCAGTGGTAGTAAAAGAAAGTTTGACGAACAAGACAGTGAATCCATAACTGCATCTCCATATTTCAATAAGAAGCAAAAACTAGAAGATGCAAATGAAAAACCTTTAACTGTACAACAAAAAGTTCTCGCTGCCTTATCATCAAATAAGAATAAGCATGATTTTAAAAATAATCAGACAGCTTTACATTTCACGGTCTCTCAGCCAAGCTTCTCGCAAAAAGAAAATACAAAGCCACAAGTACAAAATATACTAAACAAAAGCAGTGAAGAGATCCGACCGCTGGATGTTTTGCAAAAATACAGAAAGGAAAATAAAATATTGTCTCTTAGAAAGAAATTTAACACCATATTCAAGAAAAGCCCTTCAAAATCACCCGTGAAGTCACCGCTAAAAACTAGTATCCTTGAAAATAGTGACGATGATTTCCTTACTTGTGAAGAATATTACAGTCCAAAGAAAATTCGCAAGCTTAGTCAGAAACAAACTCATAAAAGAAAAGTATTTCACGATAGTGATGATGATTTTATGAACGATAGAAACTCAAGTCCGAAGGAATGTGGAAGCAGAGAAAGAATTAGATCAACAACAAATCACAAAGTAAGAAAAGTAAGTGAACCTAATAGCACTAAAAGTATCGTTATCTCTATGTCAATTTGTCACATAAAGTCCACCATAAATTATAGACCAGTAATGTTTATCCTACCTATATATACGAAATAGCGTATTCGAAACTTATGTAGAACTTATTAGTAATTTTCTTGTTTTATTTATTTTTAAAGAAAAAAAAAAGCATATTTTAAATATTCTTTCTTAAACTTAACCGGCGGCAGATAGCCACTTGCTCGAACGAACTTACCGTAAAATATAATATTTCAGAAAAAGCGCAAGGATCACTCTCTACTCGACATGGAAGCGGCTCTTTCTGACTCGGATAGCGGTGACGAACTGACAGATTCCAGCGCGGGAAGTATAAACGAGTTCATATGCGACGAAGAAATCACTCATCACGAGGATATTCAGGCGGTGTATTTGAAGTCGGTTAGGTGAGTAATCTATTCTAGAAATACAAGTACTTCATGTTATAAGTCGCGCCACGTAAAAAGAACGAGGGAAACGGGAGGGGGAATGCTCATTCTATCCCCACTACATCAAATTCTTCTAGTATAAACAGGCGTAAAGCATTTCATCTTTCGTTGTTTTTAGTGCGTTCGCAAAGATTAGGTCGATTTACATCAAACGAGATAGAGCTAGAGCTAGAACAAGAGCATTCTTTCGTCTCTCTACATCATAATTGCTTGCATTTCAGGAGTCCAGTGAGAAAGAATGGCTTCAAAATACCCGAACTGCCGAAGAAATACAACAAAGTGGATGTTTTCTCCCAATTCGTCGCGGAAGATGCATACGAAATGGACAGTTTCTGCGTCGATACAAACATTGGGTTGACGCAAGTGAATGACCTCTCAGAGCTAGAGCTCGCCGAGGCACAGCTGAAGGAGAAAAAGAGAAAAAAGAAGTATTGCTCTCCCTCTCCTAAACAGGAACAAAGTCCTCTTATAAAGCGGAAATATAAGAAAGTAAATAGGCTGAGTAGTGATTCGGAGGATAGCTCATAGCGTTATTTTGTACAGTACACTAAAGTAGGTACCTATGTAAATTTAACCTATATTTTATTCTAGATGTTGATCCTATATTAGTTTTCCACTTTCATCTATTAGGC
Organism: Xanthorhoe spadicearia; assembly: GCA_947086425.1. Classification (NCBI taxonomy): domain Eukaryota; kingdom Metazoa; phylum Arthropoda; class Insecta; order Lepidoptera; family Geometridae; genus Xanthorhoe; species Xanthorhoe spadicearia. Next base: position 7,548,048 of record OX352204.1, on the reverse strand, counting down.
GTCATTGACTGTTGTTGCATTTATAGTTTGTCACAACTTTCATGAGGATATAAATTAAGTTATTTTGTGTAACTAATTTTCACATTTCTAATGCTGAGATTCCTGTTATTTTCGAATTCAGGCATAGGTCCAAATCTTTTGTATTTTTGTACTTTGTAATTCTATATTCTATAAGATATTTCTCCAGCGGGCCTGGATTCAATACTGTGATATAAATTATAGTTTTTGTCTGTAAGCGTAAATTTCTTCTAATTCTGAATTTATAATAGATCATTATCGTGATCTTAATTTCTGTAATAATCATGTCGTGATTGTAAAATAAAAAGATTCAATTTAAATTATAGTTTATTTATTTGTCTTATAAATAAGTCCACTCTACATACATACCAAATAAAAACAGAAAATGGAATAAATTTGGTTAGGAAGTATAGGTCGCGCCAAGTAAAAAGACCGCTGAGGGGAAAAGCTGTGCAGTAGGCGATTCTAAGTAATCCTAGGTCCGATTGGTGGAGGGGTGACGCGGCGCACTTCACAACATTGATTTAGCGCGTGCTATTGGTTCGTGAGCGAGTGACCCATACGCAAACATTCCCACTCCCGTTCGCCACATCGTTCTTTTTACGTGGCGCGAATTATACTAGATATTCTATGAGTAATCTAATACGGCAGTACTCTATGGCAGTCATACATTATCAGATATATAAAAACCAATAAGGAATTAAATTAACATGAATATAGTACTTCCATGCTATATCGAATAACTTTTATTACAAATATAAGATGAGAGTATGAATGGCGTAACTACGTCTTTAACCATAAAAATTAGTTATGTAGTTGGAAAATTTGCTTAGATAGAGATATTTTTAAAAGATTGTCTAATATTAATATTTGAAAATATTCAACTATTGCTCCATTAAGCTGTTTAGTTACTGCTCAAAACAAAATATTGTTTCTATTATAGTTATCAAAATGTTTTATTCACGCGTAGCACTTCCTACTTACAGGCAAACAACCTAAAATTTGATAGGAGAGTGCCGGCTAAAACGCAAGACGGTGCAAGTTCGCAGTATTTGGAAAATAAGGCCGTGATATTCTGATGAGGTGTTATTATTGTCTTTTTTATTATTCATTATTCTCATGCTAATATGTGCAACAAGAAATCAAACTGGCCAGCAAGAAATAACAGATGCTTCGTGCTAATCGAATAATTTTTATTATGTACTTATTCTTCACTAATCTTGGCCGTTTCTTTGGGCTGTCTCCTCTTCTGCAAGTCTTCCAACTCCGATTGCAGTTCAGAATACCTTTTCTGCAGTTGTTTTTCACGGTCGGTTTGCCGATTCACGTCTTCTGTCAATGACTGAAAAAAAAACCTCTTGTCAGCCCCTATCCAGTATTTTATATCAACTTCTCTTGTTAAATACCGGTCCCTATGCGCCCTAATGCTACACCTGCCCTAATCCACGGCTTTATTTTTGACATGCGACAGTTGATAGAATAGTAATTAATGTCTCACTTTCTCTCAATAACAAATATATTTTTGTTTTTTTTTTCACGATTACAACATTTTTTCGTTGCCAATCAGAGAGCTTTCCTGATTTTTATGAGACAAACAGAATCTAGACTTATTTATATGTAGAGGAGCCCCGTAAAATAAATCATAATAGTAACTATTCTTACCTCTATCCTGCGAGGAATGGCAGCCTTTTCTTGCTCTGCCAAGAATTTAAATGTAGACAGTTCTAGATTAGCTTGTTCTATCTGATCTTGTAACTCTTGGAATTGTTTGATCAGCGACGCTGCTCGACTTTGATAACCACCTGTAATAATTCAAATAATTAACAATGTTTTAGGTTCATCAAAATTTAAGTAGGTAAAAGAATGTGACCGTCAAATATAAACAACTTTTAGCCCGGTCATTTGAAATACACAAAGTGGACAAGTCATCGGTAATAGTGTAGCAACTCAAATATAGACATTAGCCATAATTAACATGTTAATATGCCAAAGACTTCATAAACATTTTAGTTACCTGTGAGTACTCTAAGTTTCTTCTCAATCTTAGAACACTTCTTGGCTTCCTTTGCCATGTGACTTCTATTCTGTTCCAGTCTCTTCTCCGCCGATTCAAGTCTGTCTTTCTTACTGGCTAAATTAGCTCGCGTGTATCTGTTTTGGCCAGGCAAGAACAATACCTAAAACAAAAAAAAGACTGACAAAATCAACATTCGTTAAAAAAACTACTTATTTTATAAGAAACTTTGTATAAAGTAATAGAAATGCCTGTTTTTCTTCTCTGATAAAATACGCGACAGATTCCTCAACTCAATCCCGTGGTTTACAATGCATCGCAAGAGATTTTGATTCCGACGGTTCCTCTAAAAATATCCACAAAAAATAGTCTGAGAGAAAGTGTTTCATTTAATTTTTTTAGAAGTATCTCTTTTATTTATTAGATCGCAGTGGTGCGTCAGTAAACATTAGATCTTGGGTCTAATAAAGTTCACCACCCCTGCTATAACAGTATTTAGATTAAAAACAAAAGACTAGCTATAATTTAAAATTAATCTCACCTGAGCTAAACATTCCTCCCACACTTGCGTATACGCGTCCATGCTCAGATCTCCATGCCCCATGCCCCCCTTCACCGAGTCCATTTCCTTCTTCAACTCTTGCTTAGCGGCGTCCAACTCTTCAGAGGAGAACTCCTCGTACGGATGCTGTTCTAGGTACGCGAGGTGGGATGCTTGTAATTGCACCGCGCGTTTCTTATCAACACCTAAAGATAAGAATAAAGGAAACTTAAAAACGAGCTTTTATTGACGTAACGTCACTATGTTTTTACGATATTCTCATAAGATCTTTCATTTCATATCTTTTGTCTCGCATTGTTCACAAGAAGAACACACCTGGTGGAGGGTCCCTCAAGGCATCATAATGCAGCATTGTCACCATCTCAGACTTGAGCAATTCCTCAGCGTTCTGCAGCGCGGTCAATGACCCGCCGGACGCGCCGCGGACTACAGTAGCGTTCACCTCGCAAGGACGGGCGCAGCCGCGTTGCACCGCTTGTGAACGCAGCTTTAGCTCTGCTAGTCCTGAAGGAATAGAGAAACATTTAAATATGATGAGGCTAGTGAAATCGAATCGTTGGTATATAACGAAATAATGGTAGTTGTAGTAAGCGATCACCCGTAAATATATGTAACTAAAGTGACTCAGACCCACACGTATAGACCATAGTCTGTCCTGTGGGTATGGTCAGCTAAGCTGAGACGGTGGATTAGGTGCTGTGGGCAAGCCTATTCCACCTCAACAATGTTCCAGGCACTACAGTGTCCCGTTAAGTGTAAAGATTGCCTGACGTTGTATAAATCATCTTGTAATGATGGACAGGCCTGAGTTTTTTTTAAAGTGACTCTTACTCGCGACTCGCGAGGGATCGGAAAGAGTGGCGTTATAGAGAGGAGGCCTACCCAACAGTGGGTGGAAATGGGCTGAGATGATGATGATGATGACTTACGAATCTCCTCCTGTTCCTTAGCATGCCTGGCGTCCATATCAGCCTGGTCCTCCACCAGACTGGCGTGCGACCTCCCCTCCGTGATCTCGTCCTCTTGATCCGGTACTACGATCTCGTAGTCGTTGCGAGGAGTGGGCAGTGATTGGAGCGCGTTACGGACTGACGCTTTCAGCTGAAACAGTTTCTTTCAACATTATTGTATGATACTTTTTAAACTATCATGGTTTTGAATATTATAAACACATAATTGTAGATTTATGAGTTTACAGATATTTCGGCACAGTTGCATTAACCGTGATCATGGCGCATGGAACTTTGCCGAAATATCGGGAAACTCATATCTACAATAATAAATAAATAACAAAACACACAAAATAAATAACAATACAGGTACATGATCAATAAATAATTGAATATTTCACCTGCTTCTGCATTTGATGTGCCAACTGAGGTGTATCGCCGGCGCTCAATCTGTCCTCAGGATTGATGCTCAACTTGTCACGCAGTCCAGGCGTCTGCAAACAAAATTATTGGATTAGAATTGGCAACACTGACACTAATACACATATTTGGACAAAAATACATTAGACATCTTCAAAAAGGATCTAAAAATTACCTAAAGATTAAAAGACACCAATGAGCCAACATGGCTCTTAGATCATTTGTGTGTGTGAGGCACGTTACAACTTAAGATTAACATAATCTTAAGTTGTAACATGCCTCAAAGTCCTATTTCAAGCATTTGACATGTGTTACACAAAAAAGCCTCCTTTCCCTTTTCCCATTGATGTTCGACCCGCCATTTCCGACCATTGTATGTATTGCATATTGTAAAATGTAATGTACTTACAGCTAACGTTCCCGGTGGTCCCATCGCGTGTCCAGGCGTGTTGAAACTACCAGGTGTTGAAACTTCGCTGCGTTGAGATCTGTAGATATTTTTACAATTTTACATTTCTAATACTATTACATTAAAGCAAATAAAATATGATTTGATTGAAGTGTTTTTATAAAACTTTCGCGATCACAATACATATTTTACGTTACGTCAATGTTGCAATTACAATAGATTTTATAGCGGCAGGCTGTTATATATGTATTAGGACATACCTCTGACTACCCCATTAGACATATTCAAAGGATCTAAAGAATTACATAAAGATCTGTAAGAAAATGTCTACCGCTCCCTGGGATACAGTCGTGATCATATTCAATTTTTTTTTTGCTTTAAACTTTCGGTAAACGTAACACGCATTGTTTAAGCACTAAGAACAACAAGAGCTACAAGATTATAGGCACAACTTTAAAATGAATTGTATTAACATACCTAAAAGGCGTAGCGAGTACAGTATTCGGCGTGGCGACGGCCTGAGAGGAAGGTAATGAGCCCGAGAAGTCAGGCTGCTGCAGCGGAGTGTTCAGACCTCCCTTGAGCGGAGTGTCCACGTGAGTCAGCGCCATCACGTTCTGAGCTTCCATTAGAATTCTAAAACACAAGGAAATATTAATGTTCCCTTTAGTGATGCACATTTTCGGTAACCCTACCATCAGTTTTCGAGATGTTAACAGATCAGGTCAAGTATTTGAAAGGTATGAAATTATTAGTTCATGCAAGTTACCGGGGATGGTACGCTGGATCCTCATACATTTTGTGATACTTGACTCGGTATTGAGGGTAGTATCAATACTACAGTAAACTGGTGGGCTCTGGAGACAGTAACGAGTTATGTAAATATTTTAGCTAACGATATATCGGGAACAGGCCTGAGGCGAAAGGAGTAGTGGTAGGGAATCTGTGTGTATCTGTATTAACTACTAGCTGAAAACAGGGTTAAAACGAAATTTTCTAAAGATTAATCCAAGCTAGATCGTTTGATTGCCTACAGATACTCTGCATACAAAATTTTGTAAAAATCTATGTAGCTGTTTCAGAATAAATACAAATTATGTACACAAGGATTGCTAGTACTAAACTTATGCCGTTAAGGTATTAAGTAGACATCTTGCTCATGCTTATAATAATACCTGTCTTGTTGCGTGGCTGGGGTCCTAAGCGCGGTGGCCGGGGTCGGCGTGAGAGCATACTCGGCCAACAAGGCATCAGTGGGCGCGCCCGCGCCGCCGGCTGACTCGCGAGCCGCCTCGGACGCACGACCCAGCTTCACAACTTGTTGTAGTTCCTGGTAATGGATAAGGTATTTAACTTACTATTAGGAAAACCGTCTAGTAGATGATACATACAATAATTGCTTAATTATTTGTAAAACTTTTTATAAATCAACTAGTCTACAAATATTGACAACTTTAACATGTACCTAACCTAACCATTTGTGAGAGAAATAAATGATTTTATTATTAATCAATTTTATCCATAGACACCTAATAAAGGGCGAACGCTTTCAGATAACACATTAGCTATATAGAGTTTATAACAATCCATATCCCTTAAGTTCGACCAATAACGACAAGATTAGTGACCCGTGTACATTTCTGAAACGGGACTTACGCGGATGAAACCGGGGGGCGCAGCTAGTTCTACATACCTGATCTGAGACTTGAGGCTCTGGTAACACGAGCTTGCTCCTCTTCCTGGCTGGCTGGTCGCCTTGGAGCATCGCCTGGGGCACGTCGTTCTCTTTACGCTGCTTCAACTTGTTCTTATCCTTGCGACGATCTCTCTGTAACAAAAATGTTAATAATGTAAGTTCGTATGAGCTAGTAGGCTTTCAGATGTGGCCGGAGTTTTTAAGTTAAAAAACCTACGGCAAAACTTGAAAAATCGAGACAAACCAAAATAGAATTCACTTTAAAGTTGGATTAAGCCAAAATAAATTTTCGTGTTCAGCTTTAATGTTGATGAACTGTTACAAATTGTACCTATCCATGTTTAATCTAGGTAGGGAGAGCCACAGCTTGCCACTCCAAGTTGTGATCATTGAGAATGTTAAAAAACTTCAACTATCTATCATACCCTGATCACACGTACCGAGTAAAGTGGCGAGAGAGTGCTCTCGGCCGAGCGCTCGGTACGTGTGAACACTTTGACAGATCCCTCGGCCGAGCCACAGGGCGAGAGAGTCACTCGGACCCTCATCTTTTTTCCCGGCCGAGTACCGCCGAGTACCCTGCCCCCCGCTACTCCGCTCTGTCTCGCTCGCTTACTCGGTTGGTCTGAATACGCGCATGACGTCCACTCGCCACTCGGTGCGATACGGCCACTTTTTTCGATCGAAGTTTTGCTTGCAATTTACGATCCATCGTGACCCACTTTTGTAGTCAACTGAACTACTGACTGTGCATTTCAAAATACGTGTGAACGGCCGAGACAGATTTCACTCTCTCGGCCGAGACACATTTCACTGTCTCGCCATTTTACTCGGTACGTGTGATCAGGGTATCAAGAAGTTAACTTTGCCACCAGAGCTTCATGATATAGTGAAATTAAACTAACCTCTTCCTTTTCAGAATGAAGCTCTCCATCTAAATGCTGTTGCCGCAGCCTGGAGAAGTCAGGGGCCATGGGGTCGACGACCTCCACCGACGTGTCGTAGAAACCGGCCGCGGGACGCTTCTCGAACGGTACCTCCGCGTTGTAGTCCACTCCGCGCTTCTTTCTACGCCTGAAGATAATACCAACTTGTATTGAGGAGAAAGGACAGGCATCAAGCTGCCAAACCCATGAAAACATGGAAAGAATTTGTCAAAAAGTGAAAGAAGATTGGCTATAGTAGGTTAAGATAGAGAAAAGTGGACTTATACCCCAACGCCTATCAAGAATAAACATAAAAATATGGATGTATTGTATAGATAATTGATGAAAAGAGAGAGACGGGCGAATAGCGGAAACTAAGAGAGGCCTATGCCCAGCAGTGGGATGAGAAGGGCTGATGACTCAAAATATGGATAGGTAAAGCAAGAAGCAATGGGTTAAAAGTTCAACAGCATTATAAATTACTTGTAAGGCACGCCAATGCCGGCAGCGCTCAGCTCGCGTCGTTTCTGCAAAGCAGCGAGCCTACGAGCCTCCTCCAGTTGTTTCTCGCGAGCCTTGCGCTTTGCCTTCTTTCCTTGCGTGTTGGCGAGACGAGCGCGCGCTTCCGACAGCATTTCCAACTCTGAAATATAGATTGGGCATTATCTACTAACTCCATTGAATCTTACCTAGAAAGTTTTGATAGTCCTTCGATTTTGATTGATTTTCTTTTTCTTCAAGCTTGATTTATTGAGATGCGTAAAGGCCAGTCTAGATAGCTATAAATTTTTGGTTTTGCTTACTGTTGGTAGATATTAGACATACACACAAAAAACGACAGACAGACAACAGACCGTAAGCAAAGCCATACAGCTCCCGTTTGCATTTATATATGTGAGGCATGGGCCGTGAGTGCAATATTGTATCAAGCAGTAGTTTCTTTAATAATATTACCATCTTCATCCATATCCTTTGGATCCGGCCTAGCTGGTTTTGTCTCAGGGTTTGGATCTATTTCACCTGGCTTCAATTTACGTGGATCATCTCCAATATCCTCGCCTTCTTCCTTCTTCTGGGCCTGATCCCTGAAAAAGTATTATATTTGGAAATAAGCTTTGACTAACCCATTGAACATTTCCAATGTATTTAAAGATGCCTAGAGATGTGAAAGAATACATCTACCGCATCTTGGAAAAATAGTCATAATCGTATTTTATTTCTTTTCATAGAACTTCAGATGGAGGCTTACAGTAAATATTCATATCTCTCCAGACATTGAGCTGCTGTGCGTCCAATTATTGGGGCAATGGTCCGCCACTGAGTAGGCATCAACTTGGCCAAGTGAAGTAGTTTCTCGTCCTCCTCTCTGGACCATTCTGTCTTCTTGATGCTGGGGTCCAGCCACTCGTACCAACGAGCCTTGCATTGCTTGGCAGATTTTCTGTGTAGCAGTGATGCGATACGTGACCACTGGTTTTTGCCATATTTCATCACAGCCGCCTTGAGGATTTCATCCTGAAAACAGAGAACAACCTGTAGCATCTGCAGAGATTTTGAACTTAAGATAAAATAGGTTTCATCAAAGGGAATAACACAAACCTCAGTGTTGCGCCAAACGCCGCCCTTTATCATAATCCGCGGCATGGTTGCAAAATTATTTCACACTCCCGTTGTCTTAATAATTAGAAGAAATTAATTCAAAAACCTTCAATGGTAAATTACATAATTCCAGACAATTCAAGATATTTCAATTTATTTCCAACAGTAAAGAAAACACGCAAACCCACAGGAAGGAATCGACTTCCATCAAATCAAATCACCGTCGGTCGTACGTCGCCATTTGATTTGCAAGCAAACATGGTTTGACTGACATTTGACATGCATGATATTTTTGAATTTGAAAATGGCATTACTTTAACGACTGGTGACATTGAGTTTTTGACATCAATCAGTTCGTTCTTTGACCTACAAACAAACAGTGGCCGAATTGCTCGGACCTTTTTACATGACATCACTATGATGACAATGACAGCGACCGTCAAATCGAACGACATGTCAAATCGTTGCGTTGTCTGTCAAACACAGTATGCAATGGACGATAGCGTTCTTGGCACTCCCTATTCTTGAATTTAGGTGAATTTTAACAATAAAATGCGATTTTATTGAAGCAGTTTCTTCCGGCGCTGTAAAATGTTATATTGAGAGTGATATATTGACTAATTGTGTTGTCCTGACAGGATTTCCAGGTATGAATTTATACTATCCGTAACCGAATGAGTTCATAGCTTATTTACTGTACGATTATCCATCGTAATTTTTGAAAGCCTAGTGTTTAGGTACTGTGCTGTGCTGTGACTAATCACTCCACTTCCATACGATCTCGCTCGATCATGTAGGACTGTACTGTAGGTAATAATCTTACACGGATGTTGCTATATCCGCGCAATTACCGACTTGTCCTATTGCGACATTGTATAGAATAGGCATTTAGGCTCATCCGTTGATTTTATTTATTGTTACAGAATCATGTCCACGATGTCTAGGACAGCAAACATCAGCCAGCAAAAGCTGGCTGAAAAACTAGTGATCCTGAATGAACGAGGTATTGGAATGTTGACAAGAATTTACAACATCAAAAAAGCATGTGGGGATGCCAAGTCTAAACCTGCATTCCTCTCTGATAAGTCCTTGGAGTCCTCCATCAAGCACATAGTAAGGAGGTTCCCTAATATTGATGTGAAAGGTCTGCAAGCCATAACAAACATTAGAAATGAAATTATCAAGTCACTTTCATTGTATTACTACACATTTGTAGATCTTTTAGACTTCAAAGACAATGTTTCTGAACTTCTCAATATTTTAGATGCTTGCCAAATAACCCTAGATTTGACACTAAATTTTGAACTGACTAAAAATTACCTTGATTTGGTAACTGTTTATGTCTCTTTGATGATTCTACTTTCACGTGTAGAAGACCGCAAAGCAGTGCTAGGGCTGTTCAATGCTGCACATGAAATGGTTCACAACCATATAGATCCTAGCTTCCCTCGCTTGGGCCAACTCATTGTTGACTATGATGCTCCCTTCAAGAAGTTGTCTGAAGAATTTGCGCCACATCAGAAAACATTGTCTGCCGCCCTGAACTCGCTGTGGCATGTGTACCCAGCAAGAAACCTCACAGCTGAACATTGGAGAGCAGAACAGAAGCTCAGTTTGGTGAGTAACCCAGCACAGCTTCTCAAACCATCGGAAACAAACACAATGTCTTGCGAATATATTTCCTTGGAGTCATTAGAGAGATGGGTGATATTTGGCTTTGCCATCTGTCACCACATGCTTCAGCAAGACCATGCTAACAAAATGTGGGTCAGTGCTTTAGAATCTGGGTGGGTGGTAGCACTCTTTCGAGATGAAGTTATATACATCCACACATACATTCAAAGCTTTTTTGATGGTATCAAAGGATATGGAAAGAGAATATCTGAGGTAAAAGACTGCTATCACCATGCTGTGCAGAAGGCTGGTTACAAACATAGAGAAAGAAGAAAGTTTTTGAGAACAGCTTTGAAAGAGCTTGGTCTTATACTGACTGATCAACCTGGCTTGCTGGGACCCAAAGCTCTGCTGATATTCATCGGTTTGTGCTACGCTAGAGATGAAGTATACTGGCTGCTGCGTCACAATGATAATCCACCACAGAAGGTCAAAGGTAAAGCAGCTGAAGATTTGGTTGATAGGCAGTTACCTGAACTGCTGTTTCATATGGAAGAACTAAGAGCATTAGTCAGGAAATACAGTCAAGTTATGCAGAGATACTATGTGCAGTACTTGTCAGGTTTTGATGCAGTGGCTCTGAATTTGATGATACAGAATCTGTCAGTGTGCCCTGAAGATGAGAGTATTATACTGTCTTCATTGTGCAACACGGCCGCTGGGTTAAATGTTAAGCAAGTAGAAGATAACCAGACATTCGATTTCCGTGCATTCCGTCTAGACTGGTTCAGATTACAAACATACACATCTATCGCCAAAACTCCTCTTAATCTTGTTGATCAAAGAGAACTGTCACAATTCATAGATAAAATGGTTTTTCATACCAAAATGGTAGATAACCTTGATGAAATATTAGTTGAGACATCTGATGTGTCCATATTCTGCTTTTACAACAAAATCTTTGAGAATCAGTTCCACATGTGCCTGGAATTTCCAGCACAAAACCGGTACATCATTGCTTTCCCTCTTATCTGCAGTCATTTCCAAAACTGCACACATGATTTATGTCCAGAAGAAAGACACCATATAAGAGAAAGAAGTCTTTCTGTTGTCAATATTTTCTTGGATGAAATGGCCAAAGAGGCAAAGAATATCATCACCACAATTTGTGATGAACAGTGCACCATGAGCGATAAGCTACTGCCGAAGCATTGTGCGCAGACTATTGCACACCTGGCTAACAGAAAGAAGAAGGATAAGAGCAAGAAAAACGCCATTGAGTTGGTAGTTCCCGGAGCAGAGAGCTACAGAAAAACAAGAGAAGAACTTACTACAATGGACAAATTGCACATGGCACTGACGGAATTATGCTTTGCCATCAATTACTGCGCAACAGTTAACGTGTGGGAGTACACGTTTGCACCCAGGGAATACCTACATCAGCATCTAGAAACTCGCTTTTCAAAGGCTTTGGTTGGCATGGTAATGTTTAACCAGGACACTAGTGAGATTGCTAAACCCTCTGAGCTATTAGTTAGCGTGCGGGCGTACATGAACGTATTGCAAACAGTTGAAAATTACGTCCACATCGATATAACAAGAGTGTTCAACAACTGCCTCCTACAACAAACTCAGAATATGGACAGCCATGGAGAGAAGACCATAGCATCGTTATACACGCAGTGGTATTCAGAAATTCTGCTTAGAAGAGTAAGTGCGGGCAGTATCTGTTTCTCCATGAACCAGAAGGCATTCGTAAGTCTGACAGCTGAAGGCGCTATTCCATTCAACGCGGAAGAGTACTCTGACATCAACGAGCTCAGATCTCTAGCTGAGCTGATTGGACCTTATGGCATGAAGCTACTGAGCGAAACACTTATGTGGCATATCGCTAGCCAAGTCCAAGAACTAAAGAAGCTTGTGATACAAAACAAAGAAGTTCTTCAAATGTTGAGAACAAACTTCGACAAACCGGATATAATGAGAGAACAGTTCAAGAGGTTGCAGCAAGTAGACAATGTGCTGCAAAGGATGACAATAATCGGAGTTATTTTGAGCTTCAGGCAAACAGCGCAGGAATCACTTTTGGATGTTTTAGAACGACGAATCCCATTCTTGATCAGTTCCATCAAAGATTTCCAACAGCAACTGCCGAGTGGAGACCCCATGCGAGTGATATCCGAGATGTGTTCCGCGGCTGGTTTGTCCTGTAAAGTGGACCCTACTCTAGCCACCGCGCTCCGCCAACAGAAAGGAGAGGTAGAAGAAGAGGAACATTTAATAGTGTGTCTGCTGATGGTATTTGTAGCAGTTTCGATTCCGCGCCTTGCTCGGGTTGAAGGATCCTTCTACCGACCTTCGTTGGAAGGTCACGCTAATAACATTCACTGCATGGCCCCAGCTATCAATCATATCTTCGGAGCGCTCTTCACGATTTGCGGGCAGGGAGATATAGAAGATCGCATGAAAGAGTTCTTGGCGTTGGCGTCGTCATCTCTGCTCCGGCTCGGTCAGGAGACCGATAAAGAAGCTATTAAGAACAGAGAATCTGTGTACCTTCTTCTAGACTTGATCGTGCAAGAGTCGCCATTCCTTACCATGGATTTGCTAGAATCATGCTTCCCTTACGTATTAATACGAAATGCGTATCACGAAGTTTACAAGCAGGAGCAATTGCTTCTACATTAAATAACATCTTTGATACAAATGACGGACAATCAAATAGTATAGTTTAGAGCTGCATAGGCTAGCTAGTATGGCTATTAATAGTATGTAGTGTATGTACTATGTATGAACTCGTAGCAATATTCCATTTTTTTGCGATTTAAATTATGTAACTCTTGGTAATTTCACATTGAGAGCCAACACTGCTTTTCATTTGATAAGCGAGCCTTTTCAGAATGAGATGTTTTGACTGCCTGAATTCTGTTCAAATATTACACGCCGTATTTGAATTCATATCACGATAGACGTCTTGTTATCATAGCAATTAAAGGCTATCCAATGTTAATATTGGAAATAGGTATAATTAAGTTATAATGAGTATTTGAACTTGTATTTATCATAGACAAACACTGGCACCGATTATTAGATTAAGACTCGTTAGAAAGAAGTTATTTATTAATTAATAATTTTGTTATAAATATCTAATTTTATGAAGACGTTTGCATTTAAAAGTAAGTTTAATATCGTTTATTTTATAACATTTGGTCACTGATTAATTGTGTAAAACTGTAATAATAATTAATTTGTGGCAAATTTTCTACCTACTGAAATATGGATTGTACAACATTATTATTTGTAAGCTTTATTACCTTAAGTCTTATTCCAGCGGCCTTGCAAGGTAGACAAGTATAACTAGACATAAACTAGATAATTTTGCATAGAAAACTGAAGCAAAATATTTATAAATTAAAAAATCTCAAAGACACCTTGCATTCCTTTTGATTTCAGAGTTGCTTCATAATTTAAATAGAAAGTTTATGCAATTAGTATTTCGGTATCTTTTTAAGAAAACCTTTAGGTACTCTTTTATACTAGTTTTAGGAACACAACTGACTGAGCGTCAAAAATAGGTTAGCAAACACTTATCAATTTCAATTTATGTTTAAATAAAAAAATGACCTACTAATGGCAATAAAATACTAAAAGCACATTGCAATGAACAGTAAGTACCTATATTAGTTCTATTCTATCTGTGTGAGTCATAGTAGTATGCTGTCATCATAACACCAAACAAAATGTATAAGGGCTTACATGTTTAATTTATTTGATGTAATGACGACGGCACTTTCACATCCATATTCTTTTATTATTATGTAAAAATAATTATGGAACTTATTAGAATGGCCCTCAATACTGTATCTACACTCGTTCTAAGATTTAGTTAAGCAATACTTTTGTACCTTGTATATATTCTACGAATACGCATCCATTTATTAAACCTTATATAAAACACATACAATTGATTTTGATTATCCTCTTTGCCTATTTTACAAATTACCTACGTGTTCAAAGCTGTTATAAGTATCGCTGTATTGAGGAGCAGGCAAGTAAAACACAAAGATCATGTAAAATTTATGTATTTTTTTATTATTTTGAAATCACATGTCGTAACATTCATCTTGTTAATTAAAAATATTCACATTGTCATTTAAATAATCTATTACGGTAATCTAGCTTATACTTAGGAGAAATAATGCCATTGAGTGGGTACTGTACTAATGATGGATACAACTTCCATCGGTTACACGATTGGTCAAGTCACTAAACAACTGAAATGTCTCCCTTCCCTTTACATACAAATATACAATAATATAGTACATTACAAGAACTCGCGTATTTCCACATTCACTAATAAAATGGCATTAACATGGTATCCTTAATATTAAAATGTATAGAAATAATAAAAAATACATCATGCTCTTTGGCTTGCACGACGGAAAGTATAGGTCGCGTCACGTAAAAAGAACGCTGAGGGGGAAAAGATGCACATTAGTGGATGAGCGCAGCGTGGTCCATACCATTGATTTAACGAGCTTTTGGTTCGTCTGCGAGTCTCCCATGCGCAAACATGCCCCCGCCCCGCTTTCCTTCAACTTTCTTTCAACGTGACGCTTATTATAGTTATACTTATTTTATAAAACAAAATCTCGTTATCTATCAGAGATCAATTCAACTGTGAGTAACTGAAGACGCTATGAGGGTAAATAGACAAGTGTGATATGCAACTTTGTTTTACCTGTTAGTATAAAATATAATGTCTTTTTGAGCCATTTAAATTAACTCATACAGCTATAAATAAGAAATGCATTACAAATTACAATTTCATATCATTTCATATGTTGAAAGATTTCAGTCTAATAACATTTGATCATTTGGCAATACTGTTAATTTAATATTCTACTTAACAATAGAACAAATAATAAAAACCAAATCAAAAAGTACGTTAATCGCCATAGGAAGACTAAATGCGAATTTTTGAGATTATTTCAATATTTGAGCCCATGACTAATTAAATTTTACTAAATGATGCACTAACTATTCATATCAATGCAAACGAACGTTCTACTACAACAATAAAGGAACAGGAATACAAATTGGTATAATGGCACCTCGACATTCCACTTACAAGTTAAAATAACTTTTATATAAAAATTACATTACGGAGATTCGAGTAAAACCAGCTGTGAGCGTAGTCACATTACTTATACAGCATACAGATGATATTTTTACATAGTTGTTTCACTTTATATACACAATGTCGGAGTAGTACTCTGAACTGTTCTGAGGTATCACTGATCCGTAACGTCTTGCATTCCCGAGTTCCTTACTTCTGTTACTTATTTTATAAAAATAAACATTTAATCCTTAGTTTCGCTCGATCCGACATCACACTTGAGCTCATTATGAGGACGCTCGTCCGTCATTGAGCAAATGAGTATAAATAATTGGAAAATAAATTGGCTTGAGTAATATTCCGACACAGAAGTAGACATCACTCAGCCGAATCTCGTCGATGCGAATCACCGATTGGGAGCTTTTGCAATTACGATCTGGCAGTGATGAGAATCGCAAACGAGTACGATTATCTACTAAGATCATATACCATAATCTCAACATATAGGCATATAATATGCTTCATTGTTATTACTATCATCAAGATATGGACTTGTGGGAGTAGGTATCAGACGTTCAGCTAGTCAAGACTACATTTTACGCTTTTCGGCTTATATGATGCGTCGATCAGGAGTCTTACTCTACAAATCGATATATCGAGCGATTATCGTTGCTGTGCTAATATTGATGTAAGCTCAACTCGTAAAACACCAACATAGCTAATTACGAATACCTGTCATCGTAAAATTCTAAATACCGTTGGATTTATAATCTATCGAGATTAAATTATGCGCTGTTACAAATATCATCGATAGTTTAGAAACTAACAGTACCTATTAACACTATAATCGATTCGAGTTTTCGGGTAAAGAAGGTACTAGCTGCATTTTTTCTATGTACCAAGTAACAGTGAACATAGATTACAGTTATATCGTTCAACAAGTGTAATTCTGTGAACTATTGGTAGTCCAAGAGTAATGAACTACCAATAATTGACAGAATTGCAACGATTGAGCTACTAACAATTTTTACTGACACTCAGCCCGATATATCGTTTTGATTATCTACCCCACACTATATATTATCCTGTCGCTTCGGATAGGGCGTGACGGTGAGTCCGTCTGGCGAATGTAGTGTGATCGTGGTCTGTGACGCGACAGTGACACGCGTTCTCTCGCGACACACGTAGCCGAGCAGCAGCGGAGCGGCGGGCGCGACGGTCACTAGGTCGAGCGTGTCGCCGCTGTATGCGTACTGTCAGACCTTGTGCGGGGGACGCATCTCGTAGGACTGCGGGTACGCGCCCGCGTACGGCTCGCGGCGACCGCTCGGACCAGCTGGGGCTGACGCTGGAATATATATTCAATTTTTTATTTATTTATTTATTTATTTATTTCTCTCACAAACTTCTTAACATAATATTAATAAACATAAAAAAGTACATAAAAAAAGAATTAGTTAAATTAGTTCTATTGTATGGGTTATTGTAAACAGGGTGAATTATCGAGACGGACTAATAGGACACAGGATGAAGACTAGTAAGCTGAGCTCCGCGGTGCATAGTTTGTGTGTGGGAACAAAGGTAGCATATGAGTTAATCCAGGATATATGCTATCCTGGTACCAAATTTTATTCAAATCCATCCAGCGTGAAAGAGCAACAAACATTCACACTTACACCCAAACTTTCATCTTTATAATATTACTGTAATATCAGTTTCCAGTTCTAAGATTCTACTGCTTTCCGGAAGTATGTTTGGAAGTCGTCAATCATGCATGGTTAAATCTCAGGCTATTGACCCGTACATCATGGGCACTGAACGGGTTGAGATCGATTATTATTAAGGCCGCGCCGCCCTGACGCATGCATAAGGGGACTCTCGGAGACGTGTGTACATTACCTAGATCCCTGGCAGCGTAGGCCAAGGGCGCGGCGTATCCCTTGTGGTTCCTCTGCCGCCGATGGCCGGGGCGCGGCGCGGCGCGCGCGGGCGAGCGCCCCGCCGCGCCGCCCGCGCCGGCCCGCATGCGCCGGAGAGTGTTCATGGGACGACGGAGGGTCTCCGATAGACGTCTGCGGATTAAACTATACTTTAAAACCCCTCTTTTTAAGGACGTGACATTTAAAAATGGTCTATAAACGATCTTATCTATACTAAAATTTATAAAGAAGTAAGACGTCTTGTTTCATGAAAGAGTTGGTTTGTTTGTTTCATGAAAGAGGAACAAACATATATCCATACATCTCACAAACTTTCGCATTTATTTTGGACAAAACTAAATTTTCAAAAAGAGTACTCACCTAGCGGGAGGTCTCTTCGGGTTAGAGGAAGGTGTATGTACCGCGCAACACTTTATAAAGGCGCCCATGCACACGATAAGTGCGACGCCGGCTATTAGCACGATCCACCATTTAGAGATGATCCACATTTGAAGGGATTGTAGTGTATCACGGTTTAGTAGAAGGTTCTTTAGACGGACCAACGGACCCTCTGCGTCGACGGCTCGACATTTTAGAAACACGTCGCAGTAGCCCTGTGAATAAGTGGAATGTTAAGGTTGAAGTGTATGGGTAGCCTGCGAAATTCAATAAAATTTTGCTATTTACAGGAGGTATCTTAAAGATTTTTATTTTTGTTATTAAATATACTTACATAGCTTATAAAGGCATTTAAAGTGTAGGCGTAGGTAAGCAACCAAGTAGGTTAATTCTTACAGACTTTAGTTGCGTCATTCGTTACAGTTAAATTTATCTTGAATTAAATTAAATGAATAACAATTTTACCTGAAAGTTATCACAAGGAGAGCCGGGTCGCAAACTAATGCCACCTACGGGCAGGTTATGTTGTTTTGCGAAGTCAGCTGTGCTCTGACATGAATCTGGATTGGGCCCGACCTGGAATATATAATGAATATTTTTATAACCAAACAAGATTCAATTCTGTCTTTTTATTAATGAGAGCACCGAACGCGACGTGTGGCACTCAGGGACTGCCGCGGTAAAGCAATTGCATGCCACCTAGAGGCGAGTTGCTGAACTAAAGTGACAGCGTTTGGTTTTTTCTTTACGGAATTTCTGGATTCGGTCTCCACGCTCAAGGCCCGCGATAGAAACTAAGCAATAGCTTAAAAACGTGTTATAAAGCTATTGACCTGGCAAGCGAGCTGGCAGAGCGCGCGTCGGTTGACAACCGCCGTGACGCCGTCCGCGACGCGGGTCGGTCCAGATGAGAGGAAGCACTCCGTCATGTTCCACGCGAGGCACATAGACCCGCTGCAGTCGCCTGATATACACAGCTGTGTGTCTGTAAACAATAACATTGTTTCATTCTATGATACTAATAGTCTAAACGAAAGATTCTCTGTTGTCTGTGCTAATAGTAAGTACTACCATAGATATTTTTGTCTGTGGTACTACCACAGACAACAGAGAAATCTCAGAATATTTTTCTTTCGTCTATGGTACAACTTAGCTAACTCTTCTTTCTTATAATAAGAAGCATAACTACACTCGGTAGCTTCTCTACATTTTTCTGAGTTATAACATAAATGATAACACATTGTACATACCATTGTTGCACTGCGTGTGATCAGGCAATGCCTTGGGCGGGGGGCATTCAGCGGATCGTCCCGAGCAGTAAGACGCGTGACTGCACTCAGTAGCTTCTCTGCATGTTTGATTGCGCGACGCGTCAACAAACTGACACGTTTGTGAGTTGCAGCACGGGCCTTGGGATGGACTGTGGACATATAACTCGGTGAGAATTCTAAACGCAATGTTGTTTTTCACTATCAAATCTTGAGTCAAGGCATTTGTTTCTTTTTTGAACATAGGCTGTTTTAGGAGTTTTAAAGTAGATCCTGATATTCATGACCAGTATGTCATCGTTGATGATTGATAAAGACTTGATTAGCGACTAAACTAGTATTATCTCAACTTCAACTTAAATTAAACCCACGGGTTTTATCAAGATGTTTTCTTTCATCTGGCTAAGAAATTTGCTTTTCATTGCTTTTGAATATCTTGGATATTCTTTGATTACAATCTTAAATATGTAAATCCAACATACCTGCACTGTGTGTTGGCTTTTCTAGTACACCTCTTAGCGGTGACATTTCGTTCTCTATCGAAGGAGCTCACGAGACGCGGGTAGCAGCAGTGATCCTTGCACTCCAGCTCATCGTAACCTGTTAATATTATTACACTCCCGTAAGACTGCTGCAAGAATGACGGCTGTAAGTATGTATTCCCAAGGTGCGGTAGATAAATTATATCATTGAGCATTTTTTACATCATTTGAAGATGTAAGGGTAGTCAGGGGTAAGCTCAATATTATAATTTTAGTTGAAAATATTGTAATTCACACCTAAAACCTATTAATTTTCTCCACTTTACTCCGTTTAATCTCGGACTGCTTTCACCAAACCCGACTAAGGCCCCGGTCTCGAATTCTGCGGGCAGCGGGGCGGCAGCGACGGCGGGCACTGACAGTCGGCGCCAACAATATAATTTAATACTAACAGTCATGCATGATCATGACGCGCCGACTGTCAGTGCCCGCCGCCGCTGCCGCCCCGCTGCCCGCAGAATTCGAGAACGGGGCCTAACAAACAAAACAAAAGACGTCACTTACCACAATCACACTCCTCCCCCACTTCGACAATCTTATTCCCGCAGAATGCTCCTTGGCTTGTCGTCAAACAATTCCTCTTCCGTCCATCTCTGACGGCGTCCAACACAGCACTGATATTGCCGACGGAACATTGCGAGAAGCGACTGTTGTTGGGCCTGTCGCCAGATGTCGCTGATGCGAACATTATGAAGTTCCCTTCCTGGCCGCCCGGACGGCATTCTGATGGGTAGTCGTGCTGGAAGATAATTGAGATTATGAATTGATATTCAAATTAAAATTTACATTAGAGTACTATTTCTATAATCTATACTAATATTATAAGGAAGTAAAGTTTGTTTTTGTGTGTGTCATGTGTGTGTGTTTGACGGAGATAATGTCCGCAACTACTCAGCCGATTTCAAAAATTATTGCACCGATGCATGTGTAGAATGGACTGTCGGGATGGTTTAATATAGGCTATATTTTATCCCGGTAGTTTCAGATGTACACCCGTGCAAAGCCGGGAAGTGCTGCTAATATATAATAATGAAACAAACTTACCGGAGATCCAAAATTATGTCCGATCTCGTGAGCCAATGTCAATTGGCTCACTTTAGGCGGCACACGACTGTTGTAGTTCACGAATGTTATGATCCCCGTGTTGAGAGATCGCTTCGTGCTCTGGTATATACCTCCGATGGTCTCTGTATACGTCTTATACTTCTCACAGATGCCGCCAGAGGCGCCACTTGCACTGGCGACCCACGCTAGACCTGGAATAAAGAAACGTGTAAAGTCTTGCCTGATAGGTAGGACTATTATCTTATATGGTCTAAACAAATAAATAAAATAATTAAAATATCCTTGGCCATTACACACAGCGTCATCTATAGGTAACCAGATATGACTAATATAATACTTACATAATTTTTTTTCGTGTTTCTTTTTGTAATTATAGATAGAATACACCCAGACACGGAACATATCTGCAGAACATGCAAACATTTGTCCAGTAGCGGGGATCGAACCCGCAACCTCCGTGTCTCAGCCGGGCCTTTGCGTCTAAGCCGCCGGTTTCCTCACAATAAACTACTAAAGCATACTATATAATATAAGTACAGACTTAAATATATGACATACCAAGCGTGCCTCCAGTAAAGTCTCTGTAAGTGAAGACATAGGCGAGACAAAAGTCCTCGTGGTTGGCCAGCGAGTGAAGATTGAGGAAGTTTGACACATCAATGTTCTCCATACAGAATTGATTCGTCTCGCTCGGGTAGAAGTGGTTGCTGCATAGAGCATCGTCGTCGATCTTAAACAAATATGGGAAAAAATTCAATTATGATCACGACGGTATTCCAGTGCGGTAGACATTTTCTTTTAGATCTTGGGACATTTTAAGAACCTTTGAAGATTTCATTGATATTGTAGTACATGCTCACTTTTACAGAAGCTAACATTCCATAAGTTTTCAAAAAATTATTTTAGCACGACCAGATTTGAACTAACAACCTTCGGATCGAAAACTCGGTCACCACACCACAGCTCGAACAAATAACGTAAAAAAAATTAGAGAAAAAGAACCCATAATAAATATGACCAACATACCTTAATTCGCTGCACCTCAAACTTGATATTCCTGTGTTGCAATCTGCCATCGAACTTGGTATCTCTGTAGATGTAGTTGACAGCTGTCACGTGATGGGATATCAGGGAGAGTATCTCCTCTCGAGTCTTCATATCGACCTCGCTCCTTTTGCTTGGATCCCGATGCTGAAATTATAATAACTATTATTATAATGCATTCTCCCACTGTAGGGAAAAGGCCTCTCTTCCTTTTCTCTACTCATCTCATAACTATCGTGTGCATATCGTACCATGTCATAAAATATAACCTTCATCTATCCTCTATATCCTTTTGTCATTCATCTACATGTCAGTTGCACAACAATTACAATTTATTACAAATAGGAAAACACACAAGACAGAAAGATCACAGATCACGACCCACAATAAAGATGACCAAAGAGATAATCGGCTTACATCTGGAAATCCCTCCCGTACATGTTTCCATATAAGCGGGTCTGTTTGTATGTACAGCGAGCATGTGTTAGCGGGATTGTCAGGCGCGGGTGCCGCTCGGCGCGAGCGCGAATGCTCGCCTGTGTTCGCAGCTCGCGAGTATTTGTTGTAATTGTGGAAGTCCCAATGTCTGGAAAACAAAGTTTAATTGAGGCCAGCGGTATGAGTAAGCTAAATAATAGAACTAATTAAGACTTGTCCCGTTATTGACCACTGTAACTAAGGAAACCATTGTTTTCCTTAGTGACACTGGTCGATAACGGGACAAGAAAATAAACATTCTTAGACGTAAATGGAAAGGTATAACTCAAATAAATTTATGTTGTACCTGGGAGTATCATCCCTCAAGCTATTAGGATGTGGTGGTTGTGGGGCAGGCACGTGATGGTTCGTAGGCGTGGCTTGGGAAGGGGCCGCTGATGAAACCTCCTCTTCAACACCTGAGTTCTGTATCCTCTCCATCCATTGCACCACCTCGTCCGTGATGCCGCAGCCACCGACGTGACCTGGAACAGAAGATAAATAAATAAAATATCCTTGAACATTCACAAAGCGTCATCTAGTCCTAAGCTTAGCAACTTAATGCTTGTGATATGGTGACCAAATGGCTGCGTCACGTAAACGCCATACCTAATCTCGAATCAATCATGCATTTTCTGTTCATCCTATTCTGGTCATCATAATCACAAACGTTTGAGCTGAAATTAAGCCCGGGATCCTCCGAAATTCAGGGTTCAGAGCTGATTAATATAGCTACATTATAATGCGTTGTTTAGCCTATTAGTATTTGTTTTTTGCATTTCTTCCAGGTACAACATGCGTAACCCGACATGAAAGCGGCAGGTTAGATAGGCTATTACTAACTACTAAGAAAAAAGTGTTTTTGAAACATGTACAAGCAGTGAGAACATACTTTTTTCCTTCACAAGAGAATCAGCATTCTCCCGAAACGCAAACTGTTGGATCTAACTAAAATCGATCCAGAAGTTATAAGAAAACTGCTATACTTTATATACCTACGTCAGACTCTGAATTGTTCTAATGTCCTATTAGGGTTTCACGTGCATAGTGCACAGAGTCCATTACTCAGGTCAACGGGATCATAGATCAAGAGGGTCCTCGCAGAGGCTCCCACCAGGCTACCGTGATGTAACAACACAATAACAATTGCAAATAGACGCGAGCCGTACGTGTCCCGAATACGTCGAGACGATTTACAGAGATTTATAATCCGGATTAGTGATAATACTTATGCCGTGTACAGAGTTTGAGCTCGTTGAAGCATCGATAGGATATTTTTGTACCTAATCATATTTAAAGGTGTCGAATGATTTGTATGATTGGTTTGTGAAACTTTATACATAACATAATCTTAATCTCAACCCCGAAAATTGTAATTGAATTGAATACTGAAACGGTACTTAAGTAGTTATTTGGGAACGTACTAACCATTGAGATGCTCTTACTTAGAAAAGTTTTTATTTTCCTACTATTTCTTTTTTATTTTACCAAAGCCCTAAAACTTATTACATCGTATCATTGTCACTTGACAAAGAAAACAGTTCTACAATAGGTACACTTTAATTACCAATTAATTCAAAGATCATTAATATAGCTATCTGTTCGTAATTACGACCAACCTTTGTAAGAGCTCTTCTAAGTTTTGGTAGAAATGTTAGCAAGCAATTCCAATATTTTAATATTAATGCGTATATTTTAAATTCATGACAAATCGCAAGTTTTGCGGTCTCGCTCGGGAGAGTTATAGGACACGGTCCTGCTTCTCAATTCGAATAAATAGCGAAACGACGACACGGAACTCTTTCTATACTGTTATTCCGAGATTTATCAACCAAGTTAGTGGAAGATTTATAACCCGAACACACATTTATCCGGGTTTCTTTGTTTCTCGCTTTTCGTAACTTGCAATAAGTAATTAAGGTAAAAGCACCAATGGCCGACACTTTAAGGACAAATATTACTTTATTCTTTAAAAAAATAGTGTATTTTTCAAAATTAAACAATTACAACTATTTCTGCTGTTAGAGTAACTATTACATTTTAACTTTTTGATGTTAAAACTTTATTAACTATCATACAAATTATTTAAAAAAGTTTTTTGTCAACCTTGTCAGAGGCACCAATAGATGACAGCACAAAAATCTACATTACCCAAAGGTAGACACAGGTTGGGACCAATAGTAGACACTCTAAAATATGTGATACAATAAAGCGTTTTTTTCTCTATGTATAAAATGTATGAGATGTATGAAATGTATGAAAGGTATGAGATGCATGTAATGTATGAAATGTATGAACTGTTTCAAATGTATGAGATGTATGAAATGTATGAAATGTATGAAAGGTATGAGATGTATGAGATGCATGTAATGTATGAAATGTATGAACTGTTTGAAATGTATGTAATGTATGAAATGTATGAAATGTATGAAATGTTTGAAATGTATGAAATGTTTGTAATGTATGAAATGTTTGAGATGTATGAGATGTATGTAATGTATGAAATGTTTGAAATGTATGAACTGTTTCAAATGTATGAGATGTATGAAATGTATGAGATGTATGAAATGTATGAAATGTATGCAATGTATGAAATGTTTGAGATGTATGAGATGTATGAAATGTATGAAATGTTTGAAATGTATGAAATGTTTAAAATGTATGTAATGTATGAAATATATGAAATGTATGAGATGTATGAAATGTTTGAAATGTATGAAATGTATGAAATGTATGAAATGTATGAAATGTATGAAATGTATGAAATGTATGAAATGTATGAAATGTATGAAATGTATGAAATGTTTGAGATGTATGAGATGTATGAAAGGTATGAAATGTTTGAAATGTATGAAATGTTTAAAATGTATGTAATGTATGTAATGTATGTAATGTATGAAATATATGAAATGTTTGAAATGTATGAGATGTATGAAATGTATGAAATGTTTGAAATGTATGAAATGTATGAAATGTATGAAATGTATGAAATGTATGAAATGTTTGAAATGTATGAAATGTTAGAGATGTATGAGATGTATGAAATGTATGAAATGTTTGAGATGTATGAGATGTATGAGATGTATGAGATGTATGAAATGTATGAAATGTATGAAATGTATGAAACGTATGAAATGTATGAAATGTATGAAATGTATGAAATGTTTGAAATGTATGAAATAAATAAAATACACAACGAAACCTTATAGTTTTGGTTTGTCCGTCCGTCCGTCCATTCGTCCGTCTGTCCGTCAATTCGTCCGAGGCTTTTTTCAGAGACTATTGATTGACTAGCTGCGCCACGGCCCGCCCGCCACGCGGTTTCACCCGCGTAAGTCCCGTTCCCGCGGGAATATCGGGATAAAAAGCCCCCATGTCGCGTCAAGTCGTCATTCCTTCAACTATCACCACACGAAAAATCACGTCAATTATTCGCCCCGTTTTGCCGTGAAAGACGGACAAACAGACAGACAGACAAACAGACACATTTTCCTATGGATATGGATGGATCCATCCATACGGATTTTACGGATTGAGCTAAAAAACTGAAGCTGAAAAAAAATATTTGATAAAACCCGAATAGAAAACACATGTGTCATCTTTTGGGTTTTCCTCAGTTTTTGGGACCAATGATAGACACCCCTTGAAATTGATATAAAAACTAGCCAAAATAGTAAGGAAATGACCATAAGACGTCGATAATATCATACATGTATCAGATAAACACCAACAGTAGCAATAATCAGTAATTTATAAAACAAAATCATAATCGTAAAAAAACAATGCCCTTAAGAAAAGCATTAAGAATTTCCGCGCTCATCACAATCTGCTCACATTGATTTTTGTTTATTTAAGCCATTTTTAAATTTTCTTCTAAAAGTGTGTCTAAGTTTTTGTCCACGCATTGTTAATAAACTAATGTGTCTTTTAATATAATAATAATGGGAATTAAATGTTTATTTTTCCTAATAGAAAGCTTTTACTTCGAAAGTGTCATCCTTTGGTCCACTGTCGGAGATTGGTGCTTTTACCTTACTACTTTAGGTAGTTCTTAGTCCGTTTGCCATCTGTTGACGACAAGCTATACAAAGGCAATTTAATTTTTCCTTTTGTAAAGCATTAAAGAAATAACATAAAACCTAATTTCCCTGCATAAATACAAAAAGCAGTAACAATCAACAGAATAATGTAAAAGGTACATCAATCAAACATAACATAATGGACCCGTGGTTAATCTAAACACGAACCGTAGTAACTAGGGTTTATAATGACGCATGAAAAGTACAATGCAAACGAAAAGCACGGGATTTTAAATTAAAAACTGCTGAATGGTGGATTTTTTCCAGTGAGCGTATGTCGTGTTAGTGCACATTGGCGTTTCACATCCGGCGCGCTGCATTTTAACGAAGCTCCTGTACAGTCCGATACGCCAGGAGCTGAAAGTATTTTCACGATGGCTGTACCAGAATTTATTTTTTTGCTAAGTAAATTATATTTTTACAGGAGTTTTACCGAGTTCTGAATTGAAATATAAATAAGCCGAGAGAGCTTCAGGAATAGATTTTGTTTACGGATAGTATATATTATCGTAGTTTCGGAATTATTTGTTTTCTGAGAATGTGACCTAGTTGCTTACATCCTGTTCTTATTTATTTATAAATTCTTTATTGCACACAAAGTAAAACTAAAATGTACAATTGGCGAGCATAATGCCGAAGGCATTTTCTACCTGCTAACCAATATCACAAGTAGGAAAAAGTATAGGCGTGCTAATATTAGACTTATTCTAAGACACTTATTACAAAAAATAGCGAGCGATGGATACTTATTTACAGGAAACTTAAAACTACGAGCTTTCGCTTGAGCTTGCTTCAATCCCACGGTAGGTATTCGGATAGAAGAAACCTTTGATATAGAGTTTTTTAAATCGCTATAATAGAATATTAGATTATGTACTTCAATTTATGAAATGAAGCTAAACTATGGATAAGGATTTATATTCGTGCTAATGAAGAAAAGTTTACAAGCACGAGTTTTGTACAAAACAGTCTGATCAAATCGTGATATCGAAACCAGATATATTTAATTTGATATTCAAATTAGGAGGTTAGAATTCCAAGAAAGCTACTTCAAAGATTCTTAGATACTGGATTTGTTTGCGTCAGGCTTTGAATTTGTTTCTCAGAACTAAATATAATTTCGTTGAATGAAGCTTAACTTATTTTATTGAGCAGGTACTTTAAACATCTCAGTTGTCTCGAGCCTGTCTCCTGACGTTGTATAAATAATCTAGGAAAGTTCCAGGTTATTTAATTATTTCACCTATAAATATAAAACTGGTAAGTACTCTAGCTGTCAGAAGTCACTTGTCGGAAAGTGTACGTTTGATGTGTGGACTGTGTGGAGCTGCACAAAGGTAATTTGCCTTTTTGAATGCTTGTGTTATGGTAACGTTAAATTTTTTTGGAAATGCATACATATTATAGATAGAAAACACCCAGACACGGAACTAATATCTGCAGAACATACAAACATTTATCCCGTAGCGGGGATCGAACTCGCAACCTCCGCGTCTTAGCCGGGCCTCCGCCCACTGCGCCACAGAGGTTGTCAAATAAAGAGGAGGCCTAACCCAGCATTGGGTCGAATCAGACTGAAATTATGATGGCCAAATAAGTATGACTAAATCGTCATAAATTATAATCAAAATGTCTGTCCAGTAAGTTGCACAGTGGCTAGGTCAATTGAGCCTAGTTAATTCAAGCAATCAACCACAGTTTTTGTCCCCTTCGAAAATCAAGTCCAGGTTATGATTTGCATTTTTGTTTAATTTATGTGGTTTACTTTATCGTGAGTTTTCTTTCATGAACTTTTACGATCACAATCCATATTTAATTACATTTTGATGGAAAAGTTATTTACAGATTCGATTTTGTTGAACTAGTCCAACAACTTGAGCATAATCTTATTTAATCCCTATGATTAAATCATTTAATGTGAAAATATGTTGTCAGGATGTTTGTTTGTGTGCACGCTTGTGTTCCAAGGAGGTCCGATTTGGTTGTAACTTGTGTAGTTGTACTTGAGTAGTTGTAAGTTGTGACCTACAATAAGTAATTAACATAAAATGTTGATATCATGCAAGTGAACCCGCGGGCGGAAGCTATTAGGATATATTATCCACCATCGGTAGCTCCACGGCTGTACATATGGATCCAGATAACGGAAATTACCGGCTGCTAGCGCCCAGAACCCGTACTGACTATATCATGAACTGTGCATACCCAGGGTCGGACTAGCCATATTGTCAAGGTGGCATTTGCCAGCCGGGCGCTAACTTGCACTAGTTTATTATAGCAAGGGGTAGGTTAGGTAATTTGTAGTTACGTTTATTTATGATTATGAATTTAATCCTCAAGGCACTATAGACATTCTCTTAAATTTTTAGGTATCTTAAGGTAATTTTAAAATGTCTATTGGAGTAGTTTTGCCAAATATATATTTAATTGTCAGACTCTGCAGAAGTTAGCATTCCATAAGAAAGTAAACTATAGAACAATTCCTATCGACGCTATTAAAGAGTTTACTAATTTCCTCGCTATATTTTAGTGGTGTTATATACCGTGTTATATATTAAGTGATCCTTGAGGTCCTACAGAAATAAACAAATTTTCCTTTTTTTGGGGCCCTGTCAGCTCGGTCCGACCCTGCGCATCCCCACAGTAACTACAGCATCGTCTGTATGCGAAGCCAATGCCTGCAGGGTACTACAAATATCATATTTGCCTCGTTTAACTCGAACCTCATTTGTGGTAATCTTTAATATGATTTTATTGGGAGCCGCCTGGATAAACTCAAATATTGGCGTTTGTTTTCGTGAGACATGAAGTATAGGGGAATATAAGATAAGGGATTTGTATTTGACCCTAGTTTGAACTATTTGGTTATAGAAACAGTACATGTACCAAATTTTTAATGGTCTCTAAACTAAACTCGAACGAACGAAACAACGATTGGTCTCCATCTCACTAAATATCTTAAAAGTATTTTGATTGTTTGAAGATCCGAGAAAATTTCTACCACTCCTTAACAGCCTTTAACCTTTAGCTTTAACCTGTAACATTTTAAACTTAAAGTGTAAAGCTCGAATTAACATGAAAGCTTTTAAAATCCGTGAAAATCCGTATTATCCTAACAAATTTCCATATCAAAAGTTCCTTTAATGTTGTAAAAGGAACGGTATTATCTACAAAGCTGAGAAATCTGTCTGCTTCATATTTACTTTTCCGACTCAAGAATCCTCGTTCGATGTCCTCCTAACAAGACTTCTTGGAACCTTCAGCACACGAACTTTAACGATGCCATTTCTCTATCGAATATCTGTACACTTTTCAATTCGATGTGGGTAAAGATACGGATAAAATATTTATTTGAAATCGCTAGGTACAGTGAAATTGGATTCATAAATTGAATACTATTATGATACGTTTTGAGTTAAAAGCATTTTCCACGCAGCAAGCATAGATAATGCGCAAAGAACTTTCAATATGCAGCTTGAATTCCGAAGAAGATAAATCCTAAAAGCATACAGATTTTGAGACATGCCAAGTTGTGGAGCCAAGTTATGGAATAAGGGGTCGTGAAGAAGACATACGCTTATTTAAACTTTCTGAAACAAATATAGGGTGTTCCATATGTTCAGGTATATTAATATATATTCAGGTAATAAAAGTACATAATATGGGAAGCATACCAAACGAAGCAAGAGCAACGCGCTTTGGTAGTTTATATTTAACTATGTTGTTTAAAATTCTGGGTTATCTCTATTTTACCGATATTTAGAAAACATGCTATATCTGTTTTAGAAATGCAACGATATAATAAACGATAACTTCACAACTAAAAACGGCTTTGGAACTCATCTATACAGTTTTAACGGAGGTTGATCTCTTAGAGTTTTCTTTAAATTTTGTGACATCCTGTATAAACATCAATTTCTCGCTACGAAATTGATACAGAGTTTTCCAAAATTCGCGGCGTCCTGAGATGTTTAAATTGTACAAATTCCATTTACGCGAGATGAGGAGCTTGGGAGCTTGGTAAATTAAATTAGTGATCCACAAGACAGATTTCACGTAAGGCATGTATCTAAACTGAACTAAAGTTGGCTGTGTAAGTGTTATGTTAATGTTTCCAACACAGAGTTTTTCCTCCAATAAAACTTGGAGGAATAGTATGCTGTTAATTAGATTAACATAGTATAACGAATAGAAAGAGGACATTTAGGAAAAGAGATTTTGAAGGATGTATGTGTGTAATATAAAGTCAGCAAGTTATTTAATATTTAACAGCACCATCAATTTGTAACCTCAATAGAGCAAAAAACTGTATTTTTTATTAGGCTAAATATTTACTTTAAAATAACAACATAAAATGTCAATCGTTATTCTTATTTGTTTCAAAAGACGACCTTTATCGAGTTGATTGAAGTCTTTCATATTCAAATAAAAGCTCCGTAGAGAACGCTTAGAGTAGGGACGAGGACTGCTCGATAACTCGCAAGGAACACAAATGTAGCTGTGAACGCGACCCTTCCTATTTACTAAATACATTTATTTTCCTATCAAACACAATTTTCACCAACAATATTACTTGGAATATAAAGAAAGCTAACTATTCATATAAATGTATATTGCTTATGATAAGAGGACTGCAAAGCAGATGATAAGTGCGGCTATAAATTCTGAGACATGTAAATGTAGGACGCTAGAATGTATTCATATCTAATCAATACCGTCATGAATTATAATAATGTCACCCTCAACGTTGTTTACAGGCGGTCTCTACCTTCTCGCCCCGACATAATAACTTGGGACGGGGATCGTATTTATGCGATTCGGTAGTCTCGCATATTCAGGTGGGTCGTTGTGTTGCAAAATTGCATCTACAACACAGTTGAAACGACAAAAATGCAAACTCGGCAACCGGGTGAGGCTAGGCGGGGCGGTGTTGTTGACGTGAAATTACCATTCCGGCGCAGCCTACCTACAAACTGCGGTGCGGACGAATGAATATGTAACGCTTTATTTGAACTGGTTTAATGACATTGTATAGCAATGAGCTACTCTTACCTAATACTAGTATTGTTCAGGATTGGTTATTGTGAAATGTTTCTGGTCTTGTTGACTCTCTCTATAAACTACTCTACTGATTAATTCGTGTACCGTGTCGGACTTGGTTACATCGGCTGATCGAACCCAAATCTAAATCCCGATGGTCCGCTTCATGTGCTTTATTTTTATAACATAAGGCTGATTATGGCAAAAGATCTAATACCGCACTAAATTAGGGAGAATCCCTCGGAAGCCATGTAGCAATCAGCTGGCGACAGCGCCGAGCAAATGAGATTAAACTTTGTTAAACGACCTTGCGTGCATACAGCATGCAATCCATTTGGTGCGCGACACTGTTGCGAAACTTCTATACGGGCGCAGCTCGAGGGCTTAGCTCGTACACTTGCCTGATTATAGCTGGGAATATGAGGAAGATGTCGATTCACCTAATTCTTAAGCCAATTTAAGATGTTCCAATATTTCATTCTATATTCTGACTTGTATTCTGTCTGTTAAACACTACGAATCAGAACACGGCTTTACTTTTATTTCAAGTACAACAAAAAGAACAATTTGTCACGGTATGATTACCGCATGCCGAAAAAGATTAGTTCAGCATTGCAACTCTGAATAGTGAGTCAGTCTTGGACCGATGACCTTGTGAAGGTTGTGGTAAGAAGGTAGAGGTGGCGCAAGCCAATTATGTATGCTTTGCTATCATTGGGGCTCATATCGCGTAATTTACAGCTGAGGGCAGAGTATAATGCATACATTTCTAAATGATCGACACATCTCTCTAAATTCCGAAAGTTTCGTTCAAAACATCAATCTTCTCTTAGATTAGCTTTGAACTTTGGAGAATGAACCTGAATCACTATAATAGTTATGGAGAAGATAGTCTTTGTTTGGAGTGAGTTGACTAGATTGTATCAGCGCTGCGCTGAGTTACCTCTGCACACCCACTCTCATCGTCTACAAACTGCGCGTGGAGAGTTTACGAGTTTCTGCCAGTTAATTTCGTTATTGCACGTTCGCAGAACTTAATTGTACGTGCCGTACCCCGTAATGGGATTAAAATACTGTTAATTGCTTCATTCGACACAAATCGTAATTTATTGCAGGCAAATACTACTTTGTTTAATCTCTTGGTATGCAATTGGTGCCGTGGTAATCTTACCATGGCAAATGGTAAATGAAACACGTGTATGTGATAAGTACGGTCACGTCATAATGGATTTGAAATGTTTTTTTTTAACAAGTTAATATGATTTACCGTTCAATGCGTATAAACAAGCATAACGTAACGTCGTACGCGTACTTTTGTTTGTAGATATAATTTTTCCTTTATTAAGTTACAGAACTCAGTAAAATGAGCAAGCAGATAAAAATTTCAAACGTTGCTCGCCCGCTCCTTGAACGATTTTACTGCAGCGAATGTAGAGTATATTGGAGAGTATAGAGCACGAAATTTTTAGATTTCCTGCGTTCGTTATAATGCTTCCCATATTATAGCTGTTTGTAGAAGTATACAACTTCAAGCATACTTGTCACTAAAATATTATCTTGAGCGTTTTATTCCAGCAAGAAACTCCTGTTTATTTTACTTACGGTATAGTGTGGGTGGTTCACAATCACAAGTTACGAATGCGCATAATTAAACATCGTACTCATTTGTCATTGGTGCACGCAATGTGGTTACTAGCGGGAAACCACGACTTTCCCGTGGAGGTGAGGGTGGTACGAGGAAGCAGCTTGTCACTTAGTTATTTCTACCACATTTCATAATATTTTCGTATCTTGTATTTGCGCACACTTCTGACGTCACCTCGATATTTGCAGATGACGTAGGTGCAGTCGTTTGTTTGGCATAGTGACTATCTTTATAGATATTTGAGAGTAAAGTCAATATTATACAAGGAAAGAGAGTGCTTACCGTGTCTTCGGTTGGCGTATGGGTCAGTGACGTCACTATCCTTGTATATGACGGAGTGGACCCTGGTGCGCGTACTGTTTGGAGGAAAGTATCGCCTCGCGTGCTCAACGTAGTAGGAACCATCGTGGGCGATAATTTTCCCTTCGAAAACGCCATCCGTCACCGAGCCAAAGACCTTCGAACTAGGATCATCTGCGGGAAGAAATGGAGCTCGTTAGGAAAAAAAATATCGGTACAAGCTTATACCTAATAGAAGTTTGTTGTTAAATATTTTTTATTTTTAAATGATGTTCAGTCAAATCTAGCATCGTATGAATCCCTCTCAAGTGTTATATAGTGTATACCAAGACTAATACCAAGACTTTTCACCACACTACTACAAATTCAAAATGGTGGAAGTATTTGCTAGAGAAAACATCTGTAGAAAGTTAGGTTGTGAAATATACCGCGATAAATTCTATCCAGAATAATATCGTAAATAACTATGTCTAAGCCTAAATTGGTTGTCTTGCTTGCATAATTCAACCAGTATGGTTACATAAAGTGCTTTACTACTCCAAAGGCTCAATAAACTGCATAAGGCAGCGGGAAAAGCATCGTTTCGAATATAATAATAGTCTTATACGACGATCGAACGTGATAACACTTTCAACGAAGTAAATAATCGAACCGATACGATGTGGTCTATAGCATCCTGTATCATATGATAGTGAATGATAGCAAGCCACGATATATCCTGTTTATCAAATTCGTACAAGCTCAATGACAGCTTCAAAAATTAAACTCACTTATCAGAATAACCTTACGCCATTTTGCACAATTTAGATAGCGGTTGTCGTTCTTGCGAAGGACAATCTCATACCAATAACATCCAACAAATTTGAATAAACCTTAACGTCAAAGTAAGTAATAAAAATGATATAACAAGCTTCATCGATAGTAAAAACATAATAGCGAAACATTTAATCATTCACAATCACAATACCAGCATTACCACAACAAAAACAGTCATAAAGATATTTAAGCTTTTAAGGTAAATTGATTGCCTCCACAAAGTTCCACAAATCAAACGATGCACTATAAAATATTTAAACAAAATTTCTGAATTTGTACAAAGATAACGTGCACACATTACAGCTTAATGGATGTCGTCTTCAGTTCAGACCCTTTGATAAAGAAAATAACAAATTTTGTAAAGGCATCAACAAAGAATGTTATTTTCGGCGTGGTACTTTGTTTTTGTTTTTTGTTTTGTTGTAGCACGTCTTAAACCTTATTTTATATTATTGTATTGTATTTACGGTCTCGCAGGTCCCAACTGAAAACCAGCGCAGGTCTTTTTTGTTTAAAAACCTGCAAAAGCTGAGTTGGGACCGATTTGTAACTGATTTTTGATAATTATGTTTTATTTTGTCTATGTCTAGTTTATAAGTTAGTTACAAATAAACTTTTTGATTTGATTTTGATTTGAAAGACAAAATGAGTTTAACCACGTTGTAATAGACCTCAAAGGACATCGTACTCTTTGCCGTGCACAAATCTAGGATATAGTGAACTTAACTAGGGGACTAGATGTGGCTGTGACTAAACCAGTGCCTGTAGATTACGTTGCGAGCGCATCATTGCCGAGCGGATGGATCCTGTACACTCTTCCGGATGGTTTGCTGATAGTAGAGTTTTACGAACATAATCAGGTTATATGAATACTTCGGTGATTTGACTAGCGTAGTATATAAGTTATTTAAATTTAATAGAGGACAGTAAAGGTTAAAACTAAAATTGCAATAAAAATACATTAAAATATTATTCGTAATCAAAAAAGTCAAACTAATTCTTTACCTTGATTACCATTAAACCCTCCATAAACTTATGAACTTAATAGATTGGACTTCTGAATATTATAATGAAAACGAAATAAACATTAAAGAAGCACGTAGTTCAAAAGTAATTAAAAAAGAAAAACCCTAACTCAATTACTACTCCATGTTAATGAATGGACGGAGTTATAAAACTTTAACTACCTTACGA
Source organism: Xanthorhoe spadicearia (assembly GCA_947086425.1). Taxonomy (NCBI): domain Eukaryota; kingdom Metazoa; phylum Arthropoda; class Insecta; order Lepidoptera; family Geometridae; genus Xanthorhoe; species Xanthorhoe spadicearia. Next base: position 7,512,933 of record OX352204.1, on the reverse strand, counting down.
TATCGTGCGATACCGAGGTCGAAACTACAGGTAAATTAATAACAGTGCTTAGTCGGATGACTCATTTCATTTGTGGGCAGGGGACATGGCTAATAGAATAGTGGAACCCCGTGCATTGAACGGTGCAATTAGGGACACGAACTAGGGTTGACAGCTGTAAAATTCCATGATAAGTAATCTACCGATGTCACTGGGGCAGTAAAGTTTTAATGTAGCATGCAATCAGAAAGCAATAAAAGAAGATTTAACAAAATTACACAACAGAAATGATGATAATAAGAAGAATGTTTAGCAAGTGTTAAGACATCCCTGCGAAGAGATATATACGACCTGTATTAGTGTAATGGTTGTTGATATTGGTATCCTGCAGGTGTGTGCACGGATCGATCAGCGATTGCATGCTCTACTGACATACGGGTATAAATTACAGCAAATGGTTCCTTTGAAGTTGAATAAATCGACAATGTTTGCAGAGCTCGCTGCGTTACTCGTGTAAACAAAAATGGTGTACCGTTTTTATCTTTCTTCAGCGGGCAAATACGCATTAAAATGGATCATATTATGCGGATACGTTTGATAAGCATCATAACGATAACAGAGTAACATTAAAAATCATGTGATGAGAAGATGTATAAGTATTCTGATTTCGAACACCTAAAATGGCGCACAAACGGGATATCAACTTAAATGGACGACACCTAAATGTAACTTAATCCACCTGTTAAGCATCAGACTGAAAATTCTCAACAGGTTAATTTCATTTTTAAATTGAGGGTTCTAACGTCAAACAAGACATATTAAAAGGAACTAAAGGAAAACTAAAATCAAAACAAACAAAATTAAAGTATGTGACGTATACCGATTCTTTCAATACAACAATGGCAGACCGGTTCACACCTATTTAGTGAAGACAATGATATATTGAACCGACCTGCGAGGTCACCCTTCCTAGAATGGCAACAGAGGAAATGTGCTCAATAAAATTGATAGCCAACGTTCGGCGTTCCAGGAAGAAAATGGATATATAGCACAACAAGCGTTGGGATACAAATTGACAAATAGTATTAGAGCTTTCGCGGAAAACTAGCACGAAGCACTACGAAAATTCCCTGCTTTTACGAGATAAAATAAAATGAATAACTAGCACATTTACACACCCAGCGTTATCAAGCCCCAAGCTAAATAACCCTTTTAGATAAATCTGTGTAAATAATGAATGATTTAATTAAAATTGTAATAATCACTTTCATAATATTTTATGAAATTGAAATCTATCCGCATAATTATTAGTACTACATAAAATCCAAGCGAAGAATTTTCAATACGAGACAAAATTACGAGCTACGAGGTAAGCAAGCCAAGAGACGAGAAATGTTTTCCGTAAAACCACAGGGCTCCGAAATGTTTTTTACTATTTAAAAGGAGTACGCGCTGGCAGAAAAACTCAACAACATTTTTTGTGAAGTCAAGAGGAGTAGTGCTTTTTATTTTAGCATGCAATGTTTACAGGGCAAACAAAATTAAATAACTTTATCTGAACCTAAATTAAAATGCTGCAAAGCTTTGCATGATGATGTAAAGATGAGTTGCATAAATTAGCTATGTCCAAACTGATAAAAGCTGAGCTGTTCGCGCGCATTTCCAAAACAAGTTCAAATGACAGTGAAAAAAATATTCTGCCGGACGGATGTAGTATGTATTGTAGGGCTCCCTTAGGGGTTCTGTATGCAAAATGTGGTTGCTACTCAGCGACTAAGTGCATCGGAGACCGCAGTAAGTAGGGCGACGAACTGTGCGATCGATGACGGCCGGCCCTCCGCACAACTTTATCCATTTACACTGTTCCAAACTTTCGCGATCATAACAACCGCACCGGGGCGTTCGCAGCCACAATTGCAACCGCTTTGTCTCGACACGCATCTAACTCTATGTTTAACTATGTTCTCAGTATAACTTGTTACTTCTTGACTTTATTAAGTGAGAAGCACAAGAGGTGAACTGGTGCAGTCAGTTCTAAGATCACAGATTCCACAAGATGTTATTAGTATTAAATGCCGTTTTACATATTTACTAAAACTGGAGAACGGGAGAATTTGAGCAGAATAATAATTTAACAAGTGGCTACGGTCTGTAGAGCGAAACTATCGATGCGGCTGCTGAGCTCTGCCCGAACCCACCCAACATTCAAAGTGCCTGCCGAAAGCCCCCAATTTGCCTGGGACTTTGACGCGCGGCAAGAATTAGCAAAAAAAGTGTGCATTGAAGGAATTTAAAAGCCTGTAGGAGAACGGGAGTCACCGTTCGGCTTTTGTTTGATTAAAGAGAAACACAATCGCGGTCGACATACTCTGAGCGGGGACTTATTAAATTTTCCCTCGGGGTGAGACGGAACAATGGCGTCTATCTTGGGTGTAGATAACGCTGCTGTTCGCGGCTCCCGGTGTACAATGGGCGGCGTCGGGCGCGAGTTGCCGCTGTCAGTCCGCCGCACGCCACCTACAAAGTTTGTGCGCCTTTCTTGACAGTATGTGAGTGTTTCGCTCTAAACTGCTAAGAAAACTCATCTCTTTTGCTTTTAACTTAGTCTGTACTACCGAGGAGCTCTAACGGCCTAATAATTAAAAACAAATATAAAAATGTTTTGTCACCTGTCAACTCTCCATGATAAATGTGTGATGTATCGACGTCATGAAGCTGACCCTGTGAACCTTCAACCTGTAACAAAAATAATAGGTACAATTAATCACAAAGGGCAAACAAAAATCACTTTTTGTTAGAACCAATAACTTCCCTGTAAGTGGTAAAACTATATTGCTCCATAAAGACACGGAATCACACGGCTCACACGGATCACGTGAAAATGTCGTGTGTTAACTAAAGTTTTGAAATTTAAATACATTGCTCACCTTGAGCTCGTCGCTGAATGCAGAAAGGTCTCTCCGTAATCGCATGCTGAACCTCCTCCCTTGGGCGCGGAAGCTGAACCGCAGGTCTGGGGAGTCGGTAGATCTGCGCGATCGCACATGTTGCTCGTGTACTGCATCTGTGTCGTAGTCTAACCCTTCGAAATTTTCGATGTATTCACTTAGTTTTCGGCGAGATGCTGTAACAATAGAAAGATTATGGTTATGTACAATTTATGAAATAATGTATGGCTGGTAGTCTCAGAAAGGGCTAGTATTTTTATTAGATAGGTTTGTTAGCAGGTACCTATAGTATAGATCCTTTTCTTCTGTTTACTTGTAATCTGTGTGTCTAAACACATGTATGTTTATATTCATAAAACATTGAAAGTAGCAGTGGAGGGTGACTACAGCTGCAAAAAATCGTATCCGTCCAATATTGTATTACAATCGGCAAATCCGAAAATCGGAACCCAGCCAAATATGATTCAATAAGGGTCTTGTCTGTTGTCCGTTTGATTGAAAGGATAACTAATTGATGACGATGCAAACTATGCTGAGCTAGGTCTGTAATTGTGGTCATATTGAAGGCGCCTGATTCATAGTGATTGGTATGTTTGTTAGCCGTGAATGATTAAGATCTGTATCTAGCTAGACAATACAATTTAGGGAAATGTTATTTGCAGCCAATTTTTTTTTTAGTTTCATAAAGAAAGAAAGAAGAAAGAAAGAAAAACTAGGCTTACACAGTCTTTTCTTCGAAAACCGAAACAATAAAGGCCTGATATAACATTCTAGTAGCATGGAAGAGCGTGTAAATTATGAATAAGGAGCTGAAAAAGATAAGTCCTTGGCTGCGAAAGAAATAGGACAAAAGGGACTCGAGTCGAGGCATACCTAAATGATGCTGATTAAACATTTTTTTGCATATTTTTGTACAAGCATCTTTCTTGTACAAAAATATGCAATAATTCACACATTTAAGTTGAATGATGACCACAGTGAAGCGCAAGCTAAGTGATATGTTCAATAACTTAGCTTGGTGTTAATAAAAACAGAAGAAGATATCTCACATTACTTTTTTATAGAATCCTTGAGTTTTTAATAAAATTAAACCATAATGATCCATCCCTATCTTTTTTAGTCTTTTGTTTTATTAATAAAGCCGCTTGGTTGAGACTACACAGACCGGCGGCGGTTACACCTATAGTCATTTGCATTAGGTTCATCATATAGGTTATATGTCTAGCTAGCTAGATAGATGAATGAATCATTGTTACGCCACACAATGCACCATTGCACAGCCGTGTCGTCTAGCGAACTCGTCCCATTTGATTAAACTGTTTCAAAAACTACTCTCAACTGAAGTCATTCGATTTTCCTTGTTCCTTGTAACTTCTCAAAATTAAAAACTTTTTGTGCTGAATCACATTCAAATTGAGGATAATGATACGGCTACTTGGTAACTTTTATAATGATTTCAATGGCCGTTTTTAATGTTGTACAACGGAAACGATTGTTTTTAGAAAATATCACGTTTCTAAGATAAGTAAACACGATTTAGAAAAATCTCTTTGAACCATCCGGTTTACTGCATATGTTCACCATGTGCCACAAGTTTTATGACAACTCAACGCATAAAAATCCTAAAACAAAACACTCAAGTCAGAAAGCACATTTTGCTAATTTATATTCTACTATCGTGGTGTATTATTGAGCAGCATTTATTATGTACACGGTGTCCAGAGACAGATATGGAAGTTGTTACGTGGCGAGAGCTCAGAGCACGTAAGAAGCTCGGCCAAATAAATAGCCCATACATTCTCGTTAGGCCTCCGTTACCAGAAAATGTGGCTTGAAGCAATGTGCTCGAGCTAACAGAACCTACGTAGAATGAGGCCGATGTGTGTTTATAGAAAAGTGGGAATGAAATCATGACAAGACTAGTTTGAACACCATAATGAGACAAGAAATACTGGTTAAAGCAACTTATATCTTAATCATGTATGATCAGGCACTGCAAAGAAATGTTCTATCGGAAATAAGACGAAATAGAAATTTCCCAGAACAAATTATGATCAAAACATATTTTCATGATACAAAATAGGTTAACAGTCGTTGAACTATTTACTTAATATTGAAATGAAATCCAACACTTGATAATCACGAACTATATTTATTTTACATTTTACAGTTACTTCTTCGCTACCAACACTTTTTACATCTAGTTATATCTAAGGAGCTGTTGCCTCTGTGCAAGATTTCGAAAGACTGAATCCGTATCGAAGGCGAGCACGCCATTTTATATTCTAGACGTCAGGGAGTGAACACAGCGCCGGTGTTGCCGTTTTACAAAACTACCCACACTTTTTCTAAAAATGGATGTTTTAATTAAATTTAAATAAAAATCATGACACTCGGCCATCCGGCACCGTGCTGACTCCCGGCGCACGGTATATCTATACTACAACATTATTGCAAGTTCATCAGAAGGAAGTACAAAATACAATATTATTTACTATATTATAGTTAATTAAAATACCTATTGTTAACATCTATTTGACCTACATTGTGTTCAAGCAAATAAACTATCTTTATCTTTATCTTAAATAATAAATAAACGTCCTTGGACACTCACACAGCGTCATCCAGTTCCAAGCCAAGCAATTAAATGCCTGCACTATGGTAACCAGATGACTGATTTAGAACTTAGTACAATTATCTGTAAATGCCCATTGCTCCACAGGGGTCATCAAAATATAATCATGACACTCTTAGGATTATAGTTAGACAACATTTTAATGTAGTCTACATACTTAATTGACTTGCATGAATGTTACAATTTACAATGTTTAATTAATTCCAGGCTGTGAGAGCAACATAAGCACTTCATTTGCAACTTGTGCATAGAGAATAGCATAACATAATAATACAATTATAAAAGTACCACATTCCTGATTGATTGATCAACGAATGATTCTTACAAGACATAATAATTATAAGCTAAAATCTTCCCCATCAACGCCCATCAATTATATAATCGAAAAATAAAAGCCTTAATATTCATCATCTTAATAGTTATAAGCTCATATAAGCTAAAAAAACTCACTAAATGTCTACATTAATCAGATTACAAAAGTACTGAAAACAAATCTAATATTTCATGAATAAATCATAATAATATGTAAGTAACTACATCGAGAATATAATCACGGATCCGATCTACGGACAATAAGTACAAAATAATCTGTAACCTCTACTAAAATGTAAGAGAGATGGCGCCGCTATCGACGTAAACATTAGCCATGTACAATTTTAATTAAAAATATCTAAAGTAATACTACATCAATAAAGTGTTTATTATAATGTGTTACTGTATGACTATACAGTACAAGTGTTCGTGAAACGATTAAAGTGTGACAAACTAAATAAAATAAGAAAAACTTAGCGATTCTGTGATCCAGTCAAATTGATTTTTAAGTTAATATAATCACCAAACTATTAAACAATATTATATACTCAGTGTGCTAATAATAACCCGGGACTTCCGATATCAATAACAAAATAATGTGATTTCAATACGCGATTAAGTCCCGTTAACATTAATTTATAAATATGTTACTAAAAGTGGACATAAACTCTGTGCATAAAAATTTACTATTGTCATAACGACCATTTACATTGAATATCACTATCTAGCATGGGATTGCTAATTTCGTCTGCTCAATAAACGTACCACTTGGCTAAGTGGAGCCCATAGACTTGCACGTCGGAGACTCAAGTTCATGCCTTTACTCAAAGAATTAACTTCTTGTACAAAAAGTTTTAAAACAAATATAATTCTAAGCTTCAAACAAAACAGTTGAAGATCGACACTAGAGGGCACTGAATACTCCTAATAAATTATGAATTTCTTAGAAAATATAACATTTAGAAAAAATGAATATTTAAAAGAAAAGCCCAGTGAGTCAGAGTGATATGACTAAGGTGAAATTACTCAAGCTCAGAATAACAACACTACCCGTCGTTTTAGACATTTCAATTTTAATTTTAATAATTAAAAGTATGCTATCTCTCTCAATTTGAACACCGAAATTGGTAAAACATGTTGCGACTGAACCTACCAATTATTTGACCTTGATTATAATAACATACCTACACAATGTTCTTGCAATAAATTATCTTTATCTTTAATGCAATGTAACGTCTTTCATACACAAAGTGACGTTTCAAAGTGGTCTATATCAAGATTTTATTGAATAAATATATATTGACTTTTTGACACCTAAATCATAAAATAATCCACCCATTATAATTCATAACATACTAAAATTACCCAGCGAGCAACCAATTTGCTACTGTAAATGTAATTAAAGGTGTACCTACTTGTTTTCACTAACATAATTCATACGACAAACCGTGGCTTACACACACAATAGTTAAGTATAAGAAACAGTTTATTCTAACTGATCTCATTATTTTAAATCGGTATGTATAACAAAGCATCTACTTGCAATGTCCTTACAGGACTCATGTTTTACAAGGAACTAATTTCAAGACCTATAATAATTGAACCTACCATCCATGAAGGCGAATAAACGTTTTTAAATTTGAACGTTACTTTATTGGCAAGTTGTTTTATGCTCCTTATAATATATAATCTTTTATATAAATCCAGTTGAAGTATGTGTGATTGTGTAAAATAAGTAAAAATATACTTCATAATTTGATTCATTTTTTTTGTATATGAATCACCTACCTATATAATGTTAATAACAGGTTTATGTTATTAATTTTGGATACTATTATTATAAAGTAAAATGTCTGTATGGAAGAACCAAAACACACTGACTAGTAAAACCAAATAAATTAAATGTCTGTTTGGTTGAACCAAAACACACTGACTAGTAAAAACTAATAAATCAAATGTCTGTATGGAAGAACCAAAACATACTGACTAGTAAAACCAAATAAATTAAATGTCTGTTTGGTTGAACCAAAACACACTGACTAGTAAAAACTAATAAATCAAGGCTCAAAATGTACAATAAATTGCAGTCAGAAATATTTAGGCTTCTTTTAAATAATTTAAAAGTATAAATAATATTCTTCGAATCCCATCCAATTTACCATATTGGTAACAACTCATGTTCATTTTTTTGACTGTCTTCGGATAAGAAATATGGTTTTATTTCATTGTTTATATTTAACGCCTAACTTTGCGAAATTATGTAGGTACCTACCCTGACTTGCCAATGTTATGCCATGTAACCTTGTGGCTAAATAAATAGCTTGGAACTTGAAACACGATAGCTGAATATTATTGTGACTCTTCCTAAAATAATAACAAAATGCTGGTGGAGATAATTCAGATTCCTACTGAAGACCATAATAATTAAATCACAAAAACATTGGGTATCAGAATATCTTGGAGAAGAAAAACATGCAGGAGAATTCCAACTGCAGAAGAATCGGAGAGTGGAGAGAATGTTCCATAACCTCGTTTGAGAAGCTAAGTAGGAGTAACCATGGCCTGAAGGCCATACTTCTCTACCACCCGTTACCCCAGCTCTCAATAAACGCAAAATATGACCTGCCTTCACGATAGCATGATATCAGTAAGTATAAACTATCCTCGAGGACCCCTTCATTGTATTTGTCAACGCGCGATTTTTTTGTTTTTAAATTGTTTATAAGTGACCTCATTTAACTAGAATTACAAAGACACCACAAACTTCAAAAATAAAAATCTGTGCAAAGAGTTAAGCAGGTCGTCTGGAAGAAATAGCTTCGACGATAAGATCGCCTTTTGTAACAACCTTTGTTAAACTTACATAGTTAAGATAATATTAGTTACCTTCTATGTGGTTGCAATAAAATTCTTATTTATTTAATTTTTTGTTTATCTCTTAGCTAGTTCCAATAGAAATAGTTAAATAATATCATAAAATTAAATATCTTAACCGTCCGTTAACTTTATGCAACCTGACCTAACTATTAGCTGACTAGTAGTAGGTATTATCTGTTAGCAACGAGTTATCTATTATTAGTATGTGAAACATCTATGCACTCTGTCCGTTCTTGTTTAAAGTACCCTCAAAATTATTATAATTCTTATTTATTTGAATTATTGTGGACTATCATTATGACATGTGTTTTGTTATTGTGAAATACAATTTATTTAAATTGATGCATACACTACTTACTGAATGTCTCTCTGAAGCTCACTACATCTTTATCTAACTAGATTAGGCTACCACTGTTTCTCAGTGGGTGATTATCGTACCTAATCTTAAATCGTTAACCGTAGTTTGGTTCTTACCAAAGAGAAATTGTCACAGTAGGTATATAGGTACAATCAATATAAATTAGGTACTTACATTAGTATACTTTTAGGAACTACATTGTTAAAATTACTACCCTACCAGAAGTCTTAGAGTTTTCAGTTTTCCGGGCTAGTTACATTGTATACTTAATACATCTTTAGTAGACTAGACAACCTACTTGGAGTTTTTCGCTGTTGTTTCCTCAGGGTGCGATGCACGCTGTCATCAGAAGAAATAGATGAAGAAGAGGTACTCCTTCTCCTCTTTCTCCACTTCTTTTTAGACTGCTTCCGTCTGGGAGGCGTACCTGGTGGCGTAATGCATTCATCGTCCATCGTGCTTCAAGGACTGAAATAACAAAATTCCTTTGCAGTATCATATATCTCATCAAAGGTATACCTTTGATGTAGGTACCCGCATGCTTACATTAATTTAAACTTTCATTAGTCTTACTATAGGCACTAGTTACTGAATCATCAACTATCCAACTAAACTTGACATAAACTTCAAAAATAGTTCATATCAGACATATATAAAAGAAATTAGATAACCCACAAAGGTTGAAAAAAATTCTAAAGTCATCTTAAATTCATTAAGAGTAGGGGGTTCTAAAGGGGTCAAAATTTTTGTCATTTTGGGCGTAGCTCATCCAGTTTTAAAGATATTCATGAAAAACTACTGGAAGTAAAACATGCCCGCAATTTATGAATTTAATGTTAAACGTAGGTATTCAATATTCAATTTATTCGGCGCACATGGCTGATGACATACATAGCCACCTACTTGCATACATAGCACTTTGGCACAACTGGCCGATGACATACATAGCCACCTTCTTGCATACATAGCACTTTGGCACAACTGGCCGATGACATACATAGCCACCTTCAAGTCCTACATGTAGTTATCATAATACTGCATACATAGCACTATGGCACAACTGGCCGCTGACATACATAGCCACTACATGTAGGTAGTCCTTATATTCTTGCATACATAGCATTAACGCGCACATGGCCGGTGACATTACATAGCCACCTATAATCTTATTTATATTTAAATATAGCACAAATACCTTTACCTACGCAAGTCGTAGGCGAATGACTAGAATATAATAAGCAAGGCTCACCTACAAGGATAGTTGATCATTGTTACTGCTATGTTACTAACTGTTACCAAATTCAACAACTCTAAGAATGTCCAACCAATGAACAAGTACACTACCTCACAAATCGCTAGTGCCAAGCACGACTGGAAAGTCTCGGTTTAATACCGACCAGCAATGCTAACACCATGCGAAATGCTTTGGTTAATTGTACATATTAAATTATTAAATAAGGCCCAGGTAACTACCGCCAATTAACACAAGAAAAGAGCTATCACGAATGGATTGTCTCGGTTTAATACCGACCATTACATGTTAACTACATTTCATTATGTAAAAGTGAGGTAGGCAACTGCGTCTAATATTCAGATTAAAAATAAGTAACATGAGCAATAACTGATTTTTGCAACAGTTAGAAAACTGATCGTTATAGTGGGCTGTATAAGTGATATCTTTTTTTAATATAATAGTAATTTCAACATTACCTTTGTTAAGGTCCGGTTGTCACTTCTGAAATGAAATGAAATCCAACACTTGATAATCACGAACTATATTTATTTTACATTTTACAGTTACTTCTTCGCTACCAACACTTTTTACATCTAGTTATATCTAAGGAGCTGTTGCCTCTGTGCAAGATTTCGAAAGACTGAATCCGTATCGAAGGCGAGCACGCCATTTTATATTCTAGACGTCAGGGAGTGAACACAGCGCCGGTGTTGCCGTTTTACAAAACTACCCACACTTTTTCTAAAAATGGATGTTTTAATTAAATTTAAATAAAAATCATGACACTATTATTAAATTGTTTTAATTGGGGAATGAGTTATTTTTAACAGAGATGAATATTTCTTAGGTACCTATGTAGGAGTGGGGGGAGGCCTTTGCCCAGCAGTGGGACATTGAGGGCTCATAATAAATAAATAAATAACCTATGTGAACCCATGATTGCAAGATGGAACTATAGTAACTTAAAACATAGCATAAATCATTCATCTGCTTAACAGCTATAACATTTGTGGCTGGTCACTCGAGTGTAATATTTACACATTTGCGTTTATTTGTTCAGCTATACATTACAGAGGTTTTGCTTTGGGCTATGCGCGGGGTTACCGGGTCAGTGGGACAAGCAGGAGACCCCCGCCTGGCGCTCTTTGGACGTAATGAAAAGGCTTTGATATGTACGACGTCAAGGCAATTCCATAATTTCATATGCGTAGAAAAAATGCTCGTCATCAACGTCAATTTGCATATCATTTTGTACATTTCATTTTCAAAGAGCACAGGTACTGGGAAGTCATAATGGTAATAAAAACACAAACGGTACTTAATGTGCTTGTTATTTAGCTATTATAGGCACACGAGGTACTTCAGAACAAGGTTGTTTTGAATACGAAAGATTCCGTGTTTGTTGAGACGAGTCACGGAGGGAAACACTGTAGTCTTGTAGTGGAACAGCGCCACCCTCGGAGATTTACGGATTATTGGATATACCTCCGGGATTTAGATCTCGGGATCCGAACCTCCAAAGTTCCCGAATCGATTTGATACTAATTGCCTGTACCACTTGCAGGAAATTATTGTAATTAACAGTTTAAAGGAGAGATTAGGATACCACAACTGTTTTATAATTGAACAAGTTATAACATTATATTTAGAGAGAGTACTATTAGAGGAGAGGATATTTACATATCATGTCATGACTCATTTGTTAGAATCCTATACCATTCTATACTATGACGAACTAACTAAGTAACGTTATCTTTAGGAAACTAATGAAATATACACAATTAAAATTTGAGATTAATATACGAGTAATAACTGTGCGTTGCGTACGCATGCAGATGTAATTTTGTGTATTTAGGTAAAGGTTAATGGAACGAGGATTGTCTATTATACCAACATTCATTGTTTCAATAACCAAATGTATTGTTAAGTCCTCAGATTCAGGTGCATTGTTATTGTAACCATTAATTAACAGTTATAACATTTGTACAATAATAATATTTGGTTAATCACTGGGTTTGTCAATAGTATACTAAATTATAATCTTCATAATGGAGTGTTATATTTAATTCTAGTACTCAGGTACTTACATTGATTTGTTTCAATCAATTACTGAAGTTGAACAAGCACAAATCTCTACTAAGTACCTACCTTTTTGTTAGTACTGTACTAAAGTATACTAGAGTATGGTATCAAGATTATCAAGACTATGTAAAGTTGTAATAATTGATTACTACATAATCTTGATAGGTACTTATTATCGAACACACGGATCGGAAAGGGTATAGTGAAAGGACAAAATAATGAATTTATTTACCTACTACTTCTTAATTTATCGGTATCTTACAGTAAGTATTGCTGTAAATAAATGATATTTCAGGTTTTGTAGAGCCTCAGATACCATAGGTAGATGTGTCGTATCAGCCTTGAGGATTCTTTCATTGTTTGTTCGGCCTGTGTAATCATAAGCCTTAAAGTAAAACTCAACAGGAAATACATTTATTATTTGTGATAATAGGTAGTTAAAAGAAGAATACCATAATGTACGAATACAAAATTGCTATTAAATAGAAAGTCTTCAAGCTCAAAACAAGCAATAAATGTAAGAATACCCAAAGGAAAAGAGCAATTATTAGTTTTTTGTTTGTTCGTTTTTAAATTTTAATAAAAAAAAATATTAGTCACCTCACCAGTTAACACATTCATGGCCTAACTCCTCGAGCTAGTGCGTCCGGGGCACCCAACGTGTTAAAGTCAATAATGAGACAAGCTTTTCCTACTGTCTGACTAGTTCTATTTATTTCTATCAAACTAGTTCCCTCCTATAATTGTATAGCTCTATTGATATACCTATCAAACTGTAACTTGTATTTAATTACCTACCAGCGTCCTACGGCTAGCGGTTCCCACGGGAACAGACCATTTTCTATGAAATTCAGGAATATTACTGTCAATGACATATTTTCTAGAATCAGATCAGTGGTTCCAGTCCAGTAACCAGTTGTTAACCATTTTACCTTGACAAAGCTGATTTCGATTTATAGTAGTTTTGTTCACTATAATTCCGCAGCGCTGCAAATGCGCATGTTTCGACAGCGACACAATAACTCGCTCTGAATTTGCTCGATCAATGGTCAATATAAATACTGATGGGAATTAACTACCGTGCTATACGACCTAATTGATATAATGTGTAATTGATATAATTTGTACTTCTCTTCGTCCAATTAATTTGACACAAGCCAATCCAAGCAACTACCGCTGGTTTCTTTAGTTACTTAAGGTTATTAACGGTTATTTTATTAAAGAATGCTCAGAGATCACAGCCGAAGTAAACAGTCAACGATATATCACAACTGTAAGAACTTTCTTCAAGCTAACGAAGATATTAATTTAGATCTTTCGTAAAATTCTTTGATGTCAAAGGGTTAATCCGAGGCGCGTTAATATTAATTTGCAGGCGTGCACGAGTTAGCAAAGCATAATAGCAACATTTCAGTAAAAACGTGGTTGTAAAAAGCAAAGGACCAATTATGCAGGCTACATAATACAATATCTGTTGGCGACAATCTTTACCATAATGTTGAGGTACTTACCTAATTAAAACAAAGTAAGGCTTTCAATACAAAGCTAACATTTGCAATGTAAATGCAGAATACCTACTTTTCATTCAAAGCCATCAATCAGAGACAAATGCTCAGAATTTCTGAGTCAACGGAAAAACAACATTAATGGCATAAACTAATCTGACCAGAGCACTTACTTTAAAAGTTTCCTCTTTGTCACAGTTTTAGCAAAACTCGTTAACGCATAGTACAGAAAACAACAATTCCTTAGTAAGAAGTTCGCGTTAGTAGACGCAATAGTTGGAAAGCTTGTGAGGAGAGTGGCGACGTCATGTGCCGCTAATTGCCTTCGTTGGGCAGCGACAACTCCGAGCTTACGTACTCTTCTACAAGACTACGAGAACGGCAAGCTCACTTTACGTACTTTTTACGCTAAAAGCCAGCTGAGTTGAGAGGTCTTTGTTTGAAAATCTCTGCAACAAAACTATTTCAATGGTTGGCAACTTGCTATACCCTTGCTGGGCAACATCTATTATTCTTGAAATAAATAATAAAAAAGCGCTCTCCAACTTTACAGTTTGATAAATAAGGTCTTAATTTACTTAGGAAAATAAAAGTCATCGTCGCGTCGGGTAGTTTGTTTATGTACTGCGTAGCGTACGATTTGTTTATGAAGCCGATCAATGTTCTAGCTCTTCACTATTAGCTGTGAAAGTACACTGTAGAGACTCAAGTGTCTGTGTATCTGTGTCGAATTGCTCACAGCGTTTACTAAATGGTTACTCGCTGTCAACCAAACGTACAACTTCTAAACTGTTAATTGTTCTACGCTGGGGAAATCTTTTTGGGAAAGTAATAAGTGAATAGTAGACAAGTTTTTTTTGGCAGCGGCCATTAAAAGTTTAAAAGCTCGTTTAGTTGGTTCCACCTGTTTTTTCTTATTTTTAACGAGCACGACTCATGAGTTTCGGAATTCCTGAAGCAGTAGGTACCTAATTGAAAAGTAAATTGATGAACTCACAGGCATACATACTCTTGGGTGAACTGTTCTAAGAAATGAATTTAAATATAGGTACTACATTTAAACAAATTATGTATATTTGTATTTTACAAAAATCTTATGATCATTTTACTCATTTCCGTTTACAAAACTGGAGATGGGAACTCTATCCTCCCTAGAGGTATCGTGACCCAATTACTCTCGCTTCAGTGCAGATAAAAATATCTTTCCAAATTTAGTGAAGAGAAATAATAAAGAAAAATGAAAACGTGTTAAATATTTTAATGATTCGAGTGATTCTTTTAAACGTTTGTAAGTGATTTTAATTAATTAAAAAAACTAAAGCCATAATATTTGTAGACTATTTTTGGCTTTACCTATGCTTAAATAATTTCTTTGGTTAATTAAAATCATGAACTGAAGTTCCACCGGGATTTGAACTGGGATCACAGGATTCAGAGTCCTGAATGCAAACCGTTAGACCAAACGCCAATGTGTGAAAGCTCGAATATTTTAGAATGCTCCGTGAATTATAGCCGGTTGCGGAACCAAAGCTCGCAGATAGCAGTTATTCATTGTCTGTAACGAGCGACTTATCATCTATGCAGACGTTTGTTTACGTTTGCAGGGTGCCTAACTACGAGTTGTTGCCAACTTGCTACTCTCCGTTAGAAATAGCTACTTTTCTAAAAGCCAGACATTTACAATCACAAAGCTACATCTACATCTGATTTCTAAGGTAAATTCAGCAAAATATTATTAACGACACACATAACTACCGTGTTAGATTAGATCTTGCTCAGATTGACGCAAGAATTTCTAGAATAGGTTAGGTCACACAGGCCAGGTCTATGTGTTGCGTGTCAAAAATAATAACGACTCATAAAGGCATTAATTAGTAGGTACTTGCCTAATTGCTGACTTGCAAATTATACCCAATTGTGCCTTATGTGCTTACACCGTGTCGATTGTCCACACCTGGGCCCATACGCGAATATTTTACAATGCTCTGAATTTTATTTCACTTTTACGAGTCTAGCCACAACATTTGGCAACTGTGAGACGCTACGCCCGCCCGCCCTGGAGCGACGCTTCAGCGGGGTCGTTGACCGAGCATCCGACCACCACCGACTCTCGATTTAATACCAACATACCTACCTAAAGCTCAAACCGAGTCAGTCCACTCCGGTACAATTGGATAAACTTGATTTTGAGAGAGACAGCAAATCAGATCCAAGATTTGGTTTTTCACTTTTTGTATTTATGTAGAGCGTAAAGGGAACAATAGAACGGTGAAAAATAATGTGATGTGTGCTGGTACCAACATGGGTAAAAATTAAAAGATTTTAGGAAATAAATTAAAGATTGGCAAAAAATCATGAATGCTCTGCCAATAGTGCCTGTTGTCGTAGTATCCCAGACGCAATAAATTTGCCAGCAAAGCAATAACTAGGAAAACACTGTCGCATGCAATGACAAGCTGTTTACTTGTCTGGCGGCTGGCTGGACGTAAATTTCGTAATAAGCTGTCGCCAACACGGAAGCATTTTCTGTGATAGAGGCAAGAAAATATATATGCAACATTGCGTTTTAGTAGATATAATGTAATATAACCATTCTAGATTAGCTAAGTAGGTTACAGTTGTTTTTCGTAGTTTACTTGCATTAGCAACGCTGCAATTTTTCCGGAAAAATAGGGTAGCACCAAATAATATTTTGGTTCAAATACGTACAATTAAATTTATTTTAGTAAGTATACAGTTAGGTAATATTATTTAAACAAATAGTCTAAATATAAATATCCTTTTGTGGTTTGCTATGAATGTATTTAGCGACTCTGAGAAATACACTTCTTGACGTGATGATGACCACATATACTTAAGTACTTAGTTAGTTAAGTAGGTATAATGATACAAAATTTAAGGAAGTTGATAGATACCTAACTTTTTTTCCTGACATACACCTACATAAGTAAGTAGGTTTATGGCAAAAATACCCACCTATTAATAAAATACTAAGTACTGGGCCATTTTTTACAGTACGACAAAATTAATAGTGCAAATACAATATATTCGTGTACGAGTAGTTTTAGCGAGTTTCCGTAAGCTAAAACCATGCACAATTGACTATCGTGATTTTTACAATCTTAATAACAGGAAAACTTCATGGTCAGACCAGAAACTACCTATACCTAGCTACTCAGCTCTAAAATTAATTAAAAGGTTAGTCCTGTAGTTTAGTCCTTTAGGCTCTTTCTCCGCAAGAAGAAAGACGAAGAACATAGGATGGATCCTGCATGGTTTTTACACAGTAGCTTTAAACGGTCGAGTTTTATTCTGGTTTTACGATACGCGATTTGGTTTTACGTATCTTCATGTCTTCAGAACGTGAAAAGGTATGAAACACGTTGAGACACCAGCTTGAATAATTCAAGGATTGTAGTGTCCGAGATTTTACAACAACTATAGATTTAAGATATCGACGCAGGGCTTCGAGTCTGCCACGTCATGCTCAACGAAGCGTATCGGCCTCCAAGGCTGTAACACGATTTAGAGCCTTGCCTCAAGCTAAATAGCCTGCGTGCGTAACTGATTTTTTGTCGAAGGCTATAGGTAACTGATTCGCTTCGACTCATGAGATGACTCATGTAAGTTATCAAATAGTAATAGCAGACCCGATAAGCAGATTTTATTCACCACACACAAAGATAAAATTTAAATAGAACATTGGAAATATCAATTGAAAAGGCATCTCTATTATATCAACGCCAGTTCAGATTATCTAGGTCTAGCTAAAAAATCTACCACATTCTCGGTAAATCACAAACCGAAAAGTTCAGCACTTAGTTAAAATCATCAATTTATGGAATAACATCATAAATTTATGGAACAAGCCTTATAGGAGGATTTACAAAACAAAGTTAGTTTTACTTTTAGCTGTTTTTCTATTTCGGTGAGTAAATAAACTTTTGCGTAGGGTTTTAGTTTCAAACTTGCTTAGGTTAGCAACAATTTGCACTGTGCTAATAGGATTAGCATAACTGTGTGGGTAGCTTTCCTAATTTTACTAAATAACTTGCCAAACAGTAAGTGGGTGCCGTATAACGAGCACATCATAACCCAAAACTAAATCTGCTATGACGTTATTTTTTTGTTTGTTTGAAACAATAAGGTTTCTTACAGAGAGCAACAGACTTTATTCATTATTAAGAACCCTTCTAAAAGTCGTAGGCTATTTTTCAAACAATTAAGTCATCTATTTTAATTGACGCTTTGATGGTTATTAAGAGTACGATTTTATCCTCACTTTGTTTCGGGACATAAAATATTCTTCAGTGATTTCGTAAATCCTTCTCTCAACAGGCCATTGAAGGATTACAGCATCGGGCCACTTCGCCTATAAACAATTTTACGGCCAGCTTTGTACAGAATTACCGTTTACTTGCATCGCGAACGCTTCAACTTTTTATATCGGCTATCGTAAGCGGTTAACTTTCCGATTCATTGAAACATCGGCTGAAATTTTCCGGAACATTTGCTTTAGTTGCAATAGGTACTTCCTTGCTATTTTTCATCATATGGTTTTAGTCTCAGTGTAATTGGCGTAAGTAACTGAAGTTTGTTGTTCCAAATACATTACCTAAACATGTTTGGACAGCGGACTTCAAGTCAAGTAACTAATAAAGAGACCAACACTATCTGATAAGATTTCTACAACGGATAATATTTTGATAAGTTGGACGGATTGAAGAGAGGGTCAGGGTAGGTAAATGTTCGGCCAAATGTTATCATTGTGAAATTCTTCAACCGAGAAGGCTTGCGCACTTGACCGTCAAAACGCTCATGCGTGCGTAATGTTCGCCAGGCGGAAAATACATTTTGACACTGGACCACCAGGTACTTCCTTTTCCGAACAAAAGTAAACGTAGGTCAAAAAACCGATGCATAATGGACACCTCTTTACCATACATGCTGATAAGCAGAGCATACAACTTCTATAATTATAATTGCTGAGGACTTTCGTTGGCAAATTCTAGATAGACGTTAAAAACAACCATGACAAAAATGATCAATTGCCAACTATGGCCGACCAGACCTGGACTGATACTGCTATTACGTGAACTGAATAATGGCAGGTGCTTTAACCTCTATTTAGCTCATGTGCAACGCCAAAAGAGTACTAACACATCTTAAGATGGAGTCATCTATTTACTGTATGTTTGTTTCGTTACTTAAAGTTCAAATAGTTACTCACACAGGCTGGGGTATTGCAAGATTGATAATTATCATTTTGCAGTGTGTAGGTTACACGAGAAGAAATTCCTACTAAATCCGTGCCATGCCGTACAACAGAACGCTTCATCAAGGATTGTAATTAATGAATTTTATTTGGCAAATTGATAGTTTTAGGAAGGTCCAAATACGAGAGACTGATATAAAATGAAATAATTGGGTAGTATGGTATCTCAATATCATAATGATGTAGGTAGTGTACAAGTATGAATAGCGTCCATATGCAAAAGCACGCTGTTTTATGTAGTAGTATGATAGAAGTCCTGTTGCCAGCGTTTATGCCTCGTCACAGATGGTCGTGACCTCGCAGGTTCAACGTACGAGCCGTCACAGACCGCGCGCACGATGCGTCAACTCGTCTCATGTGCTAATCATACCCTCGTGCTCGTCACACTGTTCTTTATTGCTAAATACTTGCGAACTCCTAATGCAAGTACAATGTACAATGTAAGTATCTAATTATTCACCATTCTCAGGTTCAAGGGGCTTAAAACAGGAATTCAGGTCTACCTAACATTGTTCCAAATTAGTTATCAGTTTCGATTGTTTAGAGAACGTTGGACTTGCTGTGTCGTGTTGCTAGAAATTAATATTTTCTCCCGACTCTCAGAATCATAAGTCTTAGGTCAAAAATCGAAGGTTGACTGCACACTGTTAATTAAATGTCTGGAACAGTCGAAGCGTAGCACAGTATTTTTTGTTTTGGCATTGTAAACTTTCTGTAACCACAATTACATTTAAAATTATCTAATTATAATTACTGTTCGCTGTGTAATTAGAGAAATACCCCCGTATTTCGTATTTGTGCGTGCAAAAGTTACACATCGTGCTTTTGTGGCTCATACGATTATTTCATGCGTTATTTGAGCAAGAACAAAGGAACATTTT
Source organism: Xanthorhoe spadicearia (assembly GCA_947086425.1). NCBI lineage: Eukaryota > Metazoa > Arthropoda > Insecta > Lepidoptera > Geometridae > Xanthorhoe > Xanthorhoe spadicearia. Next base: position 7,492,847 of record OX352204.1, on the reverse strand, counting down.
GCGCAACCGTGATAACAATGAATCTGACGGGCGTTAGGTATGACCTTCATTGTTTCGCATCTCAAAACTTCGTAAGAAGTTGGAATTGAAATCCAACCAGGTAATGTAATGCAAAAGTTTGGATGTTTTCACTTATAAATCACCCTGTACCTGAAGCGAGTTTGATGACTGAGGAGAGTAGTAAAGATCATTATATTTTGACTTTGTATTCTAAAGTACTACTATGAGACAACTCATTATACGTATTCTAAACTAGAAAGACATCCTTCATATTATCAAGGTTATTTTGGTAGAGAACCTAAAGCGAAGCTACGATTTTGAACATGCTATGTCAAACAAATATTTCAGGTTATCATCAATGTTTAGTGCGAGACATGATGCACGATTAGTTTTATTTTGATCTATACTTGCTATTATTTAGTATCCTCAATTGAAATGTAATTATCAGATGAGAAACCGCAATATGGAGATCGTTGTTCGTTTACAGACCATTCAATTTCAATTATAATAAGGATTATCATCCTCCACAGACGAGTCAAGAGACAAGATTCCTAATATCATACAAGCCAGGAGCAAACTAATGGGAACAGCTATTAAGAAAGCCGAGGCCCAAGAGAGGAAGTGCATGGCCATTATAAACGAGTTGTGATGTGACTCATGGCACCAAAATACCGTCTCGTTCAAAGATTAAAACGAGAGCTGCGGGCTTACCATGACCGTTTATAGCGATTCAGTTTAGGTCCAACTACGAAACAGTTTTGACGTAAAGTAAGGCGCTGACGTTAAGTTTTGACAGTAAGGCAGAACCTAAACTGAATCGCTAACACCTCATGGTACGGCTCCTGTAATAAAAAGAGACGATCTTCGTCGCGATGATCATGGAGCATCGCGCCTTACAAATGCAAATCTTTGTTCTTGGAGCCCTTGTGTATTTAACTTGACGAATGACAGTCCTTCCGGCCCATGTCAACTACGAGAACGCACAATAAAATAAATATTGTTTAAACTGTCTGCTTGCTTGTAAGGCCCCTTGGGTGTCTCAAACTTTATCGTGAATGCCTGAAAAGCTAAAAGGTTATTTATTATGAAAACTAAGACAGAGAGAGTATCTGTAAGTATCGTGAGTGAAAAGATTTGTATTGTGCGTCTTTAATAAAAAAAATAACAATCAAAGTATAATCTACCCTTTGTTAATTAATAAATACCCTGGAAGAGGACACAGGTATCTGTTGAATGAATAAAAAAACAAAGTGCTGTGAAAATAAAACAAATGGACTGTGTTTTGTGTATCTTTGAAGTTAAAAGTAATCTATGTCGTACAGTTCATAGAAACTAAAAGCTAATCTGCGTCGAGTTCGTAGATAAGCGCGCATGAATGGAAGCTATTTCCTCTCGCAACAGACATTTTCGCACGAACTGCACCCTGTAGGTAACTGGGACAGAAATAGACAACGCTATTCTTTATGCACTATCGGCTTGTTGCAGCTTGCATTCGACGGTACATACAGCTTTTAGATGAACCATTAGTCACGCACAAAATCAGAAGGGGGATGTGGATTGTCTTAATATAAAATCTGGTCTGTGTGTTTGTCTTGTACCTAAATATCTACATTTGCCTTATGTCCATTACTTTTAAGAGTTCGATGTCCGTTTGGTCTAAGACCTAAAATGATTAGAAGAGATTAGGACGTAGGAAATGGTGTGATTATTACAAATTAGACAAGCTTTATGTTTCCGTAAGTCATGATGTCATCCGATTCGTTTGCTTGCATAACTGCATAGTCTGTGCAATTGGGATTCGAGTTTGAACCTCTTTTAATAAATTCTAGTAGTGTAATAAGTAACAGTAGGTACTCAAGTACAATTACTAATTATACTCATTTATATTTACTTACTTAAGTACTTAACAAATTAATATTAGATTTACTTATTTTTAAAGTGAATACCTACGAAATATAGTCAGAGTTTAGGATAAAACTGATTAAAACTAAATGCTAAGCTTAATAAAATGTATGTTTGCACTTTTATTAGAATGTATTATTTTAGTCTATTGGCGTAGGTAGTTTATTAGTGTGTATAAGTGAACAGTCATTCCGTGATGGATTAGATTAGAACCGCAAGTGCTGCGACCTAGAGGATGCAAATAGGTTTCCAAAGTGGATACATCCTCCCATATGTTGAGTACTCTCCTATACCTGCATAGCTGATCTATACTAGAACAACAAAATATTTAATCCCATTATCCCTAATCCCTACTATTGTAAATGCGAAAATAACTCTGTCTGTCGCGCTTTCACGCCTAAACCACTGAATCAAGTTGGATAAAACTTGGTAAGTACATTATGGTGCTTAATTAGGTCAGAATTTGACATTTGTCCATACAAATCTGTCAAAAAATAACTTCTATAACGGTTTAATAAGGCCATAAGTAAATGTTTAATTCTCGTTTGAGTATTCAGGCATCTGTGTTCTAAATAAAATGGTATCTTAATGGATCCTAAATATAGGCATTAGATCGTGATATATCGCCTAGGAAAGTAGGTGGGCAGTTGATTTATGATGAGTCAGGATATAAGAACTGGTTTTTCGCCGCCGCAAATCGAACATTGACAGCGCCAAACGAAAGTGGCACAAAATGTAAGCATAGGAGGTACTCCTACTACTTATTGTTAACAAGAGTAGATAATGAATTGCAAAAATGAACCTTAACAGTGTTGAATAAGATTTTTGATCGGTTATAAGAAATAAACAGTCATATTTTGATTTATGTTTGGCACTAAAAAATGTAACGGACTAGTGCATGTAACAGTTTGAAAATGTAAGTAACTTTAGTTTTTAATTTTATTATATCATGATTGTTTCAGTTTTTGTGTAGCAGCTCAATGCTCAAATCACAATATAAATAATAAACAATGGCAATGTGCCTCAGATGGGTAGATATGGTATTCAGAATTAGGTTGTCTCTAAACTTGCTTGAAATTATTAAACTAGTAACTCGTTAGTTACTGTAACTACGCTCAGTTGACCGCAACTGTGCCAAAATATCTAGAAATTTATGAATTATGCTAGGTCAATATACCATTTTATGTTTATCTATACTAATATAATAAAGAGGTAAAATTTGTTTGTTTGTTTGTTTGTTTGACGGAGGTAATCTCCGAAAGTACTCAACCAATTTCAAAAATTCTTTCACGGTTGTGTAGAATGGACTGTCCGGGTGGTAATATGTTTTATCCAGGTAGCTTCATTAGTACACCTGTGCGAAGCCGGGATGTGCTGCTAGTATTGAATAAATTCAAAATAAGGTGGGTTTTATTCCAAGAGATGACGGCCATAAACTCAGATCAGAAAATACAAAGCTCATGACTAAAGATTCAATCAGGAATAGGTATTAAGGTAATTACTAAAGTAAGAGCTTGCCTCTTTTACTTTTTTCATTGAATCAAAATGCATTAAGTAAGTAAATAAATGATAATAGTTATAAATTAAGCTCTACCAATTAAGTATAAACAAGATTTGTTTGATCTATTGAAAAAAGCAATACAGTTCAATCATAAACAGTTTACATTTACTAGAGTTCATCATTGCTTTAAAAGAAAGATGAATCACTTTGGTTCCCAGAACACTATAGAGTTGTTTTCAATACTCTATTAGCCATTTTACATACCTAACAATAACAAGTAGGTAACAAGTCAACCATTCATCAATATTTACAGTTCCATTCATGAACAGGGGATGCCAAATAAAGATTTTGATATCATGAACCAAAATCTTTCAATAGATGTACTAGCTATTACTCTCCAGTATAGGTATTTTGTTCAGACTTATTCATTCAAGCTCAGGACAAATGGGTTGGCAACATTTTACTGTAGACAAAATAAGAGAAAAATATACTCACCACTTTCAATATATGGCAAAGCGAGAAGTAGAAAAACTATGTATCCAATTTCACTGAACATTGTCGCCCAGAAATCACACACTTTTGTAAATCACTCAGTCATTGCACTTATTACAGCTGATTTTCAAACCACACAAAACCTTTGTCTGTTTTTAACAAAAACGCATGCGCGTACAAACAGTATTTTTTATTTACATTACAATTTATTATTAAAAATACTATTTTACACTTTTAATAACACAAACTAACGAGCCCAATCTTCACAGGATTGGTGACACACAATTCCAACGAAACAATAAATAATAACAAGTAATGTATCCCAGTGTCATTGAGGCGATCAATTAAAAATCACATACAGCTAACGAAATAATTAAACACAAACATAACGCGAAGAAGATTTTGCTATACGATTATTTTATCTTACTTTACACGACATACTAACGATTATTTATTTCTTTCGATCACAAAAAACCAAATCTCGCTACGACTCCCTCAGTTTCTGACATTTTGGAATTGGTTGGTTCTAAACTAAACTTTCGCCTTCCGAATAGTTCCGTTCCTTTTCACGACTTTTAGCATTGTTTGTTTACTACGTTACGTCAGCATCAAACAAAATGAGGGAAGTAGAGATACAAGGCATAACATGCTAAAGATCATATTTTATTTTATTTAGAACCTGTAACGTCCCACTGCAGGGCAAAGGCCTCCCTTCCATATGATCATACATCTTTTTTTTTCTGAATTCAGATGCATGTCATGTTACATTAATGTCACCGTTTTTAAAAAAAAATCTTTTCTTTCTTAATTACCATTCGTTCTATTCTACATGTATTCTACTATTCACTCAACGCAAGTGAAGCGCCTCGCCTACGTCTTTATTTTTGACGGTTTGTTTAGACAGCCAATTTAAAAAAAAATCAAAAAAAGTAGGTAGGTAGGTAGGGTAGGCAAAAAACTAGGTGTACCTACCTACTCCTCGTATATTAAACACTAGCTCAGGAGTAATAGTGTTCTGTGCACTAGCTGCGCCCCGCGGTTTCACCCGCGTAAGTCCCGTTTCCGGTAAGATCGGGATAAAAAGTAGCCTTTATATGTGTTAATCCAGGGTATCACCTATCTACATAGGTACCAAATTTCAACAAAATTGGTCTAGCCGTTTTTGCGTGAAAGAATAACAAACATACATACTTACCTACATTCTCACAAACTTTCACATTTATAATATTATATTAGTAAGTATAGTAAGAAGTAAGAAGTAAGAAGATTTTGACATACATTTTACTTGAAGGATCTAAAAATTAAGTACACAGACACAGGTAGACAGGTGAGGGTCAGAGTGTCGGTCGTATGGAAGCGAAAAGGAATATGGTTTATATGAAACAAATGTACCAAATTTGTACCTAATTGTACCACTAATCAATTAATTTGTACCTCTAAGAATCAAGAGTAATCTTAAAAACAAAGTGAGCCGCGGACCTGACTTTCTGGTTGGCGGTCTAAATCGGAAAACGATATCGTAGGTTTACCTAATATTTACCAAATAAATGTACCTAATTTGTACCTCTTAAAAAGTATTATCTGAAGATAATGCGACGAGTATATCACGAATAAACAAGAAAATAAAATTTGACCCCTACCATTTTTGTCATAGCAAATAGTGATTTTAAAAATTTATATGATTTGGGATTACCAGATATTTACTAAAGGAATTCTTTGAATTTGTACCTCTTAAAAAATATTATCTGATGATAATGCGATGAGTATTTCTCGAGAAAATCAAAAAAACATATTTTTACTCCTACCACTTTTGTCATAGCAATGAGTATAGGGTGTATTACTCCTATTCACCATTATATTACCACTAGCTGCGCCCCACGGTTTCACCCGCGTAAGTCCCGTTCCCGCAAAAATATCGGGATAAAAAGTAGCCTATAATGTTAATCCAGGCTATCACCTATCATAATACATACCAAATTTCAACTAAACTAGTCTAGCCGTTCTTGCATGAAAGAATAACAAACACACACATACATTATCACAAACTTTCACATTTATAATATTAGTAGGATTGGATTATAGGATTAGTTCCTACTAATCCTACAATCCTATCCTGCTGGTAGTAGGATAGTAGGATGTACATAAACATAACATTAACCGGACTTACTATTTATTTATTTATTTATTTATTTATTTATTTATTTATTCAAAAAAGTTTGTAACTTTACAGGTATTGTACTTAACCTAATATATTACAAACATCTTAATTATAGGACTATTCACCAATCATCATCACACCAATCTATTCACTCTGCCCTGACTCCCTGAGACAAGCTTAGGATAGAGTAATGCGAAAGAAGATTGTCAATCATTTTAAGACGAGCACGACCTTCAATTACGACCAAGAAGAAGTCTTAGTTCAAGTAGCTGGTTCATGTTTCCCTTGCCGGTATTCTTGACGACCTTGCAGTAGGTATCCCTCAGCCAATCTTTGTGGGGATTACTTTAATTGCAAACCTTTTCGAATTTGTCATTGTTCGCTATGAATTTAAGGACAAGTCCCCAATAACCTATCTATCTCTGATTTTACTTTGATGTTTCCATACCATTATGTCAAAATATACCCAGAGTAAGCAAAACAAAAGATAGAGACGTCATTGAGACTCTTCCTTATTGCTGGAATGATAGAATCATTATAGTGCGACCTAGATTTGATTTTTGAAAATGTAGTTCTGTTTTAAGGCTATGTCTATCTGTTTATCTATTTATTTATCTATTTGTATGGTTTTGGCCTCTAAAATCCAGGGTTTTTTTAAGCGTCTTGTCTTGGTGTCCAAAGAGCATCGAACATTTTGGCATAGTCCCACTTTCCGCCATTTTGAAAAAAACAAGTTTCGGCGGCAGACGATGAAACCCATGCCAATCGATAGAGTAAATTATTACAAACAAAAAGTGTTCTGTGATCAAACCTCCTAAGTGATACGGTTTCTGAGATATTTGGGTCCAAAAAATGTAAAAAAAATTTTTTTTTACTAACTTAAATTTTTTCACATCTCAAAATACAACGATCATAACTTAGTGCACGAAATCATCAACGAAATTGAATTAAAACAGACCACCCCCAACACCTTACGCGAAATAGTTATTCAAAATCATTTAAATCAGCACAGGTTGGATTTTCAAGCCATCGAAGCAAATGTCGGGCTAGAATATTTTCCTGTGTTAACTAAAGATGATCTAACAATAATGGCATTAGGGACCTATCAAATCGCTCAAGCCAGAAGTTATTATGGCGAGCAGATCAAAAGAAATGGTGCTTATGTAGTGCAGGTATGTAGAGGAAATGATGTTCATCTGTTTCCAAATGATTCATGGCTATTACGTGCTCAAATTAATTCGCGTCATTTGGGAAACCGTATTTATTTTGTGTATATTTTAATAAATAACCTGATGCAGGGCAGAGATAAAGTCGCGGGATGGTATTGTTCCTGTATAGTAGGGAAAAGAACTCTGGTCTGCTGTTCCCATATTATGTGTGTAATATGGTTCATGGTATGGGCTCGACACCAGGAAACATTGCCTACGTCACCAGCGGCATTTTTGGATTCAATAATTGTCAGACACGACATAGAAAATGAAGTGAATGACGAATTTTAAAAGCAAAGAAGCCGCTGTTAATAGATGTAAATATTAGGGTTTCGGTCTGGACTTTTCCCATTTTTCGTTGTCTCGTGTCCAGGGACTATGAAATTGCTGAGAATTCCCAAACCTTAGTGAATAAATAAATAAATATTCTTGGACATTTCACACAGCGTCATCTAGTCCCAAGCTAAGCAACTAAATGCTTGTGTTATAGTAACCAGATGAATGATATAATACTTAGATACATTTTTTTTTGTAAATACATACATACATATTATTGATAGAAAAGGAGGCAATCTTTGTCATGTATTTCCCCTCCTCCCTGCCGGCCAAACCATCGTATTTTAAGATGTGAAAAAAATAAAGTTGGTAAAAAAATTTTTTTTTACAATTTTTGGACCCAAATATCTCAGAAACCGTATCACTTAGGAGGTTTGATCACTGAACACTTTTTGTTTGTAATAATTTACTCTATCGATTGGCATGGGTTTCATCACTTGTCGCCGAAACTTGTTTTTTTCAAAATGGCGGACTAGTACTATGCCAGGCTCCATACAAAAATGTTCGATCCCCTAAGGGCCCCCGCAGACGGCCGACTTTTTGTAGGTGGAAAAATCGGTCGAAAAATAGAACGTACTGACAACAATAGCGCAACGCACACGACCTACAAAAAGTAGGTGAGAAAAAAGTAGGTGGCATTCCGACCGACCCGACACCGACTCCGAAAGTGTAGGTCGTTTAGTGATGCGCTTTTCGGAATAAGTGATAGAGCTTACTCCGCAAGTGGATTATTTACTCCGAATTTTATTTGCTTAGGTACCTAGGTGCACTTCTGGTAGATAAGTAGGTTCAATCATTCATATTATAATTTATTGTTATTGGATTAATAATAATAATATTACTTACCTAACCATGTAATTTATTAAGTACTTATTGTAATTTAAAGTAATTTCAACGAATTCCGCGGAAATATCAGGATAAAAGTAGCCTATGTATTATACCATGTCATTAGCTACCTATATCCCAAAGTATACAATCGGTTTTGTAGTTTTTTCGTGAAAGATAAATAACCATACATCCATACTCACAAACTCGATAAGTAAATTATAGTAGGAATTTTCGTAGGATTAGTAGAAAGGATTATAACCAAAGTACCTACTCCTTCCTTTGTATTGTTAGGTACCATGTAGTTGAACATAGGTACTATCACACACACGCAAAAGTTTTTGAATAGGTAGGTACCTAGTGTACCTACTTACGTAAGAAAAGAGAGCTAGCTATACTTATCTTCCTTTGCAAATCCACCGTTATAATATTTTTCGACGTGCTGTCCCCTCACTAGCCACCTACAAAGTGACGGTCGTGTGCGTTGGAGTCGGTGACAAAGTAGGTGACAAAATCGGTCGAAAAAGCGACCTACTTTTCCACCTACAAAAAGTCGGCCGTCTGCGGGGGCCCTAAGATATGGCAACCCTATCTGTAGGTACCTAACTAATGTTGTCGAAGTACTTACAGTTCTTAGTCTCACCCTACCTATTTAATCAAAACCTGTATTGTAAATAATGCACACTCAAAATCGGTTTACTATTAATATATGGCTTAATTTATATACGGCTTAATTATTATTATATACGGCTTTAAAAACTTTACGTACTTAGTTCTCATTAGATCCTCAATTTTTTTAGTAGACCTCTGAAGTAAATTCTTTTAAACACAGATAAAAAAGAATATACACAACCCGCGGCGAGCGAGATCTCGTTCGAGGCGAACTACTAGTTACTATAGTTACAAAGGTTTTACAAAAATACTCGGCCACCGTTGTGCTACTGCCTTGCCCCACCTGTCATAACTTCGCCTAATTTTAAATAGGAGTTTACACCTTGTACTGATTTTTGCTATTCTAAAAATGGTAGGAGTAAAAATAAGTTATTTTGATTTTCTCGTGAACTACTCGTCGCATTATCTTCAAATAATACTTTTTAAGAGGTACAAATTTGGTACATTTATTTGGTAAATATCAATTAAAGCTATGATGTCTAGTTCATTCAGAATCAATATTAGACCGCCAACCAGAAAGTCAGGTCCGCGGCTCACTTTGTTTTTAAGATTACTCTTGATTCTTAGAGGTACAAATTAATTGATTAGTGGTACAATTAGGTACAAATTTGGTACATTTGTTTCATATAAACCATATTCCTTTACGCTCCCATACGACCGCTATCCTTACCCACACGTAGACAGGTCTGACAAAAAATTCTATCACTTCCTTCCTAGCTACAATATTAGAGAAGTAGAGTAGATAGGTATATTTAAAAAATTAAAATAAATATACCAAGCAATAAGTAGAAGTAAAATGATTGGAAACAAGTTAAGAATAAAATAATGTTATAACAAAACATTTAATAAATTTTATTTTTCTTGAGCTTTAATTATGGATATCTTTCAAATTGGTCGGGGCGTAAACTCCTTTCTCAGTGATGATGCCCGTAATCAGTGAGGCTGGAGTGACGTCAAAGGATGGATTCCAGCATGTGATTCCTGAAAAAATTGTTATGTAATACACAAAATGCATGTTATGTACCTATCTTACCTAGTACCTAATTCTGTTTTATTTGATTAAGTATATTTGCTTTCATGAACACTGCTCAATCTAGATTTCTTATATCCAGACTAGTTTACTCGGCCTCGCTTCTGGGACCGGCCTGGATGAAAAGTAGCCTACATAATGTGTTAAGTATTTCAAGTCATAAACTATGCAGGAACCATTATTCCAAGTTTAAGGTTTTATTCAGTAGGTAGTTTTTACGCGAGTTTATTTTTGAAACCATGAAAACATTAAAAGAGTTTTGTTGCAGCTGGAGAAATACAAATGTCTCTCAGTCTAACATACCATACCTAAGAAGTCAAATAATCTTTTTAAGACACTTAACATACAGAAATAGTGTAGCTTTCTATTCAAATATCAAAGCCAACCTTTTAAAGCAACATTTTTTCTATACTGTACAGAATAAGGTTTAAAATACCTGGAGCAGCAATCCTATGTTCTCCAATATGAGTCATTTCTCTGTCTGGTCTCTCTTCAATCTTGATCCTATCCCCGGATATTAGTGCCCTGTCGATAGAGGTGAGGGGTGCAGCTACATAGAACGGCACGCCATGGTGCTTAGCCACTATCGCTATTTGATATGTTCCGATTTTATTTGCAGTGTCGCCATTTGCTGCCACCTGAAACATTTAATATGACGATTAATCAATAGGCTGAAGAAAAACGGCAAGCAAGGGGCAAGTCAGTATGATGTTTGTGATACTGATGATTCCCTGTTTTTGGTTCCTACATTTTATATTTTTCAGTATTATAAACGTTTCAATGAAAAGGGTCGTTTATTGAGAAATTTATGGACATTATGTTGGAAAACTTGTCAAGTTTCAGCATTTATAACATCAGGGACGAAACTGTTGTGTGAGTTAAACTTTCACATTTTTGGTTTGTATGTAGGTATGAGATGCTAAATTATTCACCTGTCATTAATTGTTCCTTTACAGAGTTATGCATGTTAGGTTTGCGAAGAAATACATTGAAGCTAATGCTGCAAGCATTAGCTTCAATGTTTTTCTTTTCAAATTGTGTAAAATGATATAAATTAAATTTAAATAATTAAATGTGATCTCAGGTGGTCAATGTATCTCAGGGAGCGGTAGACATTTCTTTCAGATCTTTAAGTAATTCTTTAGATCCTTTGAATATGTCTAATGAGGAAGTCAGAGGTATGTCCAAATAAAATGATTTAACATGCAACTTACTCTGTCAGCGCCAACAACTACAGCACTGATCTTCCTTGAGGTCATCAAAGCTGACACCATACTATCTACAATCAAGGTGGCCGGTATCTTTTCATGTACCAGTTCATAAGCCGTCAGTCTAGCCCCTTGGTTATATGGCCTTGTTTCTGTGCAGTACACATGCTCTGAAAATACAAATTATGTATAACTGAGGAGTTTTCTATAGCGCAGTAGCTAGTAGATATTTTTTGATGATTCTATGCAATTTTAAATCCATTGACACTATTGAAGATGTAAGCAAGAATATATTAAGCTGCAGTGGTTTTTATCAGTTGGGAAAAAAAGTCTATTATTTATTTTAAGAATTGGGCACTGGTGATTGTGTCCAGCTTTGAAATTGAATTGCTAATATTTTCAGATACTGGCATGTTACAGATTTGGTTTAGAGTGAAAAGAAGCTATGGTATTCCCATCATTAAATTACCTTGCAAATGATTTCATATTTCAGAAATATAATCTAATTCAGTAAGAAAATCAACAGGTACCATAACAAATGTCATAGGTAATGCTCTATCGCAACAAGCATAAAGTTGAATTTGTTTCAATTCATTACAATTTATTAATGCTTATGATGTGCCAGCAAGATAACAGGCAGAGAGCAGATGTTTATTGGCTGGTATTAATAGACCAATCTCTAATGCAAGCTTGGGTGTTATCAAAATCAATTATTACTGTGAAATTACAATTTTGATAACCCCAGTTTATAAATATAGGTCTGTTAGTAACAGTGTAATAGAAGTTTGCAACAGGAAATCTCACCTAGCCGCTTGCATTCATTTATCGACCTGATCACTCCCAACGCTGTGCCATAACCAGCTGTAGCCAATGAGCCTGTATTACAGTGAGTGAGAACTCTCACCGGTCCATCACCACTATTCTTGAGTATAGCTTCACACCCGTACCTTCCTATAGCCTTATTGTCTTCAATATCTTTGGTTAGCATGCTCTCAATACTGCTGATGAATCTATTAATAAATTAGTGTCACAACAATTAAAATGAAACATTATTGAATTATTCATGCAACATTTAAAGTTAGGATTTGATAAAGTTAAAAACAACAACTTGAAAGACGGAAGAGTAAAGGAACAATTAACAAATAGTCTCTATACCTTTCTTTGAAGTCCTCCGGTGTTACATTTTCATCTGCACTGAGAGTATTAGCCAGTTGAATCAATTCATCGGCACCTATTTTAATATTGACTGCCGTGGGTCTGGCTGATATTAGGTAATTGAGTTTCCCTTCTATCTGTAACAAATACATAAAACAATGTTATCAGTCACCACTAGTCACCAGTGAAATCTGTAAATGCCTATGTCAAAAGCAACCAAATTTGGCCCTCAAGACAACCTATTGGCACAGTAGTCAGATCTACTTACTGAAGATTTAAGAAAATGTAATATCTACATACAAAGTAATCCCAGTTAGTTATACAATAACAATATTATATTTGTGTTAGTTACATTTTGTTATCAAAATTTGGTCAGTTATCTGACCTCTTGCCTCATGACTTTTTTGTCAGATGATGTGTCCTTTAACAGCTCCACTGCTAGTGATAAGCAACCCACTATGGCTATAGCAGGGGCACCCCTCACCTGAAATGAAAAATAAAATACTATTAGCTATTTGAATGTGCAAGAAGCTTCAAGAACATTTTAGTTATACAATTATTTCAGTACTGGAATGGCATGTCAATTGCGTGCGTGTACTGCCCACGCGTGTGATAAGATTCCAGTGGTTGAACCATTACCAATATACACCGGTCAGCTTCAATTATAGCAAGCACTTACCTGCATTTTATTTATAACCCTCCATCCATCCTCTACACCTTGCACTTTCACATAGCGAGTTTGTATCGGCAGGAGTAATTGGTCTAGAATTTCCAAACTGCCCCTCTTGTATCTAATAGACTCTAGACTCATTATTAGATAAAGTATGGAATGAGAAATCTAAAATAAACAGTTTTCAAGGTAATGTTTACAATAGTTTGAAGGTAACAAGAACTAAACACAATTTGAAATAGCTTTTTCTTGATTTTGTGTTTAGTAACATAGCATGCAAAATTAGATTAAAATAAATAAACCAAAACAAAAATTATATCTATAAAATAATTACGAACGAGAACTAATGCAACGATCGTACAACACACAATATTACGGACGGGACGGAGTACGGAAACGGTCAGACAGACCGAAGAGGGGAGGGAGAATCATGGGAGGGAACGGGAAGGGAAGGAAACACATGTTTGGCACTGACAGACAGTGACATACAAATTCTCCACCAAGTGGTTTTTTTTTATTATTGACTTCGCACGGATTGTGCATTTAGCCACTCTCATGTTTACTTTTTAGAATTTTTTTACAAATACGATACATGAACATTAAATCCCCCCATTCCCCTTGCCTCAGTAAAGATGTGAGACTTTACTGAAGCTAGTATGGAGATGAAGTGGTGCTGGATGAGTGATGGAACAGACTGAATGATGAAACATTATAGAAAAATAAATTAAAACTAAATGTTGGTAAATTTAATCATGTTAATATTAAAATACTTATATAATTATAATTTTATTGATACAGACTTCTAATAAAAAAAATATCTAAACCCAAAGAGCTTTGTATAAGACCTGTGTGTGCGTTCGGAATCTAGCTTAAAGTATTATGTTCTGTGATCTAGCTAGTACAACAACACACTCTTAATGAAAAAGTTTATATTCTCGTCACTGACTTTACCATTTTCCCAAACCATTTTCTGTATACCTATGTAACCATAAAAACATTAATCAAGTTTCCAACTATATAGGTAGAGTAACCTGATAGAGTGATCTAACTAAAACTACTTACTAGTAAAAAAGTAGATCTGGAACGTACATGGATATTACGTCACAAAATGTCATTTTACTTCACTCTTCATGTCTCTTGTCTATTCCAATATCTTATTTCCATTTCCGCCCGGCATTGCCGAGAGACGCACCGTCATTGAAGTTAGTTTGAAGAAATTTATTTTAGCGGCGTTACCTACTAAGCAAAATGGCTTTGCCGAGAGTTTACTTCGATGTGACTGCCGAGGGCACTTCCATGGGAAGGATCATTGTCGAGGTAAGAGTTGAACTGAGATAAGTAAACTATAAAACTTCGAGTCATCCCAGGCGTTCCGGCCGGCGTGATTTTCCGCGACCACGCTATTCTGGAAGTTTCATAGTGCTGTGCTTAGAATTCTGGTAGCATCGATTGATTGTTTTTTGTAGTTCTGTTGTCCTGTGTGTCGAAAGTTTGTTGTGTTTTATTTCTAGAGGATTTATCGGCATGTGTCTAATTATAGGTGTAGTATGAACAAAACCGATATGGCCAAGTAGGATTGTAGGCGTGTGTATGTAAGTGAAGGTCACTGTCTTACAGTGTAATATTTTAACAGGGAAAGGAGTGGAAAATGCCGTCATCGATGATTATGTTTATGTTTACGTTTGAGTAACGTCTACGCTACGCTAATGGATGGTTAGGTGGATTTCGAGACAACGCCTTCGATCCTTACTCTGAACATTCGGAAATATAAATGTATTGTCATTGAGTCAATGACAAAAACATTACGATTCGCTATCATTTATCTCTGTCAGCTGACGTCGGCACGATCGACACACCCATTCGCGCGAACTAATTGGGTGATACCTATGAACCACCTCTATAAAAAATATGTTTCTTCAAATGTCGTATTTTCTATTTCCAGTTGAGGACAGATGTTACTCCTAGGACTTGCGAGAACTTCCGTGCCCTGTGCACCGGCGAGAAAGGCTTCGGCTACCAAGGCTCGACCTTCCACCGTGTCATCCCCAACTTCATGCTTCAAGGCGGTGACTTCACAAACCACAACGGCACTGGTGGCAAGTCCATCTACGGCGAGAAGTTCGCCGACGAGAACTTTGTCCTGAAGCACACCGGCCCCGGAGTCCTCTCCATGGCTAACGCTGGACCCAACACCAACGGATCCCAGTTCTTTGTCACCACCGTGAAGACCTCATGGCTCGACGGCAAGCACGTCGTCTTCGGAAACGTTGTCGAGGGAATGGATGTGGTCAAGCAGATCGAGACCCTCGGCTCTCAGTCTGGCAAGACCGCCAAGAAAATCATCATCTCTGCCTGTGGTCAACTCTCTTAATTTAAAGTCTTATAAAGTATAACGCAATATTTTTTAAGTTTAATACTATGTCCTCCGGATAATACCTTCCCAGTCTCCAAAAGAATAAACATAACTATGGGTCATTCCAAGTAAGATAATGAAATTATTGCTATGTTTTAGGACGCAACTAGGATTTGCATTTATTTCAGTGCATTGTTTATTCATAATAAAATAAATTAACTTAGTTTGACTTTTCATTAACCTTTGACCACAAGTATTTCCTTAAATTACCTAATTGCTTACATATTATTATTATTTATTGTAGGTGTCATTACTTGCGACATTGACCTTCAAACATACTAATTTGATTAAATTAACGTAAACCTAGATAGCACAGATTACTTATGTAATAGTAGTTAGGTGTATAGGTACCTAGATCAATCTAAGTTGGAAAGTTGAGTCATTGCATCTTGTATGGAAGAGATTGATTATATCGCTTAGCAATTATTATTATTCTAGGTCTTATAATTAGTTTACGCCTTGACACTAGGCTGTCCGACCGTGACCCGCACCAATAATAAATCATAGGTACCTACCTACCTCTCCATTTTGAAACAGCCTACCTCCTACCAATAATTTACTGAAAAATGAGGGCGTGCGTGGTGCATGTCTGAAGTAGGATGGTAGGTAATAGTAATAGCGATCGATAAGATTTTATATCTAGATCTAGTCCAAGTGCCCAAATGGACGAATGAATCATAATTACCTATCTACCTAATACACCAAGGACGATTTTCTATATCGTCCTTGCTAATACCTGTATGTACCTACCTTTGTAAGATAAGTAAAAGGACCGACTTCAAAGATAAGTACTCAGCTAAGCACCTACCTATTGTTTTTTTGTAAGTACGTTGTGATGTCAGAAATGAAAAAGATGACTCACCTAGTAAGTACCTACCTACTTATGTGGATTTTTTGTTGTTTGTACGTTAGATATAGAGACGTAGACCTACGTAAGTACCTTACCTGTAAGTAAGTAGGTGTAGGTATTTCCGAAACTTTGAGGTACAATACCTAGGTACTTACCACTCTTTATTCTGTAGTAGGTACCTAGGTACCACCTTTAAAGGTAAACAAACACTGGTCAAGTGGGTCATGTCATGTCACGTCAAATACCTATGATGAACCAAGGCTTTATTCTGTGACCAAGGTTAAGTCATGCTCACTCATGCATTTAGTACCCATCAAAATTTGTCTATCTGTAGATTTAATACATATTTGTAATTTTTTCGACTAGATGGCGCTGTATGTACCTACCTAACTTCTCCATTAATAGTAGATTGCTATACAAGGGGGCAAAGGCACTTTTTCTATGCACGAGATGGTTTATCGCGCGAGCGTCAGCGAGTGCGATAATAGTTCGAGTGCATAGAAAAGCCTTTTCCCCGAGGTAAGCACTCTACTTTTCATTACGAATATAAGGAAATTACCAAAAAAATAGATGAAAATTTAAATTTCACACACGAAAATTAGCTATCTCGCTTTTTTTTTAAATCGACTAGTTTAATATTGACTAAAAGCAGCTAACGATGGCATGGCATAGCTGCGTTCCAGATTTAAAAAAAAATACTGACTGGTAGAATGGCTATAACAGTAGTAGGCATTCTGCCAGTAGTTTTTTTTTGATGATGAAAAAATTTAAATAAATAAAATAAAATAAATAAATATAATATAATTAGTGCTAGAGAAGCACAAATTCGTGCAAGAGAGACATAATATCTAGCATCTGATTGAGTTAGAAGAACTTGAACACTTAGCATGCATCGACATGCCACAAAAGAAATGTCAAAAATGAAGTTGACATTTGACAGTTATTTACTTTCCTGCCCTAGGGCAGGAAAGTACTTGTTTTCCCTAGGGACAGAAAATGCTACTTTGAACCCTATAATCAGGCAACTTCGTGCGTACTTTCCGTGTATGAGTAATGAAAAATATTTTATTGAATACCTTAAAAGCAAAGAGAGAACAAAATTTACAGAATAGAATAGAATAAAATTAATACCTAATAAAATGAAAACTACCTAATAATGAGTCTTAAGACGGAATATTGAATGTTATTATTAAGGTTCGGTAAACGCATGTGGGGCAAAATTCAAATGTTTATTAAATTGATATAAATTTTGCGAAAAAAAGAGCATTTCCTGTACTCTCTAAGTGCATTTTTCTACTTATGAATTGCAACCTACCCATTATTTCTATTTAACTTCTTCGCGATATTTGGTGTCTGGGTGTTTTCTATCTATAAATATGTATGTATTTACAAAAAAAAATGTATCTATGTATTATATCAGTCATCTGGTTACCATAACACAAGCATTAAGTTGCTTAGCTTGGGACTAGATAACGCTGTGTGGAATGTCCAAGGATATTTATTTATTTATTTTATTTATTTATTTAATTGCGAAACCTGTTGCGAAATAATGTTTTGTCAATCAAAGCCGAACAATATTTAATAGAATACTACGCAATATTGCTTTCGCTTTTCGAAACAGGACAGTTTCAATCAATAACAAGAGCTGTGTACGATTTGGACAATGCGTTGGACGTGTTTTTATCTCTCTCAGAAAAATAAGGGAAAATAATACGTCTATAAGGTACTATTTACCTACTTATATTTTCGACGTTATGTAGTGAGAGGGACAACTTAGGGTTTTTAAGTATTAAGTAGGTACTAAGTGTACCTAGAAGACTGTTGTGAAATAAATTGTTTTGTTCATTAAAATTTATTTAATTACAAAAAACCTACAAAACACAAGTTTCTCTTCAATTGTTAATGAACTAATTTTTTTGTCAATTTTCCCCATTTGTGAAAATGACGACTAGAAGTGGCAAACAAAAAGCAACATCATTTTTGTGATACAAAAATAAAATACCTGTAAAATACCTAGTCAATTTTCTATCAGCAGTCAGCACTTTATAAATAAATTACCTACCTATGGTCTAATTTGGCTTTAGAAAATATTTTCTATAAGTATACCGCAAGACAGTTTATATTTCAAATTATTTGGATATGAGGGGTTTATTAGAATCGGTCGGTACTACAAAACTCGAAATCATTTAGGTACCTAGGCTGATTAATATTTTTTTAAGTACCTACCTACCTATTTAAGCTGCACATTATTTGGGAAACCTTTCAAAATCTATTATAAAGTTTCAGTCGGTGAAATACTTTCAAGTGCTACTACGATAGGTACGCATTTTAAAAAGATAACGTGTTTGCAAACCGTCAAACGGAATTTGAAACTGGTTAATCTTTTTGTTTTGCGACTGTACGTTAGCGCGTAGTGATCATTTTGATGACTGAGCCTTACCTATTTATGGATAAAAGGTCTGAGATAAGATGACTAACGACAAACGGCATCTTTAAAATGTGAATATGTCGATGAACTTCAGACTCGTAAAATTTTACAATAAACTCATTCAAGTAGGTAATCTCTTAGCTTCTATCAAAACGAGCTATATATTATTACATCTATCTCTGAAACTTACAACCCATTAAGTCCACACTCGACTGCGGCACATCAAACACCAACCTGTAAGCTTGTGAACGAAGCATTGACGTCATCACGTACACGCATGCGCACTGCCTCACTCACTCCCTCCAAGCCAAAAAGAAGACCAACACAGAACGCGGCGCGCTTTTCCCGCGAGCAGTCGTTTCTACCCTCAAGTCGAAGTTGCAAAGGAAATACCGGTAAGTGACGATAACAGATTTTAATGCGTATGTTATTGGGATATAACCTTTATTACTTCCCGGGTATTTGAGTGATAAGGATTTTAATTGCTTATGGGCTGAATGGCATCATGGATGTTGGGTATTTAAATATTGTGGGTTTGTGAGACGGATGTTCAAGTGTATTCTGTACTTATTAACTCTTTTAGTAAAAATGGCATTGTCAGAATTTATTTTGTGTATTTAAATAACTACCGCAGTCGTATTAGTAAAGTTTTCGGGTTCGTAGCAGCTCTACGCCGTAGCATTATCGTAGCAACCGTCTCTTCAGTCTCTAGGGTTCTATGAATAGCATAACTTTCGTAACAAAACAATGATGTCGTGTTTTATCTTTGCGTTTATTTCTTAGTATGTAAAAAAAAAATATTTCAGTTCGATTTACAACTTAAACAACTCTTTTGTTTCTCTTTCAAGTCATAAAAGTCGTATACCTATGAACTGTAAAATAATCACAACTGCATTTCTCAAGGCGCGGTGGATATTTACTTTTTGCAAAATAAAACACGTATTGTACGTATTTTAAACTACTTAGTCGGTTAATGTACATAAGAACCTGTTACTTACCTATGCATACCTGGCATCTAATTATAAAGGGACGTGGGGACGTCAGCTTAGTTACCTACTTACTGTGTTGTAATGTTGTAATTTAAAACCAGACTTATTCGAAACATTCTTGTAGAGACAACTATTTTGTAAAAGACAAATTTTATCACAGAAGTATCAATACGTGCGTAATCCAAGATACTGTTGTTCAATCTTTACAATTTCAATAAGTTGATCTGGAGATTAAACATAAAAAAATGGCGGTATGTATGACCTCATGCCGATTTAGGGGTACTTGAATAGTGTTTAACTATTTATGAAAAATGAATGATTAAATGTTATCGAAAAATGGCGCATTATAGTTGTAGGTACTTTATTCTGTTTTTTAATTACAAAAATAAAAAAAATTACAAGATACAAAAACAAAAAAAAATAGGAATTCAATATTAAACGAAAATGAATGGTCTGCTTATCCTATCTTGGAAATTTAAAAGTGGCGGGTCGCACGACGACCGCGACCAGAGACCACAGGCGTCTCTGTCGCATCAGCAATGTATAAATAAAGGCGCCTCCTATCTCGGTCTCTCAAACTGATGCTTAGGTATGAATTGCCTAAAGCACACATAATATAAGAAATACCATACTTGTACCTAAAGTCAAGTAACGGTCGTGGTCTCCAATCGCGGTCTCTTGTCTTGGTCGCTTGTCTCTGCCGCGACGCCGCCGGTGCCTGTTACAGGCAAATCACAGCAAATCATAGCAGTTTGTGATTAAGCTGTGCTTAACTCTCCAGGTATAGGTATGTAGTATCGTAGATTGTGTAGAGTTCACTTTGATCTTGCTTACAAGATTATGCAGGATTAACTACGCTAATGTATCTGTTTTAACCTACTGTCTTATTTACAAACGAGCCAATTCATGAGAAGTCATTGTCTTCATTACACATAAAACATTTTTTTTCGGCATTTAGGGATTATTTAAATTGATAAAAATGATTGTCTAATTTAAAAATGATTTTGGTTGTTGACTTTTGAACAAACAGAACGTCTCTAAAATTCCACTTCCTTTTCCAAACATAAAAGTAAATAAAAAAGTAAGGCTTTCATCCAGGCCCATCAATAAAAGTTAATTTCAATTATGAGCCAATTTCAAAAAGTAGGCGCGATGACTGCTGTTTTTGTGTGTTAGAAACAATTTTATCTGAAAATTATAATAAGAAACCAGTTAATTACACAATTGATAGCATATATCTAACTGAACAACTCGTCTCTTGAACTAGTATCAAGCAAAGATGAACAGGAATCGTTATACAATTTCATATACCTATACATCCATAGGTACTCAAAGAACGCTTTTGTTCTGAAACATTCTCGCATTATAAAAGACTGAAGACTTCGCAAAACGCGTTATAGTACAGTAAGGCTTTAGTATGCTAAGTACTCACTCGTTTGCTTTGACGACAAAGGATCAATATCAGCTAAAAGAAGTTGAAAGACTGGGATTTCAATCCAGAAAAAGAAAGAATAGCGTAGTCACATTGATCGCTTCGCTCCAAAATTTTGTGTTGATAAAGTATATTTCAAACATTTAATTCTGTTTAAATCGGAAATATTTGTAAGTATAAAGAATACACTTATTAAGTATGCGTTGTACAAAATGGTAATATCACGTATTAATTCCTGTTAAATTCATAATTTATCAAGCAAAATGTTTCTATCAAAAGCTTATTAGTAAACTGGACATTTTGACTATAGAATTGGGGGTTAACGATATTTCAGGCTTGAATGGCCTAAAAGAGACCTCTAAACAAGTTGGCTTCCAAGTTTATGAAAATCTATTCATCTTTTGATATTAAAAGCGAATTAAGTCAGAGTTTGTGTTCACTCATTGAATAAAGGTTAGACGATACCAAGGCACAAAGGAGCTGCTAATACAACCGAGATGAAAGAAGTAATCAATGTGTATTAGACCGTGCTAAGGGGATATTGGATGGGAAGGTATGAAGCTATAGCAAGAGGTTACCAACGATTACAATGTTGTATTAGGATTGTTTTCTTTGGTCTCGAATTGGAACAGATTACTCGGTAGAAAAGTAAAGAATTATAGTTATAGCAGAGATAATATAATACATCAGTACATAGTGATGAAATTCACAATAAAACAAAAAAAATAAATTCACTAAGTATATAAGACAATAAAAAGACAATAAAAAGTTTGAATTGTTTAACAACTCACATTAGGTTTGTACCTACTTAATTTGAGTTATATGGTTAGGTATGTACTACTATTGCATTGTTTGGGTTTGAATTATTCAACTTTTCTAGCTTGCAAGGGTGACTTGACTATCCCTATAGCTACAATGGCAGTTACAAAGCCAGTTGAACTTGAACCCTTGGTTTTGATCAACAGTATCTTAGTTAAGTGACATCTACTTAAAAAGTTATGAAAATCCAGCTCGTTGTTCAAGTTGTGCTAACTTGGATAAGTTAAGCGTGGTTCATAGCTCTATGAGGACATTTACCTAAGATAGTTTACACACAGAATGGCACAATACGTAAGTTACTTATAGCCGGTTTCTTGGACGTAGATAATCTCCAAAATTATCTTTAGTTATTTTAGTTTTAGTTTTGGCGACAACAGAATCGCCACTATAAAGATAAAGATAAATTTATTTCACCACTTAAATGGTACCAGTACATAGTGCTTATATTACTTATATAAAGTACTATTATTGACCTTGTCACTTGATATGAACATTGATTAGTAAATTTTAAAATGATCTGCGTTCCTGTTAATGTTAGTCATAGATTCGTTTAAAAATGTGAGCAGTAAACATTTCGTTAAATAAGAGGCGTTAGGTAGAGTTTGACAGAGGACTTAAGCCGTTATTGTGTCGTACTGTAGTTCCGAATACCCGTAGGCGTAACTTAATTAACTTCAAAACATTTTCCTAAAACTGTCACATTTTTAATTAATTTTGTTTGTGCTTAAATAGGGTTAACTGGAAGTAAAACAAGTTGAAAATTAACTTTTCATTACTCATACACGGAAAGTACGCACGAAGTTGCCTGATTATAGGGTTCAAAGTAGCATTTTCTGTCCCTAGGGAAAACAAGTACTTTCCTGCCCTAGGGCAGGAAAGTAAATAACTGTCAAATGTCAACTTCATTTTTGACATTTCTTTTGTGGCATGTCGATGCATGCTAAGTGTTCAAATTCTTCTAACTCAATCAGATTCTAGATATTATGTCTCTCTTGCACGAATTTGTGCTTCTCTACACTTAATTATATTATATTTATTTATTTTATTTCATTTATTTAAATTTTTTCATCATCAAAAAAAACTACTGGTAGAATGCCTACTACTTTTATAGCCATTCTACCAATCAGTATTTTTTTTAAAATCTGGAACGCAGCTATGCCATGCCATCGTTAGCTGCTTTTAGTCAATACTACACTAGTCGATTTAAAAAAAAAGCGAGACAGCTAATTTTCGTGTGTGAAATTTAAATTTTACATCAATTTTTTTGGTAATTTCCTTATATTCGTAATGAAAAGCAGAGTGCTTACCTCGGGGAAAAGGCTTTTCTATGCACTCGAACTATTATCGCACTCGCTGACGCTCGCGCGATAAACCATCTCGTGCATAGAAAAAATGCCTTTATCCCCTTGTATAGCAATCTACTATTTTTTGCAAACAATTAGAGATAACAAAATGACAACATTATAGCCTGAGTGTCATCAGTTCATAATTTAAATTACTACTTACGAGTATTATTTCAAAAAATAATAAGTGAAACAATTGCAAAAAATTGGTAAGATCTTTTTTCTTTTGAAATCACCCACAAGTAGAAAACTTAAATGTGATTATCACTGTTTTGCTGTATTGATCGTCTTAAGAATTTTCGGTTAAAAAGTTTCAAAGCAATCGCGAAGGGAGGCCTATGCCCAGCAGTGGGTTAAAAATGGCTGATGATGATGATGATGATGAAACAGATACTCCTTTACTTACTTTGCTTATAGGTACAGTATATATAATGTAGGTACTTTATAATATTTATACAGGACGAAGTTACAAAAAATATATCCTAGAAGGAACTAGTACTTACGTTCTAGAAAATTGAGATGAACAGAAATAATATTATAACTCAGCAATGTCCCTGTTTACTTCAGAATTTCTCAGAAATCGTTACGACTTTAGTGATGGCTCAGTAGCTGTGACATTTCAACCGGTAACGACGGGTCTGTTACTGTAATCAGTTCTTGAAGCTGTCGATAAACATCGTCGAATTAGTGAAACGAGATGGCTGATAAATGGATATTAAAACAATGAACATGCTCACGACTAATTGGTTACCTGTTTAACGGTTGACTGACGCCTTTTTCGGTTCCTGGTTCAATCTTTGGTTAAATGTTAGTAACTGAATTAAAAGAAACAAATGCAGTGTAGTAAGTTGACATTTTTAGATTATTATTGACATTCTTAGACTATTATTGACATTTTTAGATTATTATTGACATTTTTAGATTATTATTGACATTTTTGTATAGATATTTACTCATGTTAAGATTAAGTGAAATAATGTAAATTGACTTGCCTATGTTATGCAATGTAAATAAAATAAATAAATAAATAAATAAATAAAATAAAGTAATTTTGAAGTATAAAATAAAGTAGATTAAAGAAAACTCAATGTAGATACCAAAAAACAATTTCAGTAAATGTTTGACAAAATATTTATTCTTCAATTTCGGTTTTCGATAACGCGTCTGCGAAAACCTTTGATGCTTTTGATGCGTCTGAATTTTTCGGAATGTTGATTGAATAGCTTTTGTAAAATTTGTATTTTATTGTTTAGAATTACCTATTTTGATATTACGTTGGAAATATTTAATACAAATTGCAGGTAAATTCTGTTTTTAAATTTGTTTTACCTCATTAAACTATAAGTAAATCGGTTTTTATTTTCAAGCTGTTTTTTTACAAATGATACAAAGATAATAAATTATATTGGAGTAGGTACTTCTGTTTTTCTAACCAAAGGCACTTCTGGACGAAAAATATAGGCCTTTTTTCTATGACTAAATAAAGAACTCGAAACTAGTACTTAGTTTAAACCTACTTGTGTCCAGATCACGATCAGTAAACTTGAAAAATTTTGATCTTTTCCTCAAATCACGGTAAAATAGCGATTCTCATGCTATGTAATTATGGTCACGAAATAAAGACAACTAGCATAGACAAGACAGTATCACTAAAGTTAGTTATGCAAACAGTATTACGTACTTGAAGCAGCGACAGCATTAATATGTAGATAAAGCTCCAAACACGCAAGCTTAAAGACTATGCTGCAAAGTTCTCCTGGATTGGCTTGGATCATATGAGCTAC
The DNA here is from genome assembly GCA_947086425.1 of Xanthorhoe spadicearia. Classification (NCBI taxonomy): domain Eukaryota; kingdom Metazoa; phylum Arthropoda; class Insecta; order Lepidoptera; family Geometridae; genus Xanthorhoe; species Xanthorhoe spadicearia. The sequence continues at coordinate 7,467,632 of OX352204.1, read as the reverse complement.
CTTAAAGGTGAACATACAAAATAATATGGAAATAAAAAAATAAAAAGACACACAGTGAAACATAGATCGTAGTCTTTTTTAAGTCGGTTAAAAACTGCTTAAGCCCTAAAAATCGATCTTGTCAATCTGTGTCAGGAATTGGGATAGGTACTAATCCAAAACTCATTACTAGCTATCAAATATACTCTACACGATAGGTAGGTTGTGGTGGAAGTAGGTCACCAGCACAGCCGGGAACGCTGCAATCTATACTATAACTGGGACACGCGGGTTTGTTTACCTCTACTTGTTGCTATGACCCAGTTCTGGCCATTGATTTGATTTGTTCGCGTTTGAACTGCAGCTTTGTTAAGATTTGGTAAAGCATTGTCCTAGGCTTTCACAAAAGCAATTTAATTATTATGTTATGTAACAAGACACATTTTTCGTCCAGTCTTTTTTGTTTTGTTTTTTGACTCATACATGGAACAAATAACTGCTGATCATACAAACATTTGACCCGTTGCGGGGATCGAACCCGCAGGCTCCTGCGTCTCAGGTAGCTTTCAGCTACTGCGCCACAGAGGTCGAAATCTGTTTAAATTATCGGTCCCAGCATCCCAATTCAAATAAAACCCATATCCGTAACTTTTAAAGCTTGATTCATGTATGTAAATTGTAAATATCTAAAAAGGTAACATAGGTATGTAGGTACATACCTTCATAAATTGTTGGAAACTGCTTTCAAGAAGATTCTGAGATCTAGCCACAAGGGTTGTACCTTAATCACTTAGATGTAGGTATTCTTAATTAAATTTCAGGATTATAATTAAACGTTTGTAATATTAAAGCTGCTGTATGACTGTGGTAGGTAAATAAATGTGTTTAAAATGTGGCTTTCGTTTCAAATGTCGTGTATATTTTATTTGGTAATATTATTTGATAATTTGTATGAGCTTGTGACTTTCTCGCATGATTTGATTATCATGTTTTGTTTCAGATAAGATAACCAGATAACACTGGATTTAAGTAGTGTTTACCTATACAAGTGTATAATGAGAATAAGTCATACATTTTTTATAGTAGAAAGTATGTATAATGGTATCATACATACTTTCTACTTTTTCAAACTCACAGATTACTTGAGGATTTTACTGTGAAATGTCACAGCGAGATCGTTTCAAATGCAATAGGTAGTCTTGGTCTGAAATTCCCCATTCAGCGTGAATGTAGTTTCCTCACGCGAAAGGAAATTATTTCCGCTATTTACAAGCAATTGGCTCAGAATTGAAAATGTAAAATAGTAAAGCACAAGGTAGGAATTTTATATGGTACATTTTGCAGTACACACATCAACAAAGTCTAGGGATATTGTACATTTCATCAAATATCTAAAAATCGGTGAGGAATTTTTAAAAACAGTAAATGGCAAAATGGTAGGTAATTTTAAGGTCTATAATAATAAAATAAAACATTATGTAATTCCTTTGTTTTTAATATTAATAATATTATTTTTTTAACTCCATAGAAAATTTGTATGATATAAATAATAATTTCTTACTGTTTTTTTTATTAAATTGAAAATCTAATTTTAAGTTATTAGTGTTGCTACCTCTTACATCAATTACACATCGATATTTTTGGTTGATACTTAAAATTAAATTGCCAATTTCTTGTTGCGGAGTTGTCGGTGAGCGGCCGCGCGGTATGGACATTAGCATTATCGTGTTTGAGTAAAAGTTCTTAGCCCATTTGGATTCCGTGAGGGACAACGATAGATTCTAGTACCTCCTCGTGGTATTTTTATGCAGTCATGTTGCCTTGGATCCAAACGAGCTGGGTTCGTGCGCCAAGACGAATTTCTGCCCAAAGCGTGATTATTCCGCCTTGGTATGGGGGGACCTCTTGAGGGTGCTGCAGGCGACTAACTCTTCCTAGACTTTGGCAAACGCGTGTTCTTCTTGAATCCGGATGAAAATTAAACCGGAACTCATCGATGAACAGTACCAAAGACCAATGTTCGTCATTCGATGTTAAATGCTCCCGAGCTCGCAAATGCAGCCGACCGCGATTGCCACGTCGCAACGCTGTAACATGCAACGGTCTTCGAACATGAAGACCAACTTCATGCGACGTCATTTGCACGGTTTGGACGCTTATCAGCAGCTGGGGGTCCCCCTAGAGCCTTTTTACTAGTTACATCACTGTAAAATTCAGTGGTCTTCTAGCGGTCATTTGGAAAAATCAATCCTGTCTCTGCGTAATAACACCGAATCTAACCTTGGGCAGTTTTACTACATCCCTATTACTAAGATAACGTGATCAGAATCCTGTTATCACGTCTTGGCTGGCGTGTATGGCCTCAGCAACAACGCGTTAAATAGCACCATTTTCTAACGTGCCCACGGCTCACGGGTTTCATCTCGACTCAAATGACGATGTAAAATTGCTCTTTAAACTCATACGGCCCAACAAATTATAAAATAAAAACAATACAATAACTTTTTCAATAATTAATTTCAATAAAACAATTTAATTTTTTCTCGTCAAAACACACCTCTAACAATTTTGCCTCCGTACTATTAATAATTCTTTTTTTTTTAATTTCCATTTAAAAAAATTGAAAATAGAATAAAAGAGGTTTCAATCGGTATATAAACTTTTAATGAAAACAAACAAGATTTTAAAATATCAAAGCGAAAATAATGTGGTACTAAGATATCCCTAGACTTTGTTGATGTGTGTATATTCACAAAATAACAGTAAGAGGCCGTATGTTTTGCGTTTTATAAAATTACATAATGTAGGCTAGTTGTATCTTACAGTTTGTTTTTGAATTTTAGAAAATTTAAACCATCTTATGATTTACAAGATTCCGACCGCAGCTGCGCTCGTGTAGTACTAACCCATATAAGATACATACTTAATCCTTTATCCAGCTCAGAAACGATCTAAGTACATTCCAGTTCCAGCCACTTCCGTTCATACTCGGTAGTTCGTGTGTGATAGATAGATTTACTCGTACTATGCTCACAGATCATAGTACGAGTACCTATATCTATCCTATTTTCTCGATCACATTTTATTTATTTTAACATAACCTCCCATTTTATGATCAACCATAACCATACCATAATGTGTAGTGCATGAAATCGCTTAAAAAAGTCAATCAACCAACTGGTTCGCTGGCGTTTCAAATTTCATTGTTCTTTAATTTATTAATTTATGCACAACTCCTAACTTTTAAAAGTAAAGTTATAATGCAATTTGCCGCTGTTCTTTGAGGTGTCAAAGCTACTTGAATATGCTATTACAACTTTGTAGATACCTACGTTTCAAAGAAAATGAAATTTTGAAATTACATTGCAGTTGTAAAGTACTTACCTCGGGAATTTCAGGTGCATAAGCAATGAAGTTTTCGCAACCACTTTATTTTATGTAAGTAGGTATTTAAAATTGTGATTCGAAACAGATTGCAGCACAACAATGCGCAAAAAAACCTAGTAGTACTTCGCTCCGAAACACCATTCTAAATCTAATCTCAATCTATAGGCAAGTTGCTGTCATAATGACTTTGAAATGTCCAACAGTGGGGAACCGGATAAATGCAAATAGATAATGATTTAACTAGAATAATGATTTACCTAATATCACAATTGTATCTATTTTATATTACATACTTTTTCACTAACTGGTACAAAAAAATACCTACCTACAAGTTGCATGCAAGTCGTTACACACTCAGTAGCTGAATGAGCAGGAATAATAAAAATAATAATAAAACTACTCAGCACTGTAAACCGAACTCATTAGTTTTATCGAAGGTTCGCGTTTTAGTTTTGAGGCAACAGCGTTATGAATGCGACGCCTGTTATCTGTTCCCGACAGACACCTAAAGCTCTTACTGAACACACAAACTGGACTCATTCAACCGATAAAATTATGGATTAACATCTAAATTATGTTGTAATTTTATGAATAAATTATATTATAATCCATGAATTAATTCTATACAAATTAACACCGTTATTCATAAATTTAAATGGTTATAAGAATGTTTTTTTGCCAATGCAAAGTCAATGAAATAAACCCGAGTAAAAACTGTTTCAGATAAAGATAAGGGTAACTTTTTTTTCACTGGAAATCTGTGCGTATTCTTTAAGTTTTTATATATTAATTTATGATGATGATGATGATATATAGATTACATTATCATTCTTTTTCAAGTAAAACATTTTCTATTCCAATAAAACAGTGGCATACATTTCAAAGGGAAGTGAGACAAATCGATATCTTAGAAGTGTCTTGCATTTCAACGACTTCAGGTGAAGGCGAGACGAGATTCAGCGGCTTGTTTTGTTTCCTTGTTTTAAATAAACGCAGAAGAGAATATAAAAGTTTGCCATTATTTGATTTAAAGTGTAGGATAAACATGAGAAATGCTGTGAGCGAATGATAGAGTAGAAACAAATTTGAAAGGTTGCAGTAAGAATATTGTACTCGTATTAGTACAAGTTGGGGCCCGCGGCTTTGCTCTCGTAGTATTGTACTTACATGTACTATCCAAGCCGTGCTAAAAAATTACATATAAAATATGAATTGCCATATTATCAAATTGCAACCTGTAGCTTCAAAGTTTAAATTCAAGATATACTAAGAAATGCGTTCGATTAAGTAAAACCTTGGTTTGAATTAAAGATGATGTCAACCCTCATGCGCAACAGTTTATATTAAGATCCCACTTGTTGATTCAATACTTTATTAAAGTTTATTGCTTGAAGCAGCACGCAAACAAGCCATCTTAATCAATCGATTCCACGCCACGTGTAACTCTTGTTATTTCCCGTGATTTTATTCTACTGTTGTCTACGTGTATACGCGTAAAGAAAGTATATATTTTACGATTGTAAAAAAAAGTATGGAATTTTATATGAGCCAGATCTGATGTCGGTGTTAATAGGTTGCTTGTTTATTTATTTAAAAAGTTTGTATCTTTACTAGCTCATTAGAGTTTTTGTTCCCAGATTAAGATGAAGCTTTCAGCGTGGTCCATCACGTTGGTGTTTCTGCTGGGCGCAGCCATTGTGACGTCAGCACCTGCGGGTGAAAAAGGTAAGTTTTTATAATTTTAAATTATCTTATTTCATCTTGCAAATTCGATCCTGGATACCATAGGATCCAGACTTGATAACTTAATTCATCAAGGAATTTTGATGAAAATTTTACAAAACTAATCAATTTATAATCCCAAATTAGAGTATTACAATTAATTGAAATATTAACAAAGCTCTCAGATCAAAGTGGAATTTATTCACGATTGGGTATAGATATTAAAATTAGATCTGGGTACTTTATAATCGTATACTGAATTTCCATCCCAAGAACGCGCTCCGTGAAATTTTATGCTTTCAGTATAAACCGCATAAGCTAAATTAAAATCAAATCACAATAATAAAACAGGTTGACATTTATTTTGTAATGCACGAAGTTGTAGAAATAATAATGAATGTAATGAAAGTGAGTGAGTTAAAAGTTTTAAGATCTTATCTGTGGTCGGACCTTTTTGTAAGTATTAGATTTGTAGAAAGAAAATTAATTAAATATTTTTAATATTAATATCTTTAAACTTATAATATCTTTTGTAAATTACTGTTAATAAATTTTAAAAGTAAAGTGAAAGTAAATAAAAGTGCAAACCATTTTACACATTTACTATCAATCTTCATAGCCAAGTGCACTTTCTTCTCAATCTACGCGAGTACCAGCATTAAGTTCTGAGTACCCTTTTAATTCAGCAAAAGCATTTATTTTTCTATATCTTTATTATCGTACATGGAAAACTACTTTGGTGTGAAAGAATTAGATTTTGTTTCGCGGTTTCTATTTGCTATTTTTAGGGGAATGCAAAATATGTAACGGGTTACAACCTCTCTCAACATGTTATATCCCATTAATAAAAATTTATAAAATTGTTTTATAGAATCACGCTATGACGTCACTGTGGGCCTCACTATAATTATCTTGTACTGTTAAGTACTGAAACTGTCCTATGTAAACAACTTCCAAGATTCCTCGGTACGTCGAGATTGGTCCCATGCGTTTCTTCACGATTAACGTTCCTTTGTCATGTTATTTAGTAGGCTCATAAAATTTTCTTGGAGCGCAAAGTACTTCTTAGACATTCTTTGACCCGAAAAAGAAAATAAAGCAAATCTAAAATTTGCGTCTTTCCCAAATGTAAGTACCGTTTTAGTATTCGTGACCAATTATGCATCTCTGAGCATTTCGTATTTGACATTACGAGTATTATAATGACTGTTTGAAAAGTGATGTTCTTAATTATTTATTATACAAATTCAATTTTAACAATAATTAGTGATCTAACATACAAACACAACATACAAAGTATGTACATGTACAAAGGCGAGGCCCTATAAGAATTCATTCATCCAGTCACAATTTCTTCCTACTCAGTATACAAAATTGTCTTTTTTAAACTTACATGATCAGAACTGTATACAAAAGTACATGATATAAATAATCTAAAATCATGCTTCTTTAACACCATTAACATTATGTCAAAAATCTCTACCTGAACTCCTATAGCCTCTGAGATTACTTTTAACCACTAATTTCGTATCTTATAGGCACTTGACGGGCTTAATTATTCTCGGGTCCTCGTAAATATTTATGCTCACCAAAATAACTGCCACATATTTTTACGAACAACATCTTGCTTTGACATTTCCAAAGGCGTAGCCTTTTTCACATACTTTTTTAGGATTATTTGAGGTCATATGCTCCAATATTTTTTCAACATTTTAGTTTTTTTATGTTTGTTCCACAAAGTTCTTGGAAAAAAACTACGAAATGGTGGTTTGGTTTTCTCCTATTATGTAACATTGATACTATACACGTAATTACAATTTGTTTTGTCTAAATTGTAATTGACCAATTAATGCCGGCAACCGTTCATCACGTCTACACACGTGACAAATCACACACACTAATGTATATCACACACACATTGAAGTTGATTAATCAACTGGCATTGCTGAATCTATAAATCCCCGGGGTAATAACATAGAGTAGGTGTTTACAGGTTTATCATTTCACATCTTCAGCGAAATACCTACTCATCAGTAATCCCCTTGAATTACGCTTAAGCCGGCTTGACATTAGACGAGTAGATGGAAGTACCCGGTCAAGTACTAAAGCTATAAGAATATAACTATAAGAATTTGTTACACAAACCTACTAGAACTGACTGGTTTATGTTTCTGTTTCATTGTCTTTGTGGTGATTAAGATTTTGTTAGATGAAATAGATAACTGAAATTGTATTAGCCAGTTGAGAATACGAGTATAAAAACAATAGATAAAATATTAAAATGTTGATAATATCTGGCTGTCGTGGACTTCGTGTGTTTGATATTCAAAAAACATGGAATCTATTTCTACTAGTTGAAGTATTTTGAGTATGCACAACAGGTTATATTATAATCTCTATGTATCGGTATAGATTACGGTATAATTCGATTTTCCAGTTGTTGGGATCTCTGTGATGGATTTTTTATCGACGTTCGTTATGAAGGTACTGATTTAATTTATTTTATTTTAGGGAATTGAAGGGAATTTAATAACATGAACAAAGAGAAAATTTCGTGTGAAATTTTAGAAAATCATACAAAGGTTTTTGTCCGCCTATCCGCCGAAAGTCAAATAATTTTACGGATATTAAATAAAGTAAAAAATATTAAACGTTACATTTTGTAATTAAAACGAAAATTCTAAGTGAGAAATACTCGTATAATATGACACTCAAAAACTACAAACAAACTGTGTTATGACTGTACAAAATAAAAATTAAAAAAAATTGGATTATGAGCTCTGTTATGTTTTTATCGTTTAAAATATTTGTGGGTAAATATTAAAATAATTTAAACGAAATTGTTATCAAAATAAACAATGCAAATTTTGTAAAAAAGAGAAAACAAAAATATCTATTACAAATTGAACAGAAAGCTAAACAGAACTAAGTGAACTTAAATTACGCTTAAGAATATTTAAGCTGCGTTTGCACTTACTTCGTGAAACATTTTCTCTAAAAGGACAATAAAATGAGAAAATGTGTTTAAACATTCTCGCAAGATAAAGAAATATCTCAGTTTAGGATAAATGCCTGTTGATAAAATGTTTGAAAATTAAAAAAAACAGTGAATGGTATTCGCAAAGGAATCGAGCTGTTTTTTATGAGAGACTGTTACTTTATCTTTTTTTTATAATTTAACAATGCAATGCAATAACAACTAACCCCAAACGACGAATAAATTGGCCGTATATTTTTTTTTGTGACGACTTGTCTGTCACAGTCTACGGCGTAGATATCTACGTGCTACGACGTAGCACTCTACAGCTGCGAAGTAGAATTCGCTAGCGTTGTGCGTTGTGTTTTTTGGTATTTAATTTAAAACGATTCTTGAAGGTCTTCTTAATCACAAAAAATAATAAAAGAGTAATGAAAGTGTTATATCATTGAATAAAGCCTTATACATTCACATATTAAATGAGTTAATCACATGCCATTTAGCAAACAATATCACACAGATTTTCATCTCTGTTTATTTGAAGGTAGTGCAGCATCAATATGAAAGCAATTTCATTTGTCTGTAAATATTAGCTTTTAATACTCGCTGTTTGATTTAATTTGGAAACGTGTGATGTTCCCTGAAATTCCACATAACGAACTCGTGTCCGAAAGGGTCACTTACTTCTAATGGAGGCGATTCAAAGAGGTTAATTACAATTTTAAATGAGACAGGTGTGTAATGTTTTCGGGGTCATTATTAAGTTAACACAATATTTAAATTAATATACTAGTTATGGCAGAAAGTATATGAAAAATTAATGAATGCTTAGTGCCTCATAAATAATTTGAGATAAATAAATATAATAACGAAAAAAAGTCAACTGATAAAGCATCATTCTAGAATAACGATAAAAAATAAAAGCATATTTTAAAGGTTCGGAAATTACTCTTCACATAACTAGACATGGACTGACACAATTAATTATAATAACAGTAATAAAACCGACCTTTAAAATAGTTTTGTCCGCAAAGTTATTGAATATATTATCCAAATATACATTTGCTAAGTTGAAGTCAAGGTTTATTAAACACATCGACATAAATCCGGTGTTTTAGCTTGCCCATCTTTTACGTGATCTAAATATTAGACATTATAACATATATATTATTTTTATAGTTTTGAAAGTGATCTAAATAGTTATCTAATAGATATACATTATTCATACATTTCTTATAAAACGAAGGTCAGAAGTATATTATGCATCATTATTATACTACTATTGAAATAACATAAATAAAATTTTAACAAGCATCAAAGAAAGTAATTTTGAGTGAAAATATTTCCAATGAGGTCATTAAACTGACTGACTGTACTTGATATACCTTCAATTTTACCGACGATTTTGTACGCGTTGGCACGTGCCTGATGTAGATTGATAGTCTTCGAAAAATTGGCAAAGTTCGTTCACCTCGTTACCTGTTGAGGCTCTCTAGCAAAGAAGTAGTTTTTTAGAACATTAAAAAGTAATATAGTGTCATATACTTCTAGAATTACGTAACTTTTTGTCAATTTACTTTTTATTATTACGCAGTTTGACTAAAAAACTTTACATTTTACGTGATATAAGATTAGTAAAACATGCTGTAACCTTTATTACCTTGTAATAAAGATGAAAATACCTTTCTGCCAGTTCGGATATCCATGTAATATTAACAACGTGACCTGCTCTAATGGATAAAACCAGCCACTGAATTATTTCGTTGGCCTCTTACGAATCCTTGTAAATGTTCGAATCACTCAAAGAGCTACATTTAGAAGTGTTCTGTTGAAATATAAATTATTTTGTCCTACATTAGATGGTTGTAACACAGAATCATAAGTAGTACGTGCTAATAGACATAAAAATGTTATTGATAAAGAATTAAATTAATTCAGTCAAAGTTTAGGGCTGGCTAAGTTGAAAGGATGAATTAATCGTCTAGTCAAGATGAAAGTAAAAAAAAAAGTATTTTGATTTAAAATATACATAAAATATACGGTAAATAAGATTTCACAAAGCATTTCTCTATAATTCAGTAAAAGTTTGTTTTGTCACTTTCTCAACTATTATTTCAAACATGTTTGAACCGTGAATTATTTTACGATATTAAAAAAGTTGATGCTCAAATTTAAAACATTCCACCACACGGGGGTTCGGGTACTACGTCAAGTGTTTTAAATTAAATGCTACTTTAAATTACAATTCTGATTTACAAACGGAGACATAAAATATTTAAAAACACAATTACTGCATCTCTTGCAATAAGTAAAAATCACAATGCAACCGTCTATATAAAATGAAATGAAATGAAATGAAATAATAATCGCTACTGTATTCTCAGGGAGCAGAAGACATTTCTTTCAGATATTTATTTAATTTTTTAGATTCTTTTTCAAGAAATGTATGGTATAAATGTATAGTTTTGTTTTTCATAGCTCAAAGTTCATATCCCTTTGTGAAAGTTGAGTACCAAATTGTTTGTGAGCAGTACAAAACCCTTTGAAATGTTTCTGAAGGTAACTTAAGATTAAAATATAAGTATGGCTCTCGTGGCAACATAAATAAAAAATCTAAATTCATTCAAAATTTAAATTTCCGAAATTAATTAATTGTAATTTACTTTTTTTGTTTTCTAGAATCATTGTGATCTTTCTTTTCGGGGCAACTGACAATGCTTATGAACCAGAATCAGATACATTTACTTCAAAACTGTGGTACCTATGTAGGTCTTTGTTTAAATAGGTATGTGTCTCATACACAGATTTCATTTTGTTTGTGTTCAGTGATATTGTATTATACTTTGGGATAGAACCTCCGTTAATTAAACAGGCACAGACAACATTCATGGTTTACTTTGATTCAATATGAAGATTCACTGAATATTGTTAACTAATTAGATGGCATTGAAGGTCTTTTCAATTAAATTTTAGTAAGTAGGTCTATTTCGCAGATACAAAGTAAAATATAAATGATACATTTCATTAAGTTAATTTTGTTGGTTATAAAGAAAACACGAGAACTAAAACCCTTTGTGGATAAACAATTGGAAATTTCCAAAGTACAGTTATCTATTTCAATTTCAACCTAACAAATAGACAAGTTGAATTCAATAGAATAATTTCTCAAATCTATATCAAGATTAGAAAGTACGCAATCTTTAGAGAAACTTCGACGGCTTTGACATTGATATTTTTATAACAAATTCATACTTACTTTATTTGTTTCATCTTATATTCAGAACATAAAAGGTAGTATGTTTGTCTTCATCATTGGATTACAAAGGTCTGCAATAATTTAAAGCAGCGCGGAAATTTAACAGTATCAAATTTTCCCCCAAGTAAACAACTCTACGTCAAAAAATACTTACATACAATAACCTTTAAAGAGTATAACATAAAGCTCAGAAACACCTACCTGTGTAATACGATCGGGCTAAATCTAATAGCAAAGTGTCTTACGACGTCACACACGTGAATCGCATACGAAAATATTGACATAGCCCTCACACGCTCTCCATCAAAGCTTATGTACATAATAATCTGATCCATAACGTTACTGTGTGACGCAATGTCATAAAACAGTACTTTGGTGAAACACTTTATGAACTGTTTTGGAAACTTGCGGTTTTACTCTTATAAGTAAATCACGTTGTGTAAAACAATGTTTCTTGTCCCTTATACGAATATGTAGAATTGATGTAATTGGAATACCTTACCTATAGAAATTACATAAACTACCAAACTGAATCTCCAGTAAGAAAACCAAAGATATAAATGTATTTGATATTAGCCGTTAGACGATAGATAGAATTAAAATCCGATAAAAATAACTAGCTTCAAATTAACGATAAAATGAATTTCTTCAGGCATTCAAGATGATTATGTAGAGCCAGGTTTAGGGTGGAAAGAATTTGCAAACTCCCACGTAATTGCGCATTGCGCACCCTTATAATTAAATACTTTGGAGCTACTATGGTTTACATGGAAAAGGTGGTACTTAGGTAATGTTATTCATAGTCCAGTGGAACCATTTGTATGATATTTGCATAAAACTGCATAAATAGTATAATAAGAAAAATAAGATGGGATTTCTTTGCTTTCATTCTTGTTTTTGGTAGATTCAGTCAACGCTAACTATAATCTCCATTTTAATATCATTTAAAAGATCCAAATAAGATAGGGGTATAAAATACTTGTGTTTTCTGTTCGATAAACGGTATACGAATCACTTCGTGTGAATCGTAAAAAAATATAAGTACCTATTCGATAGCCTAATTTTTGAGGAGGTTATACTATTAATTTTTAAACAAAATGGTGGCGAGTAGCAGTTACAGCTAGTTTACTTTATGAATGTGTTAAATGACTTACCTTATTATGGTCTCACAGACAGGGCATGTATACTCTCCTGAATATTTCTATTTAGAACAATATGAACATTACTCGTGACAGACAAACTTTGTGGTATTCCGACAATTTGCAGCTCTCAGCCAAATGTCCTCACTCGAGCACATATTTCAGGAATTTCTTGGAGACAAAAGTAATAAAATAAAGCTACACTGAGACAAACAACACTAGAGTATGCTGTATTTACAATATTTACATTTTAGTTTTCTAATATACTGAACAAGTGTTTTGCTAAAAAAATAAGTACATTCAATTTGAAAAAGTTGCGTTATTTCAAGTTGAATAAATAAGCTTATATATACCTAAATATAAAGTTGAATAAATAGAGAAATATTTACGAACATTCATTTATTTCTCTATCCTCGCTCTGCATTCATGTACCAAAAACAAAATAAAACTTTAGTAGAATATAGCTGTAAACTTTATGGAAAGCATAGCAAGTTGGTACTAACACTTTTGTATTGTACACCGATTAATCAACATATGTAGATGAAACTAGAGCAAACTTTGAGCCAATAGGTCCATTTATAGGCTCAATTAGTGATTGTAAACGTCTGTAAGAACGTACTGTATTTACATTAATACAAATAGATAAAGTTTATGTATTGTTCACATAATCATGTTGTTGCTTTGTAAAACTATGAGTGTGTCTGTAATGTACGAATATGTATATCAAAAAAAGTCCAGCCATAAGCTACTTTTTTAAGTTAGTAAGTTAAGTCTTGTCTAGTCTTCAAAGAGTAATAATATTTGTGTCTGGGTTAGGCGATTCAATCCGGTTCAATACTGTCTATAATATTCACCGTACATAATTATTATCATGAAAACCTGGGTGATATCACCCCAGTCTTTGTTATCGACATATGACTCACCCATGTCATTGTCGTCATGTCATAATGTCAAGACCTAGGTTTAGTACTGAAGTACCATAAATACTAATGCGGGAAAAATATTGGAAAAACCGACGTAACCAGCAGAGGCTTGGAACACGTGGATGCATTGCCCAGTCGACTAACGCCCGAATTATATAACCAACTAACTGATGTCTGTAGGTCCATCACCATAGCACTTTAAAATAAAATGCATGAAACATTTTGACAGAGAACAACGTTGGTATGGCGAAAGTCCTACGGATATCCGTTAGTTGGTTATAGGAACAGTCCGTGAATCAACTTATTGGATCTTAAATTTAACTATATAGTTTGGCATTATATTACTCTGTAGTATACAGTAGTTATGTTGTCAGGACACTAGTGGGCCAAAATTTACAAAAATCTCAAAATTTTCAAACTCGTAACAGTTATATTTTTTGTTTAAGAAATTTATTGCAACACTTATAAATAGTATTACGAGTATATGGAGCTTTTGAAACTAAAAGTTCCTTGCTCAGATGAAAGCAAAAGTTTCCCCTTTGTTTGTGTTTACGTGAAAATATTCTCACTTTGTCGACCGTTCTATTCCAACCTCACACGTGTTAGTGCTATAAGTTTCCTCTGACCTCTTACTCTGTCCTCATATTTTTTGAAGTACTTCTATTTGTAGAAATTTTGAAATAACTTTGTATTACTGTGGTCCGCCTTTTAAGTTTTAGCATGTTTTGATTTTTAGTTTAGTGCAGCTTTTTGTTTAGAATGGCTAAATATTTAGTTTGTTAAGAATTTAAATTGTAACATCATAAATTATAACAAGCGCATGGGCGCTGTAAGTTTACAAGTCTTATTTGAAAATTAGTTTCAATTTAAGTGTTTATGTATAGGATTATTGTTAGCTCTTTATCAAATTAAGAAAGAGAATTTTCTACAATGAATATTCACTTTCTGATCTAATTTGGTGGTTTAGTTTTAATGAGCAAGAGCTCATTAAAACTAAAAGTCAATTTATTTATAAAACTTGGACAAAAAGCTTTTAAAAATATAGTGTATCAAAAAAGTATAGGCAACAATTTATCAGAATATCAAACAAGCCAAGCACCGGACAGAAGCTACTACTTTTTCATTACGTTTGTTGAAAATTAAAATTCATCCATTTGGAAAAACCAGTTAATTATATACTCGTATTTCATAGCCTAAAAATATAGAACACGGCAGAAACATACCCTAATAGTAGACGAATTACCTCAACGAAATACAGCATACTGCTTACGCCAATGCCTATAAAAGGCGTTTGAGGAAAAACTGCTTTAAATGTGATATCCATCATCACGAATTTCTACAGCTTATGAGAAAGTACATTCTGAAACCCTTCAAATCAGAGCTTAATCGTGCCAATCGACCAAGTAAACCATGTCATTTCAGATTGACTTCCCATGAGTCAGTAAGCCCGATTGTAACTCAACCTTGGCCGAATTACGGTTGGGTGCTACTTAATTTCCTTCCAAAAGCAGTAAGGCCATGCTATCATAGATATCTTTTGAATAAATTGACCTTTATTTTATCTTTAGGCCTTAAGACAGGCTAAACTCCGTTACATAGCAGACTTGGCCACTTGCACGAGCACTTGTTCAAATGAATGTACATTAGTATATTTTGTATACAAGCCAGTCTTTGGAAGATTCAAGAATCAGCTTATTTTACGTATTCAAAAGTGTACTTACTTCTTGCTATTTAGTTTCGTAAGATATTATTCTCAACCCACACGATAAAGGTAAGTTTGGGGATCGAAAACAAAAGCTTACTTCAAATTCAGGCGTAAAATAACATAGCGATAAAGTTCTGTTTATATTTGCCGTTATTCTTCGTAAGTTCAGCAGTTAATTTTAAACTTTATAGCAGAAACTAGAGTTCCACCCACGGAAGCTTTTAACGAAACGGGGTTAAAGTTGACAGTACATCGCGATAAATTCTGTTTACATTACTTTCTTTGTCGTGTAAATTATGCAAGGTCAGGAGTCCTGGCTGAGTGAAAGTGAAATATGATGCTAGGTTTTAAAAATGTATCTTTCTCAAAGGAAGTTAATTCAGCATCGTTTGGGCCAGACATTCCTATTGTTTCATCAACGCCGGATGCCAGACATTTGCGGTCTCTCAGGGGAGGCAGTATTAGTAATATTATCGGCCTCTAATCATACCTACCTACATAAAATATCACAACCACAAAATGTAACTCCGTTATTTATAATAGACTGTTAAGTTTACTAGAGCTCAATCGGTCGCTAGGTCTATTACTAGCTCATACTATGAAATGCAAGCAGCAAGAAAATAATATTCAAAAATCGCTAAATTAATCAAAAATAATCTGATAGTGGTAAGGTATTATGTGTGTCTTTTGATACACGCGCATCGCACAAGCGTACACGAGTATAAACGTGAAACCTTTCCAAGAAAATTGTAAATGATTTTCAGCTAAGCAAGAGGGTTATAAAAATGTGGTTCAGCAATTGCTGTAGTGCTATGTTGATCTGTGGCATTAAGACGAAACGACAGTAAAAGCTCTTGAAGCACAGCTGCATAGTTAATGCTATAAAATCAACCATGCTGTCCATGTAGAGCATTGACAAGGTGTTTTTAAATCGATTTACAATTCACAAAACAAAAGACTATAAGTGTACAACAAGTCATTTGCTTCTGCTAACTCACAGCTACATGAGCAGATAATTTAGAATACCTACAATAAATCTCTGTTGACGTCATGTAGGTAATTGTTTTCTTACTAACACGGATTCGTGGTTATGGTTAGATGCTCGCCGTCTCCAAGGATATTGTATCCGGGGGTGCGGGATTATTTCTAAATATGATTTCGCGGTTATGGCACCCGAGACCAAAGTCATATAATTAGCTTGTCAAGTTACCCACATCACATTCGAGATTATTCCATCACGTGCAGGCTGAAGCTCAAAGCCTGATCCCCTTTGAAAGCTCGGACAGTAAGCTCCTACCTATTAGCTCGATGCAGCGAGTAATCCTATCATTTATTAACAAGGTAAATGCGATTTCTAGGTTTTATCATTTATACCCTGACTGGGTAGCGTGATGCATGTTTATTTTTACTAGTCTAGTAATATTCTCATAGTTATTTTTTTAATACGTAAGTTTTTTTACTTTTAATTTTTTTTAAATATGTTTTAATCGACGTATTTTCAAAAATTCATAACATAGGTAACTGAATGATCTGATCACTAATGCACGAATGTAGGTCCGTTTAATTGATCTTTTTAATATATATTTATTATGTTCGGTAAGGCAGTTTATAAAGTTATAAAAACATTTTGAATTCTTAAAGCTCAAATTATTACGATATGAATACCATTTCAAAGTTTCGTGTTTTATGTTCGACTCGCCTCATAAATAATGCAAAGCAGTTACCATATACATTCTCTAACGTAGAAACAGTTAACAAGTCACACCCAAGATATTTATGGTGGCGCAATTATACTGATTACTGGAAAGGATATTATAAAATAATTTGCTTGACAGGTTCACAGCTCCCTTGAGATTTTTTCTAATAAACTTTATGAGTTTATATACAGTGTGAATAAAAACTTGTACGATCCGATCCGTGAACGGATTGGATTAGACAAAGTTTTTATTACCTTCAGGTAGTAACAGGTTTCGAAATTCGGTTCGATTTATGTAGTAATTTTTGAGAAAGAATTTAAATAATAAATTTCAATATAATGAGAAAGCAAACTTTGGCTATTATTGAACTGCCTAAGTGGATGTAAAGAAAAAAAAAAGAGTAGTTTGAAAAAATATCGCTATCTATATTGAGATATTTGCTAGATTTTACAGTGTATTACCTAATCATTTACTTATTCGTGTTATAGACTTAATTTACTTATGCACTTCAATTGGTAAAACATATACGATTGAAAATGAATATTCATGCTGCAGTTGTCACGTCGGTGACACGATTCACACGTATTTATTGATATGAGTGATTAAAATTATCGGACGTTTTTTGCTATCCATGACATTTTCCTTGATATTTTCTATTTATAATTACTTAATAAGATTATATTCATAAAATATAATAAATATAATATACTAATTAATCTAATTAGTCTAGCTCTAATAACTGATTAAATGTTTAAGATGAGGAGTATGTATGCTTTGTGAAAATGGAAATCAATAATAGAGAAACATTAAAAAGCAATATTACTGGTTGAGGATTTCCAAGTTTTATAGCAAAATGCTAATTTATTCGCAAGTTGACAAAATTATTTTGTAATCACTTCAATAACTGTGTTCAAGGGCAGTTGTGTCTAGGAATACTAATTGAAAATTAATGTCGAATATAATTAACTGAAATTTTGATGATAGAGAAATTATTAGATTTATCGAAGAGCATTAGCAATGTTTTAAGCAAGTTAACTTTGTGTTAGCTAAAAGTTTCATTTTTTTAAATGTTAAAATAAAAATAAAAATTAAACAAACTAATAATAGGTATAATTTATGCGAGTTAATTTCACAATAGACGTTATCCTACTAAGATGGATTATTGCAAAGTCTTTGAACGTGATATTGTTGAATTGAATAGTATGTAAACAATCAATCAATAATAAAACTTCTTATTTTACTTATGAATTTGTTTGTGTCCTTTCCAACTCTTTTGGTTATTATAAGTAGCTTAAATGAACGTAATAAGAACTTTCGGTTTTAGTCATTGTTTAGTTAGTCAGTGTTACAGGAGAATCAGCACCACTGAGTTTCTAACTCTTGAATCCCTAACTTGACCTTTCAACTTGACCTATGCGTTGCATTGCCATTAGAGCTTCAAATCCACTTCAGTGTCAACGAAGCTTCTCGACTTCGATCGACGTTGAGAGCTACTTAGCGTCCAACCTACATGAACTACAGGAATGTTTACTTGATAGAGGGTACATTACTTTGGGTCTTTAGAACAGGATTGACGGATTTATTATTTTGCTTTCAAACATTGCTCAAACAATGACAAATAACACAAAAAGATACGTCACGGTAACATCTTGAACAAAATATTTAAAAGCATGAGTTATGATTGCTAAATTTTGAATGCGTAGGTAAGCTCTTGTTGTTCTTAATTAGTTATGAGAAATCTTATTAAATGTAATGTGAAAGAAACAATATTCGATGAAACGGCTAAACTAAGAAGGTATAAAAAAAGTTATATTAAAAAAGGTTTTTACCCCGGTCTATTTTTATCTGCCACATTACACAAGCTAGCTAAAAATAATTCTACCTTTTATCGGTCACATAAATCACGCCTACACTCGTCATACAATGTTCTATTATCAGCCTCAGTTTTACTTTATACAATGGATGATTATTGTAAGCATTTATCTTAAGTAGATGGTAAATAGTGACACAGTGAAACAGAAGCTTTCTCCTATTAGAATATGCATTTTCATTATATTTTACTAACTCCAAAAAAGAAGTAAAACGCTGCTTAGACTCTTTATAACTACATTTAGAACACTAGTGACTTCTAAATGTATACCAAAGTCAAGTAAGTTCCCTCAGTCCTTTGGTTTTTAAAATAGCCAATTGTCCCTTTGTCCTTTATTTTTGGTGAAACTTAGTACGGACTTTTATAAGGTATCAAATTGGTCTCTACAGCTCGATGCTTAACGTTGGATCAATGTTTTCTGCCACTGATGGATTTTCTGTTACTAAGGGGCCATCCAGTTTTTGTATACTTATTCCCATTGTACTTCGTTTGTAATCTTCTTTGTGTTTGGTATACGATTTAATGTTATTTATGGTGTACAATATAGTGTTAATCTATCTATCTAAATATGTATTTGTTATTCTCAAATTTTACATGTTTAGTTTAGCAAATGTTGTACCTGGAAGGTATTCATTTCAATCTTAAATGGCACGAAAATATACATTTATTTGCATAAACTAAATAACTTCTACATATTTCATAGCTGCGTTTGAATTATTGAATATATTGGACTAAGTAAGCAATACAATCTTGCAAGTAATTTATTTTATAAATCTAGTTTCAAATGAACAGCCCAACCGATTGAATTGAATTAATAATTTAGTTAATTTGGTAAACTGAATGCGCCTTAAACCACACTAGACTTGCATTTATGATAGCTTTGTAAATAATTTTCTCAAACTCAGCTTTTCATGACTAGCTTAATCTTAATTTCGTGTAGTGAAAACCCATACTTGAATTAGAGATAAAACGGATAGTAGTTTGGCCGGATACCGGATACCGGGTATTCGGCAAGCTACTAGGCCGGAGCGCCGGATATCTGGCTGCCGGATATTGGCCCTTTATTGCGTTGACGCGATCAGTTTGATTTGGTTTCCTAGATCTTCGATCGTTATGTAGTTAAAATGTGTACATATTGTTAAAATGTATCTACATCTGACTAAAAAGTTGCAAGCTGTTTGCAATGTAAATGCGGCGAAAGGAAATAGTTCACAGACAGGTTGGCAGGGGAGGAAGTTTCCCTGATGGCGCGCGCGCGTTTCATTTCCCTTTTAATATACCTTGTTAAGAAATGAAATGAGGGCAAGTGCAAAAGACATAATCCTTGCTCATATAATTTAGTTTTACTACTTTCGCATGCATCTACTTTCCTATCTCCCTATTTTTTTGATCGTCCACATAAATACCGTCAAATAAATTGACGTCGTTAAAGTTATTAAAGTATTTGTCACTCTAGAAGCAATTTCGGTGGCTTTAGTAAAACGTGACCGGTATACTGATTGAGAATGGAAGATGCAAGACAGGCAGAGTTGACACAGCTGCTTGTGTGTAGAGAATTTATTATATACTTAGTACATATTTGTATATATTTTCCTTTGAACACTTGGAATGTTTAGGTAAATAAAAAATTTCGTTACCCATGTTGTACAAAACTGTAAAGGCTTCCTCCATACTCTTCCATGTGTCTCTGTTCTGTGCTTTTTTGATCCAGTGCGCCCCCGCTAAATTCTTTATTTCATCAGCCCATCGTTCTTGTGGGCGGCCACTAGCTCTTTTTAAGTATGGAGGCTCTTAATTACAATAAATATTCAAGTTTGGGTTATTGATCAAAGCTGGCACTTTTCTTCACATTGACATTCAGTACGGCAATACAACCAGCAGCGGCTTGAGCACGCTTCCGGCTGGCATTGACTTAAATTGAATAAGTTGAGATTTTCTTTCACGCTGCGAACCTTATAAAAGCATATTTGGTTTCAAATTATGAATAAAATATTGTTTGGTCCATATGAGAAGGCGTAGGTAAATCACGCCCGTATTCTAGTCTAGGTGACGTAAAAGTATATACATTCCATCATTCGATTCGATTTAGACATTATGGTCATTTTATATTGATGGAATTTGCAGAGTTGCCTAAACTTTGCAGAAAATATCATTTCTTACGTGACTTGTTGCTAGCCACAGGTAAACAAACCTTTGGACAGTCGACATAAGCTGAACGAAGGGGATTAGAAAGGGGTTCCAATACCTACGAAGTTGGCAAGCAATAAGACCCGGCGAAGATATATTTAGACTGGTACGTGGAAGAACCCGACATTATTAGGTATTCTTGCCACGCAGACAACTAGTAACGAGCTGAATGAGTTAGGCTATTTCAAAGCTGGCCCTAAATTGTCTTAAAGTCTGGTGTGAAATATGTTTATATTGATATTATTTTATTAATAGTATAAAGAGGTAATATTGGTTTGTTTGTTTGACGGAGGTAATCTCCGAAACTATTCAGCCGACTTCTAAAATTCTTGCACCAATGTGTAGAATAAACTGTCGGGATGGTTATAGGCTGTATTTTATCCCGGCAGTTTTATTAGTACACCAGTGCAAAGCCGGGACGTGCTGCTAGTGTGAAATAAATGGGATAGGTGAATAATAAAATTAAGCTGCTCTTCTATAGGGGTAGGCAGAGACTATGGATAATAATGAACTCTCTCAGAGTCACAAAATGTAAATGTGTTCTCCCTGTGTCTCCTTCCAATAACTGTCTTCGTGACTGTGCACTTTATTACACGCCATATTGAATTGAATGAAACCAAATGAGGTAACAAATTCAACGTTTTCAGCCACCCACGCTCTCGTACGTTTTAAAGCCAGTTACACAATTGTGAAGCTTATTCACTAAACTTAAAGGGGACAATGGTTTAACGGTTTGAGCTTTCAAGTCAGCTTAGCTTGGTTGTAGTATACGAAATTTTACTCTGACACCGATAACTGTTTTGCAATGAATAATTACCGCGGTTTTGCACATAAAACGTTTCAATCGTATATTGGATCTTAAAGTTGGCAAACTTCTGGTTTAAGATTTTGATTTCTCATAAGAATAGGTACAATTCACTTACATGAGAAAACTAAAATTAACCTAGGTAACATGTAAATAAGGGGTTAAAAAATTAGGTTTTTTCATCTAGAATTCGCCATCGTAACCTTACATTGGAAACAATTCGTAGCCAATAGTTGTGTTTTGTGAAATGATTGGCCACAGGGTTGTCTTATTTTTCTGTCACTCAATATAATAGTAAATTCTTTTTTTTTATGTTAAATTGATTGTGTGTTGATGGAAAATAAAACTATTTCGTATTCTATTCTTTTAAAAAGTGTTAACCAATAATGATTATATCATAAAATACTTACCTACCTACATTATCCTAAGCCCGATCCGATTAATCGACGCATGACATGGTAACAAACATCGATCAATCCACACAAACTTTTTAGCAGGATTGCAAACTATTATAATCTATGCTATGGTATAGCTACGTTTACTGAAAGCAAGCTACGAGTATAAATCTAAGGTATAAGTAAAAGAATTAGCCTGACACCGGGATTCATTTCCAGTGGGTATAATTGAATACTTCATGTCGAGGTGAAATAATATAGATAAATTACTTATCGTCTTCTGAAATTGTTTAAGTTAAAACAAGTCATGTGAAACGAGGTGGATAAAGAAAAAAATATATACTTAGTACATAAAAAAAATAATTTTTGATAACTAGTATTCACCTGTGGCTTAGCTTAAGCTTACATTACAGTAGCTTACGTTAGTCTAAGTCATAAATTAAGTAGATACATTCCAAATTTTAGCCAAATTTCCGTGAAAGAGTAACAAACGTGATAGAGTTTATAATAGTGTGATTTCATCAAGCTTTGAATGTCTACCAGATAATATATTCTTGAAACGTTAGTGGCCCACTTCCAGCCGCGGGTAGAAGAAGCGATGAAGAGGTTTTTTTATTTAGAAGCTTAGTGTTAGCATAATAGATTCGCTTTTCATTCGAAAAATTACTTCACGCCAACGCCTTTTTGAGAGAATAATCCGAAGGGCAACCCTTTAACTCGAAGATAGATAGGAATTTTTATGTGATGTGTATAGTACACCATAGTATAACCATAGTATAGTAACCATGACTGGACTATAGGAATTTATAAACCTTTTACGAATTCCAATAAAATACCTTATTACTAAATTGTCATACTTAGTAATATTTTGTCTAGGTGCACCCAATTTATTTATTAATGGTACATAAGTATGAAAGATTAACAGAAGTACTAACAGATATATCTAAAACACATATAGTGGTTAACACAACAAGTGAAATCTCTAGCCAAATCTGTAGACTAAAATCCTTTGTTCAAAAATAAGACGGACTTAAACTAAACAAGTGGTTAAACAGGTATCTACTAAAAGTGATGGTTTAATTCATCAGAACTTGTCCAAAATGTTATTTCAAGCTACAAATGAAAACTAATTTTAGAATAAATGTTCACTTTCCCTTTGTTCGTAGCGGTTAGAATTTATCAAAAGTAAATAACTCCTGGGAAATACCTTCAGACTCGGTTTGTAACTCCAAGGTGTGGTACCTAGTTCATAAATCAAAAGATATTGACTTGGTTTTACAGACAGCCGTTAGTGGACGGCCGTCAGCTTAGTGTGTTTTTAAAAATCATATTTAGTTATATATTCTTCATATTTAACTAAATATATTTACCCCTATAATTCGAATACCTACATAAATTTAGTTAAGTTAGTTCTATTTATTTAGAAATCTAATTCATTTTGTGGTTTCCAAAGACTGCATTATGCTTATGAACACAACTTTCTTTAGAGTTTCTCACTAAAATTTGATGGATTATGATTTTGCTACTTTTACTATAGACTTAACAAAGGTTTAATAGGTTATGTTACTTTCACTTATAAAATACCTACTTATAAATGATTTTTTCATCATAACAAACCCTGTTATCGACAAAATACTTACAAAGTCTATAAAGCGACTGTAATCTAAATCTACTGTCATGTTTTTCTAATTAAATGCTGAGATGACAAAAACAAAATCCAAGTTTATTTTACTTACTAATAAATAATGGGATTCGACTATAATAGTCACGACCGTTCATTGGCGGTCGTTACTGTCTGTCTGTATAACCAGTTAAAATAAACAGGATCAAAAGATACAAAAGACTCTACATTCATAAAATTATATTGGAGCTTGTGCCATGATAAATAGACAGATCGGCTAGCTAATATTAAACCACTCCTGTTGGTTGCATTTTTATGAAGCGTAAATCTTCTAATAAATTCTGTTTCAACAGTCTGGGGTCGTAAATGGTGTTCGTAATGTGATTTCATAGCTTCAGTTTTCTTTTAGCCCTTCCACACTCGTATTCACGGTTCACGCCATGATCTGTGCGCGTATCACCAAAGTTGACAATATTGACCGCGTCCTTTGTCGTGAGATAAAATATCGACAAAGGGAGGTAGAAAGAAGAGGACAAATGTTCATAGATTTCAATATTATCAGTTTCAATAATATTTTATGGTAAAATCTAAAACAACTTATTTCATAAGACTCTATTGTGTTATTCGAACCGTTTCAGGCATCGAAATGAACAGATTCAAATAAAATATACAACAAAGCTTTGTAATCTTGAGATCCTTTTATTCGACTTCTCATTGAATTTCCTGGTGTATTTTAAGTTAGGTAGTCGTATTCATAGCACAGTTTCTGACCTAAATACGATTATGTAGAGATGAAGATTAATTGTTATTTGTACTTTCATTCATTGAATTGTAGACATTTATTAATTGTGAGTACCTATGTTTAGAAGCTTGAAGCTTTTTGCATAGAGGAAGCAGTAAGGGGAGGAGCCATCAGTTTTATTTTCTATGACGCTAAGAAGGTCATTTTCTGCGGGGGACGTGGAACTGTCTGTCAATAAGTAAATGTCAATTTTTGTGTAAAAATCATAGTGCTTGAAGCTATCGATAGTTTATTTTATGTTTATTTGTGTGTATAGTGTAGGGAATCGCGTTGGAACAGGCAATAGAATCCCCTAGTTTTAAGAACGTGACATGTCTAAGTGGTCTTATGATCTTATTGAATAAAATATTTTGACTTTTGACTTTTTTTGACTTTTATTATCGATGAAAGAAAGAAAGAAAGAAAAGAAAGAAAGAAAAATATTTATTTTGTCAAAAACGCGTTACACATAAGACACATTAAAATAAGTAGGACATTGACAAAATTGGCAACTACTCAGCGTATTGCTGCAACAGAAACCAGAGAATCTGTCGCAGCGCTGGTCTTCCGTAGCGCCGTAGGTTTATGTGTGTGCTGCGGCCCCGCAAAAAACACACATTTTAAAGTAATTTAAGGTAGGTTGTAAAAATAGAAACAAGAGAAGAGAACGATGAGTGCGGCCAATACGGTAGGTATTGGTTGTATGACAAATTTTAATGTTATTGACAAATTAAATCACAAATTGATTTGATTTTAAGCTATTGCATAGCTTCTATGGCGGGCCTTATTCTGTAACGAAAAATTCAAAACTGGCTTTGAACCCTCTTTTTTCTGATTTTTTTTATACTTAAATCAATATTTAAGCCTTTTCTGTCATCACAGCGTCTTTTGGCGTGGTTTTACGTGGTAGCCAAAGGAAAAAATTATATCTTTGTTTCTTTAATTTTAGCTTAATTCGTAAATAATCGAAATACAGGCGAAATTATTTTTTATCTTGTTTTTTGAAGTTATTTATGTAAATGTTGATAATACGATGAAAATTGAGAGGTCCAAAGTTGTATAAAATCACAACAATTTTGGTTCTTATTCATTTTTGTAAAAATCTAATGTTCTAGTCGGATTGGTTGAGTTTTTCGATTAAGCTATAAACAACACCTATACAATCATTGGCGGAAAAAAAATCGTCCTTTAATCAAGTTCAGGTTACCCCTCTACTGGTGAGCTAATCCGACTGGGCTGTAAGTCAATATCGATAAGTTATTTTGAACTGTCCCTTCACTAATTTCGCTGCAGTGACAAGCAGTGTGTCCAACTAAAAATACCTATTTCCGCGATATTGTGAGGATGGTAAATATTTTTTTAATAAAGTTTACCTATGATTTTAACAGAAGTTTAACAGCCAGAAGTTTAACTACCTACTTAACGTTCTGAAAGCTTACGTAGGTATATAATTAGTAAGTTGGAGGTATAGGGGTGGTATAGATACCTAATTTATTGTGCACCGATAATGATAAATCTAGATAAAAAGTAGTATTTTGTTATAAATATGCACATTTTTCGATGCACGGGATGATTTGCAAATATTTTTTTTTCAAGTGCATTGAAAAGTCTTTCTTCCGAGGTAAGCACTATCTACTAGTTTTGAAGTAGGTAGGTATGTAGGTGTTTTGTGTACCTACCTACCTACCTATTTGTTTGTTTTTTTACTCAATGCAGAAATATAATGCTTTTATCTATTATAACGAGTACGAGGAAATACAAAAAATTCTAGGAACTTTAATTCGTTTAATTAAACTGACTTGCAAATATTGACCAAGCAACAGAAGATAGAACAGCTACTTTTCAAATTAAAAAAAAGAATAAAATATAAATATAATATGCCACTAAGAGTATTATTTTTCATAATTCGGGATTCGTGCTAGATAACAAAATAAATAGGTAGCATGAATATGAGTGATGGAATAGTGCGGATTCAATCCTACGCCTTTCGGATCAAAGTCGAAGTAGCAATCCACTTGGCCAACTCGGCGGCATAGCAAAATACGCTAAAATGGAATCTGTTACGATTTGTTGGCAACATTATATAAATTTTAGTTTTATTCAAATTTAGTGCATAAATTGTTAATATTTAGAGGAATGAATACTTGCAGATGGAAAGTCACATCATCCTTTTGTAACCTGAAAGTTTCCAATATTTTAGGATATGCGAAAACTCTGCAATTTGGCATTTTATACTTATATCCTTCCGCGTGTACCGTGATTGACAAATGACGCGTAACCAGCGGCGCGCGGGGTTTTACATATGGAGAATGATTGTTGGTCCAAGGACCTTGGCTGCGGGGAAAGCATGTCAAAAATTGACAATGTCGTCTCCTTCTGAAGGAAGATAATTGCTCTGAGCTTTTTGCCGTATCACTGTTTATTTTTATCCAATGTGTATTTTTGTTTTGTCTATACAAATACTAGGAAAAAATATACGCGTACTTCTGTCGTGGCAAACAAAATTAAGTTGTTTAGTTGTAGATTATTATAAGTATTAACCTTATATTCTAAGTCCTAAACAATATTTGCTGAGGAACAAAACAAATTTAGACTTTGTGGTTTTATGGCAAATATGTAACGTTTCATAATAGATAAGTAGTGAGTGTTTATATAAGAAAGCGGCTAAGAGCCCCTACTTCGTTTTTCGAACGAATAGTCACTGCGCGATTTTGTGTAGCGTTTCACCAAAGCCTAAATAGAAGTAATACACAGCGGCACAATTATCCGCTCACCTGTTTTAGGTAGCAAATTTTATTATTTCGGAGTTGTAAGTTAGGATCATAAATAAGGCAAGTGTGAAAGATATTTCGGTACTTACAAAAAACATTCTAAACTACTCCTATAACTTTATTTTTTCGGATGCATCTGTAGTAAGCAAGGTGAATTTTAAAAAGAAAACTAGAAAAATCAAGGTGGGAGGTTGTCTCTGAGTATAATATTTGGCCTATGGTTTCACGTTTTACGAGATGATAGTGTTCGCGGTGACAGCTCGCTGCCCGCATTTTGTTCGTAACGCGTTTTTAAGGATACAAAGTTTCTGCGCGTTCGAGAAACTCGGTGAGCAGAGGCTCTTAGTGCTTTGACAATTAGTAAAATATAGAATTTTAAATTATCGTATAATCCACTTAACGTATAATCCAATTCCACATTAACAGTAGCACTTTATTTCATTGTTAAAGTCCCAACCCTCTAAATGTTTTGCGGTTCCGAAAGGACACTTTTGTTTGATGAAAAGCGGATACAAAGACCGGGTTTCAAAGGTAGGTATTTTGTCGAGAAATTAAAGGGAAGCGCCAGAAGTATGAAGTAACTCCCCCGCTGAAGAAACCTACGCAATTTCCGGAAGAATTTTGAAAAGGAGTACTCTGCGATTAAGCTGTTATTATTCAACCCGTATGGGTAAGGTATTGAAATACCTATGATACAAGATTTTTTAGGAGAAGAAAAGGTTTTCAAGTAGGTACTTAATCTTGCCTGATTATTTATTGTTGCCTTTTATTTTAACTAGCTCCTGTCTACTTCTATACTTGGGTACCTACGTTTTAATAGTTGAAACTTCAGTCCGCTGCTATAGGTACTTGGGAACGTTTGAAACTTTGAATAGTTATAACATGAAAGCGTAACAAAATCACATTTTTGTTAATAATATAAGAAAAATAATAAAAAAATAAATCCGTAGTAAAATACCACATTTTTTATATCATTAAAACAGACCATACAATATTATCGATTGCTTAAAACGAAACGAGGAAACATTCTAATGCTTTTGTAAAGTTTTGGAAGTGAGTTCCGGTTTCCAACAACAAATATGTAATATAACACAATACAATAAACACTACTAGCATACAAGTTTTACTGTACCTATATACCTGGTATTTACAAAGCCGACCTGGATTCATTGTTTACGTTGTGAAAACCATGTTTGCCTGTGACGCTGCAAACCACAAGCATTGTTGTAAACTTTACCTTCAAGCTCTTCAATATTCTGAGAAACTTGGCTTCCATTCTTACAGTGAAAGGAAAAGAAATTGGCTCTACACTTCACTGCAGTAGAAGACTCTGAGTCAGAGATTCTCTAATCTTAGTTTTTGAAAATAAATTACCTGTGCTTATTAACCTTTATAAGGTCGCGTACAAAACCTGGATGCGATCGGCCTAACACCGGAAAGAGTGGCAGAGTGGAGCTAACACCCAGCAATGGTTTGACACAGGTTGAAAACGATGATGATGATAATTAACCTAATATCTGAATGTTAAATGAAATTGTTTACTGTGGTGTGTTTAGGTATGTGAGTGTGAATCAGAGAGGTATTATGGATATAATGGATTACATAGAACCCATGAAACCATTAACCGAGATATCAATTTTAACGGATATTGTATAGAAATAACTAAGTCTATAGGCACAAGTAGGTAGGTATAACACACCATTGACTTTGTGTATTCTCCTTTTCTAGTCCTTTGTTATGAGAATACCGATGGAACACTTTGTGTCTCGAACGTACCAATAACGTGATAAAGTAGGGATGATAACTGCCGTCTTTTATAGTTTCTCCGGCTAAATACTAAAATCCATCTTTATGCATCAATTACTCTTATACACGTACCCGGAATGATAACACACGAATGGTATCGTGGCCAAGTAATTAATGTCGTTCTATGAACGAGTTATTTTAAAACAAGTAATTAAAAAATTACTCTTTTAATAACCGAAAGATTTGCACTAAGAAAATGTAAAAAATATGTTTTTTGAGACAAAAGCGACCCCAATCCCCAGGAAAACAATATCAATTTCAAAACTTGGTGTAATAGTCTGTATAATATGACTGATTAGGTTCTTAGTTACAGAGTTGCGGTACTTCTGTTGTTTGATTTTGTACCAAAACCTCTATTTTCTTCAAGGAATGCGTTCATTATTTGTTTGTGGTAAGAAAATATTCCATTTGCCGTTCGGCTTTTTGCTTATTCCATTTTGCTCTTTTCTATACGCGTGGGCGGACGTTATTATGTTTCCCGCCACTGAAGATAATCTATTTAGAAGGTACGAGAATATTGAACGTCTTATCATGGCTTTGGGTAATAAACAGATAAGCAAACTATTATGTACTTTGTAACTATATTACAGATTTGTGGGTAGATGTTGGTACAAAAGAACTTTGAATTAGGTAGCTACTTACAGACTTACCTAGTAAGTAGGTAAGGAAATTAATATTTATACTTGTCGGATTCCAAAGTCCAAAGTAAGTAAATGCTCATTGATCTAAAGAAGGACAAGTTTTTTGCATTCTTAGAATAGAAAAAAATAATACTGTGCATTCTAATTTCAAATCAAATTCAATCTAATTTTATTCGAAAGAGTTTTTACTTTTTTACATCGCAAATTCGCAATGTGGGTGTTGTTCCAAATTTGAAAATGGAATGAAAACAGCTTCAATCTTACAACTAGGTTTAACTAACTCGAAAAGTAAATTGAAGGTTTTTGGAGGGAACATAAAAATAATGTTTTCTTTTTGTTTATTTTCTAAAACTTGTGTTTAGCGAATGTTAACATGTAAGTGGTGGATTTTAATATGTTGAGGCTCGAGAACGAAGGTACATAGATGTGATAAAATGAAACACAATTGGATATCATTATCACTTCTAAAATGTCCGTGTGATGATTCAGTAAAGACCCACATTTTTACTGAAGCACAAGAGAATGGTTGGGATACGAGATGTACTTATTTGCTTGTAGTGGCTAAAAGCACAAGCCATGCGAAGCCAAAATAAAGAAAAAAAAACTATGACTCGACTCATACTTACAGCAATTTTGAAAGCCAGCTGTTATGTACATTTAACTCGAGTATATCCAAGCACTAATATAGGCTTCAGCGCAATGTGGCGCAAAGTTTGTTCGACCGTTCACTGGAAATTTTCTCGCGTCATTATTTTCCACTACGCATTTACCCATGCACAAGGACTTACATAGCTACATGAACATTTATTATCTAAATTATGAATACATAGGTAAGTAATTACTAACATAGAACATAAATTAACATACAGTGTACTACCTACCCGCCTACCTAAGGTAGTGGACAGTGGCTCAAACCAAACAAATATTTTCAATGGTTCGATTTTCTAGGACCTACATAAGTAGGTGTTAGAAGAGAAAACGAGTATTTTTTTCCCTGTTTTATAATAATTACACATAAGTCTCCAAATTTATATTTCTAATTTTTAAATTTATCTAAAGTTTATCTTATCTACTTTTCAAATTGGTATGTTTCGATGTCGCATTTCCTGCAAAAAGTAAACATGTTATCATAAAATTTCATCTCTTTGTTTCAGATCGGAGTGATGGATCGGAAAATAAGTCGGTGAGTGAGACATACTCTATATTGTGGCAGAGCTTTCAAGCCTTAAATTTACGGTTCTATTTCCCGAAGGACTTTTTTAACATGAGATTTTAGATTCGATTTTTAAGGTAGATGATTTTAAGAGGATCCAAGTGAAAAAAAACTGAGAATCAAGTAGTGAAGTAGTAATCGTGAGCGTAAAACGATAGGAAGAATGCTAGAATAAGATTTAAACTCGGCTGGCATTCACCAGAATTCTATACGACGAACCTTTGATGTTCTCGTTAGCAAGACTAAACATTTTTTCGAACACAAAAATAAATATTCGTTTAAAAAATGTCTATAAAAAGAACGAATAAGGATTATCAGTTGAGTAGACAATTTTTAATCTAAAACAGAAAAAAATCATGGCATTCATGATTTGATTTGTAAAAATAATAAATAAGAGTAATTTAACGGTTGAAACCCGGAGTTGTAATTTTAATCAGCCGCGGCCTTCGTCTCTTTTCATTTCACCTTTCTGTCTACACAACCATAATACAGCATTGAAAAATAGGTACTTTTATTTATAGGATTACCAGCTTTACCATTTGAAGAATTTATCTGGAAAATGTATAAAATTTGCAATAATTCTGTACCTTTTACGCTCTACTAAATTTAATAAAAGGTAGAATTGAGAACGCATTTGTGTTATAGTCGGTGTAAATATCTTTAATCGTTAGTATAAAATGAATAACTAACACACTCTCAGATTGGTTATAAAACTACATGAGACTGAAAGCCTTCAGGAAGTCTAAATTCTTACTATCCCTCTACAGAGCATTAATTGGCCTCCATTTTTTATTTTATTCTTCTTTAATACTTATAAGCTACTGTAAACGAATATTGATCATTAAAAAGGAAGGTTCTAAAAGCACGACTCTCAAGTCGTGCTTTAAGAACCTTCCTTTTTAATGATATGTAAGTACATACCTACTTCTACAATAAAATATTTGTAACCCACTGAATATGATAATACTGAATCATGAAGCACGTTTTAATCATTTTATGTCAGAGCTCAGAGCTTTTAAAAGATTTTGTTCAACTCGCCTGAGTATTCATAACATGCCTACTTTTATTTTAAAATCATGATTATTTTTTCCTTTTCACTATTCCATTAATTTTGAACAAGTTTTATTCTGGATATGGCATATGAAGCTAAAACTTCTTTCAAAACAAATTATGACTTTTTGATAGATATTTTTAAACTGAACAAAATGACAAAGATAAAGGACGTTTTAATATGCTGGTCGCGATATAAGAGCTTAGTTATTCAAATAAGATTTCATTACTTTGATGCCAGCGTCACAGACAGTGCTAAACAGCTCTTCACTTTCACGATATTATTTTCATACATGGAATGAGAAAATATTTTTCAAACAAAACAAGTTGTGAGTTTGTAAAGATTAAATGTATAATGCTCGATAAAGTTTCTAGTTATTTTACACAACATTTCATAAATATTGATAAATTAATAATTTCATGAAAATAATACGCAACAATTTTACCAACTCAGCTTTTCGGAATTCATGAATACCTACTCTTATTTTTAAACTAATTTGACCGAATATTTATAATATTTATTGAATTTCTTTCTAATTAATAAAATAATGTTCGTTCCTTTAACAGTATTCATAATTGATGCAGAAGTAGGTAAGAGTTGTTGTAACCGGTTCATAAATGGGTTAATCCAGCTAGTATCTTCTTGGTCTGTGCACTCACGCACTTCAGTCTCTTGGTTATTTTTAGAGGGTAAAATTATCCACCCAGTCTGCTGTCGTGTTGTCGAAACTTGCTGATCCCATCTTGAAGTTGTCCATCAATATCTTTGAATTAGTATGCGGGTACTTTGATGAAGTTTCGAATTATCTGTTTGAACTTGTTTATAAATTGAGAAAAATGTTCGAAGGCTACCGAACGGCAATATTTTGGAACATAGAACTATCGTATTACATAATAATTTAAAGTAATCAACATTTTAAAGGTTATGTAGAGATTTTATGACGAAGCAATTCAGTTTCAGTTCCCACAGAATTCAACCAGTACCCACGTAAGCCCATTAAATCCGCATAAGTTTTCCTTATGAAAGTGCAAACTATTCCTTCTCGATAAACGTTATTTCCAGCTCGCTAGATATTCAAATAGAATCTTCATTTTCATAAAAAAACGCTCGAGGTGTTTTTTTACGTCCGGTCTCAATAACCTATCTATCTGCGACTGCTTACTGAAGTCAAGTTTTGATATATCTTCTATAATCTGTGTCATATGATTTTAGAAAAAGCACAGCTTTATTTTATTGTGACCTGCCGTTAGTCTTTTTTGATTGATCGTCGTTGCTTTTTTTCTTATTATGGTGACTTGTTTTTCTTTACTTGGCAGATTTCAAACGACAAATTCACCGATTAAGTTTTCGTAGTTTTTCTCCAAAAAAAGTTAAGTAGGTAATTTAATGTTTTTCATTTTCAATATCATTATGTACTTCATGCTAAACAAATATAAAACTATGAAAACTCCACAATAAAAATGTTTCTGCTGCATTCAGGCTAGTTAAGATCTAAAAATAACCAAGCTCTATTGTTAAAACGAACACGCTGCTCAGGAGTTATGTAAGATATGTTTTGTAAAAAGTTTCTTCTTTTTCATTCATGAATATATGAAAATATTTAGCAAAAACTTTTATCTCTAGGGATATCTATAATTCATGGATGAGTTTTATAGAAAAGTGATAGATAAAGTTTTGGCAAACAGGAACTATTGATCTAAGAAAGAGGAAGGTACGTGGGTTTTCGTACTTTCATCGTATTTGATTTGCGTCGTTAACTTTTGGGTCTGTGTCTCGTATAACAAAGGGAAACTGTTCAGCCTCTCTTGAGTTAATATTGAAACATGACACGCTTATTTAATTAAGTCAATGCTTATTAAAAATACGTAATTACAATTTTGTGTACACGGTCCACTGTTAAACGGAACAAATTAATATTTATATTAAACCAATAAGCGGTTCGTGTTCACGTGTTAATTTTTCCAATAAACTCTTGGAATTATTCGTTTTTATTTTATTTTTCGTGAAAACGAGTTTGTTTGTTTGGCTTGTTGTTGTTTTACCAACGAACCGCCTCTTAACGTGAAATGATTTCTTTAGAATTTCCAACTGAACTAACAAAGTGCTTTAATTCACAAACATCTCGACTTTAGAGTTCATACCCGATCCCAATACTGTTCTGGGGGTAATAGGGCCAAAAGTTAGATAAATCTCTATATTTGTTTCAGGACGTGCCGGTGGAGCAACTAGAAAAGCTGAAAATAGGTGAGTAAATAGATTTGTATTAGAAACGTGGGCGCTTTGTTCCCAAAACAAGAAGTGCCACGTGAACGAAGATTAAGAGCTCATTCAAACGAGAACAGTAACTGGGTCTCTGTGTCAGTAAGACCAATTGTTAGCAATAGTTGGCATTTTCTTTGTAAAGTATTGTTTACGTTAAGGTGACAGCTACTTGCTCAGTCAATAGGTGCGCAGCTATTCGTCTACTTATTTTCCAAGCATAGTGCAAACGTGTATCGCGAATTGTTAACCTTTCCAATTCAGAATTTGATGAAAAATTTCGAGAAACCAGTAAAAGTTTTATAACAATTTTTTTCAATTCCTTTCAAATCGTATTGGTTAAGGAAGTTGATTGTTATGGCTTCCGAACAGTAAGTACGTACTTTTTTTCTACTTTATGTCCACAAATAATAAAATAAATATGTCTACTAGCATAGTACAAACAGACCATAAAACCCAGGTGAATTCACGTGGCTATTTGGAATTTCGGTTAATAAATTCAGGTAGATTCAGGTAGATGTTTCTATTATTTTCGTGTTCCTGTTTTTGTCACCACTTTTTGTTTGAATCTATGATAACCTGGTTCAAAACTTTGTTAAAAGGTTTTTGTTACGGATACAATTGTAAAGCTATCTTTCTATAGATACTATAATATTATAAAGATGTAATGTTGGTTTGTTTGTTTGTTTGACAGAGGCAATTTCCGAAACTACTCAGCCGATTTGTAGAATGGGCTGTCGGGATAGTTATAGGCTATATTTTCTCCCGGTACTTTCATTGGTACTCGTATTACACTGGCGCAAAGCCGTCCTGCGAGTATTAAATATATGTAATTTAATACTCGCAGGCATTAAAAACAGTGTACTTACTATTTTATTGTAACACAGATAAAATGCTATTTATTTTTTGTGATACCGTAGTATTGGATAGATAACACAAAAACCAGGTAGCAGTATCTTCTAGCTAGCATTACTATTTTTATTACAAAATAAAAACAAGAATGCCTAGTCTTATTAGGTTCGGGAATTATACTCAATGAGGAGCGAAGACTATCCCATTTGTACTACAGCCTAACAAGTCTGATCGAATTTGGGATGAAAAAATAAAATCAACAACAGTTAGGTTATGAAATAGGTGTTCAAAATATATTTTCTTTTAAATATGAACAGAAAGACCTACAGAGGGAAATGTCAGGTTTATATAATAAGTAAAAAGCATACAATAGAGAAAACTAATCATGAATTAGGAATCATATTACCAAACAAATTATTCTGCTGGATTTAATTAAATTTTTGATATTAGATTCAAAATTTCCTATTAGAAAATATCATACAAACTATGGTGTGTAGGTAATTAGGTACTCTTTAAGGCATTTTGTGCTGTTAAATCATTTAAATGAATTGCGTTTTCACACGATTGTTTTGGGAATTCGGACGATAACATTGGAACTGGATATCCAAATGAAAACATTGTTTTCTGTAGTATCCTGAATTTTTACGGGACAATGCAAACTCAATGACCCGCGCAGAAGCACTTTAAGAAATGAACAAAGCAATTATAGAAACCCAAAGATCCACTCAACTGTTTTTCAACAAATGTTAGCAGTAGCCGATGAGCGTCCTAAAATATTTGTTATTTGGTGTTTGATTGTTTTTTTACATCGTCTGACTAGCCATCCGTGTAGCCGCGTAACTAATAGCAATAAATATTAACGAGCACTGCTCAACATCTCAGCACTAACCTGGAAACTGGGTCAGAGGAACAACGGTTCACTTCTGGAAGCTACTGTGAGCATAATTGGACTATAATGGAACGTGAAACTAGTGTGTCTATGTAACACACTAATTAGTTTAAATTTCACGGCATGTTTCAAATACGTTTGATTCTATTAATATGATATCTTGGATAGTTCGTTTTGATGTTACTATTTACCACATTCGTTAAGTTATTGGACATATAACAGAGTTTGGTGGCCATCAAGTTATATTTCGCTACTCTTTCTAAACTATAGTTTAGAAAGAGTAACTATAGTAACTATAGTAGTAAGTAACTATAGTAAAGAACTGAGGTATTAAAAAAAATATGGTAGCTATCACCAACTAAACAATATTTTATGTTTAAGGGCG
The DNA here is from genome assembly GCA_947086425.1 of Xanthorhoe spadicearia. Classification (NCBI taxonomy): domain Eukaryota; kingdom Metazoa; phylum Arthropoda; class Insecta; order Lepidoptera; family Geometridae; genus Xanthorhoe; species Xanthorhoe spadicearia. The sequence goes on along the minus strand of OX352204.1, from coordinate 7,431,321 downwards.
TGTAGTCGTCATTAGCTTATTTGAGCAGTATTTCGAGAGCCCTAACTCAATAATGTGATCAGATTATTTAAAGAATTTTACGGTTTTAGAAAGATTAATCTTTATTATAATACACTGCAGAGAGAAAACATAATATTTGATTATAGTTTTTGAAGGAGAAGTCAATCCCGTCATAGCGTTTTACGAAAATGAGCGTCAGAGCTGTCTTTCAGAAGGGATATCACTATTGTAATGTGAGAAAATGTTTTATTTTAAGCGTTTGTGGACCTGAAAATATATTCTCATAATACCCTACAGCTCAAAACAATGAAAAAATTGCCTCTAAAGGTAATGAAAACAATATTTAAAAAGTACAAAATCGTTTCACTTTAACACATATTTTTTACTAGTATTTGAAGAAAAACACAAGAGTTTTATTCATATGATGAAAATATAGGTATTTCTAAACGTACAGTTTTTTTTTCAATCAATTTCGAGCACCCAGTAATTTACAGGATTATTTTAAAATCACTATATATCCGGCCGCGCGATCGTCTTCCGATTAGTCGATCCCGGGTCCTCCCAGCGAGAGGACGTATCACTTTTTTCCGCCGCCTTGTCAAACAAAATCGATAGCGTAGAAAACTCAAAGCGCGATACACTAGTATTGATACTTGTACCATATATATATATTATAAAGAGGTAAAATTTGTTTGTTTGTTTTTTTGTTTGACGGAGGTAATCTCCGACTAACTAGTCATCCGATTTGAAAAATTCTTTCACCGATGTGTAGAATGGACGGGATGGTTATCCCTACTAATATAATAAAAGGGAAAGTGTGTGTGTCTGTCTGTGTGTCTGTTTGTTTGTCCGTCTTTCACGGCAAAACGGGGCGACGAATTGACGTGATTTTTTGTGTGGTGATAGTTGAAGGGATGGAGAGTGACAGGGACATTTTTATCCCGATATTCCCGCGGGAACGGGACTTACGCGGGTGAAACCGCGGGGCGTAGCTAGTCGGCTATATTTTATTCCGGTAGTTTCATTAGTGAAGCCGGGACGTACTGCAATGCTGCATTACCACTCACTCACTCACTCACTCATTGGCGTAATAAATTGTTTTCTATGATGGTGGATGGGAAGGTTTATTTTTTTAACAGATTCGTATAGAGGGTAGTTTGGCGAGTTATGGAAAAATCCGACTTTACCCATTTTTTGCCCCCTTTTTGCCCACCCCTGGTGTATCTCAAAAACTACAAGACCTGCAAATATTTTTTTAACAGATTCGTATAGAGGGTAGTTTGGCGAGTTAAGGAAAAATCCGACTTTACCCATTTTTTGCCCCCTTTTTGCCCACCCCTGGTGTATCTCAAAAACTACAAGACCTGCAAATATTTTTTTACAGATTTGTATAGAGGAGGTCCTGGGGAGTAAAAATCATATTTGTGTTTTGCCCCTGTTTTGCCCCTTTTTTGCCCCATTGATGGATCTCGGAAACTACGTAACATTTTTGATTGCTTTAAACGGATTTGTATAGAGGAGATTTTGGGATGAAAAAAAAAGTTTTCAGATTTGCCCCCATTTGCCTCCCTCATTTTGTTGCCACGCGTATCTCGGAAACTAGGAGACTTGGAAAATTTTAGTTTTCAGATTCAGGTAAGGCATTACAAAGTTGATAAAACGTGGTACTTTTTTTTTTTTAATTTTGACTTTTTTTTTTTCTCCATACATTTTGTATTAAATTTCGAAACTTTTTAAGGGCAAAATAAAAAATTTGAAAGAATTTGTAATATTTTCAAACGGATTTGTATTGAGGAGGCTTGCAATAGTAAAAAAAAGTTTTTAGTTTTGCCCCTATCTGCCCCCTCGTTTTGCCCACCACTGTATCTCAGAAACTATAAGACTTGGAAAAATTTAGTTTTCAGATTCATGTAGGGCATAATAAAGTTAATGAATTGAGGTTCTATTTTTTACTTAATTTTGACTTTTTTTTCTCCATACATATTATATGAAATTTCAAAACTTTTGAATGCGGGATAGGTAAAGTGGCGACAGATCTCAGGGACGTGTGACCCCCGAATGCCCCTTAAATCTAAAGGGAAAATTTATAAGACCATAACCTGTCGCGTTCTATGGATCAGAATGTTGGGCAATGAAGTAGACTGATGATAGGAGAGTGTATGCTACTGAAATGTGTATGACCCTAGAAAGATAACGTGCGCCCCAGAGGCGCCTGCGAAATAGATATAGCGCTGTTTTTTTTCATCCAACACGTGTACACGCGTGTGCTTTCAAGCCAACTCAGTCGTCTCGGTCAACACCACCGAGGGACGACTGCAGCTATTCGGTAAGTACCGTAGTTTGGTTGCTATGACCATACGTTGCGCTCGAGAGGCGCATGTTTATCTTCTGTGAAACTTTTATGTATTTGTGTGTGATTACGTTTCTGTTACTTTTTCTTTATTTACACATAAACAAAGTATGTAGGTATACAATTAGGTTATTGTTATAAGTAAATTTTATTGTTTTGAAAACATCTTTACTTCATAGGAAGCAGAAGAAATTATGGACGAAAGAGAAATATATTCCTTTTTGAGTCAAGAAGATGAAAGGTCCAGATGATAGCAGTGACAGCGAAATGGAGGATCACGTAAGTGAAGACGATACTTGTTCAATGTGATACTGACGACAAACAGGTACATAAAAGATGCCATTGATGAAAGCTTGAACACCTCAACACCTCCTGACGACACCTCAACACCTCTGGATGACGCCTCAACATCTCTTGATGACCCCTCAACACCTCCTGACGACACCTCAACACTTGAAAGTACTCTACGTGTTATTTACACACACAATGTTTTATCTAAGCAAGAAAACCCTTAAACCGAAGAGAATATAATATGGAAAAACGAAGTATTTAACTGTGTACACCATGGATGAGATCTAAATTGGAAATCCCTACTTTATCAAAGTGTTTGAGAGAAAATATTGAGAACATCCTGCCACGGGCTATTGAAGAAGCTTCTTAAGAAGCTGAAGAGTAACCTCCTGCCAAAGTTCGCCGTTACTGTAGGCTATGTACCACCAAAAATTAAAGAATGTCTATGATGACGTGTACAAAATGCAAAAAGTCTGTGTGTGGTGAACAAAAAAGATGTTTGCAACAAATGTCTATAATTTTTTTTGAAGTATTTTGTAATTTGAGACTGAATATAATAGTCAATTTTTAGTTTGTAAGAAAAAAAACTATAATTGTTCCATAATTATTTTTTTATTCTTCTTTAATATAAACTAAACACTTCAAATTATTGTTTTTATTGATTACTTATTTTGGATTGCATAGAATAATATTTTCTTTTTTTTTCTCTTTATTATGTTGGTAGGTTGCCTTTTATTTAAGTGTTTGTTGTTGGACTTTAGGATTGTAACTAAGATTTCAATGTCCGCATTTCCAAAAACGGTTCTATCAGAACACCAGCGCGGCGTATTGCCCCCGCAATAAACCGCATTATGCTTCCCTTCCTTCGTATGAGCAAGTGGCCAACTCTGGTGACGGAGTTTTTAGGCCGCCTAAAGGCCTCCGTCATGGCTTAACGACTTTTTTAAAAGTCGGGACCGACAATTTAACGTGCCCTCCGAAGCACGGAAGCGCTCAGATAATATTGCCACTTGCGGTCACCCATCCAAGAAATGACCGCGCAGAGCGTTGCTTAACTTCGACGATCTATCAAGAACGCCTTAGCAAGCTTCGCCACGAACGCTTCCGCATTATGCTGAGATAGGACCATTTTGCATGCCTAAACTACTAACTACTAATTTTAGCCTATAGCTTAGTATGGCATGGATGGTCTACGTGACCTCAGGACGGATGAAAGTCATATCACTAAGAAAGTTATGAGTATGAGTGTGAAATGTGGATGGACAATAATGGATATACAAGTAGAAGAAGGCCGAGGGAAAACTGGATGGATTGTGTGAAAGAGGATATGAATGTGAGAGGAGTGAACTTCGCCAACTACGAATGATAGAGATGAATGGAAGATTAAGCATGTTGGGCCCACCCCACCTAGTATGGGATAAGAGCAGAAGGAAGATGATGAAACAAACAACCTAAACGTATAAGTGTAAAAATACAAAAAAATCAAAATATAACAAAACGAAATTTAATATGAGCGACTGTATGGCTAAATTTTATCAAAACTTTTAACAAATGTCTAAGGGGTAGTCAAAACTACCCTACTTAGGTATGTCCAAAATTTGGAGTATTTGGACTCCAAATACATATTTATTACTTATGTTCGTTCACATGTCATTGTGCAGATGTTTACATTACATGCTTAACAGAGTCGCAAGAAAGAAATTAAAAGAAACATTTGTTTCGGCAGGATCTCGAGGGTCTTATTGATACCTGATCAAAAATAGAGATAAGTACTAAACCACTTGGCTAACACGGATCGTTGGCTAAATTCTCTAAGCACAGATCTTACATATTATATATTACTTATAAGATAAAGTATCAAAACCATTCATACCATTCGTTCTAGACACGAGCTCACGCACACTTTTACAAAAATTATAGTATTATTGAAGTGTGCGTCAAAAATGACAACTCTGCGTAGCACGATCTAATGTTTGAGTTGGTCAAGATAGCTTACACGCTCTTAATCTTTTGTTCAACGTCATAATAATTTAAAATAGGTGACGGCGCTAGTTTGAGATATACAAGTACATTAAAACAAAAATTATTCACTAACTAAAATTTCGTCCATCTATAAATAACTTAATTAAAATCATTTGAAACGAGATATTTACCATGCCGAAATATCGGGAAACTCATAAATCCACAAATCATGGTAAATATCTCGTTTCAAGTGTTTATAATGTTCAAAACTATGGTAGTTTAAAAAGTTTGATAACTTAATTAAACTGAAACAATTTCTCAAAATCAAATTAATTTTCAGTAACAAATCCTATCAACATTTATTTTGAGTAAACACTTGATCTTTCAATGTTATGGTTTGTAATTTGAAGGTATTTATAGAACTTGATTGGAACTTTGTTTGCCGAAATCGGAAGCTCTACAACTTCTACGAAGCTCTACGAGTTCTACGAATCTCTACGAAACTCGTAGCTGTTTGCTTAGTGGATATTGTTTTATGTTTTACTTCCAACTGGCAATTTAAGTTTTTTTGAGTTTCGCTACCCACACTTTATGTAACTTAAATGAAATATTACCTACAATTTTAGCACTTGTTGAATCTTATGATGAATAATTAATTAATGTCTTTTAGATGTGATTACGAGACGATTACGTCATTGGAGTATAAAAATAATAATGTGTATTTTTTTAATAATCCTCTCACGTCTGTTATCTATAAGCATGGGCAATCAATAAAGCATAGGCATCTCAATAAAGTTCCTATAAAATATTAAATTTAACTTTTAAGCCTTTTAAACACGGCTCCCATAAAAAATAATTAAGGTACAAATTGTACATCGTGTACGCCTATGATTCATGTGACATACTTTGTTTCAAGATAAATGGTCGAAATATCCTAAATAATGGTTGACCGCGTTACGGTCATGATTGATTCAGCTGTTATGGGTGAAATTTATCTAACCTTAAACTAAGGTTGTTTTTCTAATAAATGCATAGAGCTGATGCCTAGAGTTTTAGCCAGTAAGTACCTACATAGATATTTAGGCAAGTATTAAAATGCTTAGAAGTCTAAATTTAGCGTGATCTACCTTAATCCAACTACTTTGGTATCATAAAACCATTACTATGATACTTGTATTTCATTATTAATATTCTTACACATTATTACCTGACCTGCTGTAATATTTAAAAGCTAATTCCGATATAATACCGTGTTACAGCCGAGGGCAAAGAGGGGAAGGAACACATCGAGTATCATCGCCTTGGTGAGTTGTACCTTGGTTGTACCACGGATAATATACATTTTATGTTGTAGAAACAAAGTTGCAATGGTGATGGACCTATGTACGGATCACGAATCTATACTGTGAACATCCATGCTACGGAAATCCGGAATTAAAAATTGCTTGGCTTTGGATTAGATGAAGGCGTGAAAATGTCCAAGGTCATTTATTTAAAATCCGGTACCTACAAATAAAAGCACCCATTGAAACACGGAGGGCGAATACAATAATGATAGGTGCTTATTATTTAGCTTTTAGTCCGACGTTGCAAAAGGTAGCCCGTTTCGTTAGTTCCTCTATTTATTATAGTGCCTAGAACCTCACTACAGTACTTCTAAGTATCACGTAAACAGATTATCTAACCTTTTACAAACTCCATTCTATTAGCTAACTCGCTAAGCTCACAGCCAGTTATCAGTGAACTTATCAGATAGAAGCCATTAGCTCACTTACAGTATAAAAGCGAGGATGCCTGGCCTCATTAATACTTACTTTTATAAAAAAGAGATGTGACTGTAAATGTTATGTTTACGAATGTTACGTGGCGCTAAAATATACTTGAATTACATCACGTTTTAAATTAGAACCGGTTTCAAAATATGAGGAAACCAGTTTCTGTTTTGATAAATGTATAGGAATTGATTATGTGCATTGATAGGTCTCTCTCTACACAGTCCTGAACAATAACGACATATGCGTTGTGGTCTCAACGCGTAGGTACAAACAACGGACCTTGAAACTTTTCGAGTCCACGCTGTGGCTATAATCTAAAGAATTCATGAAAACCAACTTCTAACAAGGTTCATTACAAGTTTGTACAAAACAACATCCAAACAAAGTCACAAGGTTTCACTAGTCTATAGACAACCCGTCGGCTTATCTACCCGCCTCGTTACTGAACATGTGTTTTTCTAGATTCAACTTTATTGTTAGCGTTTATTTTGATTCAATTTACTGTTAGTGGGACTGACTAACACGTGTAACCTAATAAAACTACTGAATTTTATTAAAATGGTACTTATATTTTTGACGAAGGTTTTTTTGAAATTAAGAGTTTATATATCGATGTTATTTTCACCTTCCTCGACACCTTTTATTATGTTATTTAATATTGAGTTAGGCTATATTAATTCTGCGTCTGTGTATATTAATCCAGTATCTACCGGATTCAAATATCGGCTATTGTCAAGCCTCTCCAATGTTTAAGATAGACTATTCATCTCATAGATGCAGTGAAAGCCGATGGTGAACTAGTATCACGTCTAGAACAGCACGCGTCAGCTGACTCCGTGTCTGGTGGTACACCTCGAGTTCACTCGCAGTCTCAACTCGACGTGCCTTCTGAGGGAGTACACAGAGTGGTCGTGCAGGACGGAGCGCATGTTAGCGTGATCGACGGAGCCACTGCTGCGCCTAGCGAGGAACCTACCACTAAGGTAATAAGTCTCCTAGATGCTGATAAAGCAGTCTTAACTCTACTGCTATCTGAGAGCGTGCGCCGAGTATAATATTTGGGAAAAAAAAATATGTTCACGACTGTATCCCAGGAGCGGTAGATATTTCTTGCAGATCTTTGTGTAATGTTTTAGATCATTTGAATATGTCTTGAATCCTTTCACTGGGGTAGTCAGAGGTCTAACTACCGTATCTATAAATTGTACTCTAGTGAAAACCACTAAAATAATGGCAGCTATGACTAACTGTGCGACGTTTGTATGGATTCATTAGTTACCTAAGTCTGTTCGTTGCGACCAAAAGTCGTGGTTTTGGCCGTCTTATGCGCGAGGACCCCAAAATATAGAACATATTTCACGATTTGTATTTACTTAAAATACGCAAACTTTACATGAGTGAACAACAAATGAATGTGTACTATTATCTTCGAAGGTATTCCACGGAGCAGCCCGTCTGGTTCAGCCCGGTTCCCTGACCAATGTGCCTCCAAATGGCCACACTGCTGTGCGAAGAGCCTTCAATGCGGACATCACGAAGGAAACCAAAAATAACGTAAGATTGTTATATCTGGAATTCTGGATGTTCTCTAATGGAACGCACAGACGTTCAATTAGCAACAATGTTGTTAAATTTACATACTTTCCAGTACTACTTGGTATATTGAATCAATAGTAGATTACTACACGAGGAAGAAAGGCAAAGATTCCGATGCACGAGATGGTTTATCGCGCGAGCGTCAGCGAGTGCGATAATAGTTCGAGTGCATGGAAGGGCCTTTCTTCCGAGGTATGTACTCTACTTTTCATTACGAATATGAGGAAATTACCAAAAAAATTGATGTAAAATTTAAATTTCACACACGAAAATTAGCTGTCTCGCTTTTTTTTTAAATCGACTAGTTTAATATTGACTAAAAGCAGCTAACGATGGCATGGCATAGCTGCGTTCCAGATTTAAAAAAAAATAGTGTCTGGTAGAATGGCTATAAAAGTAGTAGGCATTCTACCAATAGTTTTTTTTGATGATGAAAAAATTTAAATAAATAAAATAAAATAAATAAATGTAATATAATTAGTGCTAGAGAAGCACAAATTCGTGCAAGAGAGACATAATATCTAGCATCTGATTGAGTTAGAAGAACTTGAACACTTAGCATGCATCGACATGCCACAAAAGAAATGTCAAAAATGAAGTTGACATTTGACAGTTATTTACTTTCTTGCCCTAGGGCAGGAAAGTACTTGTTTTCCCTAGGGACAGAATATGCTACTTTGAACCCTATAATCAGGCAACTTCGTGCGTACTTTCCGTGTATGAGTAATGAAAAAATAATTGTTACTTTACATAGGGAGGTACTCACCGTGAAGGTTTATTTTCTATCGTTGAACTTCGCGAAACAATTATATTATACTTTAGTGCTTAAAATAAGATCAGGGTGAATGAAAGTCGTTATTATTACTAGATAGTCCCTACCTACAGAAACGTATCTTATACGAGTATGAGCTATTTTGTGTAAGTTTATGATACTTTTCTTATTATTCTTTTACCATTCGCATAAGGACATTTCTTTCATACCATAGACAAAATAGAACTATTCGTCTATAGTTATACCTATTACCTAGAGATAGTGCCGTTAAAAATGAATGATATTTTCGATATAGATGGATCACTTCGCCTCGTACTCTGGAGTCCAGTATTCTCCTCTCGACATGGCCGAGTACGTCTTCTGGACCGGAGATGAGAAAGGAGTTACAACAGCTATTGAAGAGTTCCTTCAGGAGAGAATGGTAAGTAGATTCTTTATATTTTTCAACTCATTCGAAAATATCGGCATCGGGAGCTTTTTGTAATTTAACCTTTTTGTGTGAAAGGGAAGCAGCTAAAATGAAACCACATGAGCCCCATGGCGTATTTCAAAATCACCTCTTACCATAAAAAACAACATAACCTATATAACTTATCACGACTTTTTATATGGCAGATGACCAAAGAAGAAGCGATCGCATTCCTTCAAGAGATCAAGTTCAACATTGACTACCTCCGCGCGCACTACTCCCAAAACCTAAGGGCCGCTGAAGAAAACGCACAGCAGGAGAAACTTAGGAATATGCTGTTGGAACAAGCACAAGCAAAGGTATTAGATATATGTAGTTTTTAAATAATATATTTTGAGTATCTACATTACACAACTGAAAATTTATCTCTTAAAAAATATTGTCGAGCAGGTATTAAAAACGGACAACAATTTCCATTCTTCGGGAGAATCTTCATCTGAGTATGAGACGCGACCTTATTTTTATAACCAATCCATCCATTTGTTAATGAGTCCTACTAGCAAAAATGAGTTCGGTAGCACGATGCTTCTCATTGTAATTTCCACTTAGCTAATTGGTTTTCTTGCTTGGAAATGATGAAAAAACTCTAAACCTATCTATGTAGGACATAGGTAGCCTAGCATGGTAAACATTAAATAAAAAATGTAGGAACCTATTTTTATAGGTCATTAAACACAACAAAAGTTTTTAAATCCCCGCGGGGAGTTTCGATTCTGTACACGAGTTTTCTTAAACAAATCCAATCTATCGAACTTCTATCATGAAACTTCGACGGTCTGATAATTTTAATGAACTATTACACGTGATTGGTTCAAAGTGGGTCACTCTCCCCTGGCCTAGACTTTTGTATCAACGTTCAGTGTAAACAAGTTTCGATATTCCTTTGAGATTGGACATGATTGGAGCTTTACTTGACCTTGGGTATGCAAGCATGAATAAGCAATCTCGTTACGATTGGGCATGAGATGAACATGTTAGGTAAGTAGGTACCTACCTATGTTATCTATGAAGGATATTAGGTAGGTAGAGTACATAAGTATCTGTGGTAGAGTCAATTAGTAAAGTAGGTAGGTACAGCCGGTTTCTCTAACGCAGATTATTTCATGAACTAATCACTGTTCAAATCCCGTGTCATGCTCAAATACCTACATGTCACGTGATTAAATAATTGATTAGTTAATTTTAGAGAATATCTGCGTTCAAGAAACGGCTGTAAATCATCTAAGGCATATAGGTATAGAAAGTCGTAGTCTAAATCAAAAGAAATCATTAGACGATTAGTGATACCTACTGTAAACAAGATTTGTTAACTTTTGGAAAATCTTGAAATTATTTTGATAGGTATGTAATGTACCTATAACATTAGGAACTACGAAAATATATTTGAGGGTCACTGTTCTCGGATGAATTTAGATCTAGTAGGAACCTACGTGGTTGGAATAAAGAATAGGTGGTACCCTATTAAAAAAGGTCGTACTTTATTGGGCTGCCGAATTTACTTTCGTCGGGCTATAAGTTTTTTTAATCTATTTTGAGAAATATTGGCAAACGCATTGATGATTATGATGATTTTAACTAGACTTGTGTGTCTAGTTAAAATCATCATAATCATCAGTATAACTATTTGTAGGTACGTCATGACCAATGACCATAGAGAAAAAAAACCACTAAGTACGTTAGACTTTGGTCGTGACTTTATCTGAATATGCTGAACTATGATAATATTGATGTAAACTTTTAACATAATCAGAACTGATAATATCTGAATCATGTGTCTGAAATAAAAAATATATTATCTTTAAATATGTACGAGTATAATTATTTTCTTCTTCCAGGAGTATCAATACCGCAACCCGGCCCTTCAGTCTTTCCCCTTCGGCAATAGTCCGGACATCATCCGAAGCATCGCGTCTAAGAACTGGGAGTTGAGCAACAACCTGTCTCCGGTGACTTTGCCCGTGTCCAGCGATCTACGCCCGGAGGCGGTGAAGCGGTATGACCCTATGCTGCAAACTAACATTATTGGTAAGTACCTACCTGGGTTTGGTTGCTTAAAACTCCTGGTCATAAGTTGCTTTCACTTTTAGGTACCAATTATTTGAGTATTTTGTTTTATTTTATTGTTTGTTCTCATGGTCATCGTCGTAAACGAATCGATTTTTATGTTTTTTTTGTTGGAAAGAAGATATTCCAAGGGTGATTAAACAGGAACCTACTAAAATTTGAGGATGTTATGAGGATCTTCGGAGTTCTAAGACATAAATGTAGAGCGCTCTGCAGACTGCCTCGAGAGTGGAAATTGCTCTCTTCACACGAAATTAAAGACGTTTTAATATTTTTCTATATTTTGTTGTCTTGTTTATGCAAAACCCTTTTTAATAATAATTATCATGATTATTTTGTTCAATCTTCCAGGCACTTCTGACTACGATCGCGACGGCCCGATCATCAGTGAAGAAGAGTATGAAGAAATGATGGACAAACTGAAGGCCGCTGATAACCTCTACACGGAGTACACCTTGGAGGAAATTATATATCAGCTCGCTAAGGTAATAACTTTCCTTGGACATTTCACACAGCGTCATCTAGTCCCAAGCTAAGCAGCTTCATGCTTGTGTTATGGTAACCAGATGACTGATATAATACTTTGATACATTTTTTTTTGTAAATACATACATATTATAGATAGAAACCAACCAGACACGGAATAAATATCTGCTGAACATACAACATTTGTCACGTAGCGGGGATCGAACCCGCAACCTCCGCGTCTCAGCCGGGCGTCCGCCCACTGCGCCACAGAGGTCGTCATAACATAGTATAGTCATAAATAGATAAACACTTTACTGTAAACAAAAGAAAACACAATACGAATTAAAACTACCTAATAAAAGTACAATGGGCGGCCTTATCGCTAAGATCTATTCCAGGCAACCTTTGGATGGCCACAAAGAGAAGGTGCTAAAAAGGTTTAAAAACATTTTATTAATTTATATTACCGGGTATTTATCACGTTACCTTTTATATATATTTTTTTATCCCGACGTTTCGAGACGGATTGCACCGCCCGTGGTCGCGGGTCGACTACGGGCCACGGGTCGGGTTGTGTTCTGATCACGTAAGTTTAAAAAAGACAAAGGTTTAAAAACATCGGTAATATTCTAGATGATGTTCTCTCAATCTCTGTCCCGCGACCCGGCGTCGGCGCGCGCCGCCACGCAGCGGTTCATGGCATTCTTGGAGCTCGAGGCGGAGAGGGGACAACTATCACGCACCATTGAGAAGAAAGTTCTTGGTAAGTTTGATACGCACTGTTGAGGAGAAAGTTGTTTGTAAGTGTGATAACGATACCAAACGGACCATTGAGAAGAAAATTCTCGGTAAGTGTGATAACGAGACCATTAGCTTGCTGACTCCAGTCAGGAGCTGTTTGACGAAGTTTTAGGACAACTATCACGCACTATTGAGAAGGTTCTTGGTATGTGTGATAACAGCGAGCAGTAGGCTTAGTATGACCGTTAAATGAGATTTAGTTTAGGTCCTATAATGAACTGCTTTTGACGTAAGGCGCTGACGTAAAGTTTAGACAGTTCGAACCTAAACTGAATTGTTTAATAATACGTTCGACGAAGACTCGGAGATAACAAGCTTTATTTCCACATTTCCAGACGTAATGATTGCAGCACTAACGGATACGATTGGCGACCACCCGGAACTATTGCAATCACACGAACAAGTTGGAGGGCAGAACAGGTAACAAAATAACAATTCGCTAGAATCCAAATAAGCTGCTGATCTGGAAATCAGGTGCGACGATCTATAATGCATTTGAATGCATCGATGAAGGAAAACATTGTAAGGAAAACCGGGGATTAGTCAGACCCACGCGGTGTCTTGGATATGAAATAATGATATTCTATTATATATGGTCAGCTAAGCTGAGAGGATGCTTTAGGTGCGGGGCAAGCCTATTACATCTCAAAAATTGTTCCATGCATCGTCCGTCCCACTAAGTGTAGGCAAAAATTGCCTCTTGACGCTATATATACCTAATCATCTAGTACCTAGATGTAAAAAGCCTTATTTTTGTGCACTTCCGAAGCGGCCCCATTAAAAAACATGAGGATCTTCAGAGCTATAAACAGAAACGAACCTCGAGAGTACATCACTTCTCTTTACAAAATTGAAGTCGGTTATTTTTTTTTTCAAATTTCCACTTGTATTCAATCATTGTAATCTACAGGCTGATGCGTCAATTCCTCGAAGCGAGCTCCGCCGAGCCGAGCATGTCTCGAGCGATACTCGCCGCATACAAGGACGAGCTGCTCAAAGGACCCACACTACCGCACAAATTCACATTCGACCGAAACTAGACCACTTCTACTGTGTGTAAACATGACACGGGTTATATCTGTCTTAGGGATAGGCTTATCTGATAATAACAATGCCAAGGTGTAAGCAAAATTGCCTCCCGACACTGAATAAATCATCTAGTCTAATAAATTGCTTAATTTGCGACTACTTAGATGACGGTGAGTGGAATGTCCAAGAGAGAACTGTCATTTACTTCATTGTTATTATTATAGGTACTTTTTCTTCAGTTTTTATTGACTGAGTTAACTTAGGCTCGTATTCAGAGACCATACTCAAGCGTGAACCGTGTCTCACTCAAATGGTGAGTCATCACATCACTAAATTTTATCAGAGAACTGTCAAAAAATCGACACTTGAGCAAAGACTCAAGACTGAGTGAAGACCCTGAATACAAGCCTGTTTGTTTCAAGCAGTTAACATTTTCTAGAATTTTGCGAGACATGTACCTTATCGTATCTAAGTATGAACATAATCGTGTCATGTTCACACACATTGCCGTTACCACTTCTTGTCTACCTTTAATTGCAAAAACGGTTCAAGATTTTATTTTACAAAAAATCCTATGATCCTACGTGTACCTTATAGCTCTAATTTAAAATTTGGCCAAAGATTTTTCTTCATTTCTACTATCATAAAGTAGGCTTAGTACGTAATATAAGAACCTTATACTTAAGTAGCTAAATTATTAACATGCATATAATGTAGGCAGGAACCTACTTTTGATTTGAGAAGCTTGTTTTTTGGTACCACACAAAATGAAATGTATAAAATCCTCCAACTTTATGCATGGTAAAATTATTACTTCTGTAAATACCCTTTCTTAGCTTAAAAATCCCTGAAAATGTTAAATAATTTAAACCCCATCGTTAACTTTTGAAATACTTAGTTTTGTTAATGTTAATTTTAACAAAAAAAAATATAATAACACAATAGAAGCAGACATTATTTTGCTTTATATACCAACATGGGGTATCAAACGTCGTAAAGTTAATATGTTTGTCTGTTTATTGACAATGCTAATAATAGTTCACAAAATGTTTTTATGAGGGCAAATATTATATGCTTTGTATGTTACATACCATCATATTAATCAATTTATTACCTAGTTAAGAACTATTTAAGATAAATATAAGATATTACAGAATTATAATGATTATGAGGTTAGTCAAATTCTTCATATTTTTCTAATAAATCTTCTATGAGGTGATGTGCAATTCTACGGTTTTGCTGTTCTTACAGCGGACAGAAGGTAACCTTAATCGCATATCAGAAACAACTTGAGACATATCTTGGGGTTAAAGTTAAATATTTTATTCTCTAAAATGAATCACGACTGTACTTCCAAGCAAAGAACATAAGTTATAATTTTGTTTGGCATTTATCATTTAAGTATAGATTTCTTAGGACTTCATCAGAAGTACGTCCTTTGTCGTAATTACATTAATCTCGAGAGTAAACGTTACATACAAAACGCGGCGCAAAAATACGCCGTGTAATTTTAGTTTTTAATTTAAAAGTTCTATCTAATTCACATAAAAAACCAGCTGCATTCAGTAATTCAGTAATTCAGTAATTCATTTATTCATTGTTCAAACACAGCAGTTAATTTCCATTGGTTCTCGAATTGCACATCACAATAATGTTAATCTTTAAAACCTAGCAAATCCGAAGCCTATTTACCTACTCATCAAAAATATATAAGCATAAAGTAAGTACCTATTAACCATTTCTAAAATCACAAATTATTTTACCTGTAAGTGTTGTTGTGCAATGCTATGTTAGAAGTCAGCAAAGTTTAATAAATTTATATTATTCTTTGAAATATATTGTGGATTTAATAAAAAACGGTTTGTCATTGGTGTTTCATTTATAAAATCACTTATTTATATTTTTAAAGTAGCGCAGATTTTTTGAGCTCTTCTTACAAACTAGCTTGTTATTTTTTACACTCATGGTATACAGTAGATTTTTTACTTGTTTAAAGATATTTGATCTTTGACCTAATTCAGTTCAAGTAAATAGTGTAATTTGTAACTTTGTACATTATACGAGTATAAGTCGCGCCACGTAAAAAGAACGATGACGGGAACGGGAGGGGGTATGTTTGCGCACGGGTCACTCGCTCATGAAACAATAGCACGCGCTAAATCAATGGTGAGAAGTGCGCCGCGTCACCCCTCCACCAATCGGACTGAGGATTCCTTAAAATCGCCTACTGCGCAGATTTTCCCCTAAGCGTTCTTTTTACATGGCGCGACCTATACCTGGAGTCACAGTAAACAACACATAATAGAACATTTTTGTAACAAAACAATACTAATAAGATGAACCAAAACAAAAAACTGCTCTTAAGAGCAACAAACTCACCCATCAAAAATTCCTGGTGGCCTTAATATAAACTTGACAAAGGAGGAAAAGGATTTACCTTACTAACCACAAGTTTCTTGTGCTGGTAGGAAATATAACCCTTAATTTTCCCATCATAGATCAAATTCGCTACTATACATTGTGTCTCATCAGAATCCACGTCGGCTTGACCCATGATCTGTAGAGCAGCTTGTAGGCACTCTATATCCAAATGATGACTCTTTTCAACTAGATACACCTTTCTGAACAGATTTCTATAAGCCGTGATCTTTAACTTCTCCACAATGAGGTAGATACCTGCTCTAATAAAGAAACCTTCATGCTCTTCCATCACACTATCAATACCTCTCAAATCACCGTTCTTAACAGCTGATACTAGATCCCAAAACTGCATTAGATCATATTTCTCAAGCAAATGCTTTGCAGGCATGAAACCTAGCAGCATTTTTACTGGCACTAGGTATGTAAGTATAAGTCTCTTGTTCTTATTGCTTAGATGATGGCAGTTTTGGAAAGCAAAGGACAAGTACTCATCAGCCGATCTATAGTCAGAGTCAAACATTGCTTTTCTACCAACAAAATATCTGTATGTAATCTGCTGAGCTAATGGAAACATATCTTTGAATGGTGAAGAGTCAATGGCCCTGATGAGTGGTTTGCATAAATGTAGTTTGTTTATACGAAAATAGACTTTAAGTAACTGGTTGACAAGATTTAACATGCCTATTTTCTTGGTGTCGTAGTCCGAGGATCGATTGTCGGCTGCACAAACTCTGAAGCAAGCCAGTAAGCTCTCTGCTGCCTTTTCCAGTATCTTTCCATTGCTTTGAGCTGAAAAAGAAATTATGACATTAATGCCTGAGTAATTTTAAAGGTTTTATTTTAGAAATAGGTACCTACTTAATTTTTATACATCAAACTATGGTTTCTCAAGCATTATTTTTTATTTTTTCTGAATGTTCATTGACTTTAATTGGTTCAGCTACTATTTCTTGTCCTTACATTACAAGCTCACCATAATCATAAATTAAAATAAAAAGTTTAGCCTTTGTTACCTTCTCGTAATCTTTTACATACATTTTATGAATGGAGCCAACACAGTAGAACAAATAATTTGTATTTTGTTACTTACGACTGCATGCCTCAGCTTTCTGCGCGACCAGTCGCAAGTCTAGACATACTGTGTACATGAGAGGTAACGTCCAGTTCTCTTCTTTCTGCAACTGCAACAGCTTTACTACACAGGCCACACATGTGCTTTGGTAATCGAAGGCCTCCATGTAGTCATTCATATGTAGCGCCTGAAATAATGTTTTTCATGCGTTGAGGAACAAGACTCAGGTTTGAATGAAGCCTATTTGTAAAGTTATTTAAGATAGCTGGGGAGGTTAGGTAGTTGTGGTAGACCAATTAAAATTAAGAAATGCTTAATTGAATTGGATTACTGATATGATCGAATGAAAATTATGATTCACAATTCATAAAGAAGAAAAATTTGTGAAACCTATCATGAAAATGATGAGGTTAATTGATTCAAACATTTTAGTTAACAGAAGTGTTTATTTATAGCAGTTAAGTAGTCATCTTACCCTGACGCACAACAAGTGTGCAATAATAATCTCATCAAGTGGAGCAACACAGTTTCCGTCGACCAGGCTAGCGATATCACTGGAGCGTAGGTTTCTGTTCATGATATGATCGTCTCTTAGAGAAAGCAATCGGGACAGTGCCACTCCTTGAGAAGTCCTGAATATTCGCTCCACTGTCTGGATGTACTGGTTCAGGGTGCCGGAGTACGACATCTTGAGATTCTATGCTTTTAGTAACGTGAAATTAAAGGAGTTCTATGTGAGCATGCTAATAAATAAACATTCGGAGTAGTACGAATTTAAATAATCTGATTTTTCAAAACGCCGATTTAGGCAAAGCAAATTATCAGCAAGCGGATGAGATGAGAAATAAAATTGAATGAAAAAAACTGACTGAGCTGATCGGAGCGACAGCTTGGGAGCTTCAAAATGAAACTGACATTGACATCGCAGATTTTCATTCAACCTTAAGCGTCATCCACACGCTTGGCAAACAGCAACCACAAAAACAAGACACCATGATTCGCGCGACATTACTGACTGACGTGCGGATACTTTGCACAACTGTACGCCGAACACCCTTTGTTCTTTGAAGAAAAACCGACACCTATGCCTAACAGTTTCAAACACAATCACAAACAGGTGGACATTCACAAACAGCCATCCGTCACACGACGGTAATTGCTGTATGTGGTTACTAATAGCCGAGCGCGTGGATGTGCAAAACTGGAAACCAGTTTAATAAACTAGATGGCGCCACAGGTCAAATTAGAACGCGCTATCGTTACGTTTTGTTGAATTTATGCCCGTCGAGTAGGATATTTTAGCAGTGTGTTAATTCAGGTATATCTATATACCAATTTCAAATTTGTTTTTGATGCGCTATCTTTACTATTACTGTAGTAAATGAAAAGCGTAAAATGTAATAAAATGTTGAATGAATTTATGTCTGAAACCTCTAAAAGTGAATTGTATTACCAATTTTACCAAACATTTATAAGAAAAAACTTTATAGTCCTTACCTTAATTAAAATTTTATCTCAGTAGAGTCAGTACAGTAGTACATACTCGTATGTATGTAACCATTTACCCTTTAGAGTATTATGTTCTGTAATCTGTAATTCTTTTATGTCTTACCTACTTAATTATCAATTTAAGGACCTGGGTTATACAAGAAACCATTCGTCATAGTAGGTAGGTAGGTATTGCACCCACCCAGTTAGGTAGGTAATGTAGTTTTATTGCCAGGAAAGAGCAAAGATAATAATAATAATAATAATAATAACTTTATTTAGAAACCTTAAAAGTAGTCCTTACAATTCCATGTCACACTAGGTACAATGTTCTTACATTTAGGTACGTATAATAGGTGGTGATAAACTTGGCTTATACAACAGGTAGATACAATATGGTGTTTTATACATAGGTACGATTATGCTTAAAGGTGTACATGGCTGATCTCAGACTCCCAACTAGGTTACCCTGTATTTGGGATATCGGTGATCCCCCTGTAGGATTTACAAATGTTTGCGGCCAGAGAAGCTATAGGCGCATCCTTGTATTTTTTGTGTTTCTCAAGTTGTTGTCAAGTTTGCATGGCAGACGTAATTATTTTATGGGAATAACACATTAAAAAAAGTTCCTAGGCCAAGAAGAGGCAAGATAAAAAAAAAAGAAAAAGATAAACAATAAGAATAGACTAAAGCTAAAAACAATTTAATAACTAGGTTGATATTTATCTTCTTACATACTAACCGAGTTTCAGGTATGTATGTAGGTAGGTATACTAGGTAAAAACTCATTAGCTACTCATTTGTTTGTCAAAGATGGTCTTCTGCTATGCTAGTGCTACACAAAATCACCGCCATTGATCTCAGAGCAATCATCTTCCCATTGATTGACCAAAGTCATCGACAAAAAACTATTGATAGCGTCAAAAAAATTAAAGACCAACTGCCAGTCTCAAAAACCTATTAAACTGTTTTTGGTTTTGCATAATGTCGAAAGACCTAATTATCGGAAGTAATGTCAAAAATCTACCCACAGTAAGCGAAACTCTGCGAAACCATCATTTTTCATTCCATCTTTATTCTGTGGCGAAACGAACGAAAGAAAGACCTAATAAATAGGTTAATGCAGACGTGTGGTGTGTCATCCATCCAGCATGCTTCTTGACTTTATTGACTTGTCTTTGTGACATGTCATTAAGCATGCTTGACTCTGACATTGACATATTGTTGTAATTCGTTTAGTATATTATTATACCATGGTATAATCATTCATTCAAAAAAAATTAATTTACAAAAAAATCCGTCATCTTTGATTTGAATTGATTGAACTGAACACCGTGGTGGTAAATTATCGATCTTGTGATTATTTTTATAAGAAAAATGGAAGAAAACGTAGCATTAGACACTAGTAAACAGAAGAAATTCGTTAAATCTATCAAAGGAATCAAAAAGTTAATAAAGGTAAAATTTACAAACCAATCGGTCTTTGAGGTTATGTGTACATGCCTAAAATGTGTGTTTTCATTTTAAGAAAGCTGAAAGTGAAGTTCCTGAAGATGTTGAGCCCAAAGTTCAAAATGAGAAGAAGTCTAAAAGGAAGCGCCCAGAACGTGGGCTCGTGTACCTATCACATATTCCCCACGGTTTTTATGAGGTTAGTAACCTATAATTTTCATTGTTTTTATAGTCAAAACAATACATTTCATTGTTGTTTTAGTTCCTTAAAGTAAAAGGCTTTCACAGTACTTTCATTCATTCCCAACACTTTTAAGTGTTAAATAAGTTAACTGTACTTTAGTACAGTTAACTTATTTGCGTAGTAGGTTCATATTTTTACTTGAATTTCAGCATGAAATGACTCAATACTTCAAACAATTTGGTGCAGTCAGTAATGTGAGAGTGATCAGATCCAAGCGCACCGGCAACTCGAAAGGTTTCGCGTTTGTTGAGTTCAAGCAGCCTGCTGTTGCTGAAATAGTTGCGGAAACTATGAACAACTATCTTATGGGGAAGAGGTTGATCAAAGGCATGTATTCTTTATAAAATTAATTATTGACAAACATAGAAAAGTGTGAGCTTCCACAAATCTTGATAGGGGGAATACAACTTGTGATTAACTAAATCAAAGTGCTAAACCCAAAAGTTTACATAGACCTGACCCAGTACTAAAATTCCTTGTACATATAGAAATTTAGGATACCTTAATGTTAGTAACCAGTATGTGTAATAGCCCCACAACAATCAGACAGAATCATACCCAGTCAACATCATATAAAAATGGTATAAAAAATAAATTGGCAACAAGTAACAGTTTTCTTCACGAGATAACCTGCGCGAAAGTTCGCAAAGCCTATGTTCAGACTCGCCAAGATACGTCGGCCGTATTGTACCAATAGATTTTTAAAAAGCATTATTTTCAGATGACTTTGTGGTTTCATATGAGAAATCTGTTACCTATGTTCACCCATGTCATTACAGTATTGACATTATGAATTTATCTTTCAGCTGCCTATGTCCCTCCAGAGAAGCAAAAGCCCAAAGCCATGAGGAAACATTGGAATCGCCTGAACAATCCTGGCAGGACTGAGAGATTGAAACACAAAAAGGTAAAACTCTTTTCTTATGTCTATTCCGAATAATCTATCTGTGATTTATTTTACTCAACTTTCATACTAAGCTGGCCACTTGAACACACATTCTTCAGAATCTAAATATTTTAACAAAAATTATTCCGATTTGCCAGCTTAAATATAATCTATGTTAGTCCTAAATCGACAATCCAAATTTGTATTTAGATATAGATATCTTCTTACTGCAGTAAGCAGAACCACAGATGAAAAGGATATTGGGACTGATTTTAGTTACAATTTTACCAATAAATTTTACCTACTTTGGGTATTTTATTTTATTTATGTTGTGTTATTACAGGGCTACAATCAAACCAAAGACCATGCAGGTGAAATAGCAAGAGCTAAGAAGATACTAGCAGTGTAAGTACTTTATTATGTATTTAGCCATACAATTACCTTTGACTACCCCTAAGACATCTTTGTAGGAAAAGATTTCTAAAAGACATAAAGACCTGGAAAAAATATCTATCACACTTTGGGAATGCAAGGCACTAACTTTTTTTATTTAATACATCTGTTTGATTTCAGATATAACAAAAACATGAAAAAGCTCAGTGATCTAGGAATCAATTATGACTTTTTCACACCTGTTGATATTCCAGAAGAATTAAATAAAAGCAATGACTCACAGGACAAAACTGAAAGCATTTCTAAAAAGAATAAAGATGCAGAAAAAGACAGCAAGAAAAAGGACAAAGTTACTGTAACTAAAGTATCAAAGAAAGATACAGTTGTACAGAAGAAAGAAACCAAGAAAGAAAAGAAAGTAATAGAACCTATTGTTAATAAGAAAGAACAGAAACAAAAACAGCAGAAACTGAAAGATGCAGGTGTAAAACCACCAGAAAACTTCATTAAAGTCCAAGATGATGATACTGATAGTTCAGCTGACTTTGACTCAGATGATTACGATAAGGCTCTGGAGAATGATTCAGATGTTGAATCTGGTGATGACAGTGATGCGTCTGGTGATGAAGAAAGCGATCAAGATGATGAAGAAAGCGATGAAGATGATAAACCAGGATCAGAAGACGAATTTGAAATAACAGGCTCTGATGATGATGACAGTGAAGTTGACGAGAGGTAAGTCAAGTATAAGACGCGTCACGTAAAACGAACGCCAAGGCTAATGAGCTGAGGTATTTGCGCCTGGGTTTTCACTCGCTTACGAATCAATAGTACGCGCTAAATCAATGGTATGAAGTGTGCCGCGTTACTCCACCAATTGGACCTAAGATTCTTAAAAACCGACTACTGCGCAGTTTTTTCCTTTAGCGTTCTGTTAACGTAAATTGACCTAAACCACAATTTTACTTTTATGAGCTAAAATTATAAAGAAACATCATTTGAAGCTAAAAAAATGACATGTGTTATTTTTATTTCTAGTGAAGAGGAACAAGTTGTCCCGCCCAAGAAGGGTAAAAGCAAATCGGGCCCCGTTGCGCCTCCAGCAAATAAACTAGCAAAGCAATTATTGAAAGCAACACAGGAGGTCCTAACAAGGAGTTCTAAACAGAAAGGACAGAAGGCGAAACAAGTGGAAAAAGTCTTGCAGCAAAAAGGTCCTATAGCTCCTGAGCTAGGAAAGAGGAAGGCATCACAAAGTAAGGATTTCATTTTTACTTTCAACACATTCAACTTTTAAAACAGTTTTATTTACTTGACCTGTTTATTTATTCTTAGCAGAGTTTCCTATGTTATTTATTAGTTGTAATTATTATAATGATACTTAGCATTGATATTTTTCAGAAAACGCAGGAAGTCCTAAGAAGCCCAAGTTCGAAAAACAAACTCAACAGCCTATGAAGAAGCAGTTTAAAAAGAAAAAATAATTGTTATGGTTTAAGATTTAATAAATATTTAAATAAGTAAATTTTATTTGTTTTATTCTAAGAAATTTAATAATCAACTGTAGGTATTAATGTAGGAAAAGTTAATTGCACTATTTGATTGAAATATACAGCAAAATACGATGGGTTGATATGCAGGGCACACATTAGAATAAAATTGTACTTAAAAACGAATTAATATCAAAAATTGGACCTATCAATGTACACAGTACACAACTACACACACACATCTACTGGATCAAAGATGTAAAATAGTAAATACACTATGTGTAAAATGATAGGAAATAAATTATTCAGCGTCATCATCAATGGGCTCTTCAGCTAATCTGACTACAACTGGTCTTTCATCATCTTCATCAGCATCTAATCCTGTGAAGTCCCATTGAAGTTTTGTAGTCAAATTCTCTTGGAACCGCTCAATCAATGTAAGCAATCTTCCATCAATTTTGCTCATGTACGCTGTCTTGAAAAACTCTCTAAGCTTCTTATAAATCAAGTTCTTATTCATAACAATATCTGCGAGGAAATCTTCAGGCATTTCTTCGATTTGTACCTCCAGTGTTCGGATGAAGTGGAAGAATACGCTTCTGTATTTGTGGATGGCGTCGTCACAAGAGCACATAAGAATGACCATGCTCTTCCAATGTTCGAAGGCGTCGAGTGAATGGCCGATTAGGAAGCAGAGGTACGCGAATTGCAGCTCGCCGATAATGTGTAGTTGCCTGGAAAGGTAAGGATCAGGATCAGAATCAGAAATATTTTTATTGCAAAACTGTTGTACAATTATAGGTCTTACATGTTAGGTACAAGTTTATACAGTCATCCTTTTCGAAAGTGCAACATTACAATAATTTGTTATGAATAAAATAATCTAGACATAGGTCTACTAGGTAGACTATTTATATTTACTTACTCATCCTGTTGTGAAATCATGAGCTCCAAAGAATAAGACTGATCCAAGTAGTGTTTGGTGATTTCCTCAGGAGTGGAACCTGGCGGATATTTGTCACGCGGAATTTCAGTGAATTTCATTGATGAACCTAAAAAATAATGAAAATTAATTCCAACTTGATAGAAAACTTAAAAGAAACTAGCTTAGCCCACTGTTAGCCACTGCACAGTACAGGTTCAGAAGGAAACCATTCTTTAAATAGGCTGACATTATTATAGTTGCATTCCCCATAGGTTTTACCTACCTTTAGTAAGACAATGGCATAATTTTTAAAACAAAGAATATTGTGGTTTAGGCTCAAGTAAGCAACTTTCAGATTTCAAGTAAAAAGGGCAAAAACTAAAGTAACATTGCACTTCAAGAAGCTGGAAGATTTAGTAAAATACATTTAGTTTTACTAGCAGCATGACCCGGCTTTGCACGGGTGTACTAATGAAACTACGGGTATAAAAATAGCCATATTGAATTGAATTAGATAACAACATATAGGTAATAATAGCGGAATCAGAATCAGAGTTACAAACTATGCTGGCCCAACTAGGTACCTATATCACGCGTCACTCAAAGTTGGTCTGAAAATGAACATGGACAAAACCAAGGCAATGACAAGTACTGATGTGAGCCCAAGTCCAATTTCATTGGAAGAACATACACTTGAATGGGTGGATGAGTACATTTACCTGGGGCAACGGATCAAACTCGGCAAAAATTCTATGGAGGCAGAAATAAGTCGTAGAATCCAACTAGGATGGGCGGCATTTGGAAAACTAAAAATGGTGTTCAAATGCAAAAGGTTACCACAATCCCTCAAAACCAAAGTTTTCAACCAATGCGTTCTTCCAGCAATGACTTATGGCTGCGAAACGTGGTCGCTGAACCAGAGAACTGTCCACAGGCTGAAAGTTACTCAGAGAGCTATGGAGCGGATCATGCTGGGTATATCTCTACGAGACAAAGTCCGCAACACCATTGTGGTGTATTGCATATTGTGTAGAACAGTGGTAGTGAATTGACAGTTACAATTGTGCAAACATGTGTGGGTACCTACAAATGTGGCAAGCAAGAAACTTCACAACTACCTGCAAAACACCAGTCTTGAATCACCAAGTAAGTTTATAACAGTGACGACGAGATTAAAATCGCGTAAAATCGAATAAACCAGTGAAATCGTGTAAATTTGTGTGTGTTATAATGTCGGACATTAGATTTGAGACATTTGATATGAACAATGGTGATTGGGAGTGTTATAAAGAAAGATTTGGATATTTTCTTTGTGCGCACGGCATAACCGACGCCATCAAACAAAAAGCCGTTTTTTTCGCATCGTGTGGCAGTGATTTGTTCAATTTAGTAAAATCATTAGTATTTCCGCAGTCTGTGAGCCAGGTGACGCTATTAGATGTAGAAACTAAACTAAATGAACATTTTAATCCGCGCCCCAATGAAATAGTTGAGTCATTCAAATTTCATAACCGTAAACAGGGTCGTAATGAATCAATGCAAGAGTACATTGCCGATCTGAGGAAAATGTGTCGATATTGCAACTTTGTTGATTTGGAACGGACTCTGAGAGACAGGTTAGTCTGTGGAGTGAATGATATTAAACTGCAAGAGAATCTGTTGAAGAAGGCTAATCTTACTTATGCTACAGCAGTCCAGATGGCATTGCAAGCAGAGAAATGTGGCAGAGATCTGAAAGTACTCAATGTAATGGACATGGGAGGAACTTCAAATTTCAATGCTGCGAGTGAGAGTAGGGAAGTTGTAGCCGAGCCAATGGATGTGAATGCAGTGGGAGAGAGGAGCGGGAAGAAGTTGAACTGTTACCGATGTGGAGGCAACCACATGTATCACAAATGCAAATTTATATCAGCTAAATGTAATGCGTGCAATAAAGTAGGCCACATAGCAAAAATGTGTAGAAAGAATAGTACTGGTGATGTCAAAGAGATGCAAGAGAGGGAAGGAGAGTCCTTGAATGGACTGCACTGTGTGGGAGGTACATTACGTGAACCTGTCATATGGACTGAAATCAAAATAAATGGCAAGTTGGTCAAGTTTGAAGTTGATTCTGGCTGCTCGTATACAATCATGTCCCGAGAACAAGCGGACAGGATTTGGCCTGATGGATTACAGATGCAGGAATGTAAACTGAACTTACACACTTGGACTAATACAAAGGTGCAAGTGCATGGCAGTACTAGAGTGTTTGTTGAATATAAACGCTTTAAAGGCTACTTGCAGTTAATTATTGGACAGGGGCGAGGTAATCTTCTTGGAAGAAACTGGTTTAAGCCTCTGGGGATTTCAGTTGAAGGTATTAATAATATAAATTCCCTGGAAGTAGTAAAAGATGAAACTTTGACAAAGATTTTAAAGAAATATGAAGAAGTGTTTGAAGAAGGACTTGGTGAATATAAAGGACCCGATGTTGTAATCACTTGTCAGAAAGATGTACAACCGAAATTTATGAGAAGTAGGCCTAGTGGTTTATTATTTTAACTTTGTCTAGTGGTGATACTTTAGTACATTTTGACAATAACAGGAAGATAACATTAACTTGTGATGCTTCAGAATATGGTGTAGGGGCTGTATTGGCTCACATAATGGACGATGGATCGGAGAAGCCGATAGCAATGGGATCAAGAACACTATCTAAACCAGAGCGCAATTATGCTCAGATTGATAAAGAAGCGGCGGCCATTATGTTTGGTTTAGATAAATTTAATCAATATGTGTATGGAAGACATGTGGTTATATATACTGATCATAAACCATTGCTTGGAATATTCAGTCCAAACAAAGCGATACCGAAAGTGCTGTCGCCAAGAATGATGCGATGGGCACTCAAAATAAATTCACATGATTATGAATTAAAGTATAAAAGTGGGACTAGTATTGGTAACGCTGACGCTCTGAGTAGATGGCCGATGGAAGCGGAACATTGGGAGCCCAATACTGAAGACATTGAGGATGTATTGTTGCTATCAGAGACACCTAGTGCAGTGCAATATTCGGCGAAGGATATTGCAGAGCAGACTGGTAGAGACAAAGTGTTGGCCAAGATAAGATTTTGGATATTGAATGGTTGGCCAGACACTGTTAACGACAGTGAACTGAAACTGTATTGGCTGAAAAGGAAAGAATTATCAATATCAAATGACTGCATTATATGGGGTACTAGAGTAGTTATACCGCCGCTAATGCGAGAACATATGCTTCAGTCGTTACACGAGACTCATGATGGTATAGTAATATCAAAATCAATAGCAAGAAGCTATTTCTGGTGGCCAGGACTAGACCATGAGATTGAGGCGTTGGTAGCCAATTGTGACAGCTGTCAAGTAAACCGGAACATGCCAGCTAGTACAGCTCATTCCTGGATCACCCCGTCTAATCCTTGGCAGCGACTACATATTGATTTTGCGGGGCCAGTGGATAGAAGAATTTATTTAATTGTAGTGGATCCATATTCGAAGTGGCCCGAAGTGAAACTAGTAAAAACAACGTCAAGCGAATGTGCGATTAAAGCATTAAGAGAAATTTTTGCGGAGCAAGGCTTACCAGAAGTGTTGGTATCGGATAATGGAACAGCTTTCACATCAGAAAAATTCAAGAGTTTTTTGAAAAGCAACGGTATAAGACATGTGTTGACAGCACCTTATACACCGTCTTCAAATGGTCAAGCTGAGAGATTTGTACAAACAGTAAAAAATAAACTGAAGAGCTTGGCTGGGGTCGATATGGATGTTAAATTGCCACGACTACTGTTTGGCTTAAGAGTAACGCCAAGTACGGTGACAGGGAAAACACCAGCAGAGATGCTGAATAAACGTCGATTCAGAACACGTTTTGACATTATGCACCCGTTCTCCACGCCACCAATTGCTGAAAGACAGATAGAAAGCAATATGGAAGTACCTGTGAGAGCATTTAGACTGAAAGAGAAGGTGTGGTTACGGAACTACTCTCGAGGTGAAAAGTGGATTAAAGGGGAAATAATGAAAATAAAAGGACCAGTCAGGTTCTTGGTAAAGATGGATAATGGGCCGTTAGTGACCAGACACATCAACCAGCTCCGGAGAAGGGACTCTGATGTCACAGTGGCTGCCCCAGGACCTAGTGTGGCAACAAGAGATCTGCTGGGCATACCAAGTGATGCATTAGTAACATGTGAGGGGGACATGTTGCAAAATAATTAAATTCATGAATACAAAATTATAATTAGAATAGTTAGTTAGGTTAGGAATCAAATAAAACAATAAACTTTGAATAACTAAATCAGTATATTAAAAAGACTATGGGGGAAGGTATGTGGTGTATTGCATATTGTGTAGAACAGTGGTAGTGAATTGACAGTTACAATTGTGCAAACATGTGTGGGTACCTACAAATGTGGCAAGCAAGAAACTTCACAACTACCTGCAAAACACCAGTCTTGAATCACCAAGTAAGTTTATAACAACCATCATCCGAGAGCGCACCAAAGTGGTAGACGTAGGATACCGCTTTGCCAAACTTAAGTGGGCCTGGGCCGGACATGTGTTTAGACGTGGAGACGGCAGGTGGAGCAAATCCGTGCTAGAGTGGAGACCACGGCTCGGAAAGAGAAACGCTGGCAGACCACCTACCCGATGGTCTGATGATATCAGAGCTCACGCCGGGACAGGCTGGACCAGAAAAACCGGTGATAGAACAGAGTGGAGAAAAATTGGAGAGGCATACGCCCTGCAGTGGGCAAATATATGCTGAGAAGAAGAAGAAGAAGAAGATAACAAACCTGGAGTAGGTTTGAGGTCTGGTAACATAGCATTCTCCTTCTCCTCTCTTGTTAGCCTCTTAGCTCTCTTAGCATCCGACTGTCCTGATGTTGACTGCTCTGACATTGGCTCTGATGTCTCCTGTGTCCCACCCTCTTCTGATCCCTCAGGAGTACCAGCTTGGCTATCTGTCGGAGTGCTTTTGACACCTCTTGGTCGGTCTGCATCAGTTGTAGACATGAGTTCCACAGATGCTCTGATGATACCCGAGTCGGGTGATAGCTTTGTTGCTAGTTCAGCTGAAATGAGAGAACAATATTGTTGGTTTGATGAACTGTTTATATCCCTTGTCCTTCACACTATAAAAGATTTGATAATTTAGTAAGCAAAAACAGCGGGATATTCATTGATTTTCATCAAATAAAATTAGTCATTGTTAGCTACAAAGCTCACTATTTTTATGAACATAGGTATTAGATAAAATGTATTAGTTCACCATTGTCAGAGCCAGTTGTCTGCTTGATAAAACCATTCAAATTCAAGGGAAGGTAGGTAACAGATGGAATAAACATTCAAACCTGAAATCTGAGATGTCAATAGCTTCCATTTCGGCCAGATCTCATAAGGGTACGGAGCAAGCTGTCTGTCCAAGTTGAACAGATTGTCTTTTAAACGCTGAATAGTCTCATCTACCAGTTCATCCTTACTGATGTCTTCTGTGGTCTTATCCCACATTTTAACTAGAAACTCTTTCTTATGGAAGTAATGCATGAAGCCAGATCTGTGAAAGTAGAATGGTAGAAATACAGTGTATAAATGCCTTTGGTAGTAAAATGGTCGAAATTAGTTAGGTTAGTTGAGAAAGTTGATGAGAAAGAGGATATATTGTTCTTATTAACTATGTAGGAATCACTAAATATGGAAATGAGAGAGCTGAGCAATAAAACATGACTTGTTTACACAATTCAAATGTTATTAATTTAAGAAGCATACATGACTGAATGTTAAGCAACACTGACCTTGGGCTCACGTCTCCAGTCCCTTTGCTAACTCCAGAGTAGAAAATATAGTGCAAACCAGGCGGGATCATCTTTATTCCGCGAAAATCTTCCTCGGTGTTCCAGCATTGCATGTCGATGCCGAAAACGGTTTCCTCAGGAACCCCGAGGAATATGAACGTTCCTCCTTCGACTAGAAGCTTTTTAGCAGTATCCTGATCCATTTTCAAGCGTTGAAATGATGTTTTGTCAAGTAAATGTGAATCAATAAAATTAAAAATAGATGCAATCAATAATGTTTACATCCGACCGGAAAATGACAGAGATGACATTTTGCTTGCACGCGGTAACGTTCCGTTTCTTTGTTTTTGTGCAAAGTCGTGCATTAAAATACGTTCCGTTATCCCTCCATACAAAAGTTTTTTATTTCACATTGAAAAATTAGAAGTCTATCTTGCTATAACAACTTGCATTCATTCGTTATATTACACGAACTTACATAAGTTCGTGTGAGCAAGCAATACCAACTCTCCCTAGGTGGGCATTCGCGATCGCAATGGACCTAGGTAGGTACATACCTAGGTCCATTGCGATGGCGAATGAATGCCCACTTGAGGCGCTGAGGTTACGGTTCGGTTAGATTCAGTAGGTACCTACGGGTTCTACTCCGGCTACGGGACAAAATGTTTGTATGATCTACATAGTCTATGCAGTCTTGACTTTGGGTGTTTCATAAGTATACCTATCTACGAGTATGTACATACCTACCTAAATATAAATATGTAGGTAAGGTACCTACTTATATCAGTAAGTACCTAACCAATCTGGTTCAGCCTAGTAAAGCTTATGACTAGATGACGTGTGTTATAAAAAATCTCGAGGGATATTTTGTTTAACTTTTGTTTTTTTAAAAGTAGGTAGGTACTTACTTTGGTTAATGTAGATAAGTAGGTACCCATCTATTTATTTCAAATTAGGCCTAGCTATCTTAGAAATAGGATGTAGATAGACAAAACATTTTGGAGATTTAAAAATATGCGAAAATCGTAGTCTGCCTCCCCGTAGGTAGATAGACCAACAAAACTCCAACCGCCGACCAGACACACCAGCCCAAGAAGATGATTGCTCTGAGCACCAGCCCAAGTAAAAATGCCGTTAATCTAAAGAGGTTTGTTTTCCACTCGTACCAACAGACGACCGAGCACACTCGTTCGAATAGTTTGCGGTGAAAAAATTCCACCAAATTTCGAGGGAAATATTCGAGTTCCCGTCGAGTGGGTAACACAGAAAGCTTGCGTCAAGCACTATGCAGCCAGCACCTGATTTTTGTTTTCCTAGGTATGGATTTTTTTGCCTAATTATTTTCAACAGGTGACGAAATACCTGTCTGAAGTGGTTGCGGGCGCGACGGCACCGGCAATCACGCTTTAGTTTATAGCGTCACTCGCAATTAGTGGATTTTGCGAGCTTAAAAAGCTCTGGTAATGAATTTTGTCATAATACTTTATTTTTATGTAGACACGGAGTGTAAGTTGGTCTGTAACTAGTTTTAATGAGACAAAAATAAAGTGTTACCCACGGCTTTAATTCCACTTTGGAAGTGCTTTCTTTTCTTATGAATTACTTAACTTTTATTTTAATGACCATGATAATGACACCATACGTGTGCCTTTCCAAAATTTCGGGGCATCCATCAGTCTAGTACCTACCTGTTAAAAAGGTACGAGGTGTAAAAAGGAGTATAAAATAAGTAAAAGGATGATTTCAATTTTTTCACTTCCCTTCCGGTTCGAAAGAGGTTCTGCCGGGCACACATCGGGAACTCTCGTGAGACTTCTCATCCTTAAATTTCCGACGAAAACAAAGAATACGAGAATATAGGTTCGCGAGAACGGCTGAATGGAAATTTACATCCTAATTTCCCTGGTGGGTATCGAGTATTCGTCAGCGATATCAAAAATCGAGCATCAAAACCGAAGCCACTCAAACGTAAAAGTCATTTCATTAGGAGCCTATTTTTTTATGAAAATGCGGCGCTCTTTTGGCATTTTTTCAGCTGATTCTCGGCAAATTGATTTCTCAATTTGATATCAATATTTACATCTCGGTTTGAAAGAGGCGAGATCCGATTGAGACTTCATGAAACTCTCGTGGGGCCATCGGAGTTCCAATCAAATACGTGAAGTAATTTTCAGTCCAGTAGATGGCAAAGTCTTTTCAACTTTATAAAGTTTTAGGTCATCGAATTCGATGACCTAAAACTTTATACTTTGCCATCCACTTTCGAAAGTAATGATAAAATAGCTCAAGGTGGTATGTAGATACATAACAGATATTACGAACTAAAAGGCCCTCTACAGATTTTACTGCACTAAATACCTACAGTTAATTAAACTTCTACTACTTTTCAAGATAAAAATAAGGCATGGTACTTATTTTTGAGAAAGAAAAACACCACGATAGCTGAAAAAAAGAAAGTAACTTAGCCAATAGAATT
Source organism: Xanthorhoe spadicearia (assembly GCA_947086425.1). Taxonomy (NCBI): domain Eukaryota; kingdom Metazoa; phylum Arthropoda; class Insecta; order Lepidoptera; family Geometridae; genus Xanthorhoe; species Xanthorhoe spadicearia. Next base: position 7,399,079 of record OX352204.1, on the reverse strand, counting down.
TGGATCTAGATACTCACCAAATAGCTCTTAGATAAAGACGAGGTGGAGATAGAAGTTAGGAAACTTGAGGTCTGCGCTACGTAAACTAGTGTCTAGGAGCTGGCAAAACTTTTAATAGTGTTCATGTCCCCAGAGCGATACGTGTTGTCGATGTACGCTATTGTACTCAACGGATAAACCCAACTCTCGACTGTCTACAATAGTTTACACGACAAACATCGTCATAGAAAATGTTATCTGGTAATGCAAGTGCTTTTACGGTTTTGTTGCTAGACATCTTTTGGGTTTTTTATTAATCAATAGGTACATTACGTAGAAATGGATTGTAGTTGTGACTTGAGCACAAGCACTAAAGCTTTATTTTATTTAGGTGCCTATTTGATTTACCCTCTAGCTTATTTCGTTTAGTGTACATTCTCACTCACATACTCCAAATATGGGACATATGACTGCGTTAGGGCAACCAGAAAACAAAGCAGTTCAAGCCGCAGCTGAAAGGCTGCAACAGCAAATTTTCAATTAAGTATATTTAGTTCTTTGCAACACTTGTCGCCTTATACCTACCGATATACTAAGAGAGCTCCTTTGATTTCCAAACATCTATACAAAATTATTAGGTAGGGTAGGAGTAGAGATACTGTAGTTTTCATTTACTTTGTAGATAAAGGTGTCTTGCATGTCTAGCTTAAATACAACTTATCACAACGGAGAAGAGCTGGTTAGATGTTGAATCTCTTTGGTTAGCGACTTGTGAGAAGTAGGAATATTAGCAAGAATTGTACTAAGCAAGAGTAGGTACTCAGTATTCTAGCTGTTGATTAAAATTAATTACCTACGTACTCTCGTAATTAAGTCTGCTTCATTCCTACGTACTTACGTAAAATCATTTTCTATCTTAGCGAGTTGCCTGATGGCAAATCGCTAAGATCCTCACCCTGTCCAGTTCCTCGTGGTGTCCCTCAAGGTTCAATCCTCGGGCCGATTCTTTTTATTCTTTATAGTGCAGACATAATTAGCAAGGTAAGCTCCTGTAAATACCATCTCTATGCAGATGACTTGCAGCTCTATCACTCTTTTCTGCCTGTAGACTATGTCAGCGCTGTATCCAAAATTAATAACGATCTAAAGCAGGTATCTCTGTGGTCTAAACAGAATTCCCTTATCCTAAATCCAACAAAATCGAAGTTTATGATGTTTGGAACGAAGAAAGCGTTAAATAGGCTGGTAAACTTGCAAATGGACATAATGGTTGACGGTGGGTTGGTGGACCGTGTTACAGAGGCTAAGAATCTGGGTCTAGTGATGGACAGTCATCTTCGTTTCGAAACCCACGTGGCTGAGTGCGTTCGGCAGGCCCTCTTTCGCCTAAGACTCCTTTACAAAATCCGTCCATATTTGAGTGAGGCAGTGCGCGTCACCCTCTGTGAATCCTTAGTACTGTCTCGCCTCAACTATTGCGACACAGTCTATGGCCCTTGCATCTTGAGTCGAACTGAAAAGCTTGTCCAACGCGTTCAGAACTCATGTGCACGCTTCTGTTTCCCTATTCCACCCCGTACCCACGTCACTCCCTACCTTAACTCTGCCAATATGCTTAAAATGCAAGCACGTAGACAACTACACCTTGCTACGCTACTCTTTGGCCTAACTCAATCTCAAATTCCTACATACCTATATGCAAAGTTGGATTGGGCCAAGGCAAACTCACGTTACCCTAAACGAGCATGTTCTCACGTCATTTTCCTAGCGCCGAGGCACAAATCCGTGGCCTTCCGTGGTTCATTTCGTTTCGCAGCCACTCGGTGCTGGAATGATATTCCCCCTCCCATGTATGACCTAAAAACAGTCTCCTCGTTTAGGAATAACTTAAAAAAACATTTAATTTGTAAGCAAAAGTGCTCGTAAGTGCAACCAACCCTACCCGCCACTGGTTGGAAAAATGTTCCTTCTCCTGTCCACTTCTCAGTCTTCCTACTATAATTATTCCTGTCTGCCTCAAATTTTCTTTCTTCTTCTTTTCAAATCCACTTTTCTTTTTCTCAATCCACCCACATAAAACTTCCTTGTTTGTCATCCGTCATACAGTGTGCATTTGTCAGTGTCATGTCATCAATGTCATCATCGCAAGTTAGATTTAAAAATCGGACTGAAATCTATTTGAAGACACTCTGTACCCCTTATAATTAGTACCTATCTTTGTTTTTTATTGATATTGTACCTATTATTATTATTTTTTTGTTATTATTTATTTTATTTTTTATTTTTATTTTTTGAACACTAACCTATCTATCTATATTTTTATATAATATAATTACTCTTAGTATTAAAATTTAATTACATGTACCTACTTAATCATGACTCTAATTCTATTTCTGTTGTTATATTCTATTGTTGCAGTATTTTTTCGTTGTGTTTCTCTCGGTTCGTGAAGTCACAAACCCCCCCCCAGGCACAGTCTGAAAATCAGTGTTGCTTTGCGACTGACGAAGGCGCAAAGCAACAAAAAGCTGAGACTGTCCCTTCTGACTCACCCACCACAGCACAGACCTATTGGCACTCAGTTCCTTTTTACTCGGAGGTACCTACACTTCCTAGTAAAGTTTCTTTTATCGTTCTTTTGTATGTTGCCCATGTGTAGGTTTAGTTATGAACTTGTTATATTTTTATTTTTTCTTCTTTGAACCTGTTTGTAATGTGTGTGTGTGTGTGTGTGTCAATAAAGACCTTTATCTATCTATCTATCTATCATATCTATTTCTGTGACATTGTAATTTATGATTTCTTAATAGTAACAAAGGTGCTATAAATTAATTAGGTATGACAATGTTTTTGCACTTAATAGAAATAATTTACAAACCAAATATAAATTAAATAATGCTTAGGTAAACTAAATCCAGAATTGTCAATTTTAACGTCTCCTCTGGAGCACGGAAACACTCAGCTTATAATGAAACTTACCGTCACTCATCCAAATTGTGACTCCTAAAGAACGTTGCTTAATTTTAGCGATCTACGAGTATAGAATGTCTTAACAAGCTATGCCAAGAGAGCTTTGTTCCAATATAATTACTGAATACATTATACGTAAAAATTGCAATATTTACAAATACTAACACCAGTTCTGGTTGCCTACTCATAGGTACCTACCATCATACATAACTAAGTACACTTATCTTGTGCAAGAGACTATGCCATATTCACTATGCCCATACAACACAGGATGAAAAGTATGCTAATTACTATTTTTCCATAGAGTTCCAAACTTTGCCTCGGAAAACAAGATGAAACGACAGTTTTTGGCCACTTGTGTCGAAGTGGCCACTTGGGGAGGCACATGCTTCGCAACCACAGCATGTCTGAGACCACCATTTTCTCTTCAGCCTTTGTCTAGAAACGTAATGAGGTTGTTGGCTAGCTCTTGTGAAGAATTAAAAACCAGCCAGAAATTGTGGACGAGGATTTATGAGAAAATGTTTTTGATATGAGAAATTTAGATGCAAATGTTACATTTATATTGTAGATAAAATAAAATGTCTGTCATGGACAACCTTTAAATGATGTAGGTATACAAATCAATGTCATATTATTATTTGCATTTTAGACGTATAACTTTGCACTCACTCTAACTAAATCAACGCCTTCCATTCCACGAGGCAACAAACTTCCCAATAAAACAATTTTCTAAGAATCTCGATTGTATCGGAACTGTCTAATACTTTGAAATTAATTAACTTTGGTTATTGGTTTTAAGATTGCTGCAAAATGTTTTACCAGCGGGTTAATAAAGACGATGAACGCAGATTAAGAAAATACGAGGGGAAAGTTAATCTTTGTTTTGCGTTTTTTTAATTATTCAACTTTTTATCGTCATTTAGTATTTTTAAATTATGTAAAATTTTCTAGGTTTTCCCATCTAGATCTAATTTAGCTGATTAGGATGTTGGGAGTATTTATTTAGTTGATGTTAGGTAATTTGTACCAATTCTATTTTAAACAGTATAATTGACTTAACTCTCCAAAATCTAAAGCTAATTTTTAAAAGGCCAGCTAACGAACGAATGGTAGTACTAATCATAAAGTAAATTTATATATCTACTTATCCTATAAGGATCATTTCTGCTCATGAGAAAAGACAAAGTTCTGTAACATGGAGCAAATGGGACGATTTTTTGACAAATATTACCAGAGCGCTCTTAAATAATTCTAGTCATCAGCTGCGAGTAAATTCAGCTCACAACGCTCAGGGGAAATAATGTAGGTACAACGAAGACACGTAAAGACAGTAATTTTATTAATTCTGTTATCCCGGCCTTCGCACATGCTCACATACTTCTTCCATCTTAATTTCGGCGGTCTCTAGGGTTTCAAATGTACCTGTATTTTTAAATTAAAAATGAACGCGAACAAATACAATGAATTTGAAATTTTGAGCGTGGGGATGGCATTGGATAAATTAAAACTAAGTAAATACGCTCAGTCGCGGAGAGGGGGGACTAGCGGCTGAGGATAGAGGCAGAGCTTTGAGATTACAATTTCGTCGAGATTGAACCCTCTAGTAATTCATTTGAGCTTTTTATGTATTTTCAGTAAAAGTTTAAACGGACTTCATCTTCAAATAACGTTGATGAGAAGGTCATGTTCGATTGTACAAGAAAGTTTAAACAAGTAATTTAGGAGACCTAAAAACTTCGCCACCAGAGTTGGCCAAATGCACAAAAAACAATCGAACGATTTATTTTTTATGCGACATTTAACAAATAAGTATAAAAAAGCCTTCTCGACTGTTAGTTTTGCAATCAAAAACTGAAATAAAAATTGAATCATACCATACTTTCTACAGTTCCATAAGTTAAGTTAAAAAAAATAATTAACTATAATGTTTTTAAATAGTTAAAACGGGATATTTTCCATGATTCGTACATATTTTTTATATATTTATCTAATTTAAAGTAAACTCTTAAAACAACACCAGCCTTTTGTAGCTAGTCCAACCTCTGTGGCGTATAGACATTTGTTTACATAGTCACTGCAGGCTGCAGGTACGGACTTTAAAGTAATTAAAACTTGCAAGAGCTGAATCTATGCGGGTTTTATCATTTAAACTCAAGTAGGAACGTTATCGCAGTTTTGGAATTTAAAGTTTGATCCTAGTTTTTTCGAATGCGAAGCGCTATCGCTGTTTTAAAGTTACTCTTTTGCATAAAATAAATTGTAATAAGACGGAATTGTTTGTGATCGCTGCTGATTTGGATTTAGGAATTAAAGTTGTGTTTAAAATATGAATAATGATAATAATGTCAAGTAGGAAACTCTCAAAAAGAAACTGCGGATGTTAGTCTTGTTTAAAAACATCCACATAAAATACCTACATGACGTCTTGCAAACATTTTGAATGAGTGACTCAAAACAAAAACGAACTCTTTAAAAGCTCGGTATTGGAACGGTATCGTTACAGTTATTGTTTCTGTTATCGCGCTGAGAAAATTGAATCTGTCCACAATCCGGCGAAACTGCGCTCCGGAACAAACAAACATCCAGCTTTCCAATCCAAAATGGCACAGCTCATTCACTTTTGTTACTAAAAACATGGTTTCAACTGTTTTCCCAAAGTATATTTTATGTATGTTATGGTATGTTTCAGTCAGAAGTATGTTCAAACACATTATTGGTACACCCACATTTTGTCAAATGTGGAAGAAGCTACTACAGGCGGTTCGTAGCACATTGCTACGAAAACTGTAGCAATACGCTACGAAACATCTACGCCGTAGCAGTTACACAAACCATCTGCATTTTTTTTCATGTTTCTCAGGCTAAAGCTAAATTACATTTTGAAATACATTATTAGAAATAACAAAGCTAAAAACACGTCTATTATTGCATTTGGCACGCTTATATTTTGCTTGTTAGTGAACATGAAAACGTACAATAATAGAAGTGGTTATTATTATAAAAAAACAATTTACGATATGCGTTTCCGTTCGTCGCGTGACTACCTTCTGAAGTTGAGTGGCAAACGGAGCTGAGGTGAAAGTGTATTGAAAAAGGAAATTATTTAATATATTAAGTGAGAACCAATATTTACTATAGGGCGAGTAAATATATTGAAAGTTGTGCTACAGCCTAGTGCATTCTTAACCCAGGTTCAAGACATTATAAGTATGGATAAAGATTGAGTTATTAGAACAAATAGTATGAGGCTGATGGATCACGAATCGTCTGATGAAACGAAAGCTAGGTGAATCAATACACCAATAAGCACTATGTACTAGACTTAAAGTATCAAAAGTAAGTAATATAATCCATCCACCAAATTATTATACGTATAAAGAATTTGAAGAATGTTACCATTCGACCAAGTAATTTACTGGGATTATGAAATACCAAAAGTCCTCTTTACTCCCTGCTCGCCGAAAAAAACTAACACGCTGTGTTTATTTGAGCAGTTTATTTCCATATCAGCTATGACTCAGGATTGTTAGAATTGCACGTCCTATGACCGGTGTAGGTTCCAATACATTGTAGCGTTCGGGACCTAATCGAAGTCGCGATACCAACGAAATAACCGCGACTTAGCTTTCATTTTACGATAACCTTTTATAATATTTTAGGCTTACTTTGAAGCTTATTTGAACTTGCTTACTCTATTTACCAACTTCATATTGTTGCTTTGTGGGAAATGTACAATTCTGTAAATCTTACATTGTATTTCTATAGCGGGACAATAAACTGCTGTTCATAAAGAGTTAGTTAGAGAAAGTAAGAAGTAAACACATTTCTTTCTAAATTTTAGTTTGGGAGTAAAAACATGACATCAAAATAATAATAATATCTGAGATCCAGATTTGATCTGGATTAGGTTACCTATTTAATTATGTAGGTAAACATGTTCAAGAGCACACTTATTCCTCTTAAAAAAGAACGTAACAAATAAAGCGATTGGCAGTCAGCTCGTTGCTCTCCGAAGACGCAAAGCAAATGCAAAAGAGCTCTAAAATAAAGAAACTTGATCGAGTTAATTAGTGAGCGCGTTTTGTAGAACACTAATTGTGTACTTTTTGTGTCGGTGGCCTTTTAGAAGGACAAAAGTTAACGTGGATGGCATCATTAGAGCCGGAATGGGGATTTCTTTTCGTTTCTCTCGCCTTGAAAAAGTTTCATACTTGAATTACATTGAATACTTTAGGTCTGATAGGCATTTTAATTTATATATTTGGTACCAGATATGATCTAGCGCTTTGTCCCACTGATGGCCAAGTATTATCTCTGAAATTTTAATAGATGACTGTCTTTGGCGATCTCCGTGTAAACTTATTTAGTCATTGGTAATTTTTTGGACGAAGATTTATTCTACCGCGTCATTGAGACCTTTGTTACGTCACTGGACTCTTATTACTCAACTAGTATTATTTTATCTGTGCTAGCATCTATCTTAAATTTTTTGCTATCCCGAAAAAAAAGATTTCATTTCCATTACAATTCATTTAGTTGTGTACTTTTCAGTCTTTATACATGGAGCTGAAATCAGTTCAGGCTGAAATATCATTATAATCATCCAAAACATTGTTATCTGAAGAAAATGATATTATGAAAAATATTTCGTATTTCGTATCATTACGCCTAGTCTACATAGTGCTGACTAACGAACGAGCGAGAAATGAATGTATCGCCTCATTAGGCCGATTCGCGAGTGCGAAACCTTTTCTTCAACGAGTATAATGTTCTGTTATTCTAGCGCTCTAGAAATCTTATGTAATTGCTCTGATTTGAGATATTTTATCATGCCTTGATGTGTTAGTGATGACAATTTACTTTATAATTTTTACAAACCTACATTTCCATTACTTAATCCTAATCAAATCGTCCTGACAGCTCACCTGATACGCTACTCAGAAATACAGATCTAGTTTTCTTCAGGCTCCGCCTACAAACAAAGTAGGTTAGAGTTTATAACTCATAACAATATTTCCTTTATCATTAACAACATAAATCTCCGTCAGTCAGGTTTATTTTTAACCAAGCTTAATCCACAAAGGTGCCTGGTTAACTCACCTGTCACTTACAAAGCACCGCTCACAAAGAAGTCGTGTCAATAAGCAATATCCAAAATCCGTGTAACGTTCGATAGCTCTCGATCTGAGCGCCCTCGACTCGCCGGCAGGACGATAGGGCACATTCTGCTGCGCGACCACTCAGCCAACTTCTTATTATCCCTTTTGTCCTTTTTTAGGGTTCCGTGGCGCTTACGATACTTAAAACTGCGGATTTGAATCGATCTTCATACTTTTTTGCTCTAATATTGCAGAAGATAGTTTCACTCGTGCCTTGGTGGAGATATAATAGCGAATAAAACAGACATGTGACTGTCAATCTGCCGAACCGAGTAAATAATAAAATAACGTTAATCTGAGGGCCTGAATTAGCGTAGTGAATAAAGAACGTATAAATCATAAAAATATTGGTGAAGATGGCGATAAATAATAATAAGATTTTTATTTGATGTGTTACTAACACATCAAATAAAAATCAAAATTAACCTTGCATGACTAGCGTAGGTAGACATAACTTGAAGGGCGCTTTAGAAGATTATTAAAGTTATGTACGTAGGTGGTAGAGCTCCTAAGAGGTGGGCAAATTAAAATTCAAGAATAATTTTGATATACTCGTACCTATCTAGGAAATTTCTATGGCGTGAAGCTCACAATTAGTACAATATCTCGAACTGATCGTAAATAACATACAGAACTCTGAAAGCGGGTTCTACTCACACTTATCATCATTTTTTCCATTTCACACCTGACTTGGTCGAAATGACATGTCAGAAGTTCCTTCGAGGTACGGACTGGGTATTACAGATTATAAGGTGGAGAACTAGCTTTAGAGACGCTAGAAAAATGTAATAAGAATCCTACACTTTGTTTTAATTATTCTTGTTATGGTTAGCAAATAAGTTTCATTCGAACTATAGTGAGTGATACCTACTAGATATAATCGTAAAAAGAACTCCAACCTTTACTAAAAAGCAATAGTTAGAAGTTAATTTTTGCCTACACTTAATGGGACGTAGTGCCTGACACATTGTACAGATGGAATGGGCTTGCCCAGCATCTAAACCATCCTCTCGGCTTAGCCGGTCGTTTTCACTGGAAAGACAATGGTCAATACGTGTGGGGCTGACTAACCGCGAGTTTTCTCATGATGTTTTCCTCATATTATAATACTAAGTTAAAGTTCTTTTGTAAAAAAGTTGCAAAATACCTATCATACGTATTGTCAATGCATAGATACCGTTCACTAATAAATTAATCATTGTTTGCTTTGATAATGTGATTTTGATTAAAACTGGTATTAATGTATTATGCTAAGCATATTCGAATTAGTTCATGAAAATTAAGCGGTTGCTGACTAAATTTCAGGAATTGGATTAATTTTGCAAGCGTCACTCAATAATATATAGTATATAATATAATGTAACATTAGGTATCCCGTATACCCGTGGCTTGCCTCACTTGAAACTAAACTAATATGTTACACCAGCGTTCACCCGTGGCTTATCTCAAATGTTACTTATGCGGGTTAAAAGTAACTTATGTATATTTCATGTTTTAAGTCAATCCATTAGGTAGGTTGTGTAGAGCAGCTTAACAAACATCTATCTGTACATTTTTTCGTTTACAATTAGGATATCGGGACAAAGAAAGTCGATTATAAGGTATAATTGAATAAATATAACGTAGGTATAAGTACCTATAACTTAAGGAAGGAAAGAAAAATAAATACTGTTATCGTAAAACCGCAGAGGTGTTGCAAAAATTGGATTATTTTTTATGAAATCAACGAGAATTTCGCTCATGAATTAAACAAGATATTTTTCAAAGGAAAAACTTAAACAAACGTTAAAATAAATGTTGATTCTGAGATAAACCCTTTATAATATTTATTTAACGGGGTCGCTTTGTCGCTTATCTAGACTTACTTTACTGTGCTATAAATTGTGAAGGACATTTCACAGTTTTATGACGCGACCACGTGGACGAAATTTAAATTGTCCATTTAGCTGTTCATTTTGTATTATGGTAATGTAACAAGAGAGTGTGAAATAGGAATTTTGGTACGGGAAGCTTTTTAATATGCCGCCGCAGAGAATAGGAGTTTCCTTGACCGGTCGTATCTCGTAATACCGATTATTCAAAATTACCTACCTCATGTTCAAAATAAAACACTTTTAAACTATCGCGACTTGAGAAAATATAAGAGAGTTTTATTTCACTGACGTGGAAATGATCAGACGTATCAGAACAAAGGATAAACGAAGATAGAAGCGGATGCGATACGTATACGTAGCTATTTGTATTTGGCTACAGGTGCAGTTCAATTCGATCTCAGTTCTTTTAAGATAGGTTCTCGGCCAAATCTATCGCTGAAGCATAAGGAACCTTGACTGACGAAAAAGTTGCGGGTAATCGCCACCCGACTTTCCCGCTTTGTTTGTAATAAATAATTAAAATACCTGTAATTATTCAGTGGGTTCGCGTTAATTTTTCATTAAATGTCGTTTATTACCGCTGTCAGCATCTGACCGCTCTTGGTAATTAAAGTTGGGTACTTTGAATTATTAAGCATGGGTACGTAGTGCATAAAGATAAAAGATTTACAATTTTTTTGTTTTTATTTGATTTCTAAAGCCACTTATTTTTCTTCGGCGATGCCCGCGCAAGAATAGGGTCTATCCCGTAATTAAAAAGAAGCTTATGTCTTTCCCGGGACACAGATGACTTACGTATGTAATTGTTCCAAGTCCCAGGGACTACAGTGTCCCGTTATGTGTAGGCAAATATTGCCTCTTGATGCTGTATAAATCATCTAGTAAAGACTAAAGATGTAAAGGTCTAAGTTCCAATATAACAGTTGCATAGTTGCTACAGAGGTCGGCAATTTATTTCTCAGTTTAACATTAAGTGTTTTTATATTGTAGCGAAGACACGATAAGCAAGGATATCGAATCTGAATCGCTTCAAAGGGAGCTCTAATAATTCCATGGGCTGGTTAATAATTATGGGATCCTTTGAGGCTACTCGGACAGTCAGTAGGCGACACGCGTAGCCTTAACTAGATTAAACCACATACCCAGTCATGGCTTGAATTTACGAATAGATGCATAAACACATTTTTGAATCACGTATCTTGCTTTGATGTATAGCCACACCGAATAACAAAAACCTGTTTCTAGAAGATATAATTTTATTAAAGAGAGGTTTTGTAGGTCCTCATTTTTAGCGAAAAAAACCGGCGTTTGTGTATCATAGTTAAGTTATTGTTATATTATTCTTTTGTTATTTTCCTGTTATATGGTGCTTACTCCCGAAACAAAAATGCTTACGTTTAATAAGTATCAGTATTGCTACTTGTTAAAAGCTATTTTATCTATTTCTTACGATTAAAAAAAGGCACAAAAATTCAGGTAATCTCGATTTCCCAAATCGACATTAAGGTAACTAATAGCCTTACAACGTGACTCTACCCGAAGTCTAACGATATGATACGTTTAGCAAACTCGTAAACATCGCAGAGGTAACCATTACTCTCTAGAAAGGATTTACCCGTCCCTAAGACAATCTACGATAATTATATTCCTTGGGGAGATATTCTCTTGGAGCGTACAAGCTGTGTTATATATACTGTTAGTTATTGTAGATATTACATGATAATCACACATGGTGTACAGAAAGATAGCATCAATTTCGATGTAGATAACATTTCAATACAAATAATCTAGATGGACTATGTCGACTACCACGTAATACCATGACTGTATCAAGTAATATTTAGTTTTTTTAACTGTACGGTCATGGCATAGTGTATGTCGGTGACGGAATTTATTTTATATTATTATTTAAAAAGCAAATTTTACATGCCTGGCATGTTCCGTCATGGCACAGCCAGGAAGTGTAAGAAGCAAATAGCAATATTCCCCATCATAAACGTTGTGGCGCTTACGAAGGGAAGCCTACACCCAGCAGTGGGTACCTTCGGGCTGTGGATGATGATGATGATCGTTGAATATTTCATACAGTGTTATCTAGTCCTAACCGACGACGCAATGAAATGCTTGCCATAAGGTAAACATATTCACAAAAACCATGGCTTTCTGGTTCCGTTACGAGGTTTGCTAGTAACAACTCTTTAATAAAATTTGAACAATCACCTGTACCCGGGATAAATTCGACAATAGGAGATCTCGAACCGTGACAGAACAAATTGTGCGTAATCTCCAAACCTCCCAAACGGCCGCAAAAAGGTGAGCTCCCCGACCATTATGAATAACTTCCACAGTCCTCATCTAATTTAACTTGTAAACATTACAATTTAGCCGCCCATCTCGACTTGATGCCTCCAAAAGTGCTATTCGCTACCTTTATTACCGGAATTTTTATTTCGCTTTACTTTCTCTTTTTGTTTAGATGTTATTTCTTTATGAGTAACCTCGTTTACGCTCCGGAGCTGGGGAATTCTTAGTTGTAAGAAATTACAGGGAAATAGGATTTTGTGACTGAGTTTTGGAAAATGAACAATTTATAATAACAACAATAATTGTGAATCATAATTGGTACAGTCTCACGCAATGAATAATTTAGCGAATAGAAAGAAAAATAGCTATTAAAGTATATCTTAAAATTTATTTGATGCATTCGTCTGACCCTAATGTGTTTGCCCATTTTAGGGTCAGACCCATTGGAAATTCTACATGTTGCACCACGCAAACAATTCCCGGAAAGCTACCCCGCCAACGAATGTATACGTGCTAATGGATCAAAGTCTCTGTCGGGAATCAATTGAAATTACTCGGTCACTCGGCACCCAGCTTTTGACATGAAACCTACAGCGAAGCCACTAGCTCGGTGACACATTAAAACGCTCTAGCAGACACTACGAGCTTAACGTTAAATTGGATTCAGGAATAGCTGAGCGCAAATTGGCTTGTTCTCTTACAATGCGGCCGCTCAGTCACCGGCCACCACTCACGGTAATTGTATCCGTTACAGACAATATGCTCTTTATGCTGACTGACCTTTGTTAAAACTTTCATCCCGTTCCGAGCAGGTGGGGCGAACTAAAGTTCCCTTCTGTTGTTAATAAGGGCGTTTTGGAGTTGGAGCTCAGTTTTAAATTAAACGGTGTCAGTGGAAAGTTGGAAGCTAAAATTAATCTATGTACTTGCCAGCATTGTATTTCTAATTTAATTTTAGATCAAAGTAAACAGAAATGTATACCTTTAAGGGAGGTGTATTACGATTTAGAGAAATTGAGATGATCTAAACGTGAATAACAAATAAGACTAAGACGAGTTTCAACTCAAATTCAAAACACTAGCAGAATGTGCATGTATATTTGTGAGCTAGGTAGTAACCGTCCATACTCGTAAACAACCCATCAACTTTTTTCCCAAAGACTCAAACGGCAGAATGGCTGAACCCTGAAGCGTAGGATCAGAAAACCATCACTGTTTGCATAATGCTAGAAACGGCAAAGAGAATCGCCGAGCAAAGCTAGAAGTCCATCGAAACTCCTTTAACATGGAAGGTACGTGCGTCCGGTATTGGCCATAGCTGAGACACACCGCTCATAAGCTTTTACAACTAACTAATATACTAAAAAAGACCAGATAAAGCTTAGAGTCCAAATTATCTCATCATTCCGCATTCATCAACTATTGCGCATAGCCCTTACTTGCTTGTCAATATTTTGAACCTTATTCTGAAACCCAATGTTTTTAAAGGTACGGTAAATACATTAATTTTTTAGCGGGAAATGGAAAAAAATGTATTTTCGCTTTATATACCTAATGCAACTATAATGTTTTAGAATCTTTACCTTCTGTAGTTTTGGAGCTAATCAAATCAACCTTAAGTGGTTCCGTAAACTTAACGGGTATGAGTGAAGTGTGAAGGCCGTTACATAAATTCAATTTAGGCACCTCAGAGGGACTAAATTGCCTCCGACCAGTGAGCGGACCCTTTGACGGCGATCATCGTCATTCGCATCCGACCACTTGGAGCGGTTCGTTCAATAGATTCTACAACTCAAAGAGCCGGGCCGATGGTACTACCAACTTTATTTTTTTGACTACCCTATTTTGTAGGGTGAATTGAAGTTTGGTAGAGAGAAAGTGCTTTGGGTATTTTTTATTTGAAAATTCTAAATCTAAATCATTACTATCAATATCTACATCCTGACTTAACCTGGCCTTTATTATTCATGGTCCTGTGATAGCCTAAACGAAATGTAACTTTTAGATGATTATTCGTCAGTTCGTTTTAATAATAATGAAATGAGGTATTATTTACTCCAAGTGCCTAAAAATATGCGATAGCTATAACCTGAATTAAAGTATAACTTCCCGAAAAGTAGGGAGTTTGTTACTAAACGGCACGACTGCCGCTAAACTCAAAGAGCCAGTACGAGTGAATTTAAAATTCTAGATAGGTACTTCCCGTCCGGCAGTAACCATTGCGCTAGACTTGCACTAAAAGTTAAAAGTGTAGATTCGGTCGAAACGTAGACTGTATTAGCATAAAGCAACGAAAGAGGAATAATAGTGGAGGTTTCACGGCTCAGATGTGACGAATAGTTCGTCTAGTTTCAGTTTATGCCTTTGAAAGCGTTCAAACAAATGTTTGCATAATCTTTGCCGGAGAAATTTCCAGTTAAGTTTGGTTCAAAATTGGATCAAGACTCGCTTTAACTACGAAATAAACTGAATTTCGAGCGTTTTTAGTACCTTAGTTTATACTTTAGCTTTCATATTTTAGTACTAACATTTTATGACACAAAAGCAGGAACGAGTTAAAGTAAAATTAAAAAAAAACAAACTTAAAGTATAATCTATAATTAAAACTATAAAAAATATATTAGGCTACAGTAGTGTCAGCTGCAGCATATACTACACGCATGGTGTTGGTGAAGCCGGTACCTTGTCTCCAGCCTGACACGATGACCAGTGGATCGCCCACTCGTATGAAACCAAGCTCCATGGCCCATTTAGTGCAGAAGTTGACTCGCCTTTCGAGGTCGACCTGCCAGTCTGTGTCTGGGGCATCTAAGTAAAAGTAAGTGCGAATCAGAAAAAAATAAAATAAGTACAAAATGATGAATATTCATTTTATAGAAACTAACAAAAAGGCTAATAAAGGAAACTTAAAGTTGGATAAATGAAACGTATATCTGAGCATTTTTTTTACTCAGAGTTTGAAATTTAAAGAAGAACATGGTTATAGTACGACTAATGGTATAAAAGTTTTAGAAATAGAAGATGGTAATCATTTCGTTACCATAACACCAACATTAAGTTACTTTGTTACTAAAAGACGCTATGTGTTTTCAAAGATCATTATATTTACTAACATAAAGTGAAGTAAATTTATTCATCGATTTTTTTCTATTTATAAGCTTTTATAAACGTTACGCATATTATTATTATTATTAATGCTTATGGAAATTCATATCCATAAAGCTTCTCTAAACATTTTAAGGTCCATCGATGCTCTCTTTGAGCCGAAATAGTATTCAAGACAAGGCTTTGACTGCGCTGTATATGATTTGAATCAATGAATAGTTTCTCTATGCATTGATGTATAACAAGCTCGTGTACATAGTACAGTCGCTTGCACTAAGATGTACGCAACCAAATGCTTCACAATCATGCAACCATCAACTTTGTGCCATTTTCATTCGTTTAGGTCGCAGAATAAAAAAGTTGAATAGTTTATAATTCGTTTCACGCGTCGCAAGCACATTTCACCTACAAGACAAGAGTGTTGTGTCAAATAGTTATCAAACCTAGCAAGCAATAAAAGATCTTAAAGTGGTCAACCTTTTAATTCTGTGACTGTAGGTACATAATTTTGGAACATTTGGATGTGTACTTATCTTAGTGCAGGTATGTACCTACTATTCCATTATTTTCTTTATTATTCAGGGTTTGTGTTTTAAGTTTTACTGGAGACTAGAACGTTGATAATATAATCGTGTCCATCTTATCTAAGCGAGACATAAACCAGTAACGAAGTTTTTAAGCACCTACCTATCGCATTTAATTGCCAACCACAAAACTTGGATAATAATAAACTAACTTTTACCTAGCCATGGAACAAGTTAATTTAGTAATGTTATTCTATTCAAAGCTAATAACAATTATGATAGATATGCTCTTTGGTATTTTTGGGAATTTTAGATCATTTCCAGATGTATATGACGGTAGGTAAAGTATAGTAAGTTCAAATATAATTTTGGTATCCAGATTTCGCAGCTGTTAACGTGACAGTTTGCAAGCGCTTCGAAAGCTAACTTGTTTTTATAAGATGTTTCTTTCATGGTGTAGAGTTTGTTTTAGAAATATTCCAGACACTACAAAGTCCTATTTAGTGAACCAGTATTAATCACCTAACGTATTAATCAACTACTAAAGATAAAAATACAACTTTTTTGATCAGATAATTATCAGTAAAAGTACCTTCAAAAACCACAGGCACGATCCCCCTCCACATATGCAGCTGTCTTGCGATCGGTGCGTATCTCGTCACAGCAATGATGGGACATCGAGGGCGGTATTTGGCAACGATCTGTGCCGATTTACCCGTGGTCGTGACCACTATTATGGCTGCTGCGATGGACCGTTGTGCGGCTAGCACAGCAGCCATTGCTGCACCTGTAGCTTGGTTGCAGGGGATTGGTGTCTGAAAATGAGGTGTTCTATTAGGTTCTATATAAAGTTAATGAAAGAGTATACATAATCAACTGACTGGACGGAATTGATAATATTTTACTTCGACAAACCAATATTACTCGTAGCTGTTGAAATTCTAACACGTTACTTTGAAAAAGTAACGTGAGAAGTACCTACATGTTTTTCATTTTTATAATGAGAGCAAAAAAAAACCGTTGCTGTAGATTCGACAACATTTCGTGTCATATTGCCATAGGGCTGGGTTTGTTTTTGCAGCAGCTTGACCAAATAAATGATTAAGTAAAGCGTAGATAAAATATCCGTTATATTTTTTTCAAAGTGTTTTGGGAAACATTTATGTTTTACAGACAACAAACCTTATCAACTAGATCATGGAATATCTGTTTCGACCAGACACACGCCTCGGCTTCCTTACACGCGCTGGCCAAGCAGGCCACGGTGTCCACCGGGTACTGCCCCACAGCTGTCTCCGCTGAGAGTACCAGGGCATCAACACCGTCAAGGATGCAGTTAGCGATGTCTAACAGTTCCGCTCGTAATGGTATCTTTTTATACCGCATGCTGCTTAGCAGGTGAGCACTTACACTCACTGGGACGTTAGCCTGTGAAAAGAAACTTAGGCATAATTGTCGATTCTCGACGACTTTCAAAACAGAGAGAGACTGCACGTTATCTAGCTTTTGTTTTCTGAAATCCATCGCATTATTCAAAATAACCACGACGTGTTGTGCCACGTCAAGACATGGTTATTTGTAAAATAAGGCGACAGGTACGAGTTTATAGAGCTAACCACTGAAGCTTTAAGATTATCTTATCTGCGATAACAAATACGCGCTTCTAACAAAAAAAGTCTTTGACGTTTGAGCTTTTGTATAAATACCTTATTGGCGCGTGCAATCATATTCTTTTGAGCTATCACCAACTTCTTTGGCGTGATATCTGACCCCAGTTCTTGTCTTGTTATCATCACTCCATTTGTGACCTATAAAAAACGAATGTTACAATACACAAAAGACTTAAAAACAAAATACACGTGACGAAACATATCTCTTGCTTAACATTGGACACAACTTTGTGTTACAATTTGACTAATCATTGAACAAAATTGAATACCTACTTGAATCATTTGGTAAGCGACTTGTCTTGAACCACTCTATGGCTTAGTGTGACAATTCAGAAATACTTCTTACTTCTTACTTATATTTTGGCAATAAACAACTACTCACTTCAAGGATTTCATCAAATTTTCGGAAGCCTTCATTAGTCTGAATATTAGCAATTATGGCAATCTTTTTCCCTTTCTCTCCCAACAAACTTCTCAACTCTGTGATTGCATCTGCAGAGTTTGCGAAAGATGCTATAAGTATATCGACCTAAAAACAGAATGATATTAGCTATTTACTTTTGCAAAACTTCGTAATAAAAACTAAACTGACATAAAAAGATATTCTCTCTTGGAAATAATAAAGTTTGATATCAGACTATCTATCACCCATTACGTTGTATCAACTCAAAGACGGTATTCCGGGGATGTCTGGGGGTAATGAAGACGGATCGGTGACCTTGGCACAAATCAGTTCTGCCCTGTGACATTCTGACAGTTGGGAAACTTCGGATTTCTCGAAAATTCCAGAAAACTTTGTAGAATAGTGAAGGACTAGGTATCGGCTCGTTATTAATATTTGTAATTTGGACTTAAACCAATGTTCTTAAGAAACTATTACCAATTGACAAATTGTTCTAAATTTGATCTAACTTTGGGTTGCTCTGTCGATGTTTGGCCGATTGGCCTTGATCTCATTCAAATATGGTTTCACGGGTGTATTATAATAAGTCCATTGTACACATCGGTTAAAGAATTTTTGAAATCGGCGGAGTTGTTTCGGTGATTACCTCCGTCAAAGAAACCAACATTACCACTTTATAATATTAGTAAATAATATCAATAACCTGGTGATGTATCGCCATATCGATATCTAGTTTATCCTTGTCTGAGAAATTCGGCATATCGAACACAACATTAGGCACAAAAACATCCTTATACGACCCCAACAGACCCCCTCTCTCTATCTTACAAGTGAGAGTAGTTGCTGATATCATTTCAACTTTCAACATTATAGTTTCATTGTCTATCAACACCAGATCGTTTTTGGTCATCTGATCAGCGAAGTACATGAAGTCGACGTATACAGTGTATGTTGAACATCGTTCTCGATAAGTTTCATCTGTGGTCAGTCTGACTACTTCGCCAGTTTTTAGCTCGACGTCATCTCCGTAGCTCTGGAAGAATAAAGTATAAATAGTATAAAAACACTAGAAGTAAATTCTACCACACTAATTATTATAAACTAAGGTAAAAGTTTGTGATGTGAAAGTGCAAATATTAGTTACTATTTCACACTCAAACCGATTGACACATTTGAAAGAAATTTAGTACCATGATAGTTTAAATCTTTACGTAACGTATAGGCTACTTTTGGATTGCTTTAGTTTGACGGAAACGGAAACTATTCACCGCGGGTAACACTGCGGGGCGCCGCTAGTATTGAATATATTATGATCCAGTCGCTAATGTTTCACTGCAGGGCAAAGGCCTCCTTATAGTACTGAATTATTCAATGCCTTACTGGTTTTTGCGCATGATTTTTATAAGGAAAACACGTTATTCTGAGATAAAATCACACCACAGAACTTTAAGGGATAGTGTCTCTTTTAGTTTGTTAAAGTTTAAAAAAACTCATAATAAACTAAACTAACTAATAAACCCATAAAAATAAATTTTTAGATCATTTTAGACTTGTAATAAAATAGTCAAGAGCATTCACATTTATATCTGATTCAAGCACCGTTAATGAACTGAAAATCTTGAAAGTATTTAAATGACCGATAGCGTTATTGAAACATTTAAAAACGTCTTACTTAAAAATCAAAACCATGGAACAGGCTCGCCAAACAAAAAAGTTTTGTGTGTACTAAGATTACAATTATGATTATGAACCTTTCATTGATCTGTTGCATTTCCGGCATACTACTACTCACTTACGATGACAACATACATCAGCAATACGCCCGGTTCTGATCTTCCGTCCCGGTAGCCTTGCTGCAATCGCCAAAGGATAATTCCTTCCCATTTTAATACTGAAGTTTTTTGCAGCCAACCGCAGCATCTTTATAGTTTCTATATGCTCATCTCGAGAGCCGAATGACAGATTGAGGAGCGCCACGTTCATGCCAGCTCCCATCAAATTTTCCATTGTCTCTATATCGCTGGTCGATTTTCCTGGAATTGTAAACACCTTAGCTTTATTGCCGAATTATACCACGCAGTTATAAGTACTGGTAGCTAATTACAGAAAGATTATTTTGATCAAAAAACAGTAACTGCTATGAATTTGAAATTGACTCTTTAAGACATTAAATGCACAGTAATTGTTTTGAGCATTTTTTTTTCTTAACATTTTTTATGCTCTAGTACTGTAATGATTTTCATACCCATTGTTGCAATAATGCCAGTTAATCTCTGACACCCTGGCGGTGCTTTGATATCCAGGTTCAGTATATGGTCCAGAGGTGAATATGCATGAGCTGCTGGTAGCTGCTGTCCAGGTAGCTCCATAGCATCGTACTAAAATAAATAGAAGAAATATTATCACCAAAAATATAAATAATTGATCACCAATGAATATATTCAAGGTGCAGTATCATCATCATCATTCTCCTACCCTTGTCCCACTAGGTGGGGTCGGCCCAACATGTCTTCATTCAAGGCGCAGTATACATTCACTCAAATATTTAAGGCCTGAAAGACCTCTTGGAAATATAAAAAACGAATCCTTGAACATTTCATACAGTATGTGTCAAGAGTAAAAAAAATTGATGGAAAAAAAAAATATGTCGTTTCTTGGGTAATATTTTTTGGAATATATACTTACTTCTCCCAACTTCACATCAAATTCCGTTGGCCATACCATGATTAACAAGTAAAACACTATAAATAAAATTAAAGATTATCTGGATAAAGCTTGTTTACAAAAATGTATTTGACAGACGACGTCGTAAACGTCATCAGAAATGACAGTACCTTTTCTTCTTTTTATGTTAAAGATAAATCATTTTCAGGAATTTCTGAAAAGTTTCGTAGCAATATAATATCAAAAATTGAAATTTGCAAAAAGGAGTTTCCTTTCCATATTATTTTCTATTGAAAAGCCACGATGAGCTACGAGCTCGAAAAATAAACGATAGCATCTACAAGAAACAAAAGAGTACTAACCGTTACAATGATAAGCAGGAATAAGAAAATAAACTATAAATAAATCTCACAGATATACTCGTATAATTTAAGGAATCGGTGCGATCAATGGTCGATTATAATGTGTGTTATTCGTTAGTCCATTTGTCCAAATCATAAATTTAAGTAAATCACAAATTTATTCACGCGAATTAGGCCCATCCAAACAACGGCTCAGATTTGTTATCGTTAAACAAAAGTCAGGTGAATCAAGGATCCTGATCGTGGCTAAGCCGAATTATAAACAAGCGACGCAGCTGTCTCTAACGACGCCGACAAAAATAAATAAAGCTGAACAAAATAAACAAAACCAAGTTTTATTTGTGGGAAAACCATTAGGGGATCAAAACGAGGTTCGCGAAAAAGATAAATAAGAAAAAATAAGTATTTTTTCGGACGCTCGCGAGGCGTAATAGGCGTTCTTAGAGGAATTGGCATCACCTTAAACTTATTACGTCAGGCTTTAGGAATAAATCTTTGGGATGTTTTTATAAGATCAATATAACTTGTTTGATTGTAAATAGGAATCAATTTTGACCTGGATAATTATGAAAATGATCCGTAGTTTTTGGTGTATGAACTACAGAAGTCCTAAGACCTTTGATTGATTTCAGCTCTGTCTTTGAAATTCTTTTAACATCGATATTTTTCCTATAATTGACAAATATGTATAAGACTGAATCTTATTTATATAAAGGATCGCTAGATGAATATCAATTATTGAGACTGCTACTATCGAGTCGTAAGCCTGTTGTAAATAGAATTTCTCTTTTCCATAAACATAAAACTTACCAGACAGTGATTGCCGTTCCCATGTCCGCTAGTTTCAACAGTTGCGGTTCCTATAAAACGTTGCCTTCAATTCGCTCTACACGCCATCAAGCCTCCCCTGAGAGCCACAATCTATAAAATTCTAGTTCGTCTGATGCGTAAAACCCTTTGTGCTCTCAAACTTGCCTCCCACAGGCCCGCATCAAGCGATACAATGAAATTCTCGGCGCCAGAATATATTCTAAAATATACAGCATGATTCTAAAATATAAGGTTAAGGAAACTAGCGGCGCTCTTCGGGGAGCGAAAGGTATAACTCGTAATCTTACGTTTTGAAAGCTTTCTGTCTTAGGGGAGCTCTTTTAATGTTACTTACTGAAATTTCTAGAAATACTTGTTGAGATTCAGAATTGTACCAATTTTCTAGAATAAAATATACTGTTTCACTGCGAAAGTAAATATAATTACAAAAATCTTAAGTAATACAAAGCCTAATAAAACAAGCATCAGAACTCTTTAGCTGCTTCCAATTCGTCATCATCTAGGCATCTAAAACAAACAGAAATTATCATAATTAACATAATAATAACAATAAAAATTATCCTTATTACAAACAGAAAAGTTAATATAATCTACGAATATGAATAATGTAAGCCATGACGGATATATTTAGGTGGCTTAAAATGTGAAATGTCCAAGGGTATTTATTTATTTAAAAGCTCCATCACCAGAGTTGGTCATTGCTCATACAAACCTATCCTTAGTCCACCACTCATTTTAACATTGATAAAGATTTGTTTCTATTTTGGGTAAGAACAATTTAAATAAGCATAAATGTATAAAAACTCACTCGACCAAAGTCTTCTTCGCTATAGAAACGGTCCAGATCCTGACGCAGTCGCAGAAGGCGCTGTCTTCCGATCCTCGCTGGAGGGTCACGTACGCGTCTCCGTAGATCAGCCAGCCTCGCTTCACCGCGTACTCCACAGCGAAGTAGACGCGAGATTCCATTGCTTTGTGCCATTTCTTCAGACTACTTTTGGCGCCTAAAAATGATTTTATTTTAGTTACATAATTTCTGCAAAATGTGGACATGTACCAAATATCGGTTTCGGTTTTTCGGTTTAAAGATGTTTATTTTCATAAGAACAATACAGTTCACTTATAATGAAAATTACATTTTTTAAATTATAAATATCGTAAAGCTAGTGGCGAAGCATAGTATCTACATAATCTAAACTTAAACTTAATATTTTTGTAGGTAGGTATCTACCTAGTTATTACATAAATCTATTGCAAAAACTTCGACTCGAAGGTAGGTATTATGACAAGTAGATCAACAGCACATCGAAAACAATAGGTCGAATAATGAAACTATAAGGTAGTTTAATATAATCTTTGAGGTGCAGGCAGAGTGTATGAGTGTGCGTGTGTGCGTTTCTTTGTTCTGTGGTAGTAGTATGAGAGCGCGTAAGGCGATAACGAGCCAATGAGTGTGGTTCTTTTGTTGAGCGGGTCCCTATACAGTAGTTCTATAGTTCGAGAGACAAGATGCATTTTTTTTTTTTGTAACGTATGGTTTTGGTTTATTCAGTTTTATTTATTATTTTTATATTTTGTTTGTTTGTTAGATGGGTTGGTTAATAGGTAAATACACAAATAAGTTATAAATTTTGAATCTTGTTTGATCTTGATATAATATACTGTTTTAGCCGGTTTATTTTATAACTATGGTTACGGTTTATTAAGTATTTATTGATTTTTGTTTGTTTGTAAGATAGGTAGGTAAATAAGTTATAATTTATTTTTACATCTTAAGTTATAAGTTCTTAAATTTGTGATTGTTAATTGTATATTTGTCTGTATAGTTTTATTAAGTATCTTTTTTATTAAAATGTACATACTGTAGGAAAATAATTGTGTTACG
The DNA here is from genome assembly GCA_947086425.1 of Xanthorhoe spadicearia. Lineage (NCBI taxonomy): Eukaryota > Metazoa > Arthropoda > Insecta > Lepidoptera > Geometridae > Xanthorhoe > Xanthorhoe spadicearia. The sequence continues at coordinate 7,375,346 of OX352204.1, read as the reverse complement.
TTGTATTTTAGTTTTTATATAAAAAATTTGTCGTTGTTACATAACCGTACCTAATTGTATATAACTGTTTTATTATATTATTTTGTACTATTTGCAATTTTATGATTATTAGATTTGGAGGATGACTCTTAAATTTCTATTGAATATTCGAGATGAGGTCTTACTTTAATATGTATAGTTAGGGATACATAGGTTACACGTCCTTGGTTGTCTGACCCTCCTTGGGCGCATTGATGGTCGCCTCTGAGTGTTTTGTCTCTGTTCTGGTTATTGTTGGAATGCCTTTTAAATATTTTATAATTAGGTTAGTTTCTCCATTTCTCTCTCGGTGTTTTAGGTTCTCGACGAGTGTCTTCATATAGCTTCTTTGTGCATTGGTTTGGTCACAGTAAATTTTGAATTTCTCTGGTATTTTAGACTTGTTTTTGAGTAGAAGCCTCGTGACATCCGGTGATTGAAATATTACTTTGAGTGGTCGGGGTTTTTCTGTATTATATTTTCCCAGTCTAAGTGTCTTAAGAGGCATAGGACAGTCATCATAAGCAGCAGATAAGACTTTGTATACTTCTTTTGTGTCATATTTGTTACGAGCCATACGATTTTTGTCGTTTATTTCTTCCAGTCCAACCATGATGATGTTTTTTTCTCGTTGAGACCTCTCCTGTAATTCTAGGATAAGGTCATTTTGTACTGCAATAGATGTTTGTTGGTGCTGTGTTTCCATTCGAATACTTTTGAGAAGGGTTAGATCTTTTTCGATTGTTAGAACTTTTAGAAATATGTATTTGGACATACCTGAAAACCCCATTAGACATCTTCAAAGGATCTAAAGAATTACAGAAAGAAGAGTCTACCGCACCCTGGGATACAGTCGTGATCATACTTCATTTTTTCCATTTAATTTTTTAAAATATTAAATGTCATCACAATTGTATTCTGGGTAAGCGGTAGTAGATAACGTCTGGGTACGAAATTTTCTGAGGTACTGATGAAATTAACATTCTGAATGAGACATAGTGTTGGCGACTTAAAATAATGATTAAGATTCTTTTTTATTTTTGTGAGAAATTTGACGGTAGTCGACCGCCGGCCATTCCCGATTCGAATCGTAAAGTCGTAGGACGTACAGAAAAGCATAATTGTTTAAATTGATAAGTTCTGGATAATAAACAAGTAAACATCTACTCGGGTTTTATATAATTATTGAGTAGATCCAAGCCCCGCTTAAAAGGAATCGATAATATCCGAAGTGGTAAGAACGTTGAGAACGCCCATTGGTATGTACAATCCACTTATTATTTTACGATGTTATATTTGGCATATTACTTTTTTTTACCCAAATTAACTAAGTACTTACTTACTCAGTTGTGTTATGTAAGTAATAAACTTACTACCTATTGCATACATAATTGATACTAAATTACTGATAACATCTATTTGACCTACGTACATTGTGGTTAAGCAAATAAACTATCTTTATCTTTATCTTTACCATACTTACCTACTAATTGTAGGTATTCCATTTTACTGAATACTTTGCCTGCCTAGGTACTTTAATTATACTAGATAGTGAACACAACTTTTATTCAAGTAAGTACTTAGCCAACTAGTCTAGTCTAGTTCTTTACTCAGGTAATTATTTGAGTCTATGTACTATTAGGTACGCTGATCAGTGTGTGTGTTCTTGTTCAGTTCGTGAGTGCTGTTGTTCGTACCTAAGTAATTCTTATAAACATGAGCGAATATAGACCTATGTACTTACATCCTAACTAAGCAGGTATCTAATCATAGATCCGAACCGAAACAGGATTGTGTAAACGGGTCATTGTTATTGATTAACGCAGTGATATTTATTAGACCTTTTAGTCGTCACCCTAATAGACAATCATCTTAGCCATTCATGTTGATAATCAGTACCTACCTACCTAGTAGATATGATTTGGCACACAGGTACCTGCGATGGTGGGTGCCTACATGGGTAGGTACATTGTATGTGAGCAAGTGAGCACTATTTAGGTGGATACCTAACCTTTCTACTTGCCTAGGTACCTAGGTAAGTGCTTAACTTCCCTTCCGACGTAATAATATCAAGTAGGTACCCACTTGCACATATCTACCTGTTGTAGGTACTGGTAGGTAGGTAGTTAAAAAGTGAATGAAAGTGTTTGTAAGTACCTACTTATCTGCGCGATGATAAAACCTGCATTAGGAGGTCACACACAACCAAGAGGAGACAATATTGTTTACAGAGATGCAACATCCAAAGTACCTACCTCGCTACCTACTAAGCAATTTCAATTAGTTATTAGTTTGCTAGATTAAGAAGGTAGGTACCTACTTGCCTACCTTCCTAACATTTATGATTTAGGTAATGTCACACGACATACATTACACTGTGAACAGAAACAGACAGGGCTGCTAAAGTTCATAGGTACCTAGGTACCTACATTGATAGCGTGATCGTGATTGTCTTAATACCTAATAATTATTCAACTGAAAAGTGATTTTAATAGACTTAACTTGAACTTTATATTAGGTTAGGTACTTACCTAACCTACTTTAACCTACTTACTTACCTATACCTATCACCAAGTGATTTATTTCTTTAACACACATACACTTAACTTGAACTTTATATTAGGTAAGATAACTTACTTAGCCAACTTACTTACCTATATCACCAAGTGATTTATTTCTATTTCACACATAGCAAGTAAAGATATTCATACAAGAACAGGAGTACAATTTGAGTCACGAACAAGTCTATAAAAATCACGATTATTCACGGTAGAACGAACCATAAAATATAATTGAAATAACAACAACATTCTAAATGCGTTCTATACGATACCCAGTCAAAATAAATAATAAGTAAATGAATTTTATTGCTGTTTAACTAGTTGGTAATTTATGAACATTGGTCTTAGGTCTATCTTAGATAGATAGATAGAAAACATTTGTTCAGCACACACAACACAACACGTAGATACAAAGAAAAAAGACAATGGCAGAGAGGGACACAAAACAAGGAAGTATACAGGCATGAAGGTACAAAAAAAAGATAAGCACAATAACAAGACAACGGACAACTACCTTCCCGCCCTGAACATTTAAAAGTTTTAAGTCTTCTAGTTTGCCTGTTAGGCTTACAGCATCAGCATGCAAAAATAAAATTTATTAAATCTTAATTAATGTGGACAAAACTAATAATGTAATTGAATTCGCTTTAGACCCAAGAGCAAAAGGAATAATCCTAAATATTTTAAATGATTTTGACATCTCCCCGACCAGAGATGTTAAATTTTTAGGCTATCATTGTTTTTCAATTGGGTTATAATAGAGTGCAGGATATAAGAAATATGTCAGATTTGAAATTTAAATCCTGTGTGCGGAAACAATAAAAGTAATAGATTGTTGTTGTCATAAAATTGACGAGGCTTTTGTAGATAATGACATTATTCCCTTTACATGAAATAATGAAAAGTGATAATGACATGTCCCTTTACTTACATACATTATGTAATTTTAATGATGTTGAGTTTAAAATTATTTTATATATCTATTAGGTATTTTATTTCCTAAACAATATGACGATGCTTTGGATGATGAATTTTATTTAATGTAAGTAGTTTTACTAATTGCCAATTGGTGCTGTGTTTTGCTTTTGTAAACATGACAGGAAACTAGGTGTCCTACATTACTATGTATCTACCTATTATCTATAGGTGTTATTAGATAACAAAACTGCATGACCTATCTAGGCTCATTGTGGAGTCTATGGATGAGTGAATGAATTGAATTGAATATAAATCCAAAATGAGCAAAAGAAAATAAAAGTACTTACTTTATATAAGTAAATCTAAAAATGCCAAACCATAAATTAGAGATGTCGAAAAAAACATTAAAATTTGTAATTTAAAATTTTTATTAATACTCTTTTCCTCCAATAACTTATTCAGTTTATTCTTAAATGCATTCAAATTACTTTCGGAGCGTATTGACTTTGGAATTTTGTTGTATAATATAAAAGGCGCCGCCACTCCAAACACACTCTTTCTATTTAAGGCGGTTTTGCATTTCTTATGACGTACGTTTCCCTCACGCCGAGAACCAATTCCAAACATGTTAAACCGATAGAGGTTCGTTCGGACGAAGTATGCAACCTCAGATATATTATATCTGAGGAAGAGTTAATATTTTCCACTATTTGAAAATACCTTCGCATGTGTCGATTCTTCTTAGGCCGAACATTGCTCTTATGCTTCTCTTCTGAACTTAAAATACTTTAGCTTTGTTTGTTGAGTTTCCCAAAAATATTATGTCGTATCTCAAAAGCGACGCAGTTTCACCATAATATGATGCAAGTGAGGCTTTGGTGTTTACTATTTCACTTAGTTTAAAAGGAACATAATAATTATGAGTATTGGTACAGCCTATTGCAAAGCGTGTCCGTATGTGACTTCCAATCTAACCTACTATCTATCTGTAAGTCCAAAAATGTTGTGCGTCTTATAGACTGTATTTGTTGATTAGTATAATTAATGCCCAATGATGTTGGGGAATTTATTATTTGGTTAAAGTTCATTAGGTATGTCTTAGAAAGGTTAATATTCATATTATTATGTATGTCATTAGTAGATAGTATTATGCTATCATCAGCGAATAAAATCATATTATAGTGATTCATCATTAGTAAGTCATATTATCTTACTGTCCTCAACAGAGAAGTACCTATGTGATCTCGGTTAGTGTAGATGCACATAGTCTGCTTATTTGAGTAACTTGTTGTCTGTTGGTTAGGCACGATTTGATGAGATCTTTGACATTTCCTCTTACTTCATATTTATCAAGTTGTTAATAGGAATAGGTATATAAATAGGGTAGAAATACGGGCACAGACAATTTCATTCATAATTATAAGAGGTGTGGTAGGATAAGTATCCAATTTTGCTTGGAGATCCTGCAAACTAAAACATTGGTTTGTTGAAATCAGAGATTTTAGTAAGTATTGACAACGTACGGAAATTCAAAGAATCATTAGTAGCTCCATCTTTTCAATCTTCATTTGAATGTAGTGATTCAAATCATGCTTTTAATTTTATTTCATGATAGTTTTTCACTATTTTATAATTGGTGTTTTCTGACTATGAGAGTTAAAGTAAACGCCTACAAGAAGAAAACCAAAGTGATATCTCAAGGTATCAAAAAAAAAATGAAGTAAGATAAAAAAAGACAGTTATTATGGCAATACAGACACAAAATAAAAATGAAGAATGTAGGTAAGGCGAAATTTAAAACATACCTACTCTGAGAGATGAGGCTTACTCAAAAAGCTCAAAATGACTATTTAATAAATCATTCTAATAATAAAACTTAAACTACATGGAACATTATTAATAAAATCATAGTGAACCCAAAGAGGAAATCACAAAGCTAATAATCGAAACTGATATAATCTCTGACCCACATAAACTGGTAAATGTCTTTAATGAACATTTTATCAATATAGCGGAAAAGGATATCAAAGCTTACATGGTACTTATACTTATTGATCAATTAAATAATACTAATGACAGAAAATTTACAGAAAATTTTAGAAGCATTGACATTCATATTCCTAATCATTAATTTTTGACAATAATTTGATACTCTCAAAACCATAACTTCTCTAAAGAAGACAAACAGTTTATGATACGATGGAATTTGCACTAAAATATTAGAGGAGGTCGCTGTCATTAAGGCCCCTGTTCTATCTCACATAATTAATAGTAGCATGGAAAATGGTATATTTCCGAAAAATTAAAGTTATCTATAGTTAGGCCTCTATTTAAAAAAAGGGGAAATTAATAGGTACCTAATTATCGACCTGTAGTATAAATCCAGTTGAAAGATCATTTACAAAAAATAAATAGTTTCTACTGAAACAAATAAATGGTTCATGGAACATCAATATGGTTTCAGGAAAATAAAACCATAAATATGGCAATCTTTGATGACTTGCATAGAGTAGTAGAAGCGGTTGACAATAGACAACCGACCGTTGGCTTGTACATAGAAATGTCAGACGCATTCGATCATGTCAACCACAATTTACCCATTCTAGTAGGCTGGTTAAATTGGAATTACATACACACATAATAATACATACCTACCTAAATGGAAAGGATATAAATTATAACTTATTACAAGGCGCCTAAAGAAAGTAAAGTGTAATTATAATAGTAATACTGAATCATCCTTGCCGGTTTCGGCTACGGTGACTTAGTTTCTGCTATGTTTTATGAACTCTAAGATGACCAATATAGCCAATTTTTGCTTTAAATTTAAGGCGCGCAAATAGCGCAAGTTAGAGTTCCGTTTTCAAAATTGTAACGAATGTTTACAGTGTGTTGTGCACTTAAGATCTATGTCGAAATCACCGCAAATTACAGCTTTGTAGTCTTACTGCAAATGTTTACTAAATTTGAATCTAGCTGGTCAAAATAAAAATAAAAACATTTTTAACATTTGTGCTTTGGCTCGTGAGGGGGATATCAGATGCATAATAATTATGTAAACTTTTGCCTTACTAATTTGATCGCTAAACACTCATACATGAGTACATAAATATACCAGAAATAGACAGATCTACAATCGCTGGTGTGCATTCACACCTGATCTGCCCCTACTAGAATACAATGTGCCCCCATGCCGTGAATCTCTGCAAAAGTATTTGACATTAATAATTATTGTACACCAACCTAAGTTGGTAACATAGAGATCTCTAATTTATTATGACCAAGAACTGTAATTAACCTTATGTTAAACAATAAATGAATTATGAATTATGAATAAAATGCAGACACCGTTTTAAATTGCGTACATTGACGCATGTCACATCATTCCTTAACATGTTAATGTTCTATAAGCATAGTATAGCAATATGTTTGCCTTCTTTTTTTCATACTATCGAAGGCTGCCATTAACTGATCCGATTTGCCAATAAGCCAGTCAATATTTTGATGCATTACAAGAAAGATTATTGTCATTGTTCTGATAACTGACGGTTTTAGTTTGTGAGTGATCGGCCTGAAGGGCTAGAATAATATAGATGAGTCTAAGAAAAATTTGAGTTGAATTTGGTCATGATACCAAATAATAATCCTGAGAAGGAGAAAAGTAAGAAATTAGCACCCAAGTTTCGTGAACCTTTCAGAATTACTTCTGTTTTAAATAAAGATAGATACCTATTATAAAAATGTCAATATTGAAGGACATTCCACAAAAAGGTATAAGAACATTTACCCGGCAGATCAGCTAAAATCTTGATTACTTGTCATGGTTCACCTCAAGCAAGTGAAAACAGTATTAATAGCAGTAGTGATGAGACTAATGCGATTGACTAAATGTTAATGTACACTGATTTAAAAATCATAAAAGATAACAATAATATGTGATAAATAATGATAATTATAATAATAATATTTTTTATTTCTTAAAAAAAAAGTTCAGTTGCAAATTATGTACAGTATTTGTTGCACCTTGGATACTGATCGATATACATAAGCATAAGCAGACAATATAAATGAGTAGTACGCACATGATGTTAATGAAAAATATCACAAGGTGTTTGGCTTTAAATGTCATACAGAGATAGATGAGATGCAGAAGACTTGCACTAAGATTATAATATAATCTTGTATTGCAGATACTGCGTTATTATGTAGATTCAGTACCTACGGCTAGCTCCTTTGCCGAACATTCTAACCCTTACCTCTACAGTTTAGATAATGATAAATGCAATACTAATGAGCATAAAAAGAAATGAATGATGATAATTATGTGGTGATCAATGGATAGAAGACAGACCATGTCCCGATGGTGGCAAATGGTTACAAAGTGCTATTACCATGATATGAAAAATATAAAATTTGAAATGAAATAACAGGCCGTGTCCCGATGGTGGCAAACGGTAGTTTACAATTCTAGTTATGCTAAATACAGGTCCACCCCGATGTGGGTATGCACCAAAATCCTTTATTATTTTGTATTATCTGACATGTAAAGGCGCTTACCAATGAATTACTATTATTGACTGTTATTACTATTATTGACTATTATTGTCTTTATGCTTTATCAGATAAACAGGCCGTGTCCCGAGGGTGGCAAACGGCAATTCTCAACATCTCCAGCAGACCGTGTCCCGAGGGTGGCAAACGGTAGCTAAAAATACCAGTCAACCAGCAGACCGTGTCCCGAGGGTGGCAAATGGCAGTTAAAAATACTAGTCAACCAGCAGACCGTGTCCCGAGGGTGGCAAACGGTAGCATGTAAGCTCAAGTCTTAAAAACATTCAAGCTGTTGTCACACTCGTTTCCGGTGCAACATTCCGACACTGACAGGTGTTGTCGCAATCGTTTCCGGCGCTGCATTCTGACACTGACAGGAGTCCGTGTTGCTCATCGTCGCATCGGGTAGCCAACGCTCGCCCAGCGAGACCGATAAGCAACGGAGCGGAGCTCACCCTTTTTTTTGGCAGTCGTCGAGTAAAGAGGTCCTCAGTCTTCACCGTCGCTCTATACATTCATACCTACCTAAGTTGAATAACTTGGGCAGATTAAGTATACCTACTTACTTTGTATGGTTGATTATAAAATTATGTACTACCTACCTAGTTTTCAGATTGATTGGGTACTGTATTATATTTAAGTAAGAAAGTGTTGAATATCTCACTCACCCTTGTATTCTTTTAAAAAAATATTTATATTTTCTAATCTAATTACAAGATACATTATTTTTTTTGTTATGAAAATTATGTTTAAGTTAGTTTTGTTGATTTAATTTTACGTTTTATCCTTTTGTTGTATAATGATTGGCTATGGGGACATATGCCTAGTAGGAAGGCCGAGCGTCCAGGAATAGGGACATTCCTGTAACAGGATGGCCGACTGTTGGCGACTTAAAATAATGATTAAGATTCTTTTTTATTTTTGTGAGAAATTTGACGGTAGTCGACCGCCGGCCATTCCCGATTCGAATCGTAAAGTCGTAGGACGTACAGAAAAGCATAATTGTTTAAATTGATAAGTTCTGGATAATAAACAAGTAAACATCTACTCGGGTTTTATATAATTATTGAGTAGATCCAAGCCCCGCTTAAAAGGAATCGATAATAATAGGAATTGATTAATCATTTTAACCAACTAGCTACTAAATAGGGGTCTTAGAAGGTTCAGATGATGTTTTTAGTTCCTGAAAACGAAACCTTATTGAAATGTAATCGAGAGTTCCATTCTTCAAAAGCTTTTTCTTGAAGTGTTCATAAATTAGATTTCGGAAAAAGAACAAATGAGCCGCTACGAAATTTGTATCAGAAAGGCAAATATTTCCATCAAGCTGATACGTAAGATATATTGAAATACACGAGTGTGTACATCAATCTCACGTAATCTCGACGTACAATGTACGAACGATCTATCTTGGTGCGTTCTATTTCTAAGAGAAAAAATGTAAAACCACGCATGAATCTAAGGCTTGTGTTAATGCTGCATAAACAAGGTATGAACATAGAAATGTATAGAGGTTTGGCAGTAGCAGAGTTTGGCATCTAAGAGTATGAACTATCTCTACAGAGAAAATATGCATGCAAATCCGGGTTCGATGGTAGCAGATAAATTTCAATAAAAACAATTGCGCATTGATAATTGTATCACGTTTGTTGTTATTTGCCAGCGGTGACCAATAAGCTTTTACAGAAATTACAGTTGGAAGCGTATACTGAATAATTGAAAATATCATGTTCATAATTTTGTTATTGTTATAATGAATTCTTCTAGGACGCTAAATGCAAACTTAGACAGGTGTTCATTTTTTCTTTGTCACCGTAAGACACACACACTATCCTATTACAAGTTTTCTTTTAATCTATCAATCTATCTCCTTACCATACATAAACAAAGCGGGCAAGTAAGTTAGTGTACGCCTATAAGAACAATGAGTATGAACCTTTGATACTAGTGTGCAAATGTGCCATGCATGATCTGAGTTTTATTTCGTCTCTAGGAAAGAATATACTTTTCCTATCAATATTTACTTACATGGCTTTGAGTTATTGTAAGAGTAGATCGTGATTAGATATCTTTTATAGGCTTCCTTTTTGCTACTTATTTTCAGGAGCTACATAAATAAATCATATTATCTACTTGCCTACTGTATGTTGTTCTACGGGACGTAATACAAGATAGTATCACAATATAGATAAATATATAACTGACGTTGAAACCTCAGTCATGAATATATAGCTAGGGTTAAAATGCAGAATTCAATTCCTAGGTTTAGAAATAACATGAATTTTTAAGGTGAAATCCTGACTGCGCACTCTTGATATGAATTTTCGCTTTTTAAAGCTTTCCAATTTGAAAGGAAAATAGCAACGCAAACAAACTTGAATACGTTGATTTGGTTAGTGATATTTGGAAACTAAGTTGTTCTCGAAAACATTAAATAACTTTGTCTGAGTGTAGAAGTGGTCTTACGTAAAAAGTTTTAGAATCAGATTTCTAAATAGAAATATTATATTTCTTTGCTTTGTTTAGCAATCTGAAAACTAATTTTGAACCCAAAATGAAAATTAACAGTTAATAGATAATAACAGTTTGATTGACTTAGTTAGATTAGGTTATAAATTATTAGACGTTTTAAAAGTACAAATGCAAATGAAATTACAAGTTAGGACGTTTATAGCTTTTTAGTTGTAACTTATTTATTTTGGTATCGTCAAAGTAATTATTTATTGGATAATATTTTAAATGTTTTCTGTTTACTTTATGATGTGTTGATTAGTTCAACAAACCTTTATACATAAGAGGTACCACACATCGATAAGCCTGCAGCAGCCGCGTTGTCCCCACCTTGCTGCTGACTGTGATGACGGGGCAGGAAGGTCTTAGCCACATCAGCATCTTCGCAGTCCGTCCGGTCACTGTGGGTAAGACCACCAGTCTAGCGTTGCATTGGTTAGCCACGAGGGCGCAAGAGAGCGCGCTGGCTTCTGCTGCGTTCACTGGTACTTTGAACTGACAAAAGAGACAACTGTATCTGTATATCTTAAACTTTCGCGATCACAATCCATATTTTTGAAATATGGACACAGGTTTTTATCGCGTTATTTACCTTATTTATTCAGTCTGCCCGTGACCATGGCTTGGCATGGCATTGTAACATAGCCGAAATGTCGGGAAATAAGGTAAATAACGCGATAAGAACCTGATTCCATATATTTCATAAATGTAAACCGTAAGGTAAATCAAAAGCTGGATCAAATATAATCGGTCAAAGTCTAATTTGTACTTCGTTTCAGTTGACTGCTTGGACATGAAACAAACATAGACACAGAAGTTCTGACTCTCATCACCTAAGCTCCATGAGCAAGTTTAAAACCACAGTTTAAAATAAATAAATAATCTTACATATAATGTGAGTTTGATAACAAATCATCTTGAATGTTTCATTGTAAAATTTCAACAAACCTCAGTCACGATCCTCCAAAAATCATTCTTAGGATTAGTAAACGGCTCAACAGCACAGCACAGGTCATTCATCGCGTTTATCACACTCAACACGTACTCCACATCAGGGCAGTGTACCAGCACGAAGCCAGTGACTCCATCTAGTAGTGCGTTGGTGACATCTGAAGCCTCATTGTCGAGGAAGATACCTGTATTTAGTGCGTGACGGAAGATCCCACCAGATATGTAAAATGGCTTGCCCACCTTCAACCAATGAAATGTAAATAAGCGTATAATAAAGTATCTTCCAATAAATAACTAAGTCACAAAGTCTGTTTAATATGCTTGATATCTGGCTTGGGACATGATTTATCGACGAGATAGTTATGTTCCTTTATGAATATGTGACTGTGTGGAATACAACTAATGTGCTTTGACTAAAATGTAAAGAGAAGAAAGTAATGGCCATATCTCAGCTAACCTGTCTACATTTAGCTCCAACCCATTTCTGTATTTGCATCATACGACGACTGGCTGACGCCTCTAGTTCGTATGCCAGAAACTCTCGTGAAAACACTATGCCATCTGCCTCCTAAATAAAACTCGAAATTGTTAAATCTTTTTTGACAAATATCAATATTATAAAAACTAACTCTTAGGTTCTTGTAGGTGACGATAACTTATAAGTTACCTTGATAATATCATCGATGTTTTGAAGTCCTTCGCCAGTGCAAATGCCACCGAAAATAATCGGCCTTCTCAATTTCTTGCCCATGTATTGCTTTACTTTTTTGATGGTTTCAACAGTGCGAACATAGTTTATTATTAATATATCAACCTTAAATTAAAATGTTAAAACATGTGGATCACAAAATTTTTCATGTTATATTTTATACTGACATCTACTCGTACCTGATACTCCAACGCAAACTTCACTATCTGTAAGTCTTTCTTCGTAATAAAAGGTCTTGTTTTCTTAGTTCCTCTTGCGCAGACAATACACAAGCTTGTAAGCTTCCCAGTTTTAGTGACTATGCATTTAATAGAGTTTTCATTTACTACAGCATTACACCGCATTATTATTTCATCGTGGCCCAAGTTGATCTCCGTACCGACCTTCATGTCGGTAGATATTTGAGGATTGTCAACGAATATACGTTCACTATTACACTTATCGTACTCTTCTATGTTGTAAGTTAGGACTACTTCTGAGCCTTCCTTAATTATTATAAAGTCTTCTTCCTGAAATAGTTATGAAACCATTTTGTTGAACTGCTTGAAATAACAGCTTTTATTTTATGTTTACAATAATAAGAGATGGATTCTATACGTTTGGACGTGCGAATATAATATTCTGATTGGAACAAAAAAATATGGTAAAACCTGTAAGTGTGTTTCTACTTTTGTGTTTAATAAGCAGATGTGCTTTGAAACCATTAGGCAGCCAAAAAACTCGCTTTCCAGAGTTACTTTAGAATAAAAAATAACCTTTTCTAGTATCCCAGTCTTTACAATACAAGTCTTAAGTTCCAAACAAGTAGCCACTGGCCAGTCCAGCACTGCATGTTTCTTGCACAAAAATGCAGCAGCTTTGTCCACTTTGCCCAGTAAGCGTATTTTATCACCGATTGTACTATAAGCAAAGCTTTGAATTTTATCAAATTCATACCAATCTCCATCATTTTATGGATGTCAACTGGTGTTATTTTAGGATCATCTGATTAATTAGAAGACATTAATGTTTCATTTAAAACATGGTACTTTAAATGAAGATAAAGGTGATACAGAGATGAGTCAATATGGTACAATTTCACCAATGCTTTTCTTAGCAGATAAAATAATATGTACATAGGTATACATAATTATAGTTTGAACAAAATAGCTAAAGCCCTGTTAGTTTCCTACCTGTAGTTTAAAACAGTGATGACATGTTTACAGACAATTATAAAAGGAATAAATACCTATGGTCGATTGGAACCGACTACGTATGAACATAAGAAAGTATTAAGTTCAATAGTTTAACTATATTGCTCACCTAAAGTGATCATTACTGGACTTCTTCTTCGTCTATTGTCTTTTTGCGTGAGGATACCAGGGTCACTAATATCCGGGTTCCCGAATATTGTCGTATTCAGTCGTTTGTCTACCATTGTATAATCAATTAGAAATACTTAGAAATAGTAAGGTATATTTTATGAAACAAGATTTATTTTTTATAAACACAGCATGGAATACACAGACTACTTGTTTATTAATGAATACCTTCTGTCAAGTACAGTTTTGCTTCTGTACTTGACAGAAGCAAAACTGTACTTCATATTTTCTCTTCTGTCAACTTCTTTAAATCTTTAAATTTTGTCATAATCAATAAGGTGATTTCAAAAAGGTATCCAACCAACTACTTCACGTCAATAAATAAAGAGATAAGTATCCTTGGACATTTCACACAGCGTCACCGTCATTCACCCTCAATGAGGAAGGAAGATGATTGCTCTGAGTTCACCCTTGTCATTACAATGGAAGAAAGAAGTCATTACTATTATCACAATGAATATGAAAATCAACTAACAAGTATATAGGTAAAGTTTAATTAAGCTAAACATTATAACAAAACATAAAATTATTCTCAAATAAATTGTAAGTAAGTAAAGCATTCTTTGTAAAATAAATCATCTAAATTAAATAAAATTTCCAAATTATTAATACACTTTCATCATCAAATCAAACCTTAACGTCACTGTCTCAGCATTTATTTACGATAGATCTGAAAATAAATAAAGTGTATGATATTGGATTTTCATTATCACCTCTTCAACTATACTATGGAACGATTTTTGTAAACTTTGTAAATAATAAGGCTTTGGAACCATGTTCGCATATTATAATAGTACCTTGACTTTTGTTCCAAAGATAGTGGGAAATAAGGTTGGCTATCACTGACTACATTTTTAAATGATCGATTAATAATTATTTAATTTCTATGTATTTTGCTTACTCTCTCTTCTTCATCTCCTCAAGAGTGACTTGCCAGATGCTGACCGTGTCACAGAAGGCGCTGGTCGGCGAGCCTTTGCGAACCTCCACGTAGCTCTGCCCATAGCTGAGGATATCATACTTTAACCCGAATGCGACTGCGAAACGGATGCGCTCTGCCATTTCTGCGTACCAATCTTTAAGTGCAGGCTCTGTTATAAGGAAAGTAAAGTAAATATATCAGGCTTCAGCCTGACTACTAATAGATCATGTGAATAAGTCTAAATCGCTGGATAGACAGAAGAGACGCAAGACAGGGCGCAGACGTCCGCAGCGACTTTCCGATTTTAACGTCTGTGCCTCAGGCCTTAGCTACACAATTCTACGGAAATGTACTCATGCTAAGATAAACTCCTATACCACATACTATCATAAACAATAGGCACGATCCCTCGATGTAACTGCAACTGTCGTGCCACGACCGGATTTGTACTGATTGTCAAGATCACGGCTTCTGGAACTATTCTAGACAGCTGCTTGGCCGTCCGTCCCGTCACTGTAGGTATTATGAACACCTTGGAGTCTAGGTGCTGGCCTGATACTGCAGCGGCGACAACGCAAGCTTCGGCTGCGTTTACCGGCATTTTAATCTATAAAACCAAATGTTACGAGGCATACTTATTCCGATATAGTGTTTGAACATGATAATTATGTTACGTTTTTCGAAAAAGGAACCATTTTATTTATAGTTAGCTTTGGCCTGTTCTAGAAATGAATTGAATTGATAAATCTACATAAACATTGCTATCTGTAGCGTTTATGGATGTTATCCTAGTATTGAAATATTTTTTAGAATCAGATAATATAACTCCTACAGCCCGTACCAACTGAATGAAGAGCACCAAACAGACGCGCAATACGGAATAGTTTAGGCGCGCTGAGGAATACCTCGAGATTTAAAATAAAATAAATATTTTAAATAACCCTACCTCTTCACACATTCTCCAAAGATCCGTACTTTCCATAGACTCCATCATTTTACTGATGTCATTCAGAATATCTATAGCCTTCAGCACATTTGAAGGGTCTTTAAAAGTCCTGAAGATGAAGCCAGCTCCTTGCATAACCGCGTTGGTAATATCTGTCAGGTCGCATCCACTTAATGTGCCTGCTTGTAGTGTTTGCTCCAATATATTTCCTGAGATGAAGAACGGCTTGCCGTGCTGTACGTAATGAACATTAGTAATTAATGTTTTTAGATCATTTGGATTATCATCATCATTGGCCTTTTAAACATCTGTTGCAGATGATTTAGGAGACGTCAGTCAAGTAACAGTTTTATTAATTAACACTTTCATTCGTGGCTAAACAGACCTATGCGGGAGTAGCAGTTTCGACCGCATTTGTTAAATGTAAAAGACACTGGAGATTATTGCAGGCGTTAATGCCAGCCTCTGGCAAAGTTTTAAACAAAAAGTTAGTATATTTGTAAAGGTGCTCCTTCATTGTTTATTTCTCACTAAAGGGCAATGGCCACTAATTTCCAAGACTTTCACATCCCTTTACATATTATTGGCCAGTTTATTCCTCAGTAGTAGGTTACAGAGGGTTTCATTAACATCCTTAGTGCGAACGTGAGTTCGGTTCTTAGGTTCCCTTACCTGTTTACATTTAGCACCAATTTGTAACTGTATTGCAACCATTTTATTAATATTCTCTATTTCTTGGGCGAGAAATTCTCGTGCCAGAATAATTCCGTCAGATTGCTGCAAAAAGAAAGACATTAAAATAAGTACCTATAAACATTTTTTTTACAAATATTAGAACAGCTGTTACTCTATCTATGCTAATATTATAGAGAGATAATGTTTGTTTGTTTGTTTGACGGAGGTAATCTCCAAAATATCCAGCTACTCAGCCAATTTCAAAAATTCTTTCACTGATGTGTAGAATGCACTGTCGGAATGGTTATAGACTGTATTTTATTTCATAAATACACCCGTGCAAAGCCGGGACGTTCTGCTAGTTTACAATTTAGCAGTAATTCATTTGTATGCAGAGATTTGCTTATTGTCATAAAATAACAATAAGATATACTACAACTAGTAAGTACTTTACTAACTCACCTCTAAAATTTCATCGAAATTGTCCAGACCTTCTTGTTCACATATAGAACTCATTATTAGCGGCTTTGTTTCTTCGTTATTAAACATACTTCTGATTTTTTTCAAAGTTCGTGCCCAGCGTACAGAGTTTACTGTTATGACGTCAAACTTAAAAGAAAAAAACCCGTTGTACATATTACATTTTCGAATAAGCAGGACTTCAAATACATTTTTAACTGTTATATAGATAAAAGTAGTTGAGAGAGTATTTAGCATTTATGTAATCTTCTTGGAATATTGTAAGCGGCTGCTACAGCTTACTGCTCTTATTCATAAATATTTGTTTTATGTTTCATTTTTGTTACTCACATGGCAACGAAAACAGATAGCAACAGATTTAATATCGGTTTTAACTTGTATTGCTTTACCGGCCCAATGTATATGAGGAGGTAATTTACGTTCATGACTTTTACCTTATAATCCTTCGCAAATTCAATGAGATCCATATCAATCTTCGAAAATGATGGTTTAGTATGCTTCACGTTGCGGACACAAACAAACTCCAAACTGCTCAGTTTGTCGCCTCTTATTACTTTACAACGAATGGTTTTACCATCGACAACCTCTGTGCAGATCATCACGATTCTACCGAAGTGAATGCTTACTTCTGTGCCCGGTTTAATACACTTGATAATGTAGGGATCGTCTATAAATATCGTTTTTGAATCACACTTATTCCATAACTTTGTGTCACTTGACAATTCCACTATCCAGTCTTCTCGAATACTTACTGATGCTTGCTTTATTTCCTGTGAAGTAAGTTTTATCAGCATAATATCGATTTTTTAGCAATTAAGTAAACATTTTGTAATTCTTTATTCGTCATACGATTTTTGCATTACCACGTTTATAAAAACTAACAAGTCACTGTGTCAGCACCTTTCCTACTCGTATATTATAAAATAAACTATAAATACTATTTCTTCAAACATTTCAAAGACTTATTTGAATAAATGACTATTTGTTTGAGTTTATTTTTAGTAATTAGCAGTATCTACGAGTACTTACATCTCTAAGAAATCCTGTTCGTATACAAGCATTGGGGATATCAATAGATAATGTTATCGGCCACGTGGTGACCTCATATTTATCACAGCACCACTTTACAGCATCCTTGATCATTTCTATCATTTCAATCTTGTCGCTTTTCGTAATATGTGTCATTTTAAACCGGACTATTTTTAATCCCATTTCCATAAACGTTTTTATGTCTATGGGTGTTAATTCAGCTTCACCTGGTTTGGATAAAAATAAACAAAATTTTCAAGAACTGTACAGTATTTGGAGATACAAAATAGTGATTAAGTACCCATAATCCCGCCTACTAAGAAACATCACATTCCAACACTCACATGTCCAACGTTTCGACGACGCGACATAGGTACAAGACGTGTTAAAAACTAAAGAAATTGAACTAGTACCTACCTTATTTATCAAATTAAAAAATAATAAAATACCTATGTGAAAGGAAAATAGAGATAATTATTTCTTACAAAATGTGACGATGAATGGTGTAAGTCTATAAGATTTAATTTTTGTAGTCTCCAGAATATTGTGCTTAAATTCGATTGCAGCATCTCTTCGTCTGGCGAGTTTCATTGTCGACTGACTGTGAAAAATAATGGTAACTTAATTAAAAATATTATCGGGACTTAACCGCGTTTTTAAATCATTGTATTTACCTCAACGTTTCGATGACGTGTCACCGTGGTCACGAGTGGACGCGATAATATTTATAAATTATGTTTCCAAGTCGCGGTAGTTTAAAAGGTGTTTTTTAAATAATAATGTAAAGGTAAGTTCGTATGAGCTATTGACCTTCTCTGCAGATTAAGGGGGTTATTCATAATAACTTGACAATTTAATACAGGTTTTAGGAACGTTTTAGAACGTTTTTTTCTTGTCACTCATATGTCAACGAAAAGAGATAGCAACAGATTTAATATACGTTTTAGCTAATACAGGTTTTAGGTCGAATATGCATAATGGGGTAAGATTTTAGATCTCAGAGCAATCATCTTACTGCTTCCTCTTTGTTTTAGATAGTCTAATGACTTAAACAAAGTAAATTTCGACATTACATGATATTGATTATGTATCGGTCTATCATATCATCATATCTTTCTGTGCCACAGCAAGGAACAAAACAAGCCGTTGGTAAGCGAATTGACTTGCAATTATCATAATATTAACATGTATGATCGTCCTTGATATAAATGATTAGAAAAAAGAATGCATGCCCTTGTATTACTTACCTATATTTGAAACCAAAACTAGTAAACAATAATGTAAAAAAATATAATTAACTATAGCAAAACTTAAAACCAATATAAAACTCTCGAAAGATTAATAAAAACTCGGTAAATAATAAATAAGTAAACATGAATGACATGGACATGAAATAAATGTGACATGAATGTGACTTGTCTATGTCTAAAAAGGATCTAATCACAAAAAGGAAACTGAGCGATGAATCACCGCTTGAAAAACGATTCACGCTTGAGTATTGACTTTAAATACGGGCCTTAACAAATTCGTCTCACTGATGTTCCCTAAAAATCTCGTTGGAAATTTTAGAATATTATTTTGTCCCAACATCCACATTGTTTTATTTTACAAAGAACCGTTTCTTAGCTCCTTATAAAACTCAGACTGATTTTAGCGCTTTTATAAACCACATTGTTGAGTTCCGCTCCAAATACTTTAAACTTTTATGAAACCATTCATAAAACCCAGACTGAAGTAACAAAACAATGTCAGTGCCTTCGTCGGCCATTCTTTTCCTATATTTGTCCTGTTAGCGGGAAGCTAATGGGCAAACAAGGGGCGTTCTGTTGATTTTCAGTTAGCCGCCGTCCTACTTGTATCTTGCAAGATTTATTTACGGCGGCAAGCAAGATGGATTCCTTTATTTGCCTTATTTGTTCTATGAACGCTGTTCTTCGCTTGACATCTTGTTTGAAAACGCTGCGTAAATGCATTGAATTTTTCTTGAAATATTTTATTATAAACTTTCTCGACAACGGCTTCGCTCCCGTGGTACTGACCCGGATAAAGAACAGCATAATGTGTCATTTCAGGTCATAAACTAGTTTTAATGAAACAAAAATCTTACATCCACAAAAAGGTTCGCAATTATTATATTCGACCACCTCTTATGACTGAAAGCCCGCCTGAGACGTCGAGGTCGAGGTTGGTTCGATCCCCGTCAAATGTATGTAGGTATTTATTAGGTCAATGCAAATTTTTTCACGAGTCTTTCCTATTTAAAATAAGCAGTGTATCAGTCACCTGGTTACCATAATACCTAGAAGCATTTAATTGTTTAGCTTGGGAATTTTATTTAATGTTAGTGGCATACCACAACCCATCTACACGCTGAGGCACTGCCTAGACACTAAAAGACGTGCTTTTGGGGTACAAAGCAGTTTCAAACAACGCCTCCAAAGATCGTTTTCTCACCACTCAATAAAAACAAAAAACACATTCAGAATGTGGGTCAAAGAAAATGTTTTACTTTTATTACTGCCAATGAAAATGTCCTTTCCGAATTCGCTTTCGTATCAGCATTTTGGGTATTCCCCTAAGTCCAAAGTTTTGCTTGTGATTTTAACGATATCAAACCTCTAAGTCCTATGGGAGGATTGCTTGGAATTATGAAAAAGGTCAAGATTTTTTGTTGAATTTAAAAGATAAAATAATTTTGAATGTTCTTTTCTCTGTTCAATCTTGCGCCTTATTGTTTATTTCCTATTTTGTCAAATGATAGTTTAATTTGACCTAAAATAGAGAAACTTGTGATTTCTGTTCCTATGTTACAAAACTATTCTGTGAGTATATAACCCTATAGGTGCAATTTTGAACCAATTTTTTAAGAGTGCTTTGCAGCAAAGTGGATGAAAGATAGCCAGAGAAAACATTATCGTCAAAGAAACATCGTTTATCATAGCATAACTGCAAATTAAGGCATTAGCTAAATAGCGTAAGCGCTTTGCAAGGCTCTAATTAATTCTGCTAATAAGGAAAGTGCTACTGTAACTGCGCAATAAAATACTAAGTACTTAATCTTTTAATGTTCTTATTTACTTAATGACAATGGAAGTGCTTGAAGAGAATGCACACATCACTCATGGTTTTTGTTAGTGTCTTAACTCGTGCTAAAGCTTGTATTCAGAGTCTACACTCAGACTTGTGTCTTAGCTCAAGCAACGATTTTATGGCAGTTCTCTATGGAAACTGAATCATGAATATGAAGCACGTGACAAGCTTAAGTATCGAATCTGTATACTAGTCTTAATATTGAGTTTAATTAAATTGTTAAGTTAATTTTATTACTAAGTAATTTATATTTACTAAGTAATTTATATTTAATTTATATAGAAAGGCGATTCGTATAAACAAAATCCCTGTGCAATCCAACGTTTCAAAATTGTACATTGACTACCCAGTCCGGAAATCGTTTCCAAAAGTATACCTATTAATAATTTTTTGTTTCGTACCTTGTTTTTCGTAAACAAATACCGTGTAAGGTACTCGAGGACGCGAGTTCCTGTGACAGACAACCAGGACAGGCCTTCCAATCAGTTGGTGACAGTTAGATTGAATCCAATGTGGGGCAAAACCGACGAATAACGCTGATTGATGCCCGATCGGGCACGCTTAAAATAAAACAACGTTACGTTAAAACTGAAAAAAATGCTACAAAAGTGTGAAAAATAATTTTCAAGTTTAGTTATTTCACAATTTTAATTGTTTGAGTACATTCGTAACTGTTACAGGAAATAAATGAGTTAGGAGAACTTGAACTACACGCATATTATGTTTATGTTTATTTTTATAGTAGGCTGTTATACTGTAGTTTGACTACAACTGTGCCACAACTTCGGATTTCCTCAAGCAGTAAGTTTGAAGCTACTGGCCGATTCTGATGCAGATTTCACATCATCTAAGCCCTCGGGACATCCTAACGTGCTCTTCGAAGCACGGAAGCGCTCTGATGTTAATGCATTCACCCATCTATTGACCACGGAACCTTAGCTAACTTAGTTAATCTACTTACAATATGTATCGGAGCCATAATAGTAACCCAAAGGAATTTGGTCTGTTTACTATTCAGAAATAAATTGCTGATAATTGGATAGATACCTAATGGACTACATTTTCATGCCGTGTCGTGCCACGTCAAGAAATGGTTATTTGGAGAATAAGGCAGCAGGTAGCCTGACTGGCCTGACAGAAGGTCAACTCACCAACAAATTAAATGCATTTTTGTAGCACACGCTCCTCAATTCACACTTTTCATTCCTAATGATCGTACAATGATAGTTACCGTTCACAAGCGAAACAGAGCAACATTTTAACCGAGGCACCATGTTGTTCCAAACTCTGAACAGTTATGCAGTTTCCTATTGTTAAATTTGTTGGGCAACAAACTACCGGACATTAAAACCACAGGCTATATAAAATGGCAAGTATGGCAACACTTCTTTGTTATATTTGATGAGATAATTGGACGTTCTTCATTACAATCTTTTTGGTGACAATGTTGTCAGATTTAAAAGCTCATAGTTTCTGTATCAGAAGCCCTAAGCTGTACCAGATATTTTTAACTTAATCTAAAGGAAACTCAAAATTGTACCATGAGTAGGTACATACGAAATTACTCGATTCCTAGATGTCTTTTATCAATAGCTCATAGTTTTATAACCAGCTTCTTTTAATGATAAACTAGCACAAGGCATCAATGATGATTAACTGATATACATAAATCTAATCTGTTTAGGGCATCCTTTACCAAAAACAAATCCTAAGCCCAATATTTTTTATACTTATATGTTTTCTATTTTAATAAGTGACCGTGCTAATCTAAGTTTACACTGTGCTAAAACTAAGTTGCATCGATAGTTGGATTCAATTTCAATTAGTTACACTCAATAAAATTTAATGTGAATCAATAAACTGTTCAGGTGATTTTGAGTTGGAAATGTAATTGATGTTGCATTACCAGGGGTATCCAACATCGACATCGTACTTAGTTCTGTTATTTTGATGCACAGTAATGTTTAATTACATTTATGTTCATTATAATATTTTTATTGATAAACTAAGTCCCACAAGACCGTGGGAAATGATGTATAGAGAAGACACTGACTTAATTTAATTTGATTTAAAAAGCACAGATCATTATATGCCTCAGCCTAGTGGCTTGTTACATGCAATTAAATGAAAGCAATATGTGACTTTAACGGTTCAAACAATGGTTAGAACATGATCAGTCATGATGACAGTCAATTTGATGATATACAATGGGCAAATAAGTTGCATCGTGTAAATAGAACTTTTAGTTTTAGTATGGCCTGAAACTTTAAAGAAAAGTGCGGAGGCCCGTTTCAGCTCAATTGACTCACTCACCGTGTCCCACGAGCTACAACTGGTACTTAACTGTGAACCGCGGACTGCTTTTAAGAACTTTACTGTAACGTGTTTAGGCCTGGTACGGTTTAAGGACGGGAACACAATGAGCCATACAAATGTAATGTACTACGGAAACTAGCCAAACCTTCTGCATTTATAGATAACATTCAAGACAACAATATTTAGTGCTACTGCCCACGGCATCAATCGTGTGGTACTTGTCTGGATAAAAAGTCAGTTTCTTTACAAATCCATATTTAATAAAATAGAATATGACTTCATTGTACACCATAAAAGAAAAATTAAAATAAACTGAGTGCATTCAAACAGGTCTAACACTGTGCAAACTTATCGCTATTTATAGCGATAAGTTTGCACAGTGTTAAGCGATCTCATCCAGGTAACCTTTGGATGGACCATACGGAAATTTTACTTTCTTTGTTATCCAGAATAATAATTAAAATCAACCTTCTTTTGTTATTCATAACCTACAAATCTCAACAAACAAGAACAGAAACATCTGATCCGAAGATGTTGCCAATCAATGTCGATACAAGAGTCCACGTTCCATTAAGTTATTAGTCGCTTCCCCCGACCTAATTTCGTGTAACCGAGTTAGACACTGTGTCAGCGTAGTTTTTGGGAAGCAACTTGTACAAATACGTCAACTTTTCGGCCTTTTGTGTCCGTACTATTTACTTCTATACCTAAATAGTTTTAAAAAAATAAGACTATTTTTTTGAATACGTTATAACTGCACGCAGAAAATTACTCATGTTAAAATATGTCATTCTCACAAACTTTCACATTTAATCTAATATATAATATACTCATATGTGTTCTAGACGAAAAAATAACTTATGACCCAAGTAGAATTATCTCTCTTGGCACTAAAGGCTAGTTTATAGTTTCGAAGTTACAGTAGCAAGTTTGCTAACATTATTATGATATAGTCCCAAACGCTTCGATTTGCTGAAAAACAACGACCATGAAATGATGACCTAGAAAATTACTGATATTTACTTTAAACCTTATGGTACGAGAATAGGGTTTGGATTGCATGTTTACGTCCGTTGATGCTCGGTTTCCGTTTGTCAGGAAGTCGCAAGCTTTGCTATCTAGTGCACATTAGTCAGTGTAGGACTAAACCGAAACATGTAGAATATTTAGGTAAGTTAGTCGTATTTGTATCTTATCGCTTGAAAATTCACAAGATATCTTTGCAGTGTTCACATTTTGATGATATTTATGAAGTGTAAGGCAGCGTTTTACTTGGTAATAATTCTACGATCTTGTTACTTTGAGAAACTTAGTATAATAACTACGGTACAAGTCGTAAAGTCTTTATAATCTTAATAATATTTTAACTGACATGTCTAGTTAGAGGGACAAAGGTACTTTAGGTACATTATTAATGCGTTTACAACACGAAGTTATTAAACGCGTACCATACTTTAAAGAAATTCTGATAAGCGACAGTATGGTATAAGCGATGGCATTCCACATGACTAGTTTCCGCCCTACAAATGATTCTCACACGAACCTATCATAGGCTTAGATTTTTTGTGAACACGTCCTACCCGAGATCTCCCAAGTCTCTCGCTACGAAATTGCTATTAGGGAGATTCTCGGCTAATGGAGGCATAATTGGCCTCTCGCAAACTAATGGACAATTATGCTGCCTGCGTGGATTTTACGACAATCATAACATTGTTACTGTTATCTTTATCGCCTATGTATAGTTTTGTAGCTGAGAGTTTTGTTCAATATGTTATTTATTGGTTTTAGTTTCTTTTAGGGTTCCGTATGTAAAAAAATAAAAATATTTTAACTTTTCGTTAAGTAGTAGGTAAACGTTATGGCTTCTTAAATTAGATCTGAAAGTTTATAATAAAGGAGTTTGATTGATTAGTCTGATTTAGCCATCTACTGCTCAAAAGCATTTTAATATAGTTTTAAGACGACTCTACGAACGAATGTGCAGTATTATTAGAAAATTCCAAATAACATTTTAATCATAAAGTAATATAAATTATGTAGGCAAACTCATTTAAAAGTAATTTTTTTTACAAAACCAGGTAAAGCTATTCCAATTGTCGGCTTCAAAGCATATCAGAAACAATAGCTGGAATCAATCAAAGCTTTATCTAGATTGCGCAACAGAATCCGAACAACCAAGTCAGTGTAGTGCACACATCACGAGCAAATATGATGATCGGCTCGGGATAAATCCGATGTGGACCGAACACTCCAGTTCTTCTATCCGATATCCGCAGAACCTCTCGACTCTCACTTGAGGTAATATTGACGATCTCGAGTGCGAACCGAGTGTCAGTTTGAGCTGATAGCTTCTTTGGGTTCTAATAATAAATCTAAAAGTTGGTAACAAAAATGTTTTGATGTTTGTAGCTCAATTTCTGAACTCGCTCGTAGCTTTACTCGCTCGTAGCTTAACTCGATCGTTGCTTTGCTCGCCCGCCGACTTGCTTTGCTTTTGCTTGATTAACCCAGATGATAGTAATCTATGTGTTATTCTAGGTTCTAGGTAATAAGTTATATTAAAATTCTAGGTTTAAACCAATTACTACTAAATTTTTTGTAAATTAATCATTAACAATGGTAAGATCATAACACAAATGCCCTAAAGCATTACAAGGCCAAAAGCACATAACAGATATGACATTAGGTACAGAATACACAGGCCTAGTTTAACTTAGTTATAGCCAGGTAATAACAGAGATGCGGGCAGTTACACACACGCGGCGTGCTTATTGCGACAGTCTACTGTGTGTAATAGCCTTTAGGCTAAGAAAGCGAATGTCTTGTTTTAATTAAACACGGCCAAATTTATTTATGAATTAAATAGGCTTAAGTAACACTTATATTCGTTGAATGTAGGCAATATAGGCTAGATTTGTTTCACAATTCACAAGCTTTAATGATTAGTAAAATAATTATAAATAATAAATTAATTAAGTGATGTATGAAACTGACCTTTTACTTTTCAAACTAATGGGTCCTTAACATGATTATTTTATTCCTTTACCTATTACTAGTTTTAAATTATGAAAGTTAATAAAAACATTAAATTCTCTCACTGGACTCAAACATTGTATACTTGTCTTTTGAAAGCTCGTCTGAAAGCAACTGTACTTGACTTGAGTTTTTGCTTGTTAAAGGCAAACCATATTATTCACAGCTAATTAAATAAGCATGGAGTAATTTGCAGTTCTTTATATAAAGCCTTTTTCATTAAAGTTATTTCACAAGTTGTAGCTCCAAAGTTTTAAGAAATCTAGACTGGGCACTTAAGGGTGGTAAAGTCGGGGTAAAAGGACTCAGAAAGAAATGAAAAAGTTCAAGAAGTTTGCTTTGAATTTGGTATATTTTAAAAGGTACACAACTAATTGCATTGAAGTTGTAAAAATATATTGCAATATTAGGAATCTACACGATTCATAGGCATTTTGGTTTGAATAAACCAAATGCGTTAGAACAAGCAAAAGAAACCTAGCTTGTAAGACAAATGTCAAAGTGAATCTTGAGGTCCTACCGAAATAAATAATTGTATCTTCCTTTTTTTCATTGTTGTCCACAGTCAAAAGTTAGTCATTGTATAATACATTCTATCATTTTACCTACTGTTTATAGCGTTTAATGCTATTGATATGAGACAGGTAACGAGTAACGTTTTAAAGAAAGGTTGGCTGCAGCATTTATGTTTGTTGTACATTTTATTTTACTACTTTCATGCATTCATATTATCTATTTACGTTCCTCCTCTCTATGCTGTAAAGAAGAAAGGGGTAAGAAAGGGATGCCACTATAACAATCAGTTTACGTTACAACAAAAGAGTCGTGTTGGTTTAAGGTCTCAGCACACATATGGGATCGGAAAGGGATCGTAACCGTAACGCCTTTCACCTCGCTGCGTTCTGAGGGGAGGCGATCACGTTACGATTCCGATTAGTGTGCGTTGCAGTAGGGAGTTTAATACAAACCATTCTGAACGACTCGAGGCGATACGGTTACGATCCCTTTCCGTTCCCATTAGTGTGCTGAGACCTTTAGTGGAATGTATCGTGGCTTACGATCTGAAAATAGCGAGTTTGTAACCTAGCCAGGAACAACTTTGATTGGATAACATCATCATAAATTCAGTTAGATTTGTTATATTTTTATTCGTAGGTTAGGTATGTATAAAAATGTAAGTAATATAATGGAATGTAGTATGTATACGTCAAAAATTAACGTAAATATTTTTTCATAACGAAAAATACATGCAAAGTAACAGCTCCAATCGATAAGTACCTAACTTGGGAGCGGTATAGATAAAAATCTTCACAAAAACCCTGTCCTCAGTCCCATTATACGTATTGACTATTGTCTTTTCTCTAGGTATAGCCAGTTAGGCAGATTTAAATACTGGCACGAATATTTTATCTCCACTATGTACACTTGCTTTCTAGTACTGTAAGTATATCATTTTATAAAGATTATTTTTCTGTTTCTTTTTATAATAAAACATTCATAAAATAAAGTTAACTAGAATCACAGCACTTCGTGCTAACAAGAGTAGTTACTTAGTTTTCTACTCCAGTGAGTCACTTCGTACCACTTAGCTATGAGTCACTTGGTGCGGATCGCCCAACTAGTATAACGACCTATGTTTACCAACTTTACAAATAATAAGAGACTTAGCACTGGTTTTCGACGAAACCTTACTAGAAATAAAAAAGTCGTATTAATATTATAAACACGATAGTTTCTACTGATGTACGGACGGATGTTTGTTACACTTTCACTCGAAAACAACTCAACAGATTTGGCTTTCGAAGAACTTAGAACAACACAGGCTACTTTTTATGTACTTACATCTTTTACAACATGTAAAAGAGTTACAAATAAAATATACCTAATTATTTGTAGACGGTAAGTAAAACCAATTCACATTGCTTTAGTTGCTTACAGAAAACTATAAGGCTAACTATTTCTTAGAAAAAATACTTTATGCGTCCCAGTAGATCGATACGGGATGCTTAGAAACTGAATTATCCACTGGGGAGGGTGGGCAAATAAAACCACCCCAAATAAATAGGGCTAACAACGTACACGTAGGCAATCATTTCGTTAAGAAAGTACGAGAGAAGTTATTTCTCCAGGGTGTCAGAGGAGGAAGTTGGGGAAAGTTGAACCACAAATCACTATTATGTCAACTGTAGTGGACTTACCGCGAACATAGTTGCAGTTAGTTTTAGTTTTTATCGCCGCTTCTTATAATGAATGTTAGCAAGACTACATTATTCTCTAAAGACATAGAGGTGCTGTAATTTTTTTACGGTTAAAATAAATCTAGAATGCATGAGAAGGGCATCATTGTATTAAAAAAAATTCTATTGAAAATAGTTATTTTATAAGACTAGTAGCACATCCCGACTTTGCACGGGTGTATTATTCCTATAGTGTCTCCAAAAAAATTTGGCTTTGACGAGGACTGAGTTTTCAACAGAAAATTGTTCTCTTACGAAATTGAAGTCAGTTTTACCCATGTTTTTTTTAAGATTGAACAAATAAAACTTGCAAGTTCTGTCATATCAGAAAATAGTTTATAATAACCGCTCAGTAGATAAGTACACCTGCCATACCGTAACAGGTTAAAGCCAACTATAACTAATTACCCGACGCTGGACTACAATGTAGACAGTGTAAGAAAATATGGATATGGTATCAGATAATATCTCAGAAATAACTGTGAGTGACTGAAGCGAAGATGAGTGTAGAATCGTAGGTCGAGCGAGGTCCTACAGAGACTACAGTCTCTGCCTATTCCTATGCGAAAGAGAAAATTTTCGATCTATACATACATAGTGCTTTTTTGTTGTAAAATTTTTATTATGGTCAACTCAGTTAAATTTAGAGTATAAAAACAGAGCAACAAAATTTGATCAAATTTAACAATAAGCTTTCGCATCTAATTTTTAATATTTACCTACGATGAGGATTGCATTAAAATGTAGATAGCGACTAGTAGTGTTTGTATTTCCATCGTTCAATATTACCTATAAAATGTCTTTAAACTTTTAAGTTTTTTAACCCCTTTTCATACAACTATTATTTTTTCACCACATCCAGTTCTTTAGCGTTTCTCTCGTGTTACGTCAAGGTCCCTAAGTGACACAAATAGAGTGCCATCCTCGGTGGCAATATAAAACGTGCTCGCGACTTATTACTTCACACATTTACTCTATGCACGCGGATAAGTTTTGACGCTGTTTATGGTTTTATAAATAGTTTCGAGAACCTTTCCGAAAGCACAGATAAAATAATACATAGGAGATTATTACACATAGTAATACAAAGTATTATTTTATCTGTAGTGAAAGCGAAAAATTAAGATTAACGAATAAGAGAGTTAGGGATTTAAACTTATTCGTTTTAATGTATGTTTGAAGTCTATACAGATCTGTTAAAAAGTAACTTCCTTAATATGGCCTTAAATATTTAAGCGTTGACGATTCGGGCGTTAGACAATTAAAATCTCTAACAGTTAGACACAGTTCAACAAAACTTACTCGTAAATGTAGACAAAATAGCCACGTGCGCTACACATCGTGTCGTAGGTAAAGCACTAAGTTAGGTGGACTGCGGCTTGCAAGACAGCAGAGGACTTGGAAGCCACAAATTGCTCAGAACTTACCTCTTCAGTGACTGACGGAACTTTGAACATAGCTTACGAGAAACAGTTTGTTAAGAATTTAATGTAAACTTTAATAAATAATAGTGGTGTTTATTTTGACATGTATTTTCTGATAAAATGAACTAAGATAAAATATTGAATAATTAAAACAAAAGAATCACGAAACGTCGGTATTCCTCACAGTATACATATTTTTTTTCTGATCCATGTCCAAATTCGTCAGATATCCAAGTCGAGACTGATTGAAGTTATTCATGGTGGTATAAGGATACGTCCCAGTACACATTTATTGAATGAAAACGAATGGTCAAATTTGTAGCATTTATATAACTGCCGATTGTATGGTTGCAGGTTTATTTTACATTTTTATTCGATAAAGTTGAAAATAATCAAAAAATATTAAATAAATTTTTATTTTTTGATGTGAAAGAATTAAGTTTAGGTAGGTACTGAAAAAACTATATGAACATTTGTAAGAAAAAGTAAATTATGTTGTATATTGAAGTGACTCAGTTGTTCTTTAACGACTGCCTCCTGTGACTGACAGGAACTTTGGGTCGCAGTTTACTTGAGCTTAATGAATGGGGCACAGTTCGAGTTTAAGACGATTTTGTTGATCGCTTTCCAGAAAGTTTGTGGGATCACCTCAGAAGGCTGCAAAAGTCCAATTACCTTCAAAATGCGATGACGAACCAGTTTTAAAGTTCGACTTACTGATACTGAATATACTTGAAGTCAAAGTTAACGTAAACGTGTAAAATAGGGCTGGTAAAAATATATTCAGATACAAACTGTTTGACACAGAACCTCCCCTTTGTTTTAAGTCGGTTAAAATGCCAAAAGTTATACGGTTTATAGACATTTAAATTTTATAGTGACAAGCTTCTTAAAAGAAAACATTAAATTATGTTCTGTATTATTTTTTTACTTTTATTCTCTTTATTTGTAAATATTTTCCTTTTAAATTACGAAGGAATCACCAGTAGGCGTTAAATGCCCTGAGGCTATCACCTACATTTTACTTAGGTTCAGCAAAATCAACTAACATTTTAAATTTTTGATTCTCTCTCTTTGTAGCTAAATCAAAACCCAAAACGACACTAAAATAAAACAAACAACTGCTGGGTAAAGATAACCCCAAAATTATTATAGAATAAAATGCCTACCCTAAACAATTTGAATCGTGCCAAAAATGCATCTGCAAAACAAACCACAGTCAAAGTCTTTTTGATCCTATTAGAACAGATTAAGTATAAGCGTTGAAGGGTGCCGTGTTATTTCTGTATTTGAGTAGCCATTTTGCAAAGGGTGCTTTGTCGGTCCAGCCTTGGTATTTTGGGGAATACCGCGTTTCATTCTCGCAAGTAACTTACATAGTGATATTATTATTTATTTGATATATGCCAATATTCAGAGACTATACTCAAGCGTAAATCGTGTCTCTAGCATTCATAACTCAGTTTTCATAGAGAACTGTCAAAAATAGATGCTCAAACGTAGACTCAAGTTTGAGTGAAGTTTCTGAATACGAGCCATAAAATGATGGCGTATTTTTTGTATACTGGCATAATTTTAAAATAATATAAGCATGGTGGAAGCAAGTAAGGTACATGATAACTTTACCCTAATTGACTCGTTCTTAAGAACGTTCCGTAGTAATTTTGCATTCATTACCTTAATAATAATATTTATTGTGAAAAATATTGTACTTCTCAGCCTGTGCTTGATTGTGTTAAATGTTTTTCTTTAATAAGCAAACACAAGTAGATTGCAAATCCATGTATATTCACGCGTAAATCAAGAAGACAGAGTAACTCGCAAAATAATTAACCACACCAAACATCGTTAAGCTTTTAAAACTGTTACGCTAACTTCATTAAAGGGAATCCAACTTCTCCACATGAGATTAGAAGACAAATTAATGGTTGGATCAGGGAGCCATAAACTCTATAACATAAAATATTAGTAAATGCTTTTAAGTGCCTAAAAATAGCTGACAGAGCTCACAGCGATACAATAATGTCAGGTATAACATACTTAGAATGGCTTGCACAGCAAATGAAAACATTTAATTAAAACAGATTTAATTTTGCACTTTCTTCAGCTTTTTCAGTGGTTATGATTTGATGTGCTGTGCAAGCCGTCCGGATTGACCATACGGTTGAACTCTAACCACCTGACTAGAAGTCTTTTACGCCTCACGGTGACTTAGTTCATTTCGAAGATAAAGAACTTGTGTTCCCTATCATTCAAAATCCATTTTACGGTTTCAAGTTTGCAAGAATAAAATACACTAATCGTACTTTCGCTTTTATGATTTTTTGTATTAACAGTCTCCTTTCAAATCGCGAGTAGCGTGGGATTGGTCAATTGAAGATTTTTTTGATTCAATCACAAAACGTATAGACGCCAAAATAGTTTTGTACTAAAGATCAGTATCTACGAACAGGCTTACTCGTAAGCATGTTGTAAAACTAAGGGTGCTTTATAGCTTATTACCACTCCGCGGGTTTGATGACCCCTCAAAGGGATTTCTGGATGTTTGCGCATAGTTTGAGCAGCTAATCAAATTTAGGCATCAAACAATGTAATCTTTCATCTAAGTCCTGTCTTGTGTGGATAATTTTGAAGACTCCAATTTCGAAATAATCGTTGTAAATTTTTGTAAGTATAAATGAATGAATTGTAAGTAGCTGCCTTAAAATAACCGCCTTCTTCAAATAACCATATCTTGACGTGGCACGACACGGCGTTGTTATTTTGAATAATGCGATAGATTTCAGAAAACAAAAGCTAGATAACGTGCAATCTCAGCGGCATGTTTTGAAAGTCTTCGAGAATCGACATGCTCCCATATTATGTCCCATATGCATATGAAGGTAAATTTTTTTTTCACTGTTTAGGACTCGTGCTATTTATGGCCAAAGAACATTCCGCTCGACCAGTACAGCCCTGTTTCACAATACATAGCTACATTCATGTTCATTACGCCTACTACTCTGGTAAACATCCTACGAGTAATCAAAGTGGGTAAATACGAACTTGAGACATGCGGGCATGTATTTAATTAACTATCATGCATGTACGAGCGCCTTTTGTTTTTGTTCATTATTCCTCATAACTATATTTAGCGATAATCTTATACGCAATGCTAGTAAAACAATATTCTGCTTGTATGAAGGTTTTTTTAAATTTAGTAATTTATGTAATAGATAGCGAGACGTTTTAAAAAGAGCTTTAAATGAAGAAGTGAATTGTCCTTTAAATTTGCGTTTTTTCATGAAAATAATATATTGGTCCTTATTTGTTTTTAAAAAAGCTTATAGTCTTTTTTTTTAATTAATGTGATTAGTAAAGAATTTAGTTACGTGAAGATTACTGTATGGTATTTATTGATTTGTTTCAATTAATGAAATGTTAATCCGTTGTTCACCATCGGTTATTAAATCAAGTTATGTTTAGATAAAGGATTTAATATATCAAAAAATAACAGCTTAAAATTATAAGCAAGCAAACCCGTACGTGGATGTTATTCATAACTACATTATGCTAAACTGTGTTTATTCGCTAAATATACAAAGTAAGAGAGTTTTGGGAGCTTTGTTAATCAACTGTTTAAAACAAAATGGACAAACATAACGAGTTGCTCTTTATTTGCTGTGAGTGTAGTGAGTCATCTATGAACATTGTAGTTTATATTTTGGACAAATATGTATTATCACGTAATATGTATAATTATTTCGTGAATAGCGTATGGTTCAATGACAAAAATATGACAACCTCTGTGGCGCAGTGGATGAAAGCCCGCCCTAGATGCAAAGGTTGTGGGTACGATCATCACAGGACAGATGTGGTTTTTTAATGTACAGTAAATAGCACTCTTTTTTAAAGTAAAGAACTAATATTAAACATTTGACACATTTCTTGGAGATTGATAGGGTACCGAGAGAGTCTGAAACAGCCAACAAACTAATCACACTATTAGAAAACCGCAACTTGACGCTAATGGCTGTTTCTAACTTAAAATTTAATCAAGCACAAAGTTTGAATAACGATTAGAATTACAAGTTAAGCTGGGTTACTTGGTTTAAGTAACGGTTTCACTTAGTACAGCTTAGTTCTGGATTTGATTGGTAAGCTTCTGGCACGACCAATTTCTAGATGCTCACTATTCAAGACGATTCCTGTCGTAATTTGGAGGTTATGTTCAATGGAAGTGGCTACAAACATATTCCTTTTTGAAACACCAGCTATTTTAGTGTTGGATAAGCGCTATATGCGAATGATACTTTTTATTTAATAAAAACTATCTATTCATTCCTTGTCATCGATAGATCTTTAGATAGAGTTTTGGAAGCTACATATCAAAGATTAACGACATCGTTTACGCCACCAATGTTCAGTTATTTTGATTCCCTTCGTAAGTCTGTTGCAAAATACTAGTGACTTTTACGTCCTCTTATATTTAGAAAAACTATAAACTCGACGTAAATTTTGTGTCTGCTTATTTTTTTATCCTAATAAAAAAAACTGAGCATATTAGTATAGTAGATAAGTAACAATTAAATAATGTATATGTATGGATACTGACTGTTATGTAATATTTATAATAAATTACATATATTCATATTATAAAACCATAGTACCCAATACATAAATCAATTGAATGTTATTTGGAAAACTCCTTTTCTCTTCCAGTGTTTTTATCGTAACCAAGACCTCAAGATTGGCAATTTTAATATGCATCCGAGGTGACCGGGGGTTCAGCATTTTAAATTGAGTTACAGCTCTGAATACGAACTCAGCGGTAATTACATTGTCTTTTCCTTAAAAATAAATCGGTCAGGAACTGGCCGAGTTTTTAAAATGCATTTCAAACATAAAATTGGTTTAACTTTTGTAATGAATATTTTATAAGTTTTATGAGATGCGGCCTTCCGTTTTGTTGTTTTAGTTTAGTAAAGACGTATAATTTCAGTTTTAGTTTTATATTATTATTATAAGTTAATTTTAAAAGGTATAACCAGTATAACATAACAGACATATTGAAACAGTTAACGTTTTAGGCCCCGGTCTCGAATTCTGCGGGCAGCGGGGCGGGAGCGGGCGACGAGCGGGCAATGAGCGGGCAATGAGCGGGCGACGAGCGGGCGACGAGCGGGCGACCAGCGGGAGACGAGCGGGCACTGACAGTCCGCGCGTCATCATTGTGTAGTGTTGTGCGGATAGTTATACCAAATCTCATTTTCTATTCCTGGTTCGATATTTTTGATAAAGTACCTAAGTACTTAGAAATGTAACTATTATTACTATTATAACTATTAAAAAGAGATCGAAACTAAAACCATTTTAATTACAACAATTTTGATTTACGGTTTTCATTTGTATGTTTTTCGTGTGAACAATTTGTTTGGTTCATTAAGTATTCACGTACAGATGAACAATAACGCTCACATTTAAGCAAAAATAAAAAAATAAATTGTATGGATTCAATTCAGTCTCGCTCGATCCCCTGAACCATGAATAGGTACAACACTACGCCGCGTAATCTGTCCGTCTTGCCAACTGTACCATCATCTTAGTAGCTATATCTTTTGCAAAAAGTTTCCAGATAACCATATCAATCATCATCATCATCATCACGTCTAGATTTGTTGCATAAGTACTTGTGGTCGGTTATATATAAGGTACTTATGTAAAAAGTGTTTATTTGTTTTTGCAGTTGAAAATATGTTTTTTTATGATTGTTTTGAAATTTTTTGACATGAATGTTTTAATAATAAATTAGGTACCTAATACATAAACACGTAACTAAATTGATATAAACTATTTTAACAATATAATATTTGCATGTTATGAAATTATGACAAATACCTGAATATTATAACTACCTATATACCTAATGAAATTTTAACACCTGTATGTAAATTACCATATTCAAAGCAAATAAATGATTTAGATTTAGATTTAGATTTAGAAATAGTTTAAATCAAAATATAAAAAATCATTGACGTCTTTTTTTAAAATAATTTGCTTGAATGGTTGATTTAGTGGAAAGTTGCTAGAAAAATTGATCAATCGTCTAGCTACAATTTCATTGAAATAGTTGCTGATGGGGGTATAAAAATTGCTAGAACTAGCTATGAAGTTTCATAGTTGGCAATGGTGACTGTCAGTGCCCGCTCCTTGCCCGCTCGTTACCCGCTCGTTACCCGCGCCGCCGCCGCCCCGCTGCCCGCAGAATTCGAGACCGGGCACTTAACACTCACACATCATCACACATCATCTCACGTATGTATTTTATTTGCATTTAAATGTATTTTTTTTAATCAATGCTAATTTAATAGTAGGAATGGTTAAACTGGAATATTATTGCGAATACGAGAAATTGCTACAAAATTCTGTAGTATTATTACGTAGCAACTCACATCAGATTCTTCGTAGCGTTTTTCGTAGCATCGTTTAAACACTATTCATTATTCTGTGGTAGCACTGTTTTTGGCTCATAAGTCATACCTTCTTATTTTACAAAAACTACATTTCTTATACAAAACAAAAGCCTACTTCCCAATCGAAAACTCCATCATTGCCAAAACACAGGACGCTATCATCAACCTAAATAAAGCCGGCTGTACACGAGCGATCAATAATTCAGCCGTACAGTGTACAGCACGCTTTACTCCGCCGCGTTCTAATCCGTATTTATTTCCCCGAAACAGTGGAACAGCTGGCTTCAGTTTGCGTCGAGAATTTATGTCCTTGCTCCTTGGGACTCGCTCACGTGGCATTTTCAAACGGACAAGGAAATGCATGAAACATACCGACTCACCTTAACTAGGTTTATTCGTTTGTATAAAATGGAACAGCTATAAAAAAACACTTAGATAAAATTACGTAGAATAAAGTAATAAACGAATCTCTTCGTTTGGTACTGGCTTGGATAGTTTAGTTACTTACCTAAAGAAAGTTTACACACTAAGTTGGCTCAACTGGTTTTAATTATATTCACGCCTCTTCCCATAGGAGTATCTAGGTAGAGACACGGACTTACAACTACACGGATTTTTTTTTTTTTTTTTTTAAAAAAGCACAATTTCCCGTAACATTTTGTAGTTATGTCATTGAGTAGTAAAATCAGTCAATGTGTCAATTCATGTGGTGACAATGAGAAGCCCCTGTGTGATATGGCAAACTTTTAAACAAACATTTTCAACCCAAAAGCACGATCAAATAAGGCTGATAATTCAACACTCTCTGACTAGTTTCTCTGAGAATCGGGTCAAAGTTTTAGTTTGAACTTTAGTTTAGTATCTCAGGATAAGACGCGAGTCGTAATTCAAATAGGATTCAAGTTGGAACGTTGATGAATTTATTGTAGGCCAAGTGATTCCTATTTAAGATACAATGGTCTATTTAATTTTGAAATGGGCTTACATAGTGATTTTTGCTTTCTCGTATATACTCGTTTACAATTTTAGCGTTAGTCGAAGGAAAAAGAGTAGAATCACCAAACATTTCAAAGTAATTCTAGTTGTCCTAATTAAATGTTTTATCACTTTAAATGGAAAGTTATACCTCTGATTTGCAAAAACAACATTAAAATAATCAAATCGTCTGTTTACACAAAATTATATTTTTTAACGTATTTCCTGTAGCTGTTCAATGCAACAATAAATTTACAATCTGAAAAAATAAACAATAATTTTCTTGAGAACCAATGTGTCTATTTCACTTAACTAAGCAGGACGAACAACAGGCAGAATGAAAAATCACCACGATACAAACAAGAGGAGACTTCTATTGGAATAGAATGCTAACTGAAACTGCAAATAAATTCAATACATGGGATACGGAGCGAATGGTGCCTTGCTGCGGTTTGAAGCCAGTTTTTTAATTGTGTTCAATTTAATTGGAAGTGGCATTCTGCATTGTCATTTGTTTCTTTTATTTTATAAATCATGTGGAATAATTTTTTAAAATTTTTTTCTTCATTTTTGACGACCAAAAGTCTTTCGCTGAACCCTGCTTTCAGTTAATAAAATAATTGTAACCTTCTAAGACTACCGATTGTTTTCGATTATATTATTATCCACAGCACGGCTTTATACAAGGGTTTAAGGAATCCTTTAGTTTGTGCCATCCATCGTTTGCCCGCGACTATAACAATGTCGTTTGCTCATCTTGTTGCCGCATGACAAACATGGAAATAAAAGTATCAATAACTATAAAACCACTTGCTCATACAAACTTACTTTTTAAAACTGAATCTAAAGTAAAGTTTTCTTTGAAATCATTTATTTAGTACATGTAACGTGAGTGAATTGAGATCAAAAAATCTTTCTTTCTCCTGGTTTATTTGCACATCAACTTGAAAATCACATGTCTCCAATAACCAACCCAGGAACCCATTTTAAAGAGTCTAGTATCCAGGAACGTGCAGCCAATAATTCAATTGATAATGGATCTGCCTTCGTAGCTATCGGAAGACAACATTCTCATTTAAATAGTTTCCGTGGGGCGAAGATACGACTCATAAATCACTGGATGGCGGACCTCCATTTAAAAAGTTAAGCTGAGCTGTTCCGCTCAGATCTTGTGGGAAGGATTGCTGGTTCACTTTTATGAATGTTTATTTTATAACATTAATTTCATTTCATTTAAACTAACAATTTAATAAATAAATAACATATCTAATAAACATAATAAAATAAAATCAACAAAACGGTGACTGTCCAGAAATGACCTCAGTGTAATCTGAGATCAAAGAGAATAAAATCACTAGGTTTCTGAGATACCTGACGTTTCATTTTTCTAGCACTCATCATGACAGAAATGAAACTCATTACACAAATTAATATGTTTTGAAATGTGAACGCTTTTTGGTACTAAATTTTTAATTTTGAACTACTCGTATATAGTGCGTGTCGTCGTACCCACAAGCTAGCTATACCAGCTACATAATATAGACTGTGCCAACTTTCTGTTTCAAAAACTCACAGATCCGACTTCAGTATTATCTTATGCTCGTTAAATTCTTATTGATATTACAACTTTTAATCTTGGTAACTGGGGTAGAAATGATTTCATTTCAGTGACCGCTCTAATGATGAAAGAGTTTTAAAAAGCCTGCAGTTTGGTTGAGGACCTTTACCTTTTTAATACCAATTTAGGTATAAGCTATTTGGTACGAACAAGGTAGACTGGTGGTCTATCTGGC
The DNA here is from genome assembly GCA_947086425.1 of Xanthorhoe spadicearia. Taxonomy (NCBI): domain Eukaryota; kingdom Metazoa; phylum Arthropoda; class Insecta; order Lepidoptera; family Geometridae; genus Xanthorhoe; species Xanthorhoe spadicearia. Next base: position 7,336,394 of record OX352204.1, on the reverse strand, counting down.
CAGATTTTTAAATGTCAAAACAGGCAAAGGAAAGTATTGAATGCGAGTGGCACAGGATCGGAAAGAATGATGTGAAAAAAAAGAGGCTTAATACTCAGGACTGATGTTGGCTCATGAGATAGATAGATTAAAAGTTGATTGAGTTACGTGAAACAGAATACATTTACTTATATTTATTTTTATCGTAACTACATTAAGTTATTTTTACATTGCAGGCATAATGTATGTTTAGAGCTTACGTTATAAAGTAACTTATTCACAAAAATAACATAGGCGTTGCTTTACGTTAATGAATGATTTTATGTATTTTCAGATATCGATCAGAAATCCGTGTCGTGTACAAACATAACCCAGTATTCATTCGTCCTTAGAAGTGTTTTATGAATAAATAAAGAGCACTGAAGCTAAGTTTATTTCATGTCAGATACTTTGATAAACTACTATTATACGCCTAGAATCCTGATACATTTTTTTCGTGAGTAAAAAAAATATAATTAATAGTTTTTATACATACTGTGTGAGCTATTATAATGCTGCTATAATGCTTATAATTTGAGTTATACTTTTTGTTTTAACTCCACTTTAAAACAAACCTTTTAGTAATATAAGGTAAGTTGAAAATAAAACCTAAGCATCTACTTATTTACCGAAAACTCTATTCTTATTAGTTTCTCAGACGCAATTAGGTACAAGACGTTTTGCCGTTTACTCCGGATGCCCAAGTGTTCTCAGTAAAACTATTTTGTTCAATCGATTTCACTCTAGTAGAGTGCCTACACTTGGAACTCAATTGTAATTTTGTTTGAAAGTTTAATTTTTGAATCAATACTTGGTTTTGGAAGTGTCTTTTTGGTACACCTTTTGAAAAGGCTATCAAAATGTTAGTTAGTTTGTCGCTAATTCGCGGAGTTTTTAAACCGATTAAAGACCTCCACAATGGCTTACTTTAAAAGCCGAGACTGCCAATTTAACGAGCCCACTGAAGCACGGAAGTGTTAGTGGCACTTTCAGTCACTCATCCAAATTACGACCATGGAACGTTACTAACGCAACGAGGTTGTCCGACATAGAACTAAGGTTACCAACGTAACGCTCCGGATTAGCAAGCTGACTGAAGTGGCAGTGGGCTGGCCATATCTGCCGAAGAACTAACCGGTAGGGTAAACGTGTTCTTGAGTGGAGATCGCGGCTTGGTAAACGTAGTGTAGGACACCCTAGATGAAGTGGCGATTTGCGAATGTCCAGCAGTGGGCTGCTATAGGTTAATGATGATGAACGTTACTAAACTTAAACGACCCATCAAACACGACTAAGTGCCGATCTTAAAAACCTATTTATCTTTGGTTTTGGTTACTGTGTCTGGTGTCATATTATGTAGTAATTTCTTTATAGAACATGCCAAATATGGTAAACAAAAACAAAGATAGGTTGAGACTGGCGGTTTGCAAACAATGCCACGAGTTTCAGTGTAAAACAGCTTTAAACTGTTTGCGCAATCGATTCCGTACTTAGACGAGTTGTCGAGGTGTTCCTCCTCTTTATCTATCTAATGGACCTTTGGCTTATCTGTTTCGTTTTATGTTTGTTCGAAGACGTTTGCCGTTTAGCTGTTTTGATTCCATTTTTGTTGGAGCATTGAAACGTGATACTTGCTCAGTCAAGCTCGTTTGTGCACTTTTGATGATATAAAAACAGGTTTTTGACATAAAACTTTTCACGGTTTATTTCATAATGTTAAAATTTAAATTGGAAATTCATTTTAAAAGTTCTTTATTTTGTCTCATTTCATAAACAATGGAATTGATAAGTTCAAATTTGTAGAAAACATAACTGTCCTTATTTAGTTTTACCATAAACTTGAAAAATATAAAGCTGTTTAGAGATTTGTAAAAAAAAATATTGAAAAAAGTTAAAGTCGACTGTGTTATGTTTTTAATATAATTAAAGAGCGACAATAAGTCACAATTCAAGTATGTATAGGTATATAGACAGCTTGTTGTTCTCTAAACTATGAAACCAAAGCACTATCATACAAGATCTATGCCAGTGAGAAACCGACTGGTCCCCGCGGAGCGTTGCGCCAAATACATTACGGAACTTATGGACCGCGTACCGGAATGTATGGAAACTATTGACTCGAGGGAGATGGGATCCAGTTTTACTTCCTTTATTGTAAAATATATATTTAAACAACCAATAGTACCTTAAATCGGGAATGTTTGTGTGATCATCAATTCACTCTCATTACATTTCATTCAATGATAGTAATTGAGACAAAAGTGGTACCTATGTTAGGAGCGATGCAAATGGAGATCGGTCTCTTCCCCTTTCATATACATACGACTCTTCCCATAATGGGAAGAGTCGTGATTTTAAGTATAGGTATTAGGATATAAATAATATATATTTTAATAAGTTGAGGCATTTAAGAGTAAATATCATACATACAAGTACGTCTGTACATTGTCACATTCGTACAAACTTTTACGTTTAAATATTAGTAAGACTGATTACTAATCAACTTTTGCCACAAGAACTAAAGTTTTCAAATTAGTATTTTGTTACTCGATATTAATACCGAATAACTAATTATTAACCTGTGGTGCCTGTGCGTATCAAAGTCAATTAAATCAAAAAAATATTATCAAAGATTAAGATCAACGAACTTATTTAATTAATGTTAAATTATTCGAAAGCAACATCCAATCCTATTAAGGCAGTATCAGTAATCTGGTAACTTTTCGCCTTTAAAGTTACTAAAGAAAAACGCTCTTGGAAATTTCGGTTGAAAATAAGCTGCCGCGGACCCGGAGCGATTACCATAAAACTTGTTTAAATGGTAATATTAGAAGACGTCACAACGCCATCATCCCTCGAAAGGACTTCAAATCTACTTCGGCAAATCCTTTTCTAAATAAACTCTTGGGATTTTACAATCTTAAAGGACTGCTTGAAAATGTACGAAAATCTACCAACAAAATAAACCTTCACTTAAAGGATTATTTGTGTTTAGATCTTGTTTTGCATTGGTTAAAAATAACTTTCCTTTTAGATAAAAATGTTAAACTACTGCATTATCACCTGTGTATAGTATTATAGCTTGCATAGGTACCTACGTATGAAAAGGTCACTTTTTAGTGGCACAGCACTGTAGTAATTTTTTATTGTCTGTACAAAGCAGCGTTTGTAAATTTATGAAACGTGCTGGTTTAGTATAAAACTAAGTAGAAAAATTTCAACCAACACAAAGATTCAGCCAGTTTCTCTTGAAATTTTACATTATAGTGAAAATCCGATGTGACAAAGTGAGATGACATTTCCTGTTTTACGATTCACGATTCAGGACATTCGATTTCAAGGATTGCGGTTTTCCGATTTCCGGACTAATGGCTGTTATAGAAATTCGTGTCTCCTTTTCAAAGGATCACGTACGAGATTAGTCTGTTTTGGTTTGAAAGGATTCTGTCCTTGCTTTGATTAACTGATTACAAAAACCTTCATTTAGACTCTTTACAGTATGAGATCTTGGAGTGCTGTCATTTTTAATCAGCTTCAAAAAAGAATGTTTATGTTGCACTGACAAAAATATACCTATTTTTTACGAGTGTTCGTTGATTACTATATCAAATAGTGCACCGACACCGAAAACTATTTTTTTGTTGCAAAGAGCATACTACCGGAGGTGGGACCATTAGAAAGTTAAAAGATCTACTATGGATCTTTGAAGTTATGACATAATGTACCTATGTTTATGAGTGTAAGAAATTCCTACCGGTCATCCATCTAATTTGTAACTATTAATAATTTTGCTCACCTTTATAAGCTAAGTCAACAGCGAATTAAAAGTTTAAACTATTTCAAATCACGAGTATGAAACTACGAGTTTAATTTCAACAATTTTCACTTCCCACCATAAAAATCGGGGATAGACCAGCCCGGTGGGACGCGACCGATATTATTTTGAAAAATAGCTACGGTCACGTGCACCTCGGTACTCCAGTCACGAGTTTAGCTTGTAACTCATTGCTCCACTGGGATATCATCCGGTTAATTACTATCTCTGATACGATATGCTTTTGTTGGCTTTTTGTGCCACTATGTGTAGGTATTTTGTTACAACTGTTTTTTTAAGTGGTAAAAAAAGTACCTATCAGAAAACGAAAATCGACCATACACTCATTATGAACTTGCTTTTACTGGTTTTTAATCATCGACACAAATGTTACAAGGTTTTAGTTTGTCACTTGTGTATAAGTGACGACCTTTATTTATCTATCTTTGTAATTATTATTATTTCTCTAATATTCTTATTTACCTATTTATGTGTTTTTCTGATGCAACGTGGCTCCGGTAAGCAGAAGACTGAGTGTGTGAAGGACGAATGTCGAATATGTTTTGTATAATCTACCTATATACACACAATAGTTTAGAGTTTTTAAGATTTACTTTTTCATCTGTTTTCATATAAAGCATTGTCGAAGTATGATTGTAATGATCGATCTTAAAAAATCATCAACCAGCCCAATTAAGATTATTTGCTTTACAAACTGCACAGAACAAGAACAACAGTCGAATCCGCGATCGCAAACAAAACAATTCGTTTGGCGAATTAACGATTTCGGTAGAAAGCGCCTCTCGCATAGTAAGACGTAAAGAAATTTAATTAGCGTTCATTGAGATAATTCACTGGCTCACAATAGGCCGGCGTAGGACAACTTTTGTTAAGCACGCGTACACACCGCCAGAAAATTTTTAGAACAAAGTTAGCATAGTTGGATTGAAAATCAAAACACAATCTATACGTGAAAAGTGAAACCTGCCGCCTTATTCTCCAAATAACCATGTTTTAAGGCACGTCACTGCGTGGTTATTTTTAAAAATTCTATAGATTTCAGAAAACAAAAGCTAGATAACAAGCAATCTCCTACCGCATTATATTTTGAATGTCGTCAAGAATGGAGCAGCTGAACAAAGCTGCAAGAAAACATGTTTTTGTTGCTTTTTGCGACAACTAAATAACAAGTAATAATTTATAATCATTTTAATAAGTCATAAATTAAAATAATGCGTTGTACCCTCTTCACACTATGCGTTTTGCAGTGCTAAATTATCAACAATCCACACTCACAGAGATTTGACCACCTAAAATGTCTTGTGTCTCAATCCCCCAAACAACAGATCGTGATCCAATTTATCCACAGTAAGAACAGATAAGTAACAAAGCGAGCACCACTCGCGTATCAATTATTCAATAGCTATTTATTGTAGGAAATTATTCAGAAGACTAACTGTTTTGTACAAGACTTGCTTAAATATTAGCTGCAATCTTGAACGGATTTACATTTATTCATTGGAGGACTAGGTTACTATGATGAGAACCAATTGACACGATTGCTATTGGTATTTTATAATGTTGAATGCATTTTTTAGCCGAATTCAAAAATAGAAAGAGTTTCCCGTGAGATATTTTCCAACATGGGAATAATTTTGAATTCGGTGTTGATTTTCGTCGGTGAATAATATTTGTGAATTAAACACTGATAAGTAAAAGGTTATTTAAAGATCTTCTTAAGCCGTAGATCACACGGTCTATGTCCCAGACTTATCAGTAGATTATTCACGATCTTATTCCCACAAATAATAAATAACCACCTTCTACAGTACCTAAATTAGGCACGGGTCTATCATAAACCACTGTGTAAACAAGATTTCGCTGAAATTAATTCAAACTAGAGTTTATCTCTGGATTCTAGCCCAGGGGTCCTCAGCCTGCATAACTTTGAGACTAAACCTTGGAACCTTGACCTTTTGGTTACTTACTTACATCTATAGTCATGTGTCACAGCTTACTGAGACAAGCTGTTTCATTTGTTCGAAGAGCAAGTGGCCAACTCTGGTGACGGTACAACAGTATTGTCAAATCGATGTAGGTAAATGTGGAAGTGTGAATGTTCTTTATAACCCAACAATTTAGTACAAAGCAAGTAAGTCATAATTCTGTATCCATTTGGAGCATAAGACATGCACAAACAATCCCGAACTATAATTTGAGGTACACCACAATGCACTTGCCAGACATTGTACGTCGAATGGATATGGTAAATTGTAATTTACGATGTGTGATGTAAATAAATGTGATGTGCTATGAGGATAGTGAATTCAGTTTCGAGTATGTCTGTATGTAGTTAGTTTCAATATACGAATTTACAATCTGATGAGATATAATTATCATTTCATGTGATACCATAATATTTATGGTGAACGGTTGAACGCAAATAAAGTTGTAAACCAATTTGAAAAATTATAAAACATAAAATACTCATTTTATTTTTCAAACTGATATTATAATTGTTTAATATTTGTTATCTTACAATGCTTCTTCTTCTTTATTTGTCATGTATAAACTGTAGACTGCTCTACATACTTTCTCTCAAGCTTCTTTCAAGCCAAATGTAATCTTCAGACAGTAGCAATTTGGTGTATTATACGTTAAACGCAAATTTCAAGTAAAACAGGCTTTCAACTGCGAAATTGCTGTTTTGTTACTTTGTGACCAGCGGGCTTACCATGACCGTATAAAGCGATTCAGTTTAGGTCCAACTACAATCCAGTTTTGACGTAAAGTAAGGCGCTGACGTAAAGTTTTGACAGTAAGGCAGAACCTAAACTGAATCGCTAACACCTCATGGTACGGCTCCTGGTGACGTCATTGTTTGTATGTAATGTTCTGAATGTTATGAATTTCAGCCACCATGTTGGTAAGGGGTGGACTGAATTGTATTGTATAAATAATGTCTTGTGTGTTTTTGGTGACTGGTTTCATTGGTACGTGCATTTAACGCAGTGATAAGGAGCTATCTAAATGTAATATAATTTTGTAAATAAGGTCTAAAATTGTAAAATTTTAATGAAAAAGCTTTTGTCTTATTTTTGTCTAATTTATGAAAAACCATTAAAATAAATTGTATAAATAATAAAACAATATCCCAATTATATTTACCATTTTCGGACAAATTAGTACCACAAAACTTCGAAACACTCTGTGGCCTAAGATTAGGGTTGTCTCAATCTGCCGATACAAAATCACAAGCCCACCTTTATTAACCTTTACTACCTTTATTATCCTTCGAAAATTCAGCAAAGGCCACCGCAATCAATATGCCGTAAGTAGCGAGATGAAGTTAAAACAGACCTCCCTTTATATTGGGGAAGGTCGAGTACACTACAGAGACGGCCCTTAAACCGACGGATGGTTCAATGTACGTTCGTATTACGATACTCTAATCTAGCTGTGTTAAAATAGTTTTAAAAATATCATTGATTACTTTACGATGTCTACCAATCATTCGTTTCTAAAGAAGTAACAAAAGCATTAGATATTGTTTGGCAATTTATCAATAATTTTTCCCTGGTGTAGGTAGTAGCGTCGGAACAGGCAATAGAATGACCTAGCCTATAAGACTGTCCATTTTTAACTGATCCTTGAGATCCTACAGAAATAAACAAATTTTTCTTTCTTACTTTTTTTAACATTGAGAAAATAATTTTTGAAATGGACAAATCGTGTGTAAAATAGCCCTAATTATTTTTATTGGAAAATTATAAAACAGAAGTAAAATAAGATCTGTTTTTTTATAAACTTTTCAGTCGAAATAGTTTTGAAAATCAAGGCGACAAATGGCTATGGCAAAAGCTTTTAGTAATCGTGGTGTTAACAAAAATTTTCTAAGTAATGAAAGTAAACCTTATATTTACAGGTAGAAAGTCATTGATGACTAGTCTCTTTTATTCGTATTCAATTGAGAATTCCCTTTATTTGTTCAAGCAATTGGAATTCATTTTCCTAATGGATTCCTGTAGTAGTTAATCCTATATTCAGTGTAAATTCACTAGTGCCTTGCTGCCCTGTTTGCTTCGATTCAGCCATACGTAGATAAATCAATTAGGTCATGACTTATGAAATTACAGCGTTGGAGCATAGATAAGTCAGTGTACTGTCAGTCGAATATGGATTTTAGTGTTAGATTATCACGGTCTTATCTACATATTAGTTTAGTAAACTTATGCTCGCATATAGTCCGTTGAAATGTTACATTTGCTTTGCATTTGTTAGAGGACGCAATTTTATTATTGGGACATGTGTACTCGACATACTCGGCCCTCAAATTGTAACATTTCAATGGACTAATACGCAAAGGAAGTTATTTTTTGACAGACTTGTATGGAAAATGTCAAGTTCATTGGATACTTTATGTAATCTGACGTCAGTATTTCAGTTTTTAATGGTTGCCTGAAAGAAATTGCTTTTAGCAATAAAGCCGCCGGTTGGTGCACAAATTGTTTTTATTCTAAATTGTTACCGTTATAGTTTTAAGTAATCATTAAAGAGTTATCTATCTATCAATCTTTTTTTTTCAAAAATGTTCCAGCAAATGGGATTCTAATTCCTAGTTTTATACATACTCTGAACGCGCTGCGCATGTCTGCTGACGAAGACCTCTTGCCAAACTCGAGCAGAGGGCCGGATGTCTCGGCTTTGTCAAACTCGACACCCGAACAAAGACCTGATTATCACAATGGTATGCTGCATAATAACACACAGTGTCGTATGAATTTACAGGCATAAAGGTTTGAAAGGGATGAAAGTGAATAAAAATTAAGACTTAGGCAGCGTTTTTAATGGATTTAGACTTTGTCTAGTGAGAAAAGATTGATGATTAATTTGCTTGTACCTATGGTGTAAACTTAGTGTGCCAATAAAAACGTAACAGACTCAATTTGTATTACACAGTACCGACTTTGGGGATATACTAATCAAGTTTCTTATCTAAATCTACTTTAAATAAATTTTATGAATTATATTGTATAATATGTTATTATTCTTTTTTCTTCAATTGTATGTCTTAATTTCTTTTAATAAGAAAATACACTAAATATATAGGTAATACTTTTATTTAATTTCACTTTTTATTCTTTTGTTCTACTAATTTGTTGTACCTACTGTTAATTTATAAATCTAATAAATAATATGTATATAATCTTTAGTACAGTGTAATTACTCGTACATGAAATAAACTGGTTTTGAAATATAAATTATTCATATGCTTTTAAAGCACAAACATAAAATCCGTCGCGTAAAGTACGTCTGTAAATCCGAATACCAGCCGATTTTTATTGAAAAGTAATTCGTGTGTGAATTGACGGTTCGGCGTACCGCAAAAAACTCGACCTTGTGGCTTTGAGATAGAGTTTACTTGTTTCAATAATTTGTTGATATCTATGGGTATATGATGCATAAATTCAGAAATCAAATGGAGGGATTTGGAACTGCATCGGACATGTTGTGGTTACACGGCTGATTGCTACCTATTGAGTACCGGATGTTTTGGATACAATTTTTTGCTATCTATTTCAATTTCAAACCACCGAATTGTTTGTCATGGCTTTGATTGGATTCAAACTTTTATGATCTTAAGTGATATCAAGCTGATTACAATTTTATTATTCTCAGATGGCTCAACTGGTTTGAAGTTTATTTTGTAAAGTTACAAAAATAAGTAGTTGTGACAATATTGATGTCGCCAGATTTAGAAATAAACTAACTAAAGATGTTGCCGTCCCTTTCAGAACGCTCGAAAAAAAGGGATGGCATTATCTTTAGTTAGTTTAGTTTTAGTTTTGGCGACATCAGTTAAGTTAGGAAAATTACTGAAACGTTCCAAAGTAACCCTTAATCTTCTCTCAAAGATCCTTTACCTACCAAATATTTTGCGATGTACAAATAATAAAGAGAAGGATAAACAAAAGCCGCTAAACAGTAAACTTGTTATCTCCAAAGTAAATGAACTACAACTAATTTACAAAGCTGAAGCACTAAAGCTATTAAGCTCCCACATTTAGCCTTTTCTAATCTGACTCAGACTCGCGCCAGGCTTTTATTCCTTTTATTATGGTCGTGAAAACCGACGATATTTCACGAATAGCCCATTAGGCATAACTTTTCATTAAATGCTTAATATTTTTTGTTTACAAGGGCACAAACAGTTTGCATAAACAGTATTTACAGAAAAGCTTTGTCACAGTCCTCTTAGTTTATCTTGTTTACTCCACAAAAGATTTGATTCAGATTTTAAATTTAAAGGCAAATGGCGTTATTATTATTATTGGTATGGCTATATTGAAATTTGAGAGAGCTCGCGGAGTGACCTGCTTAGTGATGACATGGTAATGATGATCACAAAGAAAAGTAATTTTTTTTTTAAGAAAAACAAATACTTACGTTTTTTTAATTATTTTACTGCCTTATCCAGTAATTAAAAAAATATTCAACACGAACGACTACTATCGTCTTACTATATATTTTTCGTGCTTTACTATTTAAAGTGAGGATACCAGGAAATAATAAAAGTTACAATGAAAGAATTACATGCCACTTTACAGAAAACGGGAAAACGAGCTGTTTAATTTGAACTGTGACTTTGACGAAGCTTTTAGACGCGATCGTAACTCCTTAAGTACCGTTTTTAATGACGTCCCTCAGTACTTCATAATTAGGGTACGTATTGCACTTTACATACATAACTTTAATAATATAATTATTTTGGGATTTATCCATTAAATGCTGCCAAAAATAATTATAAATTGAGCAGCCAAGTAATGTAAATATTTTTATAAATGCAGATGAATTCAGAGCATTAAAGTGATTAAATTCATAAAAATATTGAATAAGAAGAAAAACGCACTGCAATTTGTAGAAAGTATTTACCTACATGAGTTATAATAGTATCATAGAATATAATCTAATCTCATCCACGTTACTGTCTGGCAGTGGTTTGGATCAGCCGAGCTAACTAAAGATCGTTTGCAACTGTCCTTAGGAGGCTCAACCGGTTCTAATTTTATTTTGTAAGTACAGTTGTATAATTAATATGTATTAGTTTAGTTTCTGTAAATAAATGTAAGATTATCTAAGTCTGCAAGAGAAGTAATCAATTTATTTGATGTAGTTTCAGGGATACCGACTAATAACCGAACACAACAAACTTAATGGAGTTAATAAATTACGCTTGAGATAATAGTAAGATTCCTAGATGTGTTGAAGAATAATTTTCAGACCAATTTCAAGTAACACATAAGAAAGAAAGAAGTATGTGTTTATTTCTGTAGGACCTTAAGGACCACTTAAAAAAAGAAGAAGAGAAGGTGACAACAGGCAATACCTGTTCCATATCAACTCCTTACACACATTGCCTTACATTCCCATCGTCAAATCTTCAACCAGTTTCAAAAATAAACAAGTTAATTCTAAACTTGTGTTTTGCGCAGACCGCCTTAAGTTTTTACGGAGTAGTCTCAAGACCCCGTCTGAGAACATTTGCGTGCACGTAAGCAATCCACGGTAAGGAACGCTGAGGATCCTCTTCCATACCTATATTTTTTCTCCTTCGCTTTTCATGCCCTTAACCACGGATTATATAAGAGTTAAAATGCACAGACTTGCACTGTTTGCTTGATCGTGTCTGACCACGGTACCACCATGAACCCACGGTACCACCGCCCATACCCCGCTGTACGGGGGGTAATTTTTCAAAAACAGTACCACCAATAATAAAAATATAATTTTATAGGATAATATTATGCGTAATGCATAAAAAAAAAACAAAAAAAAGTCAATATAATTGTGAAGATGTTGACTCCCCATCATCTTCACAATTATTTTGACCCGCTTGACCATCTCAGAAAATCTTAACCACCGTCGTGTACATAATGTGTCTAGGTGCTGGGCAAGCCTTTTCCATCTCAACAATGTCCCAGGCACGCTAAAAAATCATCTAGTAAAGGTATAAAATAATATGATGGCCTGAGTTTATTCATCGTGTAACAAAGAAAAGCTATCTGCATTAATACGAATAACATTGAATAATTAGGTATCTAAAAAATAAAAAAAAACTCAATTAAAAATCCCAGAAATCTTGATAAAACAAAACAGAACTTATGAAATGATCATAAGGTTCGTTTTAAGTAAGAACTGACTTAAGGTGATGTCTGCCCACTCTTAACGTTTCGACTCGCACTCTCGACTTTACATGTATCACCCTCTTAACAAGCGTGCAAAGATTTTCTGAATGCAGATTTTCTGCATTGAAAAAGTGCTCGTTACGGTATCTCACTTTTTATTTTGAGCTTAGATTCTGTGGGAAACATGGAATTTATATTTAAAGTAAGATTTTCCGCTCGATATAAATCAAAACAAGGTTATTTGTAGAATTACTGTAGCGAAATGGTCGAGACATTTAAAAAGCTTTAAGAGCTTATGAATTTGTATATTACTAGCAGCCCATCCCGGCTTTGAACGAGTGAACTACTGAAACCGGGGATTTTACCGGGATAAAATATAGCCTATGTTCATTCGGAAAGTCCATTCTATACATAAGTGAAAGATTTTTTAAAATCGAATAACTATATTGAGATTACCCCCTACAAGCAAACAAACCAACATTAGCTCGTTATAATTTCATATTATTGTATAGATCAGACTATTTGTTACCAGTGGAATATTAAACAATATAGAGCGACTTCATGTTCATTACTACTATATTTGTATATTTGTTATATTTGTTTTGGTTCGTTATAATCACGGTAAATAGAATTCAATAGATCCACACGTCAACCATAATTAGAAATTGTATTCCAAACCATAAAGTATACACGTTGAGTGAAATTTAATTGCTTATCAATAGGAACGGTAGTTAAATTCAAATAGACTGGTATTTGTAGTACAAACTAATCTAGCCTTTGTTGTTCCTAGAATTACAGTTCCAGTGAACTATTGTTTCTAGCCAGGAAAGTCGTTTACTGTAAATAATTTATGCTCAGTTTGAAACAAAGTCAATAAGTGTTTATCTTGTTATATAAAAAAGGTAATACCAATTAAATTGAAATCTTTATAGCATTATATTAAGCAAATATGATTCTTAAAAATTGATCATAACACAGAAATGTCAGATTTTCTAAGAAAACGAAATATTTTATTACTGTTGAAATAATGAGTTGCAAAACTAATCAACATTTCTATATAACTAAACTAACAGATTAACACTACACCAACCTAATATCATTAGTCACAAACACAATCTCCGAAACATCCATTACACGAGTCTGTCTCCAGTTCATTATTCTCGATTCCTTTTTCTAAAAAAGAGGCTTTCAGTTCACACACGGCAGTGGAGGCCTCTCAAAAATTCATCGCCCGTCTGGTTCCCTGAATGAGCTTCGACTCAGACCTTCCCCGACTTCTCAGTCTGTAATCCACTTAATAAGTAATCCTGTGCCTACAGCCTTATTGCGTTCAGATAAGACTATTGTTTGGTGCATTTAAGCTTTTGTGTTATTGAGAACGAAGTTTCATAATGTGTAGCTTAGCCGGGTTTTGTACCTATATTGTTTTGTTGTTATGAGATATTCTAATCGAGATGCTCTTTAAAATAGATCTACCTCGATGTAACTGCTGTTTGCACAATAATCTATAAAATATAATTTTGTTAAAAAAATATGGACTAGTTTTCTTTACCATATTCTAAACATAGCTTGGAATAGTTTAACTTTCCATACTAAAATAGTGCTGAAAATAGCGAGTTGGGTAGAATTAAAGAAACGAACCGTGTGCCGGGTAAATGAGAAAAAATCAACCTAAAGTGGATGAAATTTTACAAGAAAAAATATAAGAGCCGTTTACCGAAACGTCAAGTTATAAAGTCCTCGTACAAAATCCAGTCATAAAATTTTAAATTTTACACTCTTCGACGCCCGAGGTGAAAATATTACACTTTTCCATTCACACTGCGACATCTCATCACCTTCTGGTAATTAATGCAAATGTACGAACGAGTCTTCCTTTTTGATACGGCACCGGTGGATTTTCATCCGAATATGCAGGCTGTCTCACGCGGGCCCTCAAAAATTCAACGACGCGAGTTACCAAGTTCCTATTCTGGTATGTAGTTATCATTTTTGAACAAGATGTGTTTAGTTTTACATAATATAGCCTATTTTTTTACTACATAATAGTAAGTTCGCAAACAAAGACTTTACTTTGATTTCGAACTTTACTTTGTAATTTTTTCAACAAATTCAATAAGAGTCTTTTATTGAATTTCTCCCACTCGCCCAAGATACATTCTATTTCAAAAATCGCTAAAGTGAAACAGTGCTCAAACAGGATACTTCAATTGTTTTTATGATTTCGTCCAGAATACTCCAGCAAATGTATGAAGTACGTTTTCGGGTGTACTGTGTCGCGACCAGGTCTCCAGACGGAGGCTGATGAATATTTCACTTCATTATTACAGTCTGCCTCGTTTCTTGCCGTATTCAGCCTATTCATATAGCCACTTTGTCATAATGAAGTCATATTATAACCTATCGTATTAATCTAGCAGAACGTCCCCCCCTTTGCACGGGGGTACTAATAAAACTACCGAGTTAAAATATAACCATCCCGACAGTCTAATCTACACATCGGTAAAAAAAATTTTTAATCGACTGAGTAGTTTTGGAGACTCCCTCAGACAAATTACCTGTTTATAATATTAGTATAGATGTAGATAAACTGAAAACCTCCCATTTTGATAGCATAACTCAATCAATTTCAAAACTATTGTGATCTAGACATTATATTACCAAACGAGATAATACTCGCAAACACACCCGTGCAAAACCAGTACGGGCTGCTAGTATCGATTTAGATACAGAATGTTTTGATTCTTCCTTAGTATAATGTTTATTAATAATATCTTGTACAACTTACAATAGTTTTGAAGGTGAAATAACTGGTTATGTTATAAAATACAACTGCGAACTTAATCTGTCAGTAAAGTCTATTAACACCCTAAGTAATATCAAGTAAAATATGTGGCCGAGTGTCTGGTAAATTACTGCTAAGTGGTTAATAGGGTCACGGCAGAACAAAGCATCCCCAGGGCTCGTATTAACTAACGTCTGCCGGAAGGATAAGTATAATAATGTTACGGTAACCTACTTTACCCACTGGTTGACGAAAGGTTAATGTTGGAATGTAGAGCTTTACTGTTTGTTTAGCTTTATTATTCAAAGTTTGGGTTGAGTGAGTATGTAAGCTTTAAAAGGCTTTTCACTATTCTTTATCTGTGTTTAAAATTACAATTATCATATCTACACTCTAATATATTTAATATATATTAAGCAAATATTAACTTTTCTTAGAACCCAAATAAGTAGTTTTATTTGTTGAAAACATATTTTAAAGGTTACGGTTAACTTAAGATTATTAAATGTAATTGAGCAGTGTCAGCGTCTTGTGCCACCCTTTTCTCTTACGTTTCAAGACTAAAAGCCTTGATTTGAGAATTAAGATACAAGAAGTAGCGTTTTCTACAGTGTTTTAAATCTAATTTAAAATAAAAGTCAAAGTAACACAAAAAACTGCGATATACGAGTACATAATAATACATACAATTCTTCTGTGCATGTGTTTGGCTGAACTCGTTAATGGCTGAACTGGATTGAAACTTAGCGTGTATGATTGTGTTGACGCCTACGCCTATCCATCGAGCAAACGCCATCCCGCTAACTCCTGCGCATCGTAATACTGTGCAGGCCCTAATGTCATTTACTTCACTTCAAAGCCTCCATCTTTTTTACATACACAAGACAAAACTGTTCCCCAAACCTTTTATCCAAAAAACTATGTAAAATTGCGAATAAAGCATAAAATCTGTTCGGGAGTTTCAAATTGATGTCCCCTAAGCATCAACATCTGGCGACCGTATCAAGAACTGCAAAATCTTCGGAGAAATCACAAATACAAAATTGGATGGTCAAGCTGCGCCGCCATGTTCGGTTCGACACGTTTTGTACGAGCTGCCGTCCCAACTTTATATTGACGAAATAAGAAGAATCCTGGAAGTCCTATCCATTGCAGCCACCGCCGATCGATCAGCAATCAGCATCGAGTCGCAGCACAGGCCAATGCAGATAAGTGACCTTCCTAAACACGTCATACAATCCATTTTCTAAACCCAATTCCTTTCCAAACTTTCCGAACATTTTTACACAATTTACTAAGTTTATTCGCATTCTACTAGTGTTTATTTCATTCCAAATGTGTCAGTCAAAACATTCAATTTAAAAACATTTGCGTAAATCTCGTATATAAAGCGATAATTTGCTATCCATAATTTCTGCCCACGTTGCATTCAATTTATAGAACAAAGACTTTCCTTCTGTACTACAAATATCTTTGTAGTTCATACATAATTAAACTACAAATATTTTCGTAAGTATTTCTTACATAATTTACTACAAATATTATCGCAAATCCTACTTTGCTACAAATATTTTCGTATTTCCTACATAATTTACAACAAGTATCTTCGAATTTCTTGCATAATTTACTACTTATTTGTGCACAAAGTAAATACATTTTCTATACTAAATGCCCACTTTATACTTTCATGGTTAATTACTACTATTTCTTTTCTATTTTGCAATAAATTCACGCTTTAAATCAAACATTCCAGGCAGTCTACACCATTGTACCGGCCGTGCAAGCTGATAATTATACCTAATACTCAAGCCGGCGGAATAACAAAACAGCTGATTCGGAGTGCAATTGAGTGCATTATCAGCTGGATTATCGTAAGGTGACGCCTAGGCGAGGAGCGTGAGCTTACTTTATTATTGTGGGACATATTTCGAACAAGGTTAGCTATTTATTTTAGTTTGGATTTAAAGTATTCTAAAGGTTTCATCTCACATTGTAAAGGTTAAAGTTTAATAGCAATTGTAAGTGTTGTTTTTACATTTTTACATTCGTAGTTAAATCATAATTAGACAAATTTATTTCGATTTATATTCATGATGGGAGGTGAAACCGGTAATAGGGATTCTCAAGAATTAACTGATCTTTTTGTCAAACGTAGTTCAGTTAAAGGTCAGATAACTAAGTTTAAAAACTATTTAACTTTTACCATTGCAAAGGAAAGTCTAAATTCAATTGAGTTAGCTGAATTAACTCTCAGATTAGGTAAATTTGAGGCTCTTTCCAATCGTTTTGATAGCTTGCAAAGTCAGATAGAAGTCTTAAATTCTAATAATTTAGCAAATGAAATTGATGAGCGAGATGACATTGAACAGTTATTTATTTCGAACATTGCTTCAGCTCAAAACATAATTCAAAGGTACAATTCGAGCAAGCAGGATGAAAGTAATTATAAAGATTTAAATTCGAGTCATTCAACTTCCGTTCATTGCAATGTCGATCATCGTGACCATTTTAAGTTACCGCAAATACAAATCGCAAAGTTTGACGGATCTTACTTCCGATGGCTTGAGTTCCGTGATACGTTCTTATCTCTAATACACAATAGTGAACGAATTTCTCCCATACATAAATACCATTATTTAATATCTTACCTGACGGGCGATGCGGCACGCGTTATCGCTAATTTAGAGGTTTCAAGCGATAACTATAAAAATGCTTGGAAATTAATTTGCGAGCGTTATGATAACAAGCGTCAATTGATAAATCACCATTTGAATTCTTTGTTAGGTATTCAACAGGCTTTTCGTGAATCCGATAAGTCATTGAGGTTCATGGTGGATCACATAACTAAGAATCTGCGTGCTCTGTCCAGCCTCGGACAACCTACAAACCAGTGGGATGTTCTTATAATACATATTATGAGTGGTAAGCTAGATAATCATACACTTTTGAAATGGGAAGAATGTCGTGGCGCGTTGGATGCTGTTCCTACACTTGATCAATTTTACAAATTTTTGAATGGCCGCGCTGACGTTCTCGAATCTATACAAAAGAACTCATTTAAATCAACTCAAGCAATACAAAAGACATCAAATACAAACAATATTCGGCCTATTACTAAATCTTTTGCCAGCGCCAGTGATGAGGGAACCACTTCTTTGTCACCTATTATTTGCGTTGTATGTAATCAAGGGCACCGCATTTACGATTGTCCTACCTTCATGTCCAAGAGTGTAGAAGAACGCATAGCGGAAGTACATCGCTTAAAGCTATGTACCAATTGTTTAAGACTCGGACATAGAGTACAAACTTGCCGCCTAGGCCCATGTTATAAATGTAAGGGTAGACATAATACTCTCCTACATAAGCTATCCAATACAACCGAAACTCATACATCTATTACTGATGCTTCTGATTCCAGTGTTGACGCCGCCGCTGCCGATTTCGGTTGGAATAACACTGACGATACTATTGTCAATTTTGCGAAACAAAACTCAAATCAAGTCTTGCTTTCTACCGCATTCATTGAGGTGGCTAATCCTCGGACGAACCAGACAGTAAAGGTTCGTGCCCTATTAGATTGCGGTAGTCAGTCTTCATTCATTACTCAGTCTCTCAAGGAGAAACTGTCTTTACAATCGAATTCCATCGGTCATGTCAATATTATCGGCATAGGCCAGAAACAAACTGGAACAGTCACAGAAACCTGTGTAGTACAATTGAGGTCCCTGGTTAATCAGTTTCAAGTAACATCAGGCTTCCTAGTGCTACCTAAATTAACAGGTCAGATTCCTAGACTTCCTATAGATCCAAAACAATTAAAAATATCAAGCAAGTTTCAGCTAGCAGACCCAATGTTTCACCAGCCAGCGCCGACTGAAGTCCTCATCGGTGCCGATCTTTTCTGGGATATTCTTGGCCGAGAGCAATGCTCTCTCGGTCCTAATAATCCAAAATTAAGAAGCTCCCAGTTTGGTTGGATAATTTCAGGTCCTATGAATACAAATACAACATACAATAATACTATCCAATGCAATCATTCCATCATTTCAACATTGAATGATGACGATATTCAAATTAATCGAGATCTTACTAAGTTTTGGGAACTTGAGGAAGTCCCCCTAAGATCTCAACTAAGCGAGAGCGAGAAAGCATGCGAATTTAGTTTCTTATCCAGCACTTTCCGCTTAGATTCAGGTAGATTCTCAGTAGGTTTACCTCTCAAAGATTCACCCGACTGTTTAGGGGAATCATACAATTTAGCGAAAAAACGACTACTAAATCTAGAAAAACGTTTCAAAAAACAACCCGAAGTCAAACTGCAATATGTTGAGTTTCTTCGCGAATATTCTGAACTTGGCCATCTCTCGGAGTCTCCCATAGCTAAACCAGATAACTCTTATTTTCTCTGTCATCATGCAGTTTTCAAAGATAGCAGCGAATCTACAAAAATTAGAGTCGTCTTTGACGGATCGGCTCCAACTACATCTGGGCATTCGATTAACGATATTTTGTTGGTAGGCCCAAATATGCAAGACTCACTCTTCTCCATCCTCATAAGAGCTCGACAGTACAAGTACATTATCACCGGTGACGTTGAGAAAATGTACCGGCAATGCCTCATAAATGAAGCTGATCGAAATCTTCAACTCATTCTTTGGAGAGAAGACGAGTCCCTGCCTATCAAGACATTGCAACTAAATACTATAACTTACGGTATGGCAAGTTCTAGTTATTTGAGCACGCGATGTCTCTGGCAACTAGGTGAAGAATGCTCAGATCCAACTATCAGAGAAATAATACAACATGATTTTTACATTGATGATCTAATTTCAGGAGCCAACGACGAGAGTTCCTTGCGCCATATCTATAAGGCTGTATCTGCAGCTCTTCAAAAAGGCTGTTTTAATCTCCGAAAGTTTAAAACCAATCTGCCTTCAATACTAGATTCAACCCCTTCTAATTCAAACGATTTGCTGGTTGTTAGTGAATCGACTTCAACTTTAGGGATAGGTTGGAATCCATCTTCAGATCAATTGCATTTTCCATTTAAAATTCCACCTCCCGCGACTAATACCGTCCTAACAAAACGTTTTATTCTTTCGTCATTGTTTAAAATTTTCGATCCTTTGGGATTATTAAGTCCATGCGTTATCAAGGCTAAGATTCTGTTACAACAGCTTTGGTTACATAAGCTGTCATGGGACGATCCCATTCCCCATGATATTCAAAGAGAATGGAACAATTTCTCTATGGCTATACCAACTCTTCTCAACCTTCAAATACCCAGATGGGTACTTTGTGATGCACCTGCATCTATAGAGCTTCACTCCTTTAGTGATGCCTCCCAACATGCTTATGGAGCCTGCATTTATTTGCGCTCTATAGATTCTTCTAATAGGGTTACCGTAAGCCTTCTTTGTTCTAAATCCAAGGTAGCTCCGATCAAAACATCTACTATCCCGCGTCTTGAGCTATGTGCAGCTTTACTAGCAGCTAAACTTTGTAAGGCTGTCAGGGAATCATTAAGATATAATTTACAGGCAGAAGTCCATTGGTGTGACTCCACCATCGTATTAGCTTGGCTACGCAGCAGCTTTCAGAATTTGAAAACATTTGTTTCGAACAGGATTTCAGAGATATCAGAACTAACAAATTCTGCTTCATGGCGTTACGTGCCAACAGCCTCCAATCCCGCTGATCTCATATCTAGAGGAATAAGTCCTAATCAGCTGGGTGGCACATCGATGTGGTGGTCAGGACCACCTTTTCTATCTCAACCAGAAAGTACTTGGCCTATCCTAAATAAATCTATTAATTATACGAACTTACCGGAAACCAAGAATGTGCCTACCATGGTTAACATAACTATCACTAAAGAAAACCCCATTGATTTTAAAAAATACTCTAGTATTTCTAAATTAAAACGAATTGTTGCTTATATTTTAAGATTTATACATAATTTAAAAATTCCTAAGGCCCGCCTCACCGGTCCCCTGTCGATCGGGGAGCTAAACAATTCATTTATTTATCTGTGTCGTCTATCACAACAAGAATCATTTTCAAACGATTACGAGTTACTTGCCAACAGTAAGCCTCTAAGCTCAAGGTCATCCATTTTATAGCGATGACAATGTAATTCGAGTTGGTGGTCGATTGACTGCATCTAATTTTAGCTTTGACAAGAAACATCCTGTTCTTCTGCATGCCAATCATCATCTAACCAAAATACTGTTTGAAGACGAACATAAACGCAGTCTCCATGCTGGACCACAACTTCTGTTGGCCATTATTCGTGAGTTCGTGTGGCCCATTAATGGAAGACATCTCGCAAGGCGTACCTTTCGTAACTGCTTTATGTGTAGACGATTGCAGGGAAAAACCATGAAACCTATGATGGGCAATTTGCCATCACAGCGCGTTACGCCAGGCTTCCCATTTCAGAGTGTCGGTTTAGACTTTGCCGGTCCATTTTCCATTTTGAACCGAAAGGGACGTGGTGCTAATGTTATTAAATGTTACTTATGTGTTTTCGTTTGCCTTAGGTATAAATGCATACATCTCGAGGCTGTAAGTGATCTTTCAAAAGACGCTTTTATCATGACCTTCCGCCGTTTCGTATCGCGACGGGGCAAGCCAACTGAAGTTTTCTGTGACAACGGACGTAATTTTGTAGCTAGTGCCACAGATAAAATAATACTAGTGCTAAGGAAATTGGTTCCTTTCTTAAAACAAACGCTAATACTCTATCTGAAGTTGCAAGTGAAGACGGAATAAAATTTGTATTTTCTCCAACTTACGCTCCTCACTTTGGCGGCATCTTTGAGGCCGGTGTAAAATCTGCAAAATTTCATATTAAACGAGTTATGGGTAATTCTCACCTAACATTTGAAGAACTTTTAACTCTTTTCACACAAGTAGAAGCGATATTAAACAGCCGTCCTTTATGTCCCTTGTCCTCATCACCCGACGATCTCCTTTGCCTAACTCCTGGAAACTTTCTCATTGGTCGTGCTCTTACGGCTATACCTTCACCCACGCTGGATGATTGCCACTCAACCAATTTGCAACGCTACGCTCGCCTACAGCAAATACATCAACATTTTTGGAGACGCTGGCAGCGCGAATATATTGCTGAGCTACAACAGCGTCACAAGTGGAAGACCAACTCCTTAAGCCCTAACGTAGGAGACTTGGTCCTAATACAAGAAGACGACACTCCGCCGCTCTGCTGGAGACTTGGACGAATCACCAAACTGTTCTATGGTCCAGACGATAAGATACCCAGAGTAGCTGATGTACAGACAACCAGAGGATGTGTACGACGGCCGCTAGTCCGCCTGGTTTCCCTGCCTACTGCAGAAGAATTAGAGGGTTGAAAACCGAAGCTTTTCAACGGGGCCAGGATGTTGACGCCTACGCCTATCCATCGAGCAAACGCCATCCCGCTAACTCCTGCGCATCGTAATACTGTGCAGGCCCTAATGTCATTTACTTCACTTCAAAGCCTCCATCTTTTTTACATACACAAGACAAAACTGTTCCCCAAACCTTTTATCCAAAAAACTATGTAAAATTGCGAATAAAGCATAAAATCTGTTCGGGAGTTTCAAATTGATGTCCCCTAAGCATCAACAGATTGATTCAGCAACCTAAATGGTTTGAAAATACAATTAAACATGGTAGAAGCAATTTCCTTAAAAAAACTTTACGATAACCTCTTTGTAATAAAGCGTTACCATAAACGTATAGTAACGTTTCACTAAAAAGATTAGGAAACACTGCTTTCTAAAAAGTCTTATGTTTCCGAACAAAAACAAAAATCACCATGCTTTATTTAGAGAGCTTTATTTTAGCGTATTCTGTGGTGTCTCAAAGCCGTGTCCAAGGTAGAATAAATATTTGATGAGTGATAAAAGGAAGCTTGGGTGAGTCTCAGGACAATAAAAGCCAAAGGTCCGAGACAGTTTGCACTCGTGAAATAATGATTTGTATGCAAGACGGGCTTCAAGCTTTATCTCTGCATGTGAAATAATTATACTTATGTTTATTTTACAGTTACCAAATATTATATTAGGTAGGTAATAGACATTGATTTCTTTAAAAAACATAGGTACTGTTCAAGATTATATTATTCAACAATAACGAATATGATGGAAATTGCACTACAGCGCTATATGTAGGTAGTACAACTATCCGGAACGGCAACACGCGATCACCGCACACCACACATCCCCAGCGATCCAGAATCATTCACTGTGGATTTTAGTCAATGAATTCCTTGATTGGATCTTGTGCTGTATATTTGGATCGCGGTCCTGTTGCATAAGATCTGATCGCAGTGGTTCGGTGGTGTGGACCCAGCTATTCATTTCTAACAAGTTAAGTAATTGTTCAATTTGCATTGAAAAGCTTGTTTCTGAACAATCACTTTGTATCTTAGACCAGCTTCTGAAGCGAAGATACGTTCGAAAGGTGAAGGCGTACGTAAATTTCATTTACCGCTGGGAAGTGCCGAGCGACGGGCTCGCGCAAACTCCACTTAATTACGCACATAAATTGGAGAGCTCTTCGTACACGATGGATGTAGCCACATTTTAACTCATAAAATATCGTTTCTTTAACACATTGCACCACATTTTAGGATGTAAGAGCATTATCGTTTGCGCTCAGGATTTTTCGAGAAATTCTATTCGGTTTAAGTTACTTATTCTGTTTTTGGAACAGTGTATTTTTATGAAATAATACCTACATTAATTTATTTATTTTATTCTTTTAAATGAATAATGCAAGGCTTTAGATTTATTATAGAAGATGATTTAATAACAGAAAATATCTGATCAAACTTTGCCTCTCTAAAACTTTTCATAATTTAATTATTTTTCAGGCAGACTTCATAATTTTGAAAGACGTTACAGATTCCAAACAAGTTCCCGAATTAAGACAACTAAGTCCAGAATACGAATCGATACCAATATTACTTTAGATTGGAATATTGAAAACGGAGGCCAATGAATTAATTAAGGTTAATAAGACATTCGCTTTGATGGTAGATCCGTAAATTAGTTCTGATATGAAAATAAATCAATTACAGATTTCAAACGGAATTATTTTGGATGTTGAGAATGGAATATTAATGAACTGTACTATACTTTTAGACAAAAATGCTTCAAGGTAACCATTACTTTCTGAAATTAATTTGTATCCAATTAATGTAACTTTAATGGGAAATTACTAAGATCGAAGTTTGGAAAATCTTGATACGACGATCTATAAATTATTGGTTCCGAGGGTTTTTTAGTACCTTCCGTACAATTTCACTTAATAATTATTTTTGTGAATAGATTTGTTTATATTCAATATACATGGACAAGTGAAGGCATCAAACCATCAATTTTACCTATCAATAATTACCTCGTGATTAGGTATACTAATTTCAAACTGTTAAACACTTTCATTTGACAAAATAATCAGTAAACAAACACACATAAAAATCAAGTGGAACATTATAAAACCTCCTTCTTTTTTGAAGTCGGTTAAAGGTTTAGCGATGATAAAAATAGTATTGAACTCATAGTAGCTGTATACAGCTACGGGTTCTACTTAATTAAAACAATTATAACTATAGGTCAGCATCGCGTGAGGGCCACTCGTAAGTTGCGAGAAGCTCCTAAATTCTAGAGGTGTTGGCTTCTGTTTATGTTGATCCTTTCTGTATTTAAATGCTTGCTGTGATAGTAAATTGGATAGTTTCAAGGATTGTTCTGTGAATGAATAAATGAATTTGTCTCGTTCAAATGAAGAGTTCCTACTTACTATTTTATGAATAGGAAAGTAACTCGGACGGTTACAAAAAAAAATTATGTTTATTTCGTGGGACCTCAAGGATCACTCAAAATCGTACAGTCTTATAAGCTAGGTGACTCTATTGCCTGTAGATACCGCTAATAACTTTTTTAACAACACTACTCTTGAACTATAATTTGTGCTTTAACCGTAACAAAAAATTACTCCAAAACTCCAATCATACCAAAAGCACCGACCTACTTTGTTCCAATATCGCAGTACAGATACACATTAGCATAATGTTATTGTAATTACAGAAGAGGGGGCATTCTTGGCGTGATGAGTGCCGGAATCGCATCGGTTTTGGCACAGCATTTGCCCTCTCGGCCAGGTTGCTCGGCGCTGGAGCCAAATTAGTGGTACTTGCGCCGGCGGAAGAAGGCACCGGGTACTGTGACAGTTTCCAAATACTATCCCTACCTTTTAGCTGTGAAGAGTGAATTTTAAGTAAGCATTCTGTTCTTTTAGTTTGCTATATTGTGTATCAACAAAGTGTCATTTATATTTTGTAATAAAATCATGAGATAGAATAGGGTTTTAAGTTTTAGATACTAATACTATTTATCTCAGAAAGTCTAATTCAATCTTTGCATTCAAATAATAATTATCATCTCCATAAAATCATAAAGGTTGTAATTCTAAGAAAAACAACATCGATTCAATCAAAATTTGATAATGAACTGTGATCTGATCGTAGGTATCTTCTGAAAGCCCAAAACACATGATATTTAAATATATTAAATAATTTAAATATATACAAACAATTCCAGAATTTTCGTTTATTCTTGTTCATTTTTCGTGCGTATATTACGTGAAACAGCATATTTTCAGTCTACGAAGAGAATACAAGTATTGCCTGGGGCGTTGTCCTTTTGCTAATTAGATAGTTATTTCTGTGGTATTTTTAGATGGGGTAAGTTACATATTCCGTAATGAGGACGTGGAGATGTGTTTTGAGTAAAAAACTTTTAAAAAGTCTGCAGTTATTCTTTGACGTTTAAGGACCAGTTTAATTAACCTATCTATCTTTGGTTTTGTTGACTGTGGTTATTTGATATTACTTACAAGCCTTAAATGTCAAATAACTACCGGCGTATAATTAAAAGTTGGATAGGTTGTTGAGACTAGCCGTTAAAATACAATAATAACAAAAAATTTAACTAAACAGCCTAAAAACTCCGTCACCTCCGTTGATCGCTTGTTCACACGAAATTACAGTCGTGATGGACAAATACGACACTTATGTGCTCACTATACAAACTTACAACAAAAACGACAAACCAATATGTGCTATGTCATGTGTCATGTTAGACAAATCAATACATCCAAATAGGTACAATATGCCATGTCATGTTATAACTTTTTATGAACCTCAATATCAGCCATATCAAATGCTAAATCCATTTTCCATTAGCGAAAGTGAGTTCCAGTTAATTATTTGTTTAGTCAGCTACAGTACGCTGACCACTTCTGAAAGCTATCACGTTTACGAGGGTCGCTGTTTTTGCTGACCGTTTATTGCTTTCTGTATAGCTTTTGCTTGGCTGTTTTTAATATTTTTGTTTTCGTGTCGAGTTATGAAAATTATCTAAAATAATCTGTGGAACAGTCCTATACAACGGTTATTATTTAACAATTATTAATAAACTAGTCTTAGATAAAGTAAGAAAACAAGTAAAAAATGCTCTATTTATTTACTAAAATTAAAAAAATTACATTGAAGTATTAGCAGAATCGGTTTTTTAATAACATTAACAACGTTCACTTTTAATAATTATCTTTGAAAGTAGACCATCAAAGAAAGGACTTATTACAATTCTAAGTTTAATATAAATCCTTCGTCACAATGGCGACGTTTTCTCCAGCACTTCCCGCAAATCTCTAAAACAAACCGAAATTAGAGATTTGATTTGCATAAACTAAATTATTAACCGTACCCAAAATAACCGGATTAGATTTGTTCGTTAATTATTAACGCTATTGTTGGTGTTGTAAATAAATGGTAAGTTGTTGAGCAAATGTTCGTTTGTCGGTTCACAGTTTGATTGTGGTTTGTTGGTTACTACTTGAATTATTGGTTGAGCATTAATTATGTATGATTGTGGTTAGAGTTTGACGCTTTTGGCAATCATAGAATGAGATACGACATTTTAATTACCCATTGATTTGCTTGGTATAATGGTTAGATAGTAAACAAGTCTTGGCAAATCGCCTCCAGAGACTAAATGCAATACAATAGAAAGTATAAACCTTATAATGTATGCAGATGTGTTCCTGTCCAAAAAAGTCACCTATGAATCTATCAGAATATATTATCAGTACCAACGAAATATCAACCGACAAGTACTTGCAAGCTCAAACGCAGCCTATGAAAGCCAGGCTCAACAATGGTAGCGCCGTGGAGTACCATCGTCTACCACTCTTTTTGGCGCATAGCCCTTCAAAGGCAGCTCTCATCTTAATATCCCTGTTTTAGTCTTATTTCTCGTGACATTAGCGAACTGGGAAGAACAAAGGACAAGGGTATTCTGAAACTTTAAAAAATCTACCTATAAATTTATAGTGCAGTAATCCTTGTCTTACCGTAGTAATAGGTTCGATTCACACTCATACCAAAATATCCTACTCACTCAAATTCGAATTAAAGTTGCGTCAATGAACACATAATTTTTTATCCTGTGTTTAACGAAACTAGAATGATTAAAATAATATAATATACTCACACTTCTGTCCATAAGTACGATTAAAATAAAAGGCATCATGTCTAATGATGTTGTAGCATTCTAAAACCATTTGAATACTTTACTAAAAAGTTTTTAATACTTAAATTACCAGTTAACGAAATAATCCAGAAGTTCCAGAATATTCTTCCAAATTTAGGATGGGCGCATCCAAATGTAAAGGATGCTTGTAACGCGATGCACGCGAAACTATACCTTGTTCTAAAGCTCTCAAAGAACTTGTACCTTCGTACGTGATTAAAGGAGTATCTCTGAGAAGCTTTTGATATTTTGTAGCATGCAAAATGTCTGAGACTATGTGGAATGTAGTAAAAGCGCTTGTTTCACTATATCCGATTAAGTTTTCTAATAAGAATCTCAGCCTATAATTTCGTACGCGTTGATGGCCAACTTTAGTGACGAAGTTTTTAGGCCGCCTAAACGCCTGCGAAACGGTACAACCTAAGTCCTCGCCTTTTTCTGGTGTATGCGTTGGAACAGGTAATAGAATAACCTAGGATGTCAACAATACGAAGTCGCCGAGACCGACAATTTAACGTGCTCAAAGCTTCGTGCTATCACTAATCCAAAAGTAGGGTAAAAATCTTCGTACTTCGTTTTTCCTTCCATAGCTTGCACAAAATGATTGCCATAATTTTATTAACTTGAAATTAACACGGTAAAAACATGAGCTTTGTTAACTTGCTGTGTAAATCAGATGGAGTGAGTATTGTTACTATGACCGTATCTAATCAACAATGTCAGTAGAACAGTACCTATTTGTTAGCTTTTAAACTTCTGAAAAAGCGCAAACTATCAGGTGACAATAAATAAAAGCAAACTAAATAAACTAGTTTCGCATTTGGACGCACAGACAGGCCATTTACATTTTTATTGGTGTCGTTTAAAGAAACAAAGGATGGATGCGCGTTACCTCGGCCGTTTGGGAATAACTGTTTCCTCTATTTCCTTTCGACGCTTTTAGATGAAGTCATTTCCTTGTTCTGTTATTGGAAACTGGGCTATTCTTATTCTTTGTTTTTTGAATTCTAAGATACTTTAAAGTTTGGGTACTCTTTCAGATCCTACTCTGTATATTTCTAAGTCGTTTCGTCCAATGGCAGCTATAACAACGTAGTGACGTTGTTCTATGAAATGCTCTCACCTTGGCCACGTGCGTCATGGGCACTGAAAACATTAATTTATATCTAATAGTCATGGATTACCTTCAGTCGACACAGTCTGAGAATCGTAGAATTGGTAAAAGTCTAAGTTTGTAATTAGCTAGAAGCTGACCGAGTTTGTTAATAAGAAGCTACCTACTGTTGCTATTTATTTATTTTTGTATGAAGACCAAGTAGGTACTTACTTAATATCTCTAAACTATTACCTACTTTTTCAAAAGATCATACCTAATTATTTTGTGTACTACAACCTAGTTCTTAATGTGTATTATTAACCTACTTCTTAAACTAGTTAAGAGAAATCCGTGACTCGCAAAAGGCTTCCACGGAAGATCAGCGTTGTCTTGTCTTAAGGATAGGTTACACAGTGCGAGCAGCTGATATGACAGTAGACAGCTACTGTGCATGTGTACTCGTATGACAGTAGCTCGACTCGCCTCGCTCGGTCACACTATGCGAACTGCTGGCGTCGCAGGAAGACAGCTACTGCACCAGTGTACTCGCATAGTTCGTCTGTATCATGGGCCCGAGCGTACGAGCTACTGTCATTTCGCGAAATCATGCGAGTTGACGACCGAGCGACGTGCGAGTGGCGTGGTGGGGGAAGGCCAGTTGCGAGTAAAAACAAAAAATGTTGAAGTAACTCGCTTGCGAGCAACTGTCCCACTCGCACATAACAGTTACTCGTATGATGCGGTCACACAGTGCGAGCTATTGCACCTCAGTAACTGACACGGTCAGCTCGCATGCTAGCTCGCACCGTGTAACCTAGGCTTAAGGCAAACCAACACATGCTGAGTCGGACGCCTATTTGTGACACAATGTACTTACCAGTATTCATTAAGGTTTTTTTTTGTGTATTGGCTTGTGTCATCAATAAATGCTTTCTTTCTTTCTTTCTTTCTGAATAAATCATCAAGAATAGATGAACGCTAATAACCAATGAACAACTTTAAATTCTCTGTAGCCTAACATTTATCATCCATTTTATTTGTACAAACTAATTAAAACCATCTCAAGTAGAAAGTAAAGTCTAGATAGTTTTAATTTCAATTTGTTCAAGATATCAAAGTAACTGATTAACTTGAAGGTAACTTGATATTCCATCAATACGAAAGCATATTTATCAAGTTCTGTAAATAGTTTTTCAACGGAGCTGATTCAACGTTAAACTGAGTTTTATTTAATGTTGGGTTCGCTTAAGACTCTTTATAACGACGTTCGGCTAGTATGGAATGAGACTTCTAAGAAAGTGATTAAAATTTAGATTTTTTTCTGAATGTATCTTTCACTGGCTGATAATAATGAATACGAGTGCAGGTGGTTAGTCTGTTTTTTTTCAATCGTTTTGCGTTGTTTTGCCTAGAACTGTGGATAATAATGATGATGAATCATAAGTCTATGCTTAGTATAAAACTTAATAAATTAGTAAAAAGTTGTCTTCGATATATTTTGAAGAAGTTAAGAAAAACAATCCATTTCCATAGTAACTTAGCTTTAAATACTTGAGAAGAAGGAAGGATTGAAAGGAGTTTATAAGAAGCTCATAGCATGTTGTGGTCGGATCGGGGCTCAGAGCCCTATCGTTGAATTGAAGTAGGAAAGGAAATATAAGTATGGACATCACTTTAAAATAAATATAAGCGCTCCTGGCGAAGCTTGCTAAAACGTTTTTGATAAATCGTCGAAGTTTAACAACGCTGTCACTTGGATGTAGCGCTTCCGTGCTTCGGAGAGCATGTAAAATTTTTGGTCCCGGATTTTAAAGTCATTAAGACATGACGGAGGCTTTTAGGCGGCCTAAAAACACCGTCACCAGAGTTGGCTACTTGCTCATACGAAAAAACGAACAAACTTTAAAATAAATGAAATTTAAGCAAGTCATAAACGAAATAGCAAAATAAGGTCAATTGTGATGAGTCAAGTATTAAATAATACTCTAAATAGTGGATTTTTAATAAAATCGTTGCCAAACCGTTGATAATTAATATCTACAAAACAATGAAATATAATCCATAGTTATGAATTTAATGGGTATATGATAAATTATATGTGTAATTAGCGTTTTGATTAGAACATACTGTTTATTCTTCAACGAAATTTAATTTACTGATCAGTCAATCCAAACCTAAATAGGTTTGGATTAGGTTAAAAAAAACAAAAACGGAAAAATTAGCATAGCAGTTTTTTTTCTGTTCATTATTTGAATTTGGATTTTAAAACGCTACCCATCCTCATTCTGCGATCGAGGCTGATAGGGGGTAGATCAAATTAAATTGAGGAGTAAGCGGAAATCGCAGTGACCGCTATAGGGGCTTTACTTTATGTTTTCCGGTTACAGGAAACGGGTAATGAGACCA
This sequence comes from Xanthorhoe spadicearia, assembly GCA_947086425.1. Taxonomy (NCBI): domain Eukaryota; kingdom Metazoa; phylum Arthropoda; class Insecta; order Lepidoptera; family Geometridae; genus Xanthorhoe; species Xanthorhoe spadicearia. The sequence goes on along the minus strand of OX352204.1, from coordinate 7,305,484 downwards.
CGAGCTCTTTGTCGGAACTTGTGAAACAGAAACGTAAGACGGTTTTCAGTGTAAGGCTAGTTGGGTTTATTTAACTGAAGACATTGATTTACAGTTCGCTATTGCTACATTTAAGTATATAAATACCATCTTTTATAATAGTCATTTTAATGGTAATTTTTTTTTCAAAAACTTTACATGTATCACGAAATTAGAGTTATTGAAAAACACAGATACTTATCTTTAAATTCAGCCTGACTTCAGCTACTGCTGGTGCCTACCAGCCTCCCATTTCGTTTAACTATCTTCTACCAGCCGCTGTTCGCTTTTCCTAGTCAGACCTACTACGGATTTTATATTGTCAGCCCATCGCACCACTGAGTGCAGTGTGTGTGTGAGTAGTGACTGACACTACAAACTTCTCGTCAAACTAGCACCAAAACGTGGCACTTTACCTTTTTATCACGTTATCGTGAACGAAATATTTGTTTAAATTTCTTGTTTAACGTAATAGTAAGCTAAAATAGTTGGCCTACCTTAAGAGATACTGCTTTATCATTAATATAAATATTATGAGAAGCATAGGAGGATAAACGAAATTAGCAGCCTATGTCTACAACTCACAGTGCCTGGGATAACACTTGAGATGAAGTAGGTTTATCCAACGTCCAAATCATTATTATCTCAGCTCCACAAAGAGACACACACTGATCGTAATTAAATATTCAAATAAACAAATGAATAACTCGATTTTTGGCACAAATGTCTAACATTTTAAAATATAATAACAAGGCATACTTCTCATGCTTTTATCATACAGTTATCACTTTGTTTTTAGGGTAAGTATAATGATGTCATCAAAACGAATTAACGAACGAATAACGAATTAATTAACAGTACTGCAGTTTCAGCCGAGTGCCATTACTCGAAGTTGATAACAAGATAGTTCTCAATGTTCCTGCACTCATGACGTCACAGTCGCAATCACAAGCCCTTGATATATTTCGGTCATTAGCAGTTAATGAATAATTTAGCTAACGAGTGAACTCGCCTTGTTATTGGCTGAATTATATCTACCTTTTCTGCTTTCAAATAGCATTTCCCCTTAATTGCTGTCTGACTGTAGCCACAGCTAATACTAGACAGCTGAGACATAAAACAAAAGGATCTTAGAACGTGGAACATAGAAAATATTTCTGGTTTTATTATTATTAATTATTAGATTGCAAAAAACACCTACGATCGTACTTTCCCGTGGAAATGGCTGGCTAAGCTGAGAGGATATTTTTGGTGGAGGGCAAGTCATCTCAACAATTTCCCAGATATAGCAGTGTCCTGTTAAGTGAACGATGAATTGCACCCTGACACAGTATAAATCATCTATATAGTACGGATGTAAGGCCTGTGTACTCTTTATTTACCCTTATTGAAGTGTAAGCACGTAAGACGTTCTTGGTGGATAAATCAAAGTTAAGCAACGTTCTGAGCGGTCACAACTTGGATATGTGACCGCAAGAGGCATTATTATCCACTTTGGTGTTTCAAAGGGCACGTTAAATTGTCGGTCCCGGCTTTAAAATTAGTTATGTCATGACGAAAGCTTGAAGGCGGCCAAACAACTTCGTCACCAGAGTTGGCCACTTTCTCATACGAACGAACAAACAAATAAAGTGTAATATCTATTCACGTAACACTGTAATGGAGCTCACTAATTGCTTAACTTCTGGGATCTCTTCGCTCCTCACTTTAAGTGGTCGACTACTGAAAAATTTCTTAAGACCGTTATGAACTTTCGTTGCTTTATATTTTCCAAACGCGTTCGAAGTTTTCCAGATGAATGAGTTCCGATTTGAAACATTATATCATGAAGTAGTTGTGAAAAGTGTGAATAGTACGACACATAAATCTGAAATAATTTATTTTAACTTAATTTTGTTTCTGCTAAGCTTAATTTTGTTTTGTGTTTAAACTGGCTTCGCTCACTGAGAATTTGTTAACTTAATTAAATATTTTTTTTAACGCTTATGTTTACTAACTTTTAACTGTAAAAAAGTCCATGGTCATTGAGCACAAATCTGTAAAAAGTAGGTTGTGGTTCGGAAGTTTCAATGAAAGATAAGTTTAATAAAATTGAAAGCTCAAAATATATTCTACAAAAAGCTCCAATTGAAAGTTCCAATCAAGTCTCAAAATGTTCGCGAATGTCAAAACAACAGACAACATTTAATTTCACCAGATTTTACCAACACTTTGTCCAATTGAGACAAAACTCATCAAAGCTCAAGTTGCTATTTCGAGAAAACAAGAAGCTGGAAGTGGGGCGCGAGTGAATAGGACTCCTAGAGCGGTCCAGATGTTTAACATTTTATGCGGTCCTGACTTCGCTGGCACTAGTTTGAAGATCATTCACAGCAACAGAGACATTTTTGTTAAACGACTTTAAGAAAAAAATAAAATGCATATAACTTTGTTTCACTTAAACAGGGATCGATGCGCGAGGGAAGTCTTGTACGTCACTGTTTTTAACATAAATTTTAAAAATAACTTTTGCTTGCAACTTTTTTTATAACCTACATAATTGTTTACACAGAAATAGATCAAAGTCTGTCAAATTTTTTTTTGTTATAAATAATCGTAATCATTAAGCATTTCATGTTGAAAAATCGGTACCCAGCAGCAGAGCAATAACTTTGTTAGGTACCATAACATTTGAACCAAACTATGAAAACACGTTTCATTTTAGTTTGTTCCAGTGAACTCAGCTCATTATTATATTTTCATTTCAGGGTAGAGTAACTAACTAATAAGGAAACTTTTGATTTATTTGCACATTATTTTTAGAATAATTTCAAAACATTCTGTATTTATGCTGCTGCTCTCTATATAAAAGGTGGTCAGTTTCTATTGGCCTTTTTAATTATTTAGTTATCTTTATTTAAAGGAATTTAACAATTTTAATGGTTCAAAATTATCAAGAGAAACAGTAGTAGTTGCTTTTTTATCTCATCATATTAAAATTGTGCTAATTGTACAATACCTTAGGCAACAAAAAACGATTTTATTCTTCTACAAAAATGTTCCTCTTTGTTCCATTGACGCAATATCCTGTAGACACTAAAAATGCAATGCAATTTGAAGGTAATGGTAGTGATAATGAGACAACTACTTCCACACCTACTTTCCATCGTGTCGGACGTGCAAAAGCTTCCCGCTGCACCGTAAAACGTTTCATAAAAATGCAAATCGCACCACAACGTATTGCTCCTGCGACGTTCTCGAAACTTCTATCGAATTAAAATACTTTAAGAGACAATGTAATTTGCTTCTTGCTATGTCCCAACAAATTGTAATGAGGTCGCGCGATGTTGTTTTAGTTGCGTATTCAAGACGGATTTTTTGTGCAATCTTTTGCTCTCTGAAATATCTGTTTGACGTAAGATGTCTTAAAACTTTTATTTATTACACAAGAGCTTCTTATTTAGTTATTTTGTATGGACAATTTGATCTAAAAATTTTTATATATAAAATATAAAATATTGTGACCTATATTTTATTTAACAATTCCCGTTGTATTTAACTTTAAATTTTCTTGGCCAAACTGGGAACAAATTACTGTGCAGTCTAAAGGGAATTCCTTCTTCGAGTAACTTTACAAAGAACTGAGGCGGTCAAACGTATACTTTCTACCCCAGAGTCCCAAAATGCATTAAATCATAGCTAAAAATCCCTCTGTAAGGCTTCGCTGTAAATTCTCCCCAAAACACACGGCTTTTTCTCACAATTATTCATGTTTATGAATTAAAAACATAAGAAATAGCAGATGTGTAAGACATCTGTGTTGGCAAGGGCTCAAATTTTTCTCCAGCAGGGGAAACGTTTAGTCTAACTGAAAAAAAATATTGTCAGTGTCTTTTGTAATCTTTGCTGCGTTAGCTGTAATTGTATTTCGTTGTTATTTGTACTGGAACTGTTTTTCTTGGCATATTGCACATGTAATTTTTCAGAGTATCGATGTTGTTCTAAAAAGAATTGTAAAAAATATTTTTACTATTAGGCTTTTGCTCATTTCACTTTATGCTCACGAAAAAACATTTTTATAACACATTTCTGGAAAAAAATATTATTTTTCTAGCTCTAATAAAGTCACAAGTCAACGCCATAGCCATATTTTTGCCAAAACACCATCAGCAAAGAAGAAAAAAACCGAGTAACTAGTGAATTAATTAAGCTAATTTATACCTTAATGACCACATAATATTAATAAATAGAGTATTATGTCACCCGGATATCTCCAATGGTCCCGTGCCGCCATAACGAGGTACAATAAAACATTTCTTCTCGCACATGGTATAATTTCTTTATCTTGGCCCGCCATACATTCGCGCTCATCATAAGAATGGGGAGAAATATTATTATGGGTGTGCGTTTGTCTGAGGCGTGTTGGTTATTATTCAAAGGTTTAAATATAAATTACTGTACAGTCACTCACAAAAGTTGAGATACCATTTTGGAGAAAAAAGGATTTTTACAACGTTGCTTGCGAGTAACAATAGTTACTCACATACCTTTATACCATAACCAGCAGCACGTCCCGGTTTTTCACGTGTGTACTAATGAAACTACCGGGACATATAAATAGGCCCATTAACCATTCCGACAGTCCATTCTACCTACACATCGGTGAAAGAATTTTTTAAATCGACTGAGTAGTTTCGGAGATTACCTCCGTCAAAAAAACAAACAAACCAACATAACCTCTTTGTAATATAAGTATAGATAAATCGTAGTACAATAATTATAATAAGTACTTATATTTGTGTTGCAAAATCAGATACGAGTACACAAAGCCGCTTTCCTGGCCCATTGATTAACAAATGATATTTTAGTTCTTGCAACAAAACAACTAAAGTTATAAAAACCCAGCGTTTATTGTTAAAGTTTAATAGAGAACGAATCCACGAATGAAGTAATCAATACTTTATTGTACCGAGTTCAGAACTGGGGTGGATACTGTGGGTCTTCCGAGATTGTAAGAAAATGGTCAATACTTTTATGGCTTAAGAAAACAGCTTAGGAATATATGAAAATAGTTCACGAGTAACAATAATGTTTTGTTGTGTATTGTGTCGTATTTCTTGTTTATTATGATACTGTTTTGGAATGTCACGTTTTAGAAACTACAAAAAATAGACACTTTACTAGTTGAAGTGCGATAAACACCTTTTGGGGTCTTTATTCTTTTATAATACTCGTATTTTGATGGTGTCAATGCTAAATATAAATCTGTTAATAATAATAATAAATAATAACAAATTGTAAATAATCTAGCTCAACTGATCCAAGCCACTGCCAGTGTATTAAAATAAATCTCGAAGAGGATTGCGTTTCTTAAACGTATGTCATTATTATCAGAGGTATTCAAACAAAAACCTTTACCTTTACTTTGTTTAGAGCTTAAAAGTTGTTCTCATTTAAAAATAAAATTTCAAACAAGTCTCAAATTCAAAGCAGTTATTTTAAAGCCTACCTCTCAAAAATCTTTGAATTGTTATTATACAGAGTACAGTTGGCAGCGCAAAAAACGTTTCCCACCGAAAAAAAATTAATGATTGTGGAAAGAAAAAAACGAAATCTTAGAAGGAATGAGCTCTGCGTCTTTTCAAGTTATAAAGGCTTGCATTTAGTGAATACCCATTCAGGGCTGTGAATTTCAGACCGCAGCGGACTTGCACTTTACGAATGCAACTCTTTGATGGAATTCCTACTTTTTTCGACAATCAAACCGACTTCGGTTTTTTTGTGCATTTTACCGACGATGAAGATTTGCAGGATTGTAGGGAGTTTCGAAAACATTTTGAATCGGATTTGCAGCGTCTGAATTTATCAGCTTTGGATAATAGAAACGTACAGTAGATGCTGGCTACAGCTGCATGTTGATTTGCTCCGATGGTTTTGGTGAAACAGCTTGTGTCAGTTTATATTATTGACTTGATCGACCTTGCATTATTATTTTGCGAGTAGTTTTTTAAGTTTCTTTGATTAAAGAGGCCCCTCTGGGAAGAATGTATTTCTTAATTGCAGAACCAATGGTGCGTCAACACCGCAGTAACTTTTTTGTAGAACAACGTTTCGAAATATTACTACTTGAGGCCATAAACTATGTCGTATATATTCAAAGTGTCTGAGACAATCTTGGCTTAGAATTTTTATCGACCTTTATCCCTCTGAATTATACCAATAATAAGGACGATCTACATCCTCCTTGCCAGTATTTCAAAGGAACTCAAAGGAATTGTAAGTACTCTAATATCTTTAAGGAAGCTGCAGCCTCTTCATCTAAGAACTTTAAAACTTAAGCCAAACTTTCAACGGTGCCTAACCGACGTACTTAGCCTTTCGCGGCGTTTCAAAATTCTCAAGATCAAAAGAGTTTCCAGCCGGTTGCTTGAAATTCCCATTATATTTCTTCAAAAGGTGAATTTATATTACCCCGTGGAACAATTTGCTATTTAAAAACAACTTTAGGTGATTTTGGGTTCAAATGTTTCTTTTCTGAAACCTTCGGATACCTTCTCGAGCAACTTTATAGGGTCGTCTATATCCTATAAACTGTGATCCAATACAACACTTCTTTAAATTGATGCTAAAGCAATAATAATAGCGTATCAAATTCGTGATAGACTCACTGGACTTGTATAAAAATCATCCTTCGTTGGTCACCAAGGAAACTTCACTTCTCTTGGCTATAACTCTAGTTTCATTTAATATTCAGTTTGAGTACCATACAGTTTTGAATACAAGTCCTGCCCTAAAGCAGATGAGTGAGTACAGTCATTCAGAAAAATTGTATGGCAGTTTCAGTTAAAGCACTGTCACGTCTTTGTTATCAAGTTTTTGAAATGTATAGGGCTTTGGATGAAACAAAAACATTGTGACACAATCAGTTCGTTTTAATAGGCGTCGAGTTAATAAAAAAAATGTTTGTTCGTCTTGTGAAATAACAATTTTAATGAAAACGTGCCTTTGCTTACCATCTTAGACCAATTTATATCAAATCTTGACTCTCGGTAAGAAAGTTTATGTGAACAAAAGTCTAATCGGATGACGGAGGTTTTAGGCCGCTTAAAGAATGATGTACTTTGACTTCGACTCTTTGATTTTAACTTAACGTTGTTAATTACATACTCACATATACAGTTTTGAGTCTCTTAAAGTTTAGCTTTAAAATTATCTATCAGTTTTTGTAGAGGACCTTCCTAAATCAACTAAACCCTTGCAAGCGATCCGATAGCTCTCAAAAGGGGTTCCGCTGTAAAAATTAGATTTGCGATACGAAACGTGCTCCAACGTTCTTGAAATACAAGTACCTGAACGTTCAAAGTTTGAAGATATTCTAAGGCTTACGTAAAGGTTATATTGGAAACTATTGATAATAGTCTAGACCACAGACCTCGGCTTTACTTAAGCTTAATATTAATGCGATATATTAATTAATGTCCATCGCGACTGTAAATTAGTAATAATAACTAAGCTAAGTTAAACTTAAAGCATGGTAGTGTGTAAGAAAACCTTTGTCTTTGGGCTCTTTTTAAAGTTATTTTGAAGGTGTACATTTAAATATGAGTGGATTATGCCAAATTGTAAGTAGAATTATCATACCATGTTTGGCAAGTGTGGTATTTTTATAAGCATTTTCTGTGGTCCATGAAAACAGATTATTTATGAATATTGTGTCTAGAAACACAATAATTGTTTTAGATGTTTACCTTCTGCATTATTTTATTCGATCAAAATGGATTCCAATTTTAAGGGACTATTTAAAAAACTTATTTTACATAAAACACGATTTATTAAATTAGATAAACGCTTTCCACTTTGTTCCTATAAAGTTCTTGTTTTACAAACTTAACCGTTACTCACTTTAGTGGGTTAAACGGAAATTCCTTACTACCATATTAAAAGGAATTTGGGTGAGTTTAATTTTAAGTTTTAAGGATGCCTTTATTGAGTCTTAAATTTTTATTACATAAAATATTTTTCTATTATAATATAATGTTTGTGATAATTTTTAGCTGCTTTATTATACTTTTTTTAACCATTTTTTTTCTTATTAAGATTTGACTTCATAGTGAGTTGATTCAAATATACGTATTGTAGAAAACAGAGTGAGGCTGTGTAAACAGCTTTGAGCATTTTTAGTAGAACATAGCCTAGTCTTATCAAGATAACCTGCTATTATGAAAATATTACATAGTTACCAACAATAGTGATTGTAGTAGCGACCTGCAAAATTAACTACCTTAAAAGCCATGTTATATTCGAAATATTATTAGAAGAAAACAGTGTATTATATATAGGTACGTAAAAACAATTATTTCTCGAAAAGTTCGTTGGAGCAACATATTTTCTTACTTCCATTTCACGTCCTATAACCCCTCAATTTTCCTTTAATCACGCAGGATTCTGGGCACTTCTTTTCTTATCTCTTTGAAAAGGTCCAACAAATCTCAGGTAAAAGGTATTTACGTTATAAAAAGTGTATTCTTATTAAAAGCGAAGGGAAAATCACGCCGTGAAAATACATTTTTGCAACTTATGATTACTTACAGAATGAGTGATCAAATAAGTTACTCTTTGTACTTAGTGTCGATTTAATCTGCGAAGAGTTCATTTTTTAATCTTATTAATTTTTAGCTTAATCAAAAACTAGATAGAATAAACCTTTTTTCTTTCATTCTTCTATCAGATAATGAAGAAAACATAAGGCATATTACTTTTTTCAGTGACTAAAAAGTCATTATAAAAAAAAAAAATACTATTCCGATTAGAGAAGAAAGCCTTTTTAGAATATTCATAATAACAATTATCATTATTACCTATCATGATCCTATGTTTTGTGTTGCCTTTGAAATAACGTTGGCCTCGGTAAGACTCTAAAGTATCAAGACAACTCCTAGCATTTTCGTGCCGCTTTCATCTCGTCACAATACGAACGTTGCAAAAGTGTAACACTAAAGCGCCAAGGCCATACGGAAGCAAACCCAAAAAATATAGTCCATAACTTAATTTCAGTAAAGGGTAGAATATCTATTTAAGGGCTACAAAAGGCGAGACTTTTATTGAAAGGACTGTGTTATTGGGGTATAGGCATTATGTCCTCGACAATATGGAGCGTAATAGAATTGAACGGGTGTGTTATTCGTGTTTTTCGGTCAGACTCTTGTTTGATGGCGCATATTAAATTGAGTTATTCGTCGCGTCGTAACGTTGGGCAAGGGTTACCTTGATTTATTTCCACTGAATAGGAAAAAACGTGTAAATGAACTTGTATTCCTTATTCTTTTGCTCTAGGAGACTTTCGGTTTGATACCAAAAACAAAGTCCGCAAACGGGTTTTATCAGATTAATTGAATGTATTTCCTTCTTTTTGAATTTTGGAGCTCTTACTTAAAACACTATACGACGTCACATTCTAAATGGATGCTGCCTCTTATCTCAACTATTGTGTTTATTTAAGAATCAAAGGAAACCTCCCTTAGGTTGATTTTAAATATAACTATAATATTTTATTTCTTAATTGAAGTTCTGGTCTTTTAAAAATTGAAACACAATGCCTTTAATATATTAAGCATAAGACCTAGAGTTTTTAAAAAGTACATAAGGTTCATTCATTTTGCATCCATTTTTTCTCTTATCTAAAAACATATTATTGTGAAAATATAAGCCAAAATAATTTTTATGCACATGGAACAGCTAATTTTAATAGTTAGCCTCGTATGTAAATAGTGTTTAAATTTGCTACTCATGCATATTCATTAGTAAAATCAAGAGCCACTTTGGGAACCCGGGAGTCCTAATTTTCACCTGTCATGGCGTCCATGCTGTGAAAATTCAATATTCAGTGTTAAAAGAACAATGAACGTTAAAGTTTCAAACGCTATATTCTGAAGAAATAAGCATGTACCTAGTTTATTGGAAGAAAGCTAGAGGATGGCTCAGGGACATAAAAGTGTAGAATTTGATTCTACCGGTCTAATTTTGCACCTATTTCAAAATGTACAATAGTCTATAGTATTTAGGAGGTTTAGCTACTTATATCCTTAAGCAACTAAGTAGATTGCTCATTTCTGACAAGTGCAAAGTCTCGAAAGCGCTGGAGATAATTTTATCTAATCATAAAACGAACTCCCTGGGATACAGTCGTGATCATATTTCATTTTTTTTTTTCATAAAACGAAAAACCATAAAAAGCCTCGAAACAAAACCGACGTCGTGTCTCATCATTATATTTTATCAATTTGTCCAAAAGGCTCTTCAATAATTCACTCCGAAACTTTGCCAATTAAATTCTACCCAGAACGGAATCCAAAAAACCTATTTACATAAAATGGTCCTATTTTCAAGACGAAGAAGTTTTATGGTTTGTGAAATATTGAGGGCATAAATAAACCGGCTGTCGTGTATAACAGCACGTCGCGAGCTCTACCTACAGTCGTATTTTATCTGGGATTCTCTTGTTCTTCCAAGTAAAAAATGGATGCTGGGTGTTGTCAAAATATAAATATTTAAACGTCGTCTAAGTTTACATACATAATGGTTTATTCTGAATTAAATCTTTGTCTTATCTATAATATATTATCTATAATAATAATATGCTATTACTTATAATAATATGCTGGATATGTACTTATTCTGTGTTCGGAAAATGAGTTTTCAGTAGTCTCATGTCCTTTCAAATTAGTCTAGTGAAACACTCAAAAAACCAGTCACACTGCCATCTGAATGGATTCGTCTTGAAACGTAGAGATGGATGATAATAATAAAGTAATTTCCGACTTTAGTTTCTAAACAAGTATTTTTTTCTGAAACAAAAGCAATTTTCCGCGTCAAAAAATCAATGACAAGATTGAAAATGAATACGAAAGATCGAGGTTGTATCGATTAATGGCAATGCCTCAAAGTTTCCCTTTTGATATTCGAAGGGAAACTCTTAAAAAGAAAGAATTTCTCCAATAGCTATCGGAATTTACGACTTAATGGACCGTCCTAAGAAAACACAGGAAGGCCAGTGGAGCAGTGATTTCGTTTCCCGGTTGTGATTCAGTTTGATTCGCTCACAAAATGCTTATCGAACGGCCTGATAGTTTGAATTGGTAATTCTGAACTTCTTTTAGCGAAGAATAAATAAACCAAATGGCTTAGTAACTACTCTTTCGTTCGTTCGTTCGTATGAGCAAGTGACCAACTCTGGTGACGGAGATTTTAAACCTAAAGGTCATGGCTTAACGACTTTAAAAGCCGGACCGATAATTTAACGTGCTCTCCAAAGCACGGAAGCGCTCAGATAATAATGCCACCTGCGGTCACCCATCCAAGTAGTGACCGCCCAGAACTTCGACGATCTCTCAAGACCGTCTTGCTAAGACGGTCTTAAGCTTCGCCACAAGAGCTTCCAGATCAATGAAATTCAAATATTTTGGTAAATGTCATGAAAATGTTTTATTAGTAATTATATTAAATGTTTTTGTTGATTAACTTACTGTAGAATACAACTTATTTATTGAACACTTACAAGCTTCCGGCCAATACTTCTTACAATGGGTTGTAAGAACAACAATCTACAGCATTAAAAGCTTTGGCTCTTGGAAAGTTACGATTTAATTTCGTCGAAAACCTGCTAACTACAGTTTTATCGTTTTAAAATACAATCTCGAGTTTTACGAGAGTTTCCTCTCAGAAAATTTACTTACTCACAAATACTCCGCTAAATATACTTCAATAACTTTTATTACAAAATGATAAGATAATAAAAACAGAACGTTAAACCTAGGTGCATAAATTATTCATAGATAGCACTCTTATAGCTCATGAAGAGAACATATAATCTTTTACATCTCCATCAAAAGTTAAAGAGCTGAGTGTAATGATAACTGAACCACAGAATAGAAGAAACTATGAAATAATAATAATAACAAGTATTGATTAGAACATAAAAAATGGTTACGTATAAAAATACAACATGGCAATAAACAATACAAAAGCGTCAAGTCCGTAAGAACCATTTATTTGAAATAATTCATTATTAAGTGTATTTTATAAATAATACAAGACGCCATTTAAAAGTAGCATTTTTTTATAGTAGGCCTCGTAACTGTTCTTATTTACTGATGTATAGAAGAATATGAATTGAAGTTCTTTTGACTCATTCACAAGCGTTTAAACTAGTGCTCATGGGAGTTCCTTTGCAGTTAATTAACTTTACGAGCTCGTATCTCAGAATTGCTGTAATAAAACCTAGTAGGTGTTTGTCACATAGTTATGATATTTCATATTTAATTATTACTTACATTTATATAATTAAATTAAATAAATGACTGGCTTTGGTATTATCATGATAACAATACATGAATTTCCAAGACATGTTTATTTTTAATATGATCAAAATAATTATATTTACTAATATTTTGTATGGTTTCAGACTAGTGTATCAAACATGTAGCATGGTTGCGACTGTACTCAATATAAATCGATTGTACCTGGTTTAATTTCATTCATTGTCACGTGGCATACTTTATTAAAGAATAGGAAAGATACTTTAACCAACTTTATTATTAAAATACTTATAGAAAAACGAATTTGTGTGAGTTCAAGCGCAATTACGTTATTTGTCGGCAAGTAAAAAGTTAGAATCAAATTTATTATAAGCGCAAAGCTGAAAGAAACAAAAGCAAAATAGATTAAAACTTAATGCAAAGCAAATTCACTTGCGATGCGCATCTTGGACTTCATGGGGCAAGTGCTGCACAGCTCCATGTTAAACAGCGGGTTCATCTTTATAAAAAAAAACTGACTTAAATTTAATGTGCTCATGTTTTACCTTCACTAGAAAAACTTAATCTGAGGACTTGTCTAAATAATGCCTAAAAAAACCTAAACTGAGTTTTTCTTAGGTACAGTCGCGGAATGAAAAGATTGACCCACCTTAAGATCTGTTATTGCTTGCTAGGTATTCGTTTGAAAACCTTGACACAACACTAGTCTAGTAGCAGTTTCAAAAGGTAACAAGTGCTTACAACGCGTCAAACGAATTGCTTTCAAAACTGGTCAACAAGTGAAGCAACCTTTTTTCAAAAGCTGTGATTTAGATGGGGCAGTGTAGCCAGTTAACTTAATTAGTCTCTCCCGCACTTGCGAGGAAATGTTCTTAGCTAAACTATTAAGGCTTGAGTGCATTCGAAATTGTTGCCAGTAGCAAAAAGAGCTGTTTTAATTGGTGTTAATTGCCCAACCAAGTGTGGTTTCACTGTGTAGGTTTCAGGATATTCAGAATAAAAAGAGCTTTGACAGGTTGTTACAGGTTTTTGGCGTTGAAATGAAAAAACGTTTTTAATCTGAGCTCAAACGAAAAGTGTTGGCTATTTTTAAACACCTCCATATTCATGCTGTGAACACCCACTAAAATACGCTTTGTGTGCCAGTGGTTCAACCACGACCACTCTGCCAAGAGTGCCCTACTGTGAAGTAGAAGATAGTAAAATACAGTCACACAAACAATATAATAGAGCATTCTAATGAAGGTTTTGAGATAAGTGAATTTTGATCATGATGTTAACCAAAATGACAATTATAATATTTTCGACACATTTGTTTAAAAATAAACTAAAAACATGATCAATTTTCGTAAGTACCTACTATTATTATTTGTATTCAAAATGTGGTCTTGTCGCCAAAACTATCTAACAAAGAAAACTCGCCGAAACTATGGGAAAGATGTTCATAACAATACCTCGCTACATACTGCAGAAACTTGGTAGATTAAAAATTCTTTCTCCTTCGGTGAACGGATGACGTTGGGTGAATTTATAATACCTGTCCTGGTTATCGTTTTTTGCCGCATAGGGTTTATGCGAATAAATGAAGCTTCTGTTTTACAAAGGGTAATTAGTATGGAATAAGCTTACTTTGAAAAAGGTATGTAAGATGTAAAAGATTATAAAAGATATTAAAGAATTTAGTAATATTGCCTTTATCGATAACTCAATTGTACAATTTATGCTGTTTTTAATGTAGCAGTAGGTTCATGAGAAAATATGATTACAGAAAATAGTGTTATTTACATTATTTCGCCTCGTTTAAGATTTAGCACATTTGATAAGGCACACAAAATATCTTTTGCTAAAATATAATAAAAATTAATTGAAGCTTCTTTAATTTTGTTTGTAAAAAAAACATTTGAGTAGTAAATCCCAAGACCTTGCTAATCAAAACGTACGAGTTTCTGCAAAAAATAATCCGTCAATGGAGAGACAAACGACCGAGCAACGCTGTTACGGATCAAATTCAATTTGCGAGCTGACGATTGAAGAGGGTCCGAAATGACGGGACGTGACGGGCCCGGGACGGGAAAGAGACGCGCGCCCGAAATAATGATGTGAGCGAATGCATTGATATATGTAGGCTACTGCTTCAGGCTGGATGTGTTTGATTGCTTTTAACATAGAGATGGATAGCTGCATTCAGACATGGCTTTATATAAATAAAATAAAGAACGTTGGCTTCGATGAAGAATCAAATGTTTGTGAAATTATATCTGAGCTGTGATGCCATTAGTCGTTTTCTCGTTTCTTACAAACGTATGACAAGAATTGTGTTTGCAATCGTTCATACTTGCATAAAATAATATCTAATGGGCGTTGTTCATAAATACTGAAAATTAATAGCTATTAGGTAGAACATTTGAAATTCAATATTCATTAAAAAAATACTAGAACACGACTTAAGCATTCTCATCCAATACTAGGAGTAAGTACACTTTCCACGCAGACTTCCTAACATTATTTCATTCTTGATCTAAAGAATCAACGAACTAACACCAAAGTATGAATCAAGACAAAAACTATTCCAACAAAAACATTCCCATTCATAAACGAAAAACGAACAAATGACAGTCTACGACATATTGTATGAGACTGTGAAGAGCGCAAAACGCGATGACGTGTTTCCGGGCCAGAAGGAAACGATCGAACTTGTGAATTATTGCATGCACACTTGGACGACGGAACTTTGAGCAACGATTCCCGTCACATTTTTACAATGATATTGTGCCTGCAGATGTGAATGAAATTCGACTTGCTGACTTTTTCCAGCTGTAGCGCTTTGACATAAATTGGTTTTCTGATACGCTTTTCTAGAGCATAAACAAATGTGCTGGCACTGTTTGCCAGATCGGGAGGCGTTTTTGCTAACACTTAAGGGTTACGCTTGGATAATTTTGTGGTTGAGATATTGTTTAAATGCAATAAACTTATCGCTAGATAAGCCTGGAAGCTTATCATGACGTATTATTAAACAATTCTGTTTAGGCATTTTAGGTTCTAACTGTTGTAACTTTACGTCAAAAGCAGTTCATTAAAGGACCTAAACTGAACACTTTTAACGGTCATAGTAAGCCGGCTGATCTAACATATCCTCTCAGGTAATCAGTCCTAATCCCACAATCTTCAATAAGCGGAGGCTGACTAAGTCGCTGGTTTCAATTTCACAAAATTAAATACCTAGTCCAAATAATTATTTATAAGTTCCGCAAATGGTTATTATTTATTCGTTTACGTTACAGTGAGTCCCCCTGTTTTAAATTCAACAACTACTTCAGAAGGTCAATCATAGCAGCACCTACATCAAAGTAGCTTCTTTAGTCTTTGACTGGCGTTTTTACACCTTTTTCGACACTTACCCTTATCTTGCTATAGATGCAATGTTGATGTAGATAGAATCTAAATTACTCTGCGCGGTACTTGTGAGATTAAAAGGGTGTCTGGAGCCCGCAGCGTGTATCTACTATCTACTTCGCTTGTGCAGATTTTGTTGTCTTATTTTTACTTGATGACGCGATTGTGACTTGGTAGGTGTGTAAATAGGCTTTTTCTTTACCTGTAAGCTGTTGTTGGCTACAACCTAATGTTTACTCTCACTAACAATTCCTATTATTTTCCGTTATGTTTTGGAAACCTTTACTCTGTAATGAGTTATTGAACATTGTGAAAATTACACTTAAATAAAACTGTCGGCATCTACAGAAGCTTCACTAATTACAGGAATGTTACGTTACATTCGTTTCAGGAAATCGTAATTATTAATTACAATATTTTCAAATGGGTGTGCCATGTGCATTTTGAACTTTTTTTTATTAATTATTGAATACAAAATTAAAAGTCCGTTTATAAAAGTTCTTACAACCATGTCAAAATTATACATAAAAATGTGAAGCTTTCATCATAAATGTAACATTGAAACATAAAGTTTTAAAGTAAAGTGGACTATGTTGGCTGTAATTGCTTCGAGACGCAGTTAAGAGTTCAAGAGGGCATGAGAAGTTTGTGACTCGAACGGTAGCCAACTTATTACCACTGTACATAACATAAACAGTACAAAAGCTATCTTTTATTAGGTCCTTACTTTTAGGAATTTATTGTAGATCCGTCGATCGATCCATGTATTTTTTTCTCATCGATGGAACTTGACTATTTGAGGTTGTGAATGGGTCACCAGAAAAAAGCTAGTCCCATCTTGGTTATTTAAAGGCGCGGTCCGACCCCTTTGCACTAAGTTAATGAAGCTAATACGTACGTGCATCAAACGCCACTTGGCAAGAAAATGTACGTGATTGTGTCCACTGCAACCCACAAACACGCTACGCATTTACGATACGTTGTCAACCAAATTAACCCACTCAGCTGGAATGGACCGTGTTGTGGTGTGTCTGCGCTTTCATTCTTTTCTTGTATCACGTTTAAATATTTAGTAAAATCACCTTGCTATTGACCTAATTTCTATGATGATTAACTGTCTTATATCCGAATACTGAAATGTTAATTAAACTAAGTGGTGATAAGCTATGACATAATTTTACGTTTTTCTATGCAAATATAAAGAAAAACGTGATGGTTAATACGGAATTAGAATTTGAGTATTCGGATATTTATCACTTTACAACCAAATTTGCAATTAAGCTTGGTGACATGAGTTGCACTACTGTTTTTTGACACAATGCCATCAAACATCGAAGTTGCTAGTTCCTGACACTGCTGAATTTAGATAGCATTATATTCTCGAATTTCAGTTTGATGGCTTCATGCATGTTGTAACCAAGTTTGGCGTGGATTAATTTCTGTGTTGCTAGCTTTTGATCGATGATTTCGCGACTAATCCCTAGTTTCTAAGATAAGATGACCGCTTTAAAGCACAAGCCAATTTCAGAGACCAAGTGATAAAAAAAATGTACATCACCTTTTTTTTAATAGATCGTCATCTAAACTTTTAAGATTGCTGAGAAAGTAAAGCCTGATTATTGTTAATACTTGTCTGATAAGAAAAATAAACTAGTAGTGACACATAATCATAGATGCAAGCGACCTGATATGTTGATGAATATTTTTTTAAATAGACCTTCATAAGGTAAAGTATTACTTGTAACACACGCAGGCCCTATGCTTACACTCAACGTGTGTGAGTAAGTCCTTAGGTCTTGTTGAGATGAAGTAAATTTACTCAGTAATTCAACCATCCTCTCGGCTTAATCAGCCTTATATCAGAGTAACAAATAATATTAGAAAGGTATGCTATTTTGATGTATTTGAGTTTATCTAGTCACGTTTTAGTACAAATGAATGAATGTGGAGCTTAATTAAGCAAAAACGGTGTTAATTCATGATTAGTTTGTAAATCAGAATGAATGGAAATAAACAAAATTAATCCAACTGTTATAAGCCCGTACGAGAATAGTAAATAAGGGGTTCAGTAGTGAAAGCAAATAAACTTTCATTACACTTGCTTTTTTATAAATATACTACTTCGGGTTTTCTTCTAGTGAAGTTACTTCAAACAAACAGTTTTTTTTAGTTGTAGAAAGATAGGTCTCTACCAATCTCTCTAGATAGATAAAGCTTTATTGTACAAGAGACAGATAAAATCAGGAGAAATGCTTAAAATTAGTGGTACAATTGGCGGCCATATTGCTAAAAGCAATTTCTGCCAGTTTTAGTGTTTGATTGCAACATAATTAATGTTTCAAAGAAATATTTTATAATTATTTTCTACGGAACCTCAGCCTGCTGCGATGATTCAAATTTGACTAGTCTGTTAAAAAAAGGTTTATCAAAACAATATCACAGAGTCCTTTGTTTGTAAAAGTTTAGTTCAGTGTTGTTAATTTATTGAACGAAATAAATTGGTGAAGTTTCGTTCTAAAAGATAAAAGGGATTTACAATAATTAAAGTTATAAACAAGTTCGCGTTATAAGATCTTATTGATAATGTTTTTGTTTTAAATAATTTCTTAACTTACTAACATATAATAAATAATAAGGGAAAGCGTTAAGATCCTTGTTGGCCGAGTGGACGTTTTTAAATTTCGATCCAAAGGTCGTGCTTTTGAATCTCTTGCATTCATGAATGCACCCTTTGGAAAATATTTAGTATGCACTTTTTGGAAAACATCGTGAGGAATATATATATAATATAATAGGACGGCTTAGTCGTACGACCACTGTCTTTTTTGTCGACATGACTGGTTAAGCTGAGAGGATGGTTAGGTACTGGCCAATACTGACTGTTATCTAAACAATGTCCCAGAAACAGAGTCGATCTCTTCAAATATATGCAAAGATTGGTTTCAATCTAATTTATCTTGAAAAGATTTAAATGCCAAGGATCTTCAAGATTCATAGGTTTAAAGAATGTTTTTTTCTTTTCATTCCTATGCCAACGAAAAGAGATAGCAACAGATTTAATATCCGTATTAGCTATTACATGTTTACTTGTCCAATATGCATTAAAAAGGTACGTTTTTTGTATACCTACTAGATTTGGCTATCTATCTCACGACCCAGAAGCATTATAATGGCAAAATAACAAACCGTTCCTAGCGCCAGCCGTCAAACGTCCGAACGTCCACAATGCGAATAATAAAATTGTAGGAAAAATCCTCGTATTGAATTCGTTCCGCTGTCGAATCGATCCTATGAATTGTGAACGCCTTTTGACATGCAAAAGGAAACATAACATGGCATTTGTCAGTACGGGACCTTTACAGTAGCGGAGCTTTACACTAGAGGGAAAATCGCTTTCGATAATATGTTCCGAAAGTCTGCCAAGTTTAGAATGATCGCAATCGAAAATAGATTTTCTGTCGACGCTGAGATGGTAGCTTAGATAGTACAAGTTTCAGATTGTTTAAATTACTTCACACTCCTTTATGTAGTTCTGACTGAGCTATTTCAATGGGCATTCATTCAAGTTCAAGATTTTCAGACCAAGCTATCTTTCTCTCATTTTAATTAGTAAAACAAGAACATTGACGTTCCTTATCTCTGTTAACAAAACATATTTTTACTAATTAAACTTCATGACATTATTTTTTAAAAACAAAAATACATCATAAATGATTAATCTACTAATAATAAGCTACTTAGGTAATCTAAAGTTAGAATCTTTGAAAGCTCCAATTACAAGTTTTTTATTTTTTATTTATTTTATTTAGTTTTAAAGAAAGTAAGAGTAATATTTTTAATATTTTAATGCTCTATCTATTCTATAGCTTTGTTAATTTTTCTAATGGTAAATCAAAGCATGCAGTCTTCTTTACTCTGCTGTTTGAATATTGTATAACGTCCCACGGGACAAGTATCGGGATAAACGCCCCTTTAAATACTTTATAGGATTTTTACTGGAGTAAAGTGAGGACTTTTACTTTGAAAAATGCCGATAGTGCCGACAAAATTGGCCATAACGTATTTTTATTGCTTTTAGTTTGTTTCTACGCTTTTTAGGTTTTTAAAAAACGTTTGAGGAATAGTTTTATGATTTTTGTATATGATGCAAGTGTGTAAAATGCTTGCTACATTTAAAAAAAATCGACTAGGTATACTTTTACGAAAAAAAAGTTACTAACATACACTAACGGATTTTTTACTAACCATTAACACTACAGTATGTTGTATATTTAAAAAAATACAATGTTAAAATAGGTCGGCTAATCGTTTTTCGGCGATCTCTATCCAATTACTTTTGGATGGAATTTACTCTACTTTAATTATCGACATGGAGTTTTGTATAATTTGGTGTACAAATAGTAGTTTTTTGTGGTTTTACCTTCCACCAGGATAAAGTTGATCAAAAAATTATATTCGTAGTGATGACAGCTAAAA
This sequence comes from Xanthorhoe spadicearia, assembly GCA_947086425.1. Taxonomy (NCBI): domain Eukaryota; kingdom Metazoa; phylum Arthropoda; class Insecta; order Lepidoptera; family Geometridae; genus Xanthorhoe; species Xanthorhoe spadicearia. The sequence goes on along the minus strand of OX352204.1, from coordinate 7,285,301 downwards.
GCTTAGGGAGGATTACGTCAGATTTTTTTTGTGTGATGTAAATGTTTTTTCAGCCAAATGTGACTGATAATTTAAATTTAACCACTTGTAATATTTTGTCCGCTAGAAAGTTGAACGTCTATCTAATTTGCCTGGGGCCAGCGGTTATTTTCTTACGGGACCCCACTTCATTATATTTTGAGAGCACTGCTTCTGACATGTTTATCTTAACTGAATGAGGTTTTAAAACAATTTCATATGTTGAGATAACTTTGCATGAATATTATTTTTCTTGCTCATTCGCTTGTGGGATTCACTGGGTGGAAATAATAAGGTTTATTTTCCCTTGCTAGTTATTTAAATGTATTAATTACGTTTTAAACTTTATTGTTTTGTTGCAACTATAAACAGATAAAGTTTCTTATCCCCAAGGCAAGGTAATATTCTCTCGGATTTTAAGGCACTTAAGATTCTTACGTACCTATGTGTTTATGTCTTCTCCCAAGACATTTTGATGCAATGAAAAGTTTACTGTCCACATTACGAAAATTCTCTTAACCTTTGGTTTTCAAAACTTTTTTTTTCTTCTGGTATGACGGCATCATTACCTTTGTAAATTCGCAGCGTTTGCTAAAATCTGCCGCTCTAGAACGTCGCATCCCTAGGCCGCGGCCTAAACGGCCTATTAGAAAATCAAGGAAAAAAACTTCTTTAACCATATTTAACCACACGTTAGTACAGTAGCAGTAAATAATAGTTTGTCATGCTAGAGCTTGTTAGCCCTGCCGTGTTAATGCCCACAGAACTTCGTAGTAAGTCATTATTAGAGGTACCATGTAATCATTCTATTACATGCTAATAGAAGCAGAAGCTAATGGCTTGTAGATCATCCATCATGCGAACACACTAAACTTACGCATTGAAAACGTGAAAGCTTTCTAAAAAACGGAGATTGTCATTTTACGTCCGTGAATGACAAGTCGAAGTGGCCAAGTGGATTACTTCGACTTTGGATCCGAAGGTCGTGGGATCGAATCTGTGCAACAATAGACTTATCGAGTCGAGATATGCGCTTTAGTTTTTTGTTAGTTTTGAAGGAAACTTGGACTTAGGTTAAGTCCAATTCATCACAGTTAGTTTACTAAGATTCGTTATATATCAATCAATCTAACAACTAGACTACAGTTAAATTGCGAAACAGTAATTTTTTTCTAATTTTTAGGATTCCCTGTAAGTGTATAAAGTCAGACGGATAATTTTTAAATATTTATAATTTTAGTGAATTTCCAATTCTTATTTGCAATAGCTTATGTTTTAAACAATATTTTCTTAGTGTAATATAAGGTAAAACCTTGCGCTTGATTGGTGTTAAATTAAAGTGCAGGCAAAAGCTTCTCCTTTCGTATACACCACAATTTAGAAGAATTCATCAGAATACTAGTCCGAGAAATGGTTCGCTATGATGGGATACAACACAGGGGGTTACCTTTAGATTATGTTTATTATACTTTTTTTCTCTCTTTGCCTTTTTGCGGGAAATTAAAAATGCAAAATCATATTCAGGATAAATTAATACCCACTAATCTTATTTATATTTATTTTATTTTATTTATTTATTTACAAAAAAAAAATATCTATGTATTATATCAGTCATCTGGTTACCATAACACAAGCATTAAGTTGCTTAGCTTGGGACTAGATGACGCTGTGTGGAATGTCCAAGGATATTTATTTATTTATTTATTTATTTACTGCTATCTCTTTTTGTTGTCATAGTAACAAGCAGAAAACATATTTGAAACCTGTATTAAATTGACAAATGTTTATGAATAAGGCCATTAGAATTTCTTCAGTCACGGTGTCTACATTTCTTGTACCGCGTAAGCACTCCAGATCCAGTGTTATGAGAAAGGCCCCCGGGAACTAATGAGAATGAATTGCACCGCGCTGCGCTACTTTAGAATTAGTGCATTTTTCACTCGACCTCCTTGAAGCGATTCATCTTAGTTTATACACGGATTTATTCGCCTTGGATTGATTAAATCTGTTAATGTTTTAGTAATTTTAACCTGCGAATAAAATTTATTATAAAGAATATGGCTGAATATAAAGCAATTTCTTTATACTCGTATATTAAATTAAATAACATTTTTAAATTCTCACTATATTTGAGTTATTTTATAAGTTGTACGTAAATATAGCAACACACGGAAAATTACTCACCTATAATTATAACGACCGCGTTGAGTGATCATCAAACTCGTACCAAAGATTCTGAGTATGAATTGAAACATTGTCGGTATCTAAATTGACAATATTTTTGCGTTAGTAATTTCTCGCGTGTAATATCATTTTTGTCTGATATCAAAATCAATGTTTATAGATAATTCCGATGCCAAAATGAACATAGGTTTAACAATATTTTTTCTCTTTTCCAGCCAGGAATTTAGGTGTATATGAAACTATTTTATCCAAAACAAAGTCTCCCAAGACCGCAGAATGTCCTTAGTCGACGCTTTAAGCCGTAAATCCCACGCAGGTGCAAGAAGGTCTATCCGACTAATTAAGGTGGTAGCGTAAATCGGCGGCCCTCAGGTAAGCCTACTTTTAGTGCCCTTAGCACGTTTTTCACGTAATCGTATAGCGAAATAGTTCAAATAAAACGTAGGTCAACTTTTGTGATAGTTTTCTTAGAGATCAATACCGGTTCTTCACGGACAACCTTAGAAATAACTTACTTTACTTTCAAGGACAGAGTTTTTAATACTACTACACTTCCCTGGTTACTAAGTTTAAGGCATTATCATTTCCACAAAAATGGTAAAAGAAGTTCTTATAAACTTGGAATCGAAGTGAATCGATTCTTAATACAATATCTTAGAATTTTACTCGGAATGCACTAACAACTCGAGAAATCTTCACAGTCACTATCAAAAGGATTCGCTTGGGAGTTAAAAATATTTATAACCCGTGCTATAACTTCAATACATAGTTACTCATAGGTTGAAAATACACTAGGCGTATCAAGCGCTGCGTACTGCGCAAGACACATTATGCAAAATATGCTTGAGTGCGGTTGTAGGAGATTGTATTGAAAGAAAGAATCACATCGATATTATAGTCTTGTAAACTAGGTGATTCTATTGCTTGTTCAGTAATTTATATTACGTCTCGGCGGTTATATTGACTGGGTATGCATTTTGAGTATTTTTTTTTTTACTTTATGACTGTTCCGAGCTGTAATCAGTTATCGAACCCAAGACACGCCTGATACTTTTACACGTGATGAATAAACGCGTGTGATAATTTTTACGAAGGGTGATGTACTTATCGCGACGTCAAATTAGCCGCGTGATTACGCTCCGTGTATATTCGGCCTTAACCGCAGTGCGGCTATGCAAAAACTTTATCTACTGAGATTAGATACACTGTCTTGTAGCAAATGAGCAACTGTCTGAGGTATTGGAAAACTTATTAGACAAAAGAGATCTATTGTCTAGAAACTTTGCTAAATGAAAAACTAAAGGGTCCGTGTCTTAGCCCAGCTGCCTCGCTAATGAGACCTTACCTTGAGAAAGTTAATAGAAATGTTGGTAAAGGATAATAGGTTTAATTTGATCCTATACTAAATTTTCTTAATAACTTACTTAAAGATTTAATATAACACTAATTATTTAAATCATTTGTTGGTATATGCGAGTAGCAAAGCTATTGCCTAACAAACTTCGTTATAGCGAAACAAAATTCGTCGCCATTATGAATAAATCGTAAAATATGACAGGAGATGAAGAAAAAAAACATTTAGATTTGAAGTAGAGCCATTTTAGTCGAGCTGGCCTTGATTTTGCGACAAGTAAGACAAATAACTATAAGTACTCATAGGGCGTACTTGGTAGCCAACATGCTAACCAATGATTTCAAACTTTGGCTACAAGATACCAGATATTGTATAATTGTTTCTGGTGGCAGCACTTATAGTGATGTTATTAGATGTCAATACCAACTTAAGATAAGAAGCTCTAAAAGAAGAATAAAGTTTGCGGATTTTCATTTGTCGGATGATACAAACAATACCATTTAATTTACTTGCCTAAAAAATTATTAAACGCCAGAAAGCTAAGATTCAATTTTAGTTACCTAAATATTTTGAAAAAAAAGGCAATAAAAATTGAATCTTAACAAAGCAGACAATCGATACACAAAGCAGATATTGTTGCGAGTTGTGTTCCTAATTTCCCTCTACAATTTATTAAGGTACATAAACGCAATTATTCGGCGTCATTGATGCTCAAATCAGGAGTAATTGTGGAAGTAAACGCAATCATTATCATTACCATAAACTTTGAACGCACGAAGAAGGGTGGGTACATACGGACGTTTATTTGCTCTGCGAACGCGTGGAAACCTTCCTGCAAAGGCACTGCAAAACAGATCATTTTTATTTAGCGAGTACGTTGATTAAAATACATGCAGGTAACTTTAAAATGTGACTATTTATTATTAATAAATAGAATTAAACGCGTATACGTGTACGATCGACATTATTTTCTATAAAACAAATTAAACCAACGTGATAAGTGGGCTGATTATTGAATTTAAAATACATGTTACAGAAAATAACTTAATTTGTCTACCTACTGACATCAATGTGCCTTGGTATTTTCTATGAAATTACAAAAAAAATACCTTTGTAGTATATCAGTCATCTGGTTACCATAACACCAGCATTAATTTAAGAACTTTATACCAATAGGGATATTGATAGTAAAAAAGATTAAGTGTTCCATGTTTTTTTTTGCCTTACTACTTTTTGATAACGATACGTTTTTCTCACATTAGAGAGCCGTATATTCCTCGCCTCCGTTCCTCGCACATGTTTATCCAATTTGGCGTAGTCTGCAAAGTTGTGAGCTCGCAACACGTGTGACGCTCAAATTAGAGATTCATATTAATTTAAGGTTTACTGTGACAGCGTTTTGCGGTGCTTTGTGAAGTCTCGGATCCCTAAAAAGCGATAACCGTTATTACTTTCATAAATCTACAATAATAATTCTATAATACTTTGGTACTTAGTGTAAGTATATTACACACTAATACCTTTTCACTTTGATTTTGTATGCTAACTCTCTTTCACGTTCAATGTGCCATGGATGGCGCATTATAGCTTGTGTCCTCAGTCACAGGCCTCAGCTTTGGCACTGCGATGCGGGAACCTGGACCAGGAATGGTAGTACGCTATGTATTTCATTTTATTAGAATGCATTGAAATCTATTAAATTATATTGTATTCGAAATTAACTAATAAAATTAAATGCAGTTTGTACCTTGTTTAAATTAAACAAAAACGTTCCTTTGTGTTCACTATTTCTAGCAATTAAATTATGGTCGTTAATTCTCAGAGACTGAAGCATAAGTCTTTGGGCAAACTTTCATTGAATTTTCAACACTTTACCTACGTGCTTGGATTAGCTGTACGATGCGAACTTTTGTATGCTTATATTGTTTTGATATTTAAGTACATAATAATAAGTCATTCTTAAGTACCATTTACATGGTGCCATTATTTTTACAGTTGCATTCAAATAAATTGGAGAGTTTAGACTGAGTTTCTTTAAACTATAATTATGGTCAACTGATGTATAAAGTCATTTATACACCAGTTGGTAAACAGTTTAAAGTCCCACTGCTTTGTTCTATACACTCGTAGTACAAGGAGTGTAAAAAATTACACAATATTTTATGACCCAATAAGACCTAACGCAAACTAAGCGACCAGTCGCCGCGTCTAGTCACCGAATTGTCGCTGTCGCCAATCGCGCAGTGTGCGCCGAGATTTAAAAACAAAGATTTCTCAAACAAACTTCACCAAAATTGCCAGTAAACAGAATTTTCTCCACCAATTTGCTTAAAATATACAATCGTTGCGTTATTAGTGGGCACTCAGGAATATGACTTATTTCGCGGCTCTGCTCGGAATAACAAATGAGGTGCTGTGCAGCATATCAATGCAGATTACAGAGCTGTTTTGATTTTGTTTGAAACTCGAACAACTATTGTTTGAAAGGACTCTGCAATCAAGTTGATTGCCTGGAGAGCGCATGAAGAAAGAATCTACATGTGCATCATAGGTTTTAATCAGATAAGCATTTGTAAATGAATTTTACTGAAAACAATAGGCTACGAGTAAGTTTAGCGTGAGTTAAAGCCCTACAAATTTAATCTTTCCGGTAGATAGTAGAAAACAATAGTTTTTGTTCTGATAAATTATGAAATGAAATCATTTATTTAGATTTTATAGAAAATCACCAAGATCAGGAACAAATCACACTAATATTATAAAGGCGAAAGTTTGTGTAAGTGTGTAAGTGTAAATATTTGTTAATTCTTAACGCTCGCACCGCTGTATTTGTTCATACTCACCTGGCATATGCAGAAGTTAAAAACATATATTTCAGTTCAACTCTTCCGCTATTCATCACTATTTAAGCTACGAGTATCTTGTCTTTTTTTCAATACCTCAAGGTTTAAAGTAAAATATCCTACTCGAATGTGCAATTGGAATTCTGCGAAAGTTTTGCACCGAGCGCTGTATTTTCTAAGATCTCCTATCTGGTAGACGAAAATAAATTGTCGCCTTAAGTTAGAAAGTAAAGCCTTTATAGAAACATGTAAGGATATTCGATAGCTGCTTGAGCTTCGCAAGCGAATCTTGAAGTCTTGTTTAGGTTAAAGAAGAAGACCATAAGGAGGCCTGTGATGACGTGACATTGACTACTCTTTTATAATTACCTTAACCTATCTAAATGTGTGCTGAGGCTTCGTGCTAAGGCATTTTGTAGGTATAAACATACTTGTTGGACAAGTCAGGTCAATAATTTAAGATTTAATTACAAAGTTAAAGATTACAGAATATTTAAGCATCAATCTGGGACTCCAGCCTTTGTTTATTTAATGACCAAACTTACCCCTTCTTAAAATAATTCAAAATTAACTTATTGAGTATCAGTAAACAATATTCATGATTGTATTAATGATCACATTCCAATGCTTTGCACGTCCCTGTCTTAATAATTTATTTTTAAAACTTTTTATTGCAACATCATTTCCCAAAGCTACAAAATTATAACTCAACTCACAGAGCCAAAGGGCTATTAGTTTAAATTTTTAAATTTCGCAGCCCTCATCGTCCACTCAATATTTTAAGTTGGGCTTAATTAATACGTGACGTCACACATTCGTCGAAATTATGGCGGGAATAAATTTTATTAAATGTAGCATGCGTTGGTCTGATAATAATCACGTTAGTGGGTGGCACACAGAATTAGTCCCAACTGGATCCGCTTTGCCTTTAAATTTCATAATAATATTTTTATATATAGGTACTTTTATTTTGCCAGAAATTAAATAATAAAACTGAGAATAGAGCCAAATATTGATAAGCGATCTTTTTGAACACTCTGATTGCAATTTGGTTATTTTTAAATTATAGGTACACTTGGTATTACGTTTTCAATATTTAGTTTTTAAGAAAACTCTTATTTTGTCAACTAAATAAGGTTTACAACTTTCTATTTCTATCTCAAAACGTCCCACATAACATGAATATTATCCAACGTACATTCCTTCTAATCACATTAAACTCTAAAGCCCGGTCCATTATCCGACAATTTGACATCAAAGACATCCGTGAAGTACATCCACAACTATAATGCGAAGCAGGGAAGCAGTCTCGAGTGCGTCTGCCGTAAAGTATCGGTTAATGACGTGAAACGAGCGTGGTTGCATTCGCGTATGAAAAAACGACTCGTCGTGACTGTACACTCGCTATTGTGTAGGCTCGGCTTTAGGTTTGAAAGTGTCCAAATAGTTAGTTTTGTTAAAACTTCTTTTTGTATGTACTTATTATAATTTATTGAACTCTGTCATTTTGGGTTTTTGTGTTTAGTTTTGAGTACATTCACACCTTAAGTATTGACGATGTTTATATTATTCACAGACAAAATAATAAATTAAGTACCTAGTTTTGTTTATGATTATAATTGGATGCTTTAAAATATCTTTTGAATCGCTATAACTTCTGCAAAATAAAGAGAATGAAAATTGTTAATGTAATAATTTGTTGGTTAAAAAAGTTATCATTAGTTATAATTTTGTTAATACATAAATAAACACAAACAACTAAAATAGACATTTATTTGAATTTGATTTTACTTTTGAATTTGAGCGTGGTTGCTACAAATCAATCAATATGACTGTGAAAATAAAATAAAATAAACATGTATCAAAAACACTGATTCAAGCGAAATAATTGTCACTTTTAACGTGAAAAGTCTTGACGCTGCGATTTGCGAAATGTTAATAATTTTTCGGACGCGCGAATCGAAACGGCAGTGGTTATCCGAAATGGTTATTTGCGGACCAATGTCGTCCGACCGTGAAAATGTAAATGTACTGTGTCCCGTTATGACCCGTATACTGGCGGCTCAGTCACAGAGTAGGCTTACAAAAATTAAACAATCCTACTAATATTACAAAGGTTTGTGTAAAAGTGTGTAACGGCCGGTTCCTATAACCAACTTATGGATGGCCGTAGGACTTTCGCCTTAGCAACATTGTTATCTGTCAAAATTTTTCATATATTTTATGTTTTAATAACAAAGTTGCTAATGGTGATGGACCCATCCGTACGTCCTATCCTACTTCCTATCCTATCCTACTAATCCTATCCTACTTATCCTAAGTATAACCAAAATATTAAAAAAATATTTAAATAGATATATTCATGTATTTTGTTTGTTATTGTATTTATTTAAGATTGAATTCCCTAAAATTAGCGGCTAACAAAATCGTTTCGTAAACTAACACAGTTTACTGTTAAAAACGAGCTGTTACTTTCTGATTGGTATCTGTTGAGTACTCTTTGGCCCCGGGGTTTCCATGATCATTGATATGCAGCCGAACTGGACGTAAAGATAAATACGGCAGTTGTTGAGTTAAACGGTCATTTTGATCTTCCGGCTGCGGTGGATTGCTTTCAAATGGCATTTTTGTTTGTTTTCGAATGCTTTGACGTCATAAAGATAACATACCGACTCAGAACGAGTGTTATTGATATATGCCTGAGTTTATAACGGTCAGAATTTAAGACATAGGTAATGTGTTACATGAAAATGTTGCATTGTATTTTTAAATTGTCTTATATTACGTAGAAGAGGATTGCGGAAATATTTCGTAAAGTTGTCAAGATCAGTTGTTTAATTTATTTGTACGTATGCGAGTGTAAGCAATCTATTTTGTTTTTTGTACTTTAATTATGATTTTTATTACATTAACGATAATAAAGTAAACAAAATAATGAAGTAAAAAAAGCAAGCGTACTACCAATTTTAACCTAAGCATTTTTAATGAACACCCCTCAAAATATAATTAAAACTAAACACAATACCAGCGCAATTTTATCACAGAACACCTGGCGTCTAAAAAAACATTGCCTAAAAAAGTTAATTAATTACGTATGCAAATTGACGAAAAAGCTGAAAAAGTCGCAACGAGACGGGCACGGGTAAGATAATGAGATTGGACGGAGCACGTAGGCTTCGTGATTAAATCATTGCCACACGAAATAGCACTTTCTAATGATTGTGATGGTCATTTTACAACTTTGAAACGTCACCTTTTTCTGATTTTAGGGTTCCAACAACAAGGTGAACTTATTTTCTGTTACGCCATATCGCTATGTCATCATAATCTAGATATAGAACAACCGCCTTTTCCAAATAACCATGACTTGACTTGGCACGACGGCGTGGTTGTTTTTGAATTACTCGATGGATTTCAGAAAATAAAAAATAGATAACGTGCAATATCTTACCGCGTCATGTTTTGACCTAAACAATTGTTTAGGTTCTAACTGTCCTAATTTTACGTCAGCGCCTTAGCTTAGGTAACTTTCAAAAAAGGAACAATACAGTTTCTTTAAAATCTAAAGCCAAGTTTCATTGTTAGTAAATTTTTCAGCAAATTTACCAAACTTTAATTCATTCGATCCCAGAACTTCGAATGGGAACAACAAAAGCATCTTAAGGTATCGAGACCCTTTGGGATGTTAAATAATTAAACAAATTGGTACTAAAGGCAAGTTTAGGGTTCACTCTGACCACACACCCTCAGCGGAAGCTTCTTAGTAAGGTTCCGTAGAGAGCTACAGTTGAGTGCACTCGGTTGATGTGGTATTTACTACTTAAAACATGATATTTCAATATCATAATAAAATTAAGAGCATGTTTTGTTGAGCATGTTGTCCAACCAAGAAAATAAAATAAATGTTTGGGTTCACGAGATGAATCAAAGCTTTGGTTTAAAGACTGAGTGAGCGAGCGAAGTCGCAAGCAGATACTATTTTAAAAATAGATTTAAGTTCTCAATCAACAGTCGGTGTTAAACTATTGATTTATACATAAAACATAAGCATCTATCTTAGACATTAACCATTGATTTATTTATGGAAAATTAACATTGAATATAATAAATTAACATTTATATTTTTTTTAAGTAAAACATTCTTATCTGAGTGGTAATATTTCAACCATCTGTTCAAAGTCATTCCAAAACATGAAAGTATTTATGTTTGCTGTATAATTCAACAGACAGGGTCTTATCCCCGTGTTTGTTCTGTAATCCCTTGGAAAATTAATTACCTGCACCCCGAGAGTAAATAACTCAACATTCTCTAAGTTGCTTTATCGATTAAGTAGTCCTTAATGCGATTTGGTTAATTTAATTAAAGGTTAGCTATGTTTTAAACGAAATTTCATTAAATACTTCTTAATTAATTTATGGTAAAATTAAAAAATGATCTTACAAACCTTTATAGGTAAATAATAATATGGCGAGATTGGTGCTAAATGAATTCTCTACAAAACTTGATTAAACTTGCAAAGAGGAAGATTTATTTTATTTTTAATATAGTAAAACAAGATTTTAACCGGCACACTGCACGCTACTGTCTGCTAATAATATGAAACAAAACAAATGCTACGCTATTATTTTTTTAATGTGTTCACTGTTCAAGTATGCAAATAAATTGTATGGCAATTTACTAGTGACACCACTCAAAGACGATCTATGAAAGCATATCAGTACATTCAATTCAAACAAATCTGTCGTAGACGCTTCGAGTTTTCGTAGCATTCGTAGCATTCGTAGCGGGCTCTACGAAGCTTTTTCACCTATCCACTATACAAACAAGGACGCCCACAAAAAAACGTTTCTATGCAAATAGGGGCAAATAAACCGGGTGCGAGTCAGTTGCACAAAGACTTATGATTAACTGGAAGGTTCTATATTTATAAGTAATTTAATTTAATATTAAATCCGGAGACTTTAAAATTTTATTAAATTTTTATAACCACACAATTTTTTTTAGTTCTAAAAACATGAAATCCCAGGGAGCGGTAGACATTTCTTTCAGATCTTTTGTGGAATTCTTTAGATCTTTCGGAAATATCTAGATGTAAAAACATAACATATTTAAATCCATCAACATTGTTTAAATACTAACTGTGAGACAATGGAGTTTTTGTTTCGGAAATGAAATTAAAATTATAACGGTGATGAAAAAGCCTATTCCATCTCGACAATGTCAAGCCCCATTAAGAGTAGGCAAAATTGCTTCCTGACGCTGTATAAATCATGTAGTAAAATGTAAAGGCCCTGAATTTAAGCCACATCCAGCTCTTTATATCAAAACAAACCACCTTCGTCTCTCGAGATCGCATTTTCGGCGTAGCTTTATACGAGACGCATGCTTGATTCTCACTATACATATTTATGAGTTCTACTGGGAAGAATTTTATGGACTTTTAGACGGTGACCGTGTCTTTATGTTTTGTTTAGGTTTTGAGGCTTAAGCTGAACTTTATAGGTCGTACTATAAAAGTCCCGTGGTATTTTGCGAAAGTAATGAGAAACTTATTGCAGTTTATGTTTATGAACAGCGACGTGCAGAAAGTTTTTGAAGACAAAAAGACTGTAAAGTTCAAACTCAGAGTTCAAATTTAAATAAAAACAGTATCGAAGCCTTATTTACGGCTAAAAAGACAGAACTTCGCTCAAACAATAAATAGAAATACAAAAAACTTAACTTAGTAATACAGGAATACTGAAACGCCTATTAAAGCCAGTGGTGCTGGTCTATGTCATAATTTTGTCATTTTTCCATACAAACCTGTCAAAATATAACTTCCTTAATGGTTGAAGGCCTTAAATATTTAATTATCGTTTGAGTATTCGGGTAAAAGGCTCGATATGCATTCCGTCACCAGAGTTAGCCACTTGCTCATACGAACGAACGAACGAACGAACACATATGCTTAATAGGACAAAGAAGTTTCGAAGAAATTTGACAAAACCAATGACAAAACGTTGATAATCTTTGACTATATTTGAGTATGGCATCGAAATTGAGTCTTAGATAACGAAGTAGTAGTAGACTAACTCAATTGCACTTAACTATATGCAACCGGAACTGAAGCGAAAATAGGTCCAACTATTCTAAGATCCAAGGTAATTTCTTGGATTAGCATCGCCACAAAGGGATCTAGAACAGACAATCTATCCGAACTCTCGATTGATTGAACAAACTCCTGACTCCAACTATTCAACTTGGATTTATATGCAATGATCGCGGGTGTACAAATACGTTAAGTGAGTAGTCACACGATAATAAATAGTTATGCAGTGTATTGAGTGTCTCTCCCTATCAGTCAATCCGTCGTATTTAGGAATGAGGAAAAAAAACGCATTATTCGTAGGTACCGAATTTAAAGGGAAAACTATGTCAGCAAGTAATAATAGAATAACTAAATATGTATAAGAATCGTAGAAAATTACGAGTACTCGGAATTCGGTGATATTTTCACCGTTTAAAACATCATTGAACATAAATACAAGTAAACCTTCGCATGGGCAACTTCGGAACCCTACATTGAGTGTGGCCCGACACGCACTTGGCCAGTTATTTTAACATCAAACAATGTCCTTCTTATATTCTTGTACAACTCTTTACTTACTTATTCTATGTGTTTCAAATATATTCTATTCTTAATAATTTTTATAATTTTAAGTTTTTGCTATAAATCTAAAATGTGTTGAGTTTAAAATATATGATACAACTACAGTTCTGACAAAGGTTTTGGCTTCGACTTGAAACTGTTTGCAGACTTATCCGGGTATCCTGAATTCCGGGATCTATTCAATTTGCGAGGATCGTATGATGTGTGATGCGAATATGCATTTCACTTTGCAACTTCGTGTATTCTTGAAAATTTGTTACGTTGTTAGAGATTCCTGAATTGCGTCGTCTTTTTCGTAAACTGAAGTTAAAAGTAAATGAACTTAAGTTTATCTTATTATGATGAGTTAATTATTAAAAATACCTAATGTAACACATTTTTACCTAAACAAATTTTGTATTATCAAATTGATTATACCACTTAATAGGCGTTAGAAATATTACCAAAATACCTATAACTTATTTACCTCTATTTTGAACCATATTCAAACAGTAAACACATCAAGATTACTCACGCGAATATTGTCGGCAAAATTAATAGTATTATCTGCAATTCAAATTCAAATCTCTTGTACTTCACAGACCCGTTATTGAGCCGGATACAGCTTATTGATTGGCACAATTCAGTTGAAAATCAAATGCAGACTAACGAGAACACACTACTATTATTCCGATATCCAGATTTTGAATGAAGTTAGTACTTGAGCTTTTAAAAGCTATAAGTGGAATTAATAATTTTATTAAATTAACCTGTTTCCCACTTTTATTTCAGTTTGAATGTTATTTAAACAATCATTCTTAATTAAACCTATTCAAATTACTACGTTGTTAATGTTTTACTAAAGGTTATGGAAATATTAAGCTTTTTAAAGTTATTTAAAACAGTAATGACGTTGCTTTTGTTTTATTATTACAAGTTACTTTTGATTCTGATTACATCATATAATATACTTTTTATCTTCGATGCTTATTTTCAATAAGCATGAGTCATTTATGTTATATAGATTGCCAAGGAGGACCATAAAAGACTGCGCTGAAAAATCAACCAGCGTTTGGTCGATATTTGGTCTGTCAATGGTTGACCATTCGTTTATTTATACATTGATATTTTAATTGTCCTCAAAATGCTTACTGATTTAATAAACACAACTAAATCATTGTTATAACTGGAACAAACTGGATTTTACTTTTTACTATTGTAAAAGTTAGAAGACATCGCAGACCACACAAAGGCCCTTTGCGATACCAAAGTAAACATTTTTATGTTTTCAGTAAAGGCATTTTAAAGCCAGGGGTTGAAAAAAACACAAAGAATTATAGCGTAACCACAGACAGGCTATAAAATGTGTTGGCATAACGTTCTGAATAATTTAAATGCGTGGTCCTAAGCAAACAAAGTTACTTGTGCCTTCTGAAAGGTACGGTTCTTATGATACTGATGTCATTTGATGGACAAATGACGGATAAAAACAGAATTAAACAACTCTACACTTATACAACTAGATTACTCAGCGGCACCTTGATTTTTCTATACTTCATTTCTTGAAGCGAGCTAATAGGAACAAAAATAAACGCACGTGATTGGTCGTCGAAAACAATTGTATTTCTCGTGATTGGCTAGATTGTCAAATTAGTTGTCAATTTTCAAATCTAGCCAATCCAATGATTTTCGACGACCAATCACGTTTGATTATTTTTCTTCCTATTAGCTCGCTTCAAGAAATGAACTATAGTTTTATAAATATACCCTACTTACAACTGATGCATACGAAAACATAAAGTTATGGGGGTGATGTAAGCGTTTTTTGTACAGAAATATCTTTCACAATTGACAAATTTATGTTTCATAAAACTTTCGACCTAAATCAGGTGGGCGGTTAATTTTGCCAGTGAGTGTATTTTAAGAGACTCCAGCTAACGTTATCGCACGAACGCATATTTGAGTTGTATGTTATATTGTAGGATTTGATAAACATGAATTTGGTTATGAATTGTTTTAGGCCTAGTTATCGACGGCTTTCCAATGCCGTTATCGGGTTTCCGATAATTAGTTCAAGTTCAATTTGGACCTTGTGTGTATCTTCCATTATACTCAGAGGCTGTATTACATAGTTTATGAAGTTTACACTAAGCCCCGTTCGATTGTTTAAGTTTAAGGATATTTTATTCTCTTCCATAATTTTCTAAAACTTTTTATTGCTTGTTAATTAAGTTTTTTATTGTTTCTTTAAAAGCTGAAATTGTTTTCAAACGTTAAATATTTTTTTCGGTTTTGCTTATAATCAATTTTTAACTATTAATTTATTTTTGTCTTTGTAGTCCGTAATGCTCACATTTCCTAACAAATTAATTAATGTTATTTTTATCATAGCGTTTATGTTTAGAGAAACGCATGGTCACGGGGTTTTATCGCGTTATTTACCTGATTTACGTCCTAAAGTTTAAGAAATACATTGAATGTTACATTCTATTTTAAGTTAAGATATAGACAGTATATTAGTTGCCAATCTTAGTTGTAATAGCACTCAAACTGAAATATAAAATAAATTAGTAACATAAAAAAATACGCACATAAAATAATAGTCCCAGATCCAAGAGTATTTCGTGTTGAGTATTTGGTCCGCGCTATTACAGTTCCGAAACAAGTGAAAAGTACTGAATTCTGATGAAAATGCACCTCTGGGTCGAGAAACAATAAAATTTGCATTCTTATAAAAGGGTTCGCCAACTATAACTATTCCATGCAATTTTAGGGAGAGTGTTTTCGGGTTGCTTGCCCTAAACGAATAAAATAAACACAAACAGTAGTAAGGCTTGAGATTTGAGGGTTCCATATATTTCAGACTAGGTGTATAGTTTTATTGCATAAAAGGAAAAACTTAAAAATATAAGTTTCGTTACAAAACTTTACACTTTCTTACAAAACTTTATGGATTCAATTAAGTAAGTTGATTTAAAAATCAAAACTCAACGTACTTTTAAGGTATTTTTCAAAAGTGTATAGAAAAAAGTCGTATATGTACAAAAAACTCAAAAATAGTCGTGACTAGCAGTAGATGGAAGTGCTCTGTTGTAAATGCTGCTAACGACCAACCATATACTAATAGATATTTTTCATGATCTAACGCTACCGACATCATATTCGCTATTTTTATTTTAAAACAATTATAAATATGTAAATAAAAATGACAAGGACATTGTATGTGGAACCCTAAAACTAAAATAAGAATAGCCATAGCCCCAAACTTTCAGCTAAATGTTTATTGGGTATCTAGTTTTTGGGTCTCTTACGAGCAAATAATCTAAAGTCAGTAGAACTTATTGTTAAATATGAAAACAAATAAAGGTTTCAACAAAAATACTTGGCCGATACAAAAAGAATTTTAAGACGTACTGAAACTACGCAAAAGCTATTTCCAACAATCATATTGCCTTTTACTTTTTTCATTTCTTCCACATTACATTTATTTCTTCCTTTTTAAATGTGATAGGTCGCACATTGATGTTGACATCAATATCACACGGTCGCTCAAAGGTATGTTTGGTCATTAATTTTTCTAGTATTTCTATCTTTGGGTGGCACCAAAGATGTTTAGCGGTTCGAAGCTACAATTTGTCAATATAGTGTAAGATTAGTACGGACTGTACGGAACAAATATCTGCAGAACATACAAACATTTGTCCCGTAGCGGGGATCGAACCCGCAGCCTCCGCGTCTCAGGTGGGCCTTCGCCCACTGTGCCACAGAGGTCGATAATACTGAGAAAGGTCTAAAGTAAAACAAATAAATAGAAGCCAGCCAGCTCGAGAAACAGCCAAGTATTTTAAATTAGGAAAGGAATGTCTCGCCATTCGGAAATAGCGAGCAAAAATTTGATTTGAACCAAGTGACAGCAATTTCCTTTCAGTTTGGACTACGTAATCAGTTTTATACCTACTCGAATATATCGAGATTTGCGAACAGTTTTGATACGTCTGATTGATTTGATAGTTTCGAAATGTTTTCGTGTTCAATATTTTGCACAAAAGTTCAAACAGAAGTTCTTCGAAATATATTTTTTGTAAAAAAAATACAAGTGATAGACGAATAATGATTTCAATATAACTCTTTAGAAGTCGAAAGTTTTAGAATTTTAACAAGTTCTTTGGGATTCTAAACTTTTCTCGTTTTCTTTGAGTTTATCTGTAACTTAGAAGCCTCAATTTGATGGGATACAGTTAAAAGTTAATCTTTTAACTGGAATCCATTTTCTTATTATAAAGTATGATGCAATAAAGTAAAGTTATACTGAAAAGTCGTTTAATGTAAATTAGAACTGAAATTGAGTGTAGTAATAACCTCAACGAATGAATACGATTAAGGGCAACATACTATCTAAAGCCAACTTACTATTACTACCGTACTAAGTTGCATGTTAATTTCGGCCAACCATTATTTTTTCCTATGATATAAAGCTTACTTACGAAATTGTAATACATATTTTGATACCTTTTTCATCATCATCATCATCATCTCAGACAATTTCCATCCACTGTTGCCTACCCCCATGGGAAAGAGGCGTGATTTTATGTATGTATGTATGTTGGCAATAGACCTTCTCTTTATCACGCCAGTCTCGTCTACTGATGACTGGCCACGTTTTTAAGTCGTTTGACCATCGCATCGGGCAGGTGATACCTTTTTGATTGAATTTAATCTTTCAATCTTAGCTCTTTGTCAAACATAAGCAAACGTTCAAAATAACGTTACATGATATCTAAATTTAAATATCAAAGAAAATAACAGTCCATATACTTTAAGGAGTACGTTCTCGGGACCCTTTAAATAATATAATAGTTGTAAAAAAACTTCGTCGAGCGGAATGCAATGTCCTAAGCCATATAAATATTGTATGAGCCTTATACGACAGACATTGGACTGTAAACGGTATTTTATGGGATAACATTTATTGTTTTAGCTCGAAGGGTGTTTTAGACAAGCGATTCTTTAGTTCTGTTAAAGTCTAGCAACAAAAAATCTTAGTTTTTTATCAGTTCATGTAGACCGTTAAATGTTTCTTAATATGATGTTTTATATCTTTTATAAAGAGTGTTTATATACTCGTAGTTCTGAAAAAGTAGTCATGTGCCGAGACAAAATGTCAGAGGCCATTTCCACATTCGAGAGGTTTCACTTTGTAAATGAGAATACTTTTTATACTTTTAGTGTTAAACCACGCTTAGGCATTTCATTTGTAAATATAAAATCTCACTAAAAGATTTGGGTTTTGACGGGATTAAAACCCGCGAGATACAAGCGATCGTTCTAAAGTCCGACTGCCTTACTACTCGGCCACGACCCCCGACTTCAAGTTGCTCAACTTTAGTCGCTTGTATATCCAAACCTAAGATCGAGAAGTTCTATTATATATCGGATATTATTTTTCTAGGATCAACTTGATTAATGTTGTTTTTCGTTAGAAATTATTTATTGAGTTGAAGATAATAAAAACTATTTGATATTTTATGGTAATAATAATTTATCTATTTTATATTTACACATTCATTATTAAAACTAAAACCGATTATCTTTTAAAAAATATGCAATTGGCGTTGTATTTCTAACTACCTACCAAGATGTTTTAATTTTAAATGTAAAAATATAGGTATAAGAAATCCAATAATAAATAATGAATTCATGGTCACATAATTTATTTTTTAGAGGTACGATTCCGGTCCGCAATTTGACCGGAAACAATTTTGTCAGAGTTCAGCAGTTATGAAATAGCTAGTACACATTTTAGGTTTCCGAAGTAAACAAGGAAACCTTATAGTTTCGGTCTGTATGTCCGTCCGTCCGTCCGCAGCTTTCTCAGAGACTATTGGTACTAGAAAACATACTACCTTACGTACCTAATTTACGACCTCTGTGGCGCAGTGGGTGAAAGCCCGGCTTGGGCCCCGGGGTTGCGGGTTCGATTCCCGCTACGGGACAAATGTTTGTATGTTCTGCAGATATTTGTTCCTTGTCTCTTTTTTTCTCATTCTCCCAAATCAATAAATGTTCTTTTCTTTTTTCTTTATTTCTTTGCCTATATAGGCGGCCTAAAAACTCCGTTACCAGAGACTTTCTCATATTTATGAACTTACTTGCTTAATATTGAGTAAAACATTTTCTTGTACTGAGCCAGCTAAATCTCCCTGCGCCAGAGGTCAATGCGTGCAGTTGACAGAATGTTCCGGTGTTATCCCGACCATTATTTTTTCACAGTCCGTCCGTCACTAGCAGAGCATTAAAATAAATTTTAAAATCCTGACACCACATTTTGAACTTTAAACCAAGTCAAATAAAGATTACTGTTCTTTGAATATTGTGATTTTGTATTTAATGAAAATCATAAGTTGATGGCTTTGCTCACACTTCAGCGTGGAATTTCAGGTTGTTTTTGTCAGTTTTACGTAATAAAAGTTATCTTTTAATAGTTTTTGTTGACATTTTTGGGTCAACTCGCATCATTTGCAGCAGTATTTTTGCATGATAAAGGTCTACCTACTTTACAATAAGCGCTATTTTAACAATATAAAAGGGATGGTTTCTATGTTATAATTATATTTTTCCTAACAATTGATGAATGAAACTACAAATCTGTGAAATGACGTCAGTCCGATACGTCAGGTAGGTAAATGCTAGATTTCTAAAATTACTTAGGAAAAACTTATTACAAATTCATTTTGTATGTGACTTTTTTTAGATCTGCAGAAACATATTTCATTCTATATTGATATAAACATCAATCAGTTAGACTATTTAAATTGTACAACGCTACAAAACCAATGCTTGATACTTTAAACATAGAGGATATAACACGATTTTTATTACAATCCAAAGCGGTCTCTTTGACAGAATGAATTAAAGGGTTAAGATCGCGAACATTAGCAACATCTGGCAATAAACGCCACTGGGCCCAACTAGGCCCGTGGGCTCCAGATTGATGACTGCACGCCCCAGGTGATCCTCGTATAAATTGCCGAGGAGCCGAGCTTTTTGCTTTACGACCACTGCTGAGAAATACAGCCACTAGATTCTGGTATACACGTGATGCAAGTAAAGATAAAACTCGCGATTAAACACCTATATATTCCAATATTGACGATAAGCCCAAACAAAATATTTGTTTGTTGGTAAACTTACGTTCAAATACAGAAATGTTGGATCTACTTTACATATACCTACTAGAAGTATTTGTTAAATACCAGGAGGGAGTACATAAAAGCTTACTTAATGAAACACTAAAGCAAATTGAACGTGACCTACCATAGCACCAAGATACGACAACTGTGCAATATGTGTAGCTCGTGTCTCATGTTTCAAGAGTAGAATGCTATCACGGACGCAGAATAAATCGGAGTACCGGTCAGACAGATCTTTAGAAGTGCTCAATCTTGGAAAATGAAAATTTCATTGGCAAGCTACGTGTCAAGACAAGTTTTGTGAAGTTAAAATAAAATTCGTACGTATACGTCGTGCAGACTGGAATTGAGCATAAATTAAGACATGCACGTTGAGTTAGGACTTTGATAGCATTCGTGCGTCAGAATAAAAACGCTTTACACCAACTTTAATTCTTAAACGAGGTTGTACCAAAACTAATAGTTTTTCATCATAACAAAGAACGAAAAAAGTATAACTTAAAAATGCATTCAACTAGTTTTTAAAGCAACGTTTCATAACTTTGAATTGAAACTTCTTGTTTGAACACGGGTATTGGTTTAATGTGTAGCTTCAAAGCCTTATAATGCCGAGTTTGAACTCGACTCTAGCTGACTTCTGTATAGAAATACCTTGTAAAGCTTCTCTGATAAAGTGCATTTTTGGATTATTTAAGTATATTAGTAAGGCAACCTTACCAAGCTAGCTAATAAGTGATATTTTACATTACATTATATTTAAAGGCATCTCGTGACTTTTTTGTTAAAATTTTGTGTGTAAGGCTGTATCTTTAACTTCTATAAATTTTTACAGAGTTTTTGGTGCACGATTACTATTGCAACGTTTTTTAAAACCGACCACATTGAATTTTATTCACACAGCGCAACATCACGTCTCTTCTACTTTTCTATTTTACAACCACAATATACTTCGTTAAATTAGCTAGCTAAGGTTCAAAGTACTAAACCCCAACACAGTTTAAACACTAGCACTGCTGAAGGTCAATAACCTTGTATCTCACCCTTGTTTCTTTTGCAATAAAACTTAATGAAAATAAACGCTGTAAAACTCTCTTTGAATTTGTAACTAGAATCTCGTTAGTGAAAGTAATTGAAAATGTGAAACATTCATAATTAGTTATTGTAAAAGATTGAAAGACAACTCTCATGATAATTACACATTCTTGTTTCAAACGTAGGTATATTCTAATAAATTTAATTCATTTTACAACTTTGAAATAATGAAATGGTAGGTACCTTATTTTTTTATTATTATTTTGTTAGTAGAGCTTGGGGGAGACCTTTGCCCAGCAGTGGGACGAAATAGGTTAATAAAAAAAAAAATTGTAAGTAAGTGATCCACTTCAATCCATGAGTTAAGTAATATAAAAATGTGGTATGCTGTAGGTATTAAGTATTTTGATCTGCTATCAAAAATCTCAAACCCCTATTTCAATATCTAAGGATAATATTAAATTTTCCTACCACTTTTGGTATAGCAACTTGGAATAAATCATACGAAGAAAACGCAATAAATCTGTAACCTAATAGCAAGTCTGCATCTCAAATCACATTCTCCGCTTCGTGAACAAGATGGTATTAAATGGGGAACTTTTACATACGAATATTAAAATTGACCATGTCTAACTTCTCTGCATAGTATAAAACAAAGTCGCTTTTTCTGTCCCTTTAACCCTATGTATGCTTAAATCTTTAAAACTACGCAACGGGTTTTGATGCGTTTTTTTTAATAGACAGAGTGATTTATGCGGAATGTTTATAATGTATAATTATGCCAAGCCGAGGTGGTCGCTAGGTTAATATAAAATCAATACAAAAAATCGTATCATATGTTTTGTATTGATATGTTATATTAATTTATTTATTTATTACTTTGATTAAGAAGTTAATCCGTGGCTGGGTCACCACTACAACTAGACCATTGCACCATCATACTGCAGTCTTCTAAAATCTAAATTAAACTCAATAACAACAAAATAAAGTTTATTTTTCATTAATAGAATATTTTGAGTAGAACTGCCTGATGCGAGTTCTCAGAAGAAGAGCATTGAAGTAAATATGGTAGCTCGTTAAAATTGTTAAAATACCGTGAAAATATCGTGCAACGTCGGACACTCTTGGGAAGATACCGTTAGGCTGAGCTTTTAGAGTGACGTTCCATATTTGTACCATTGCGTTCAATACTCATATTACATCTTTATTTAGATGAGTTTAGCCATTTTCGAGTTTCAAGACAAACAAAAAGCAATTCAATTTAAAAAATATGACATTTGATTTCTTATTTCAAATCTAAGAAAACCTTTGCACGGGTGTACTAATGAAACTATCGGGATAATTTAGCTTAAACCCATCCCGACAGACCATTCTACACATCGGTGAAAGAATTTTTGAAATCGGCTGAGTAGTTTCGGAGATTACCTCCGTCAAATAAACAAACTTTACCTCTTTATTATACTAGTATACTCGTAGAAATAGAAATAGATAGTCTATTTCTACTGGGATACATTCGTGATCCTTTTTTTTCATTTTATTTAAATTGAGTAAGCTTATTTGCTGCAATGCAAGCAACATCCCCTTAACATCTAAGTCTCTTTTATATTTTTCTAATACTTACCTAAGGGGATTTTGCATCGCGTATGTTGGTTGAACGAGTTTCGTTAGGAAATGTAATATTGAAATAATACGCCCCTTGGGACAACTTGAGGTTGTTTTACTTTCTCAGCAAAATGCCTGCGTAATCTTATAGAGCTCATGATGATACAAATTCTTAAGCGGTGGGGAAATTAGAAGAAGTCTTTTTAAAATCTTTTATCGCGTCTAATTTAATTTTTAATGATTCTTTAGTCAAATTCACACAGTTAAATAAAGTTAAAACTATGAGCATTGTGTAATGTCTAAGATAGATATATTATAACCAGTTTAAGTGTTTTGTCTTTCTTTGAAGTTAACGTAAATTAATATAGACGTGCAGAAATAGCTTAAAAATATTCAAAAGAAAGGAAAGTTGGATGACCAAGAGATATTCCCTCCTTTCTTTTTTTTTTTTTTTTTTTCCTTTAAATAGAGGATGCCCTGTAATCTATAAAACTTATTCTCAAATTATTCGTAGATTTCGTAACAACATGAAATATGGATAGATGAGTCAGTCCCAACAATTAATTTGACGTAGGAAATAAATGTTCTGCGTAATGGCGTCTGCACTTAATTGTCTGAGACCGAACGCTGCTTTTAATTACTTATTTACTGTTTATTTAAACCTACTGGTATGTTTTGATCGTTATTTACATATTAAAGAAATATGAAATGATTAGCTAAAAATATGGTTGTGTCTTGTCGTAAATTTATCACTGTATACATACATAATGTAATATTTAAAGTAAATGAAAACATCATAATTACCTCAACAATAATTGTAATTAATTATAATTTGTGCTTTGAACCTAACTGTCTATAGAAGTGTCTATGGTGTATAGTCACGTCTATAGATACTCTCTAGGGTTTGGTCCCGGGAAATACCGGTACCGAAAGTACCGGGAAATCCCGGTTCTTTTCGTGGTTGTGAGAACCGGGATTTTGAAAATCAAATCCCGGTTCTTTCGGTACTTTCGGGAAAAATTATTTACGTTCAAAATATTTCTAATTGTATTGTATTGTTATTGCCTAAAGCCCAACTGCTTAAATAAAAAGCATTACCACTGACAATAGACTCAAAAACACGATGGGGCAGTCTAGCAAATGCTCTGGAGCGGTTTCTAAAACTTCTAACGTGCATAAAAAAAAACTCAGTCCTTTGCATCTATAATAGATTATTTATACAGCGCCAGGAGGCAATCTTTGCCTACACTTAATGGAATAGGCTTGCCCAGCACCTAAACCACCCTCTCAGCTTAGGCGGCCATATCCACAGGAAAGACAATGTCAATACGTGTGGGGCTGACTAGCCGCGGGTTTCGTCACGATGTTTTCCTTCACCGTTTAAAGCTCGTGTTAAAGCGCATTTCAATACGAAAAGTCCATTGATGCACGGCTGAATTCGATCCCACGACCTCCGGAACGAAAGTCGAAGTACCAATCCACTTAGCCAACACGGTTTCTATAGAGAACGTATATAGACTGTCGGAAACTACAATATTAGGATATTTGCAAAACCCTGAATAAATTGTACTTCTCTAATGCATAAAAAGAAGATTTGTGAAATGTGTAGAAAAATTGTGACGCTGCTTCTCTTGCATTGTGACGTTCCTAGGCGTACTCTTGAATAGGTAAGGTAGATAGGTACGCCTATTGAGACTGAATAATGCTATGCTAAAACTACACTGTTCTCTTTCATAATTTAAATTATATGTTACAACGACCGTGGTCTTGAGTGAACTGGAGTATATAGGTAGGCTCCGACGAGAAGCAGCAGTTAGCATAACTATCCTCACCTCGACCTAACCAACTACCCTCACCTCGACCTAACCACTGGATTAAGCTTCAAGATCCGAAGATTCTTGCCAATGAACGAAGATTGAGTGAGGGTAGTGAAGCTAACTGCCGCTTCTCGTCGGAGCCTACCTACCTACATACAGTTCACTCAAGACCACGGTTGTTGTAACACAATCGAAGCGTCGGGAAATAATATAAAAAAGGTATTTAACGCGATAAAACCCTGTTTTCTAATTTAAATTGTATGATAGAAAGCTAAACTAAGACTGATTAGTTACTTAGGTACCAAATCAGACCGATTTAGTGTCTATAAAATAAGAAATAAAACATTTTATTGATTTTATTGAAATGTTTTTATATATGCCCTGTCATTTCAACCCTGTCTTACTTTATGCTTTCATTAAACACTTTTAACTCTGCCATTTCATGTAGACTTAACTAAAGTACCGAAAGTACCGAAAGTACCGGGAATCCCGGTTCTTTAGCCAGAAAGTACCGAAAATCCCGGTTCTTTGAAAAAGCACCGGTTCTACAAACCCTAATACTCTCTCACTAACAAGTGACAACAAGATTTATTCTCAAGAAACATCCAACATTGTCACGTTAGCTAAATAAAAGTTTTCACAAAACGCTAGTAGAAATGTTGACATAACGTGTTATAGAGGCGAGCGTGAAAACAAACTCCAAAATATATCTCAGCTTTCAAATAACATTTCTCTATTTAAAAACAATTTATTTCACACAACGACAACACATCACAATCGCGCAGATTTGTCTCAAACACGTACATTTCTTCTCAACTGCTACAAACAAACTGTGGAACGCAATTTATCAGTATAACGAGGTTTTTCGAATCTCCTTAGCTGACACTTGGTTCATTTATTTTTTTCTTATCCGTTCACAGTTCGATCACATGTTGGGGCATTTCTCTCGCGTCTCCTTTAAAACGTTATCGCCTCGTTGTCTTGACTGCGAAAAAGAGCTATTTGTCAAGTGAGAGGGAATATTGCTGGGGAATTTTAGGACAGGGCCGGCACGCGTCAAGGTTTCCCAATGTAATTTTTTTGTATGATGATCATGACATGACAATGAATAAATATTTATTAAATGAACATCCTAGGATATTCCATCACAGCGTCATCTAGGTCCAAGCTACGCAAATGAATACTAGTGTTATGGTAACCAGATAACGAACCAGAAATGATGATGAACCATTCTTATTTGATAACTCACTCTTTTATTTATAAGTTTATTTGATTGTTAGCTATGACAGTTCCGAACTTCGTTTTCTGAAACAGTAGTTTTAGCGTGACAAAGTAACGAACAATCAAATAGATGCGACTTTCAAATTTTAACAAAGTGTAATTCATGTTTTAGCACATTTTAGTATATCATTTATGTACTTATTTGTGTACGTATTTGTTGTGAGTTGGTTTATATAAAAGGCATTTAAATCCTTGCCCTACAAGGTTTTTAGACGTTGTGTCCAAATAAATTGATTACCTTAATCCATCCCTGTCCTAAAGAATGGTCCTAAAGAGTGAATAATACATTCCATTATAACGGTAACAATAAAATAGTAGAGAAAACAATAACGTACTGCAAATAGAAATTCGAAAGACGTAGGTAGCTGTTAGGTGTGGAGTTACTTCGAAGTTTCGATTTACTGCCTCCATAATGCATTGCTGTGGAAACTAGTTAGCAACTGTGCGAAATTATTAGTCTGTAAAATTATTATATTTTAGAATTATGGACTGTAGTGTAGTTATGATTAGGAATAACTCTTTAGGAATCTTTAAAACTGGCATTATAAACATTAAATTTAATTGATATAACTAAATTGCTATGTTGTATTCATTTTGCATCATTTACATTTAAAATGACAAAGTTTATGGAAAGTATCCAAAACTAATTTTGAATACAAAATAAGTTTGAATACAGTTTGTTATGAGAGTAACTTTGTCTTTTATCTACAGTTAGTCTAATCAAAAAACTGCTTTTTTACTCCAATTCGAAAAGATATTAATCTTTATTCGTATTAAAATATTATTCATGCAAGTTGAAACCTCAACTTTTGAAAGGATTCAGAGGAAATTATAATAATCTCTCAAAAGAACGGGATTGGAAGTATGGATCAGGGGGAATTAGCATTTATATTCAGATTTCGAGGTAAAAGTTACTTATCATTGCTTAGCATCTACTTTACAGTTGCAGAGTTTCAGGAAATTCTGTATTTAAATCATTATCTTACTAGCTTTAGCTAAGTCGTAGAATAAATAGTTTTGAATTCAAAATAGCGCTCTTGCTGGGAACTTCATCAGTTACAGTCAAACTGCATTTTCGACCCCTGTGGTACAGTGGTTGAAGTCCCGCCTGAGATGCAGATGTTGCGGGTTTTATCCACGCAACCAACGGGTCAAATGCTTGTATGTTCTGTAACACGAGTTGATCGAATGCTTTATATGACTAGCTAGTAAATTACATAAAAAGTAATGATGTAAAAACATACATCCATACATATAAATAAATAAATAAAATAAATAAATAAATAAATATAATAACGCCTCTTTTTCATAGGGGTAGGCAAATACCAAGGACCTCCACGGTATTATGTGAAAAGAAAAAATAAAATCGATTTATTCAAGATAATAATAACACACCTGAAGGATACACCTCAAGTTTTGTATGAACAACGAAAAGCCAGAAAAAGAAAGAAATTCAGAAAAGGAAAAAAGGAGATAGTAAATTAATTTAGGAACATTATTTTACTGCGCAAAGTTACAAAGTGATTCATTGTGTTTATTATTGTATCTAATCGATAAAAGTATTTACCATTGCGTTCAACTCTCTAACAATAACAAATACAACGAAAACTGTTCAGCTAATTTAAATTTCTGAGCTGAAATCTGCAACGAATAAGGGATTCTGTACCAATTAAAGTGATCACTACATTTTTCATTGTCTCGTCTTACACTTAAGGGTCCGTCTCTACCAATTTGGAGAACAATTAAACGTGAGCATTAATTACGAGGACCACCCCTTGTTTCGCCTTATTTCGCTTTTGCTTATTCAGCGAGAGGTATTGTAAGATTACTTTATACTGGAAGGAGCAGGATTTTCTTGTTAGGCCTTTTCATATGACAAGGTTTACATTTCTCAGAATGTATTTTATGTGAAGGTTTTATGGTGTATTCGAACGCATTTCTGAACTTGGTAATTGTTGTATATAGGTACTTATATTATAAACAACGTTCAGACTATTAATCACAGAAAAAGTTGGGCCCCAAGCAGATTTTAAACACGGCGAAACGTAAGAACTTTTGCTTTAAATTATCTCCGATTGTGTAAAATGAATCACGGTGTTCTGATGTCAATTTGATTTAACTGTTTAAAATTACAAATAAATCAAATTATATCTTTCACTCATCTCTTTACAGTTTAAGCAAATTAAATTTTCTCTACTGAGCTAATAGTACTCATCCAGTTATCTCTACATCTTTGAGCTGTTACAATTTTATTGTTGGCAATTCACGGCGATATACGGGACCCTTTAACGCGGACCCTCGAATAATTTGGATTGTGGGACCGTGGAAACAATGCTAATGAAATAATACTTATTAATGAAGTACTTATAACATTTATGTTAGGTGGATTTTATTATTATACTCATTCTTGGGATATTGTAACCTATTGAATTATAAATTTATGGTGATATCTTTTTTTTAATTTTGTCTCAACGTTTCGATGCACTAATATTAGCCATGATCGCGAGTACACTTATGGTCGATGTTTATAATCAAGGCACGGATATCCGTAGGTTCATCACCATAGAAACTTTGTTCCCACACCACAAAATGTATTGATTGACAACTTATTTGACAGCGTTCATCACTTATTGCTTACATAATAATATTGCCTAATGAATACCCGGCTTTATGCTAAATTAATAACAAAAGTCAAAAGTCAAAAGTCAAAAGTCAAAATATTTTATTCAATAAGATCATAAGACCACTTTGACATGTCACGTTCTTAAAACTAGGGGATTCTATTGCCTGTTCCAACGCGATTCCCTACACAACATTTGTATATACTTAATTAATAACATTTGTTAAACTTGTATGCTCAATTTATAAGCAAAATTTCTTCCAAATTACCCACTGACCTTAGCCAGTCACAAATTATTCCCGTTCAGCAATAAATCATGTCCCCCGGGTGCCTAATTGTATTAATATTTATGGCCACTAGTGTACAAACAAACTGATTGTTTGAACTGGTTTAGATGTGAATATAGAATTGATGGGTAGAATTTACTTATGGAGACTTTTGATTTGGTTATCCAACTTAAATTAACAAGTTATAAAACTACTTGCTATTTTTAAATAATAATAGTATTCAAAAATAATAAATAGATGTAGTAAGTATATTAAAAGCTCAAAGCATATTCCTAGACCAAAGTGAAGAAATGAAAAATGAAAATGAAATATCTCTTTTAAAATTTAAAAATTTTATGACCCAGATAAAAGATACAACAATTTCACAATCCGAAATTATAAATTTACCATATCTCAGTAATAAACACAAATTGTTCAAATACCAACATATTAAACAGAATATTCGGAGCAGGAATTCATTTAAGGACTTGGTTTATTAAATTTAATATCAATATCACGCTTAGAGCACCCCGGAGCCTTCGCAACTAATTAATAAGGGTTAAATACTCAATTTGACGATTTAATTTTATTGAAGTTAAATTGTTTTCCACAGATAGTATTTGGTTAGTGGTTATCACTGTCGTTCCATTTCATTTCAGATTTTGAGTTGAAAATAGAATTAAATTTCATCCGAAGGCGTATTCAGTCCTACGCGATATTTTTTTTACGTTTAATTTTTAAAATAGTTACAGTTCTTGTTAGGGGATTGGGGCTTCTGGTCTTCAATTGAACCTCCTCATCAACAATTGATTAATAAATGAAATAATAGAAAGGTTAGATACAGTTACAATATTAAAATGTCGCCAAAAATGGCATGGTCTAAGTATTTGTTTGCTTAAACAGTTGTTATCTTGTAAAACTCTTCATACATTCCTACTTGAAAATTATCTAAACCAATATCTCGTCTTTGTGACTACTACTTAAAAACTTTGAACGTTGTAGTGTTCGTATCGCTTAAAGTATGATCTACTCAGGGCTCCAATACACGTTCACTTATCTATTATAATAGAAATTACAAGTTTGCCAGCAACAGTGCAACAAAGTGGAGATAAGCCCCGTTCGGTGCAACTTTGAAGAGACTTGAGGTGGAGTAGGGTAGTGTTTTCAGTACTGGAAAAAAGTCGGATATTATTATTGAATAAACTAACTTAAAAAAATGTGAACGTCCTCTTCCCCATCAAAGTCATTATAAATCAACTTTTTAAAAATAATAACAGCATGATAATCATTGAATTTTTATGTTTTATTGTGATAGTGGGCATTTCTTAAATTCAGATACATTTGGACGCGTCTTGTAAATCCTTTGAAAGTTTCTAACACAAATGAAAATAATGTAATAAAGTAATACCAAATCCCGCAAAATTAGTAAAAAGCCCACCCACAGTGAAGTTTAAATAATTTAAATTCTGACGGATTTGGCTGAAACTTTTGACTGAATATATATATAATGAACACAGTTTTTGTCTTGAAATAAACCAATTCTACTTTTTATAATGTAAATACCACGTTAAGCCGAAGACCAAAACTGTTATATTGAAATTCTATTAAGAATAATATTAAAGTCGGACGCGTCGCATCTCTAAGTATAGGTTACTATTCTGCAGCACTCTTGGTTCCTACGAGTACCTTGAGGTTGGATTATACGACAGAAATGTACCAAGAAAACCAAATACTTGCAGTATTCGTAGAGTAAGTATTTCATTTTCACATCTTGAGATATCGGATTAAGAGTTGAGTTTGGAGACTTTGTATAAAATTATTCGGTTCCATGGTTATTATTGGTTTGCGGAAAATGGGAGTAAAACTTTTTATAGCAGATTTTTTTTATTGATTGTTGTTGTGATCCAAGTTAGCCACTTGGTCATACGAACGAATGAAGTTAAATTTTTATTAACTACAGAGGTAACCGGCCTAAAAAGTCACGAAGTATTTTATTTTTACATTACAAAATAAATAAAAATAATACAATTGTTAAACTTAGTAACACCAGAATATCGTGACTTAATCAAAAGTTAAATTTATGTTTTAAACCTCGTGGTCGTGAATTTTTCACGACGTAAAGAAGGTTTTACGTGCAAACTTAAATTGCGTATTCCAGTGGTGACAATTTTTGTAAAATAAAGTTCAAGGTTTAAAATTTACTTCTAGTAAAAATTGCACATAATATAATGTCAGATTTAAGAAAATGTTTGGGTTCTTTAAAATATCATACAGGTCACTCACGTGGTACTTACGCTTTTAAAAAGTAGCTTATACTTTTTAGTGTGAGTTTATTATTATAAGTGAGTACCTACTTAATTTCACGTTTGTGTATAATAAAGTTTCAGACATTATAAAGTTTCATTCATTCATTCATATACTTATCTACCTTATTCCTTAGTGTAATGGATTCAAAATTTCAGCCAGAGGTATAATATTGGGCTTGTTCTATCAGGTTTTAGGTCAAATTATGTTAGACAATTTTATTTAGTCTTCTGACACAATTTTTCAGGTTATTCTATGACTTCAGAACAAGGATTAGATTTCTATCTTCTATAGAATTACATAGTACTTTCTATCACCAGAAAATAGGTTGGCGCTTTAACAGGATAATGATCCCTAACAAGGATCTCAGTATCACTTTAATCGAGGCTTAATTGGTCCGAGTAAGTCCGCTATCCATCTACATCCGAACAATTACACCCGGTTGTCGACCCTTTCGACTTCGTACATGCACGTGGCCAAGTAAACTTGATACATTTCTTTAGTCCAATTTACAACCCTGTTCTTTATTTCTCTGGAATAGCTACAAATATAGATGGCCCTAATCGAACCGAAATATCACCCTACTGATGGTTTTGTGCTTCGGCTTAGTGGCGGAGGGGTCGAAGGCAGGAAGCATTTTTTATCAAACCTCATTTAATTAAGTTATGAATACCAATAAAAGCATGCAGCAAAAACCAATGTAGGTCAGTAAGCCCACAATACGTTCGGACAATTACACAACTGGATTTAGCCCTTAAATTACGATCCGCGTGTAATACGTCCATTGCATCGATGTGCACGCTCCATCAAATGGGTTGGATTTAGAGAAAAACCAGGTGATAATATTTATACTGTGTTCATAATAGTAGGAAAAATAAACGAACGCCAAAAACGGGCCTAGGGCAAGTTCACGTTACCTTATTAGCTCTTGTAATCGTACCTTCGAAATAGAGTTTTTCAAATCAGGATTCAAACCTAGAATGTTTCTAAGCTAATTTCCTGTAACATTTTATTATATTCAGACA
The DNA here is from genome assembly GCA_947086425.1 of Xanthorhoe spadicearia. NCBI lineage: Eukaryota > Metazoa > Arthropoda > Insecta > Lepidoptera > Geometridae > Xanthorhoe > Xanthorhoe spadicearia. Next base: position 7,253,133 of record OX352204.1, on the reverse strand, counting down.
TTGGAAATTTTAATTCTGACAATTCTGACCAATGCACAAATATTAAAATCGAAATATAAATTATCTTAAAAAAAATAAGTACTTATAAAAAAATCTCAATATAATAAATTTATAAATTTCATTAGTTTCAGTTACCTGTTTTTAGTCAAAGCACAGCCCTATCCGGCCCATGTCCTATTATTAAGCTATAATAGCCCGGCACGAAGTTAATTAGGTTCAATTCACGCACATTTTAGGAAATAATCGACTAATTGGACGATCGGCTTTTAGGTTAGTTCTAATCTGTTGGATATCAGTATTCGACGATAATTTGAGTCTAAAATGTACATCAAAACTTGTTTAGAATGATATAAAGAATTGTTTGGGTAGGTATAATATTTTTTTGTAATGATTTCTCTCCAAAAAATAAAGTTTCAATTAGTTTTATTGTCATCGATATCTTACAATTTTGTTCATAGTATAGGCCTTCTAACATTGTAGCTGCTTTGTTTAAAAAAATGTACTAGATCCCTAACCCACGAGTACATAAACCTCTGTTAATATAAGCTCATAGACCACACAGCAAGTATAGTAATCGACATCAAATCAGATGTCATGACGCGTGACGAGACGATAAATGGATTGTCTTGGTCTACAAGCAAACGTTTTATTCTGAAGTGTATGATAGCAATATGAGAAATCCCGAAGCCTCTTCTCACTCGTCCGCGAATAGCACGCGAAGCCGTGAGCAACTCGCTAAATAGGAGTTCGTTCGTCCGTTCGTATAAGCAAGTGGCCAACTCTGTTGAGTTTGTAGGCCGCCACAAGGCCTCCGTTATGGCTTAACGACTTTAAAAGCCGGAACCGACAAATTTTAACGTGCCCTCCGAAGCACGGAAGCGCTCTGTTAATAAAAGTAAAAATTGCATAGACTGAGTGTAGATGGGCTATTTTTTTACAGTGATTGAAATTATATAGTTCGACAAATTATTCGTGACTATTTGTTGACAGTGAGTTAATGTGTGCGATGTAAAATCGCTTGCATATAGAACATGCCATATTGACCTATTTGACGATGCTTCAATGATGAAATCATCACCGGGTCATTACCCACGTACCATAACGTTTTGATGCAATTAGTACACGACAATGACCACGTAATGGAGTAGGCAAATTACTAACATTATTAAATACAAAACAAATAAATTCAAAACAAAAAGTAGATAAAAGATTCCAAATTCATTAGTTTCATAAGTAAAATATTTTTTATTATAACAAAAATAAATTTCCTTGAACACATAAAACTTTATGCGAAAAAAAAATGATGCGCGTTAGAAAAATCTTCCTACTTCATGACCAAAAAAGTAGATACAGACAGGGTCAGCTTTAAAATATAGCATTAAACCCTCTGATAAGTGATAAGTGAGCGTTTACGAGGCTCTGTAACTGTAAGTCAGTGTTGGAGTCAACCTACTTTTTATGAGTTACTAAATACTGAGATAGTCCGTGTACGGTCAACGTGTGAAATTATGTGCTTTTTATAGACCATTCCAGATCTTTATGTTCCTATAATAAATGTATGAGTAAATTATCATGAAAAAGTAAATCTTTTAATTAAAATTGTTTATTCCAAATATAGTCTTACTAACTGAAAATTTGTTTTTAACTGTACGACGACGCTATGTTTACTATTGATATAAGCAGCCTAATTAGAGCAAGTTCAATGCAAATTTATAAAACAGTGAATATTACTCGCAAAGTAAATAACTTAAACAGAAAACTATTGACCATTTGTTAAGACCATTGTGTTTTTAAACGTTAATTCTGATGTAAAACCTTGTTTTGAATGCTAAACTAAGTCACTGAATTTCATCTAATTTCAACAAGGTCCATTGTAAAGCCAGTCATTCACGTGCGAGGTCTAACTTAGAGGGACCGAATTCGTTAAATGTTACGTAACCAGATTGCTAACTTAAATCCGGTTAACGTGCCCGCCAATTAGATGGGTCCAGGTGGCTTGCAAATAACAGTGTGCGCTCGGTCTAAGAAACGTGCTTGCATTGACTTGATAAAGTGGTTTTATTTATGGAATAGTTTAAAAGGTAAAGGCTTACACTAATCGGGATTTAGTCAGAAAACTCGCGAGATTCATCAGTATAGTATCTCATAGCACTGCTACGAAATAATAAATTGTTTCGTAGCAGTGCTACGATTGCGTAGTAAAGCTACCATGTCGTAGCACGCGATTAAATAGATGAATAGAATAATTACCTACTGAAAAACTCTTCAGAGTTACTATTTGAACTAGTCAGTAAATATTATTTCTACGACGATTGTGATCGTCCCTTATTGAGTTTATTGTAAATTGTAGTGTATTGCACTATTTACTTCTAAAGTATTTGAGATCAATTGAAGATGTCTAACGGGAATCCCGGACGATCATAAGCAGAAATATCCCGTTACGGGATATTTCTGCTTATATTTCCTTTTTTATTACCTAACAGAAATGGTTAGTTCCAATGCAAGAAATTATACCCTAGAACCATTTTATAGCTTAACATTTATGTCACAACAAGTTTGCCGGCGCGCAACCCTAAAACGGCATCTTTATTGTCATAAAGAGATTCTTTGTCAGATGCAAAGTGGAATTTCTTCCTGTTTGGAACGGTCGAATGGGATGGCGTGAATATTTTCATAAAAATGCAAATTTTGCAACGTATTGCGGTCGACATGCTGCGTTAAAGTCCACTACAGATGAGGCGTTTTAATGGCGCTAGTATTGGTTCTAGTTACCCCACAACATATAGCACTGCCCTACATTATTATTTAACCCCCGTTAAAAGAGAGATCTTAGAACAAATAACAACAAAGATAAACAAACTGCATGGGATCTGTAAAAAACACGTAGTTTCTTTTTACTAAAGTAACTGCTTTCAACATTACTATTACCGTCCTTCAGTCACAGTGGGCACTTATCATATTTTATCCCATTTTATCACTGCTGAATGCACAATACTATTCTTTTTCAATGACGAAATTCTGCCGGCTGAATAGCAAAACAGTGAATCTCTTTTTAGGATTCCGCGGTAAAGTAGATACAAAATGTTATGTTTTCTATTTTTGGAACTGCTTTTATTACTGATCGTATTTGTGCCAGATTTAGACTTTACAAAAACATTTTTGCTTCCTGCCTAGTTCAACTATTTACGGTCAGCATAAGAAATCTCTTTTTCCTCCACTACCCATTATTAGTCGTAATTTCAGAAATCACTATGTTTTATTCATGTTACACACAGTAATCACTATTATGCTCAGATTTTAAGAAATGAGAAATTTGACATAATAAATGTATGGAACCCAAAAACAATCGTGTCTAACTCGTATTTTTCTGAATTTATTTCGAGAACCAAAGGGTCTTTTCGTTTATCGATCCCGTATCGCGAACGCAACTCGAATGACAATGAACTTTACGATGGGAGACGAATATCCCTTTTCCGAGTATTTCATTCAAACGTTTTGTATATAAACGGTTTGATTAGCGTTGTCACTTATTTTAAGACGATTGTATGCGTCAAACTAGGGTCTAACCTTAAAGTCTAATGTTTGTTTGTATTATGTTTTTGGTTTAAAAAAAAACTTGCTCTATTTGATTAAATTATCTAAATGAAAAAAAATGAAAATTTTACAAACAAAACTTTGTGCCACAGGGTCTTTAATCAAGTTTAAAAAATAAAAAACCACTAAAACTGAATGAAACTAAAGTAATCAAGCTAGGGTAAAAAAGGTATCTTCGCGAACAAAATTTTACGCCCATACCATACGTTACCTGGCACTGACGATAAAACGATGTCTTCTGAAACCCAAACACGACTTTTCAAACTCTAATTACCGTCAAACCGCAGAAGAAACTTCTAACTTCAATTGTAGAATTAATTGCACAAGTGGAGTTTAATCGAATATCATACAAGTCTGAAACTTTGAAAGGAATCAGCAATAAAGGTCACGTCGTCGTGTCTCGATAAATTCATGTGCCATCCACCTGTCGATCGTTTTGGTTTGAAACTTTGGTTTGCGGCGATATTGTGAACGTACATTTCTCGATGTTATTTCTTTTTAGTATCCTCATACATTCAGAAATAATACTTTCATAATAACAGTGTAGGTAATATTAAAAGTAATTCATTTATCTGCACGACATTTCTGAATATAATTTCTGTCTGTAACTATGATACGATTCTATAATAGAATACTCACTGGTTTTGTTTACAAAATAGAGAAATTGTTTTTAAAGTTGTAAATAAATATATAATTATGATAGAATATTATTGACATACTTAATAGTAGGTACACAGTCCTCTCTAGCCAAGATAAATTAAAATTTGATGATGAAAATTGGAGCGATCATAATGATGAATCATAGGAATAGTCATGATAGAAATAGAATAGACACAAAGCGTTGTCATTTGGCTACACACTCCTCTACAGGTCCAGGTATCGGTTAGTTAGTATCAATCATTTAAATTGTATACTTATTAGGAATCTACATCATTCCCCTGCCCTTATCCCACACTAGGTGGGGTCGGCACAACATGTGTAAAAGTATTATTCTTATTTAAAAGTTATACATTTTGTTAAATTATAAAAAAAAAATCATAACAAATTGTATCAGTTTCAAATTACAAAGTAAATAACGGCGGTCGCTTTTTAAAATACCCATAGCAATAGTGATTAGTGAGCTCAGTAGGACAGTGGAGAGACAGCGCCCAATTTCGAAGTGTAACTTTCAGAAAGATACACTGAGCTAACTATGGAGTGGAGCTGGAAATGGTACATTTTGATTCGGAGTGCTAACTAAACTAAACTTCACTCAATTGCTAAGTTAATTTAGGTGTAATTTTGCTAGAATTTGTAGGATTTGTTGTGGTATTTTAAGAGCTTGCTTTAGAAAATTATTTATTATTTTTTGCTTTTTTTATAGTTGTTGCTTTCAAATAACTAATTGTTTCTGTTCTTATGGTGTAATTTTACACCGGTTTTTATAGTCCATTTCCGTCCTGGTTTTTTCTTCTGTCTTGTTTTATGTGTGGTAAATAAATCTTTTAAAATTTAATTGTAGTTTTTAATTTTAATTTTTTAATTTTTATTGAGGTAAAACAACAGCGTTACAGTAAATACTGAGCTTAAAATAATATACATAATAATAAGGCTAAATGAGTTTTACACAGATAGGAAACAACTTATGAAACGGATACAAAGTGTTAGGTAGTAGATAATACTAAATAAATTACTTTTAAAACTAGGTATTTTTAATAGGTACTTAGTTTTTTTTTTTTTTTTTACTAAACAACTAAAAGAGTCGATAAAAGAATCAGTAGGTACTACAGTGGGTATAAGAGCTGAGAAATACATTCTAGGTGTAACGATAAAAATTAAGAAATAAAAACAAACAGTAGACTTTTCCTAATTCATTCTAGAAGTTTGTGTGTGTGTACGTGTGTGTGTGTGCGTGTGTGTGTGGTGTGTGCATTTGTGAGGTGAGTGTGTGTATGTGAGCGTGTGTGTGTGTGGTGTATGGGGTGAGTGTGTGTAGAAGAAAAGCTTTGGGTATTGGCGTGATTGTTTATTTACTTATTCATTCTTCAAAATCGTTTTTACATTGAATTTCTTTAATAAATTTGTAGTTAGGTTCTACTTCATGTAGGTTGCAAAAAATGTGCGGATAAAACAAAATCTCCTTGTCTCTTCCAGTATTTTCTCTAATCGAAAAATCATAACCAAATGTAGGCGTCATGAATCTGCCATTAATACCTAGCCGCAGGCCACATTGCTCCAATTTGTACCTATTCCGAACTTTAAGCAAACTTTGTATTGGAACTTTGCATGATTCGTGATTAAATCGATTCCAGATTGCCGGTGAAATTTCCGAAACTGGCGATCAGCGAACGCTCTCAAGAGAAGTTTAGGCACGTTTTAAAATTCTGACTATTCCTGCGATTTATTCTGGCTCCAAATTCTAGGCGTGACTTACCGAACTATCGACTAGAAATGTTTACGGGAGTTGGGAAATAGAACCAGTTTTATCTGGCCTATTGGATTTCATTTTACGAGTGTATAAATGCAAATCTTTTTGAAGGATTGTATTAGGTTTGTGTACAAATGTCGATTTACATTCTTGATTTGTGTATTTATGCATGTACTTATGCGTGGGTTAATAGAATGACTATGACTCAAGTTAGTACTGTCTATGAGACTTTGATTTCAACCAAGTTTTCCGAATATTGGTGTTATGTATACAATCAAAATAGGGTATTTGCCAATTATGTGATCCGGCTATGTCTTTGAATTGGAAGGATCATAATTGAACAAAAATTTGATTGAATGATCATGACGTTAAACCTTGGAAAAGATGTAGGTAAATATAACTATTGAAATAATAACCTTTTTTAAATTTCCTAGAGAGGTCAATCAATTTATTCATGCTTTATTTAGTGATTATTTTAGTTTAGTTATACATATCTGGTGCATGTCTCTTATAGTATTCACACACACACTTAAGCATTCAAACACATACAAACTTGGGTATCACTTTATGCATTAAGTTCTCACACTAATAAACATTCCCTTGTCTACGTTGCTCACAAAATTGAAGCCATAAACAAGGACAATGAAATGAAAATACAAGCAAAAGGTGGAAATAACCTTACAAGAAACAAATTGTTTCTTAGATGAATGCAAGTTTTGTACTGAAATTGTTGAAAAAAGACAAGTAAGATTTGCATCTCGTGAACTTCTTGGTTTTGCATAATTCTCATCTATTTAAATAAGTTTTTTGTAAGAGATGTTTTTGTGTGTGTTGATAAGATGTTTATTCGCTATTAGCTCCAGCAATTTTTGTTTGACAGAGCAACAACACTAAGAAGCACACTTCCGCGTATACAAACTTACTCGTTTATAATATTTTATTATTTTACATTTGTATGTTAAGATCTTTTTCTTTATTTATGCCTATTGAATTCCTATTTCTTTATTCCTACTGAATGAAGATCACCTAAACGGGTACGTTGTGAAGAGTAGCTAAGGTGCTCTATAATTGTTGCTTATCAAAATAGGTGCGCCACGAGGAATGCATCAAGTTTAGTAAATTTGTTTTATTGTTTGACTCAACTCTATGTTGTCCAAATAAATTATGTTCTATTCTATTCATATTGCTGTAATACGAACAACTTTTAAACCATATTACACACAAAGAACAAAGACTTGAAGCATAGATTTCTGAAAATTCTGCAAGTCTGAATTCAATACCCAACTCCAAACCCTGGCATAACTTCGTTGGAAGTTGCAGGTCTCACGTGCCGGCTCCAGGGAAGTCGTGGTAACTGAATTGTACTGAGTGGGTACATACTAACTACGTGACACGGCACTATCTGAACCGCGGCCAAGAAGTTAAATGTTTCTCATTCTTGGTTGATAAGATTTTCAGTTTATTTTATATGATGAGTACGACTTAGTTTTTATGCAAGTGGCCAACTCCTATGGCGAAGTTTGGAGCATGACTCAAGGCCTTCTTAATGGCTTGAAAATCCAGGACCGACAATTTAACGTGCGCTCCAAAGCATGGTGCGTCCAAAGTGTTGAGCTGATAATACCACTTGTGGTCTCCCATCCGAGTTATGACCGCTCAGAACATTGCTTAACTTCAACGTATGTCAACTCGTCTAATGAGAATCCAATAATGTGTGGGGATTGTATCGAGGGTACTAATTAAACTGTGTAAAGGATACAATAGTCTAACCAAGAGTATCCCAAGATCGTGCGCCTGAAATAGCTATGGTGTTAGTTAGTGTTCAACTTTCTGGCATAGAAGTGAAATAGGCCTTAACAAACTTAAGCAAGAATGTTCTTCCGCTGATAACCGCAGGCGCTAATCTCGTGCAAAATTAGACTAGCATACATGCGGCACTTAAAAAAATATTATTCACAGCAAAATTACATTACCCCAAGCGTATAACGCTAAAGTTTCAAGAAAGCTGCACCGCTCTTATTGACTAGATAAGGACGTCATAACAGGTTTTTGTGATTTTCTGGAGATTGTTCCAAATACCTAGTTATCTGGAGATTGTTCCAAATACCTAGTTATTTGGAGATGAATAATAAAAATACTATGGCCATCCCCTTTTGCAAAGTAAAATCCTGCCCTGCTTTAGCTGGTGCACTGCATTGCTCAGTCTTAGTTAAGTTTTTATTATTGTTGATACCTCACTTTTTTTATAAAAAAAATATATTTTTAGTCTAAACTTAACAATCTTGTATTTTACTTAGTTTCATTTGTGAGTTTTTTGTGACATTTAATTTTATTCAAAGCCAATGGCGAAAGCGCTTTAAAAATGTGATGATTCAAAAAGTTTTATAGCGTTCGTCTTTTTGCGTTGTCAGTTTTTACAAAACCTTGCTTTACGGTGTACGCTCGTTTCTTTTTATACCAAGTTGCTTGCAACATTAGTTCGCGGAGTTAGCGCATTTTCTTCCAAAAGTGGTAATATTTTCCGACGATAAATTTTAAATGCCCCCGTTTTAGGTGCACTTTCTCTTAGTTTGTTGGATTATAGCTGGGCGGAGGGATTTATTGCATTTGCGTCTGGTTATAATTTGATGGCGGGGTTTTATTGGTTGCCTACTTTATTGTATAATGCGAAGACCAATGTGACCGTCCTGTATCTTCAGGGAGTATTAGGACTACCTCAGGTTTTAAACTTCACATGTTGAACGGCTGTCCAGATGCGATATAGTGTATGAAGGTATTTGTTATATAAAGTGGAGCAAAATTTTAAGTTCGTAGAGAAGAGAAGAGCTACTTTTGTAGTAAAAAAGTTTTGACTTCTTGTAACCGTGTTTACTGTCTTGTTCATATAGATTTTCATAAAACTTACTGTTTCATTACCTACATACCATAAAAGAGAGTAGAATTTAGCTTTATTGATGATTCAAAGTGATTTACTTTGATTAAGTCTGTGTAGATTTTCTTTTTTTGTTGTGTATTTTTCTGTCTTTCAGGGTATAGTTACGGTCCAAGATTATTTAAATAAAATAACAGTAACTTTATGTTTAAGTACTGTTATGATTATAAATTAGCCAATACAGTAAAAGACCCGGTTATTTTTGTAAAAGGTTTTTTAATAACTGTAATTTTTCCAACATAATTCTTTTTTATTTCTAAGTTAATTTCGTAGCTGGCTTCAGCATAACCTGTGTAAAACCAGTAACCAACGAGTATTGCGTTTTGAGCCTAGTTTGTCCAAACGTTCCATTCTACAAGTAAGTTCACTTCTATTCTCTACAATGTCCCTTTAAGTGGTAGGTAAAGCTTGCTTCCTGACAATCTAGTACAGATGCAAAGGCTTGAGTTTTAAATTTTTCACCTTTTTTTAAAAAAATATTCACTTTAGATTTGGTTTTAGTTTATTATACCTACCTAAATTTAGTTAATATTTACTATTTGTAACGATTTCTGTACCTTTGAGGCCTGTACTGTTATAATGGTTTGAATATATAAATCTGAACGAGAGTAAGTTGACAATGTTTACAACAATGAATTCAATGAACTTATCAGGTCTCAGCAGTGTTTGCTATGCAAACTGAATAATTTAAGGCCGTTACACACGGTCAATGCGTCAGAACCTTACACAGTATGTACATACATCAGTTGTAACAGACATAATCGTATGAATCGTGCGAATGAACCAACAAACATGAACTGATTCAGGCCGTTAACGGGGCCATTAGCACTCAATTTAAAGTAAATGGTTGTGATAAAAATGAAATGCAAAAAGGTTTATTTAAGATTTTTGCTATGTCATAATTATGTATAAAATATCAACGATGAAGCTCGTATAACGCTTTCAAAAAGTTTACCTAGTAGATACAACAGTTGCGACAATTACTAAATCTAGTTATAGTTATTTTTGAAACGTGCTGATTGCAATTTAATAAAATAAATAAATAAATAAATATCCTTGGACATTCCACACAGCGTCATCTAGTCCCAAGCTAAGCAACTTAATGCTTGTGTTATGGTAACCAGATGACTGATATAATACTTAGATACAATTTTTTTTGTAAATACATACATGTTATAGATAGAAAACACCCAAACACGGAACAAATATCTGCAGAACATACAAACATTTGTCCCGTAGCGGGGATCGAACCCGCAACCTCTTGCGTCTCAGCCGGGCGTTCACCCAACTGCGCCACAGAGGTCGTCTTATAATATAATAACTTAAGATAACTTTTAATTCAATGAAATGAACGTTCTGGGGATCATAATTAACTACAATTAAACTTACTTATACTTCTATTAGCTGCAGGGGCAGTCCATCAGGCGGGTGGGTGGATGATATAGAGGACATAGAGGGAAAGGCATGGATGAGAGCGTCAAAGGGCCGATTAGAATGGCGTTTGAGGGAGGAGGCTTACCCAGCAGTGGGCTATAATTTGAGCTGCCCATGATGATGATGATGATACTTCTACCCAGTTAACATGGCAGACGACGCTTGTATCATATTAAGTACATTCGTGACAATATGTGCCCCTTCTCTCCATACAGCCCCTACAAACACACATCAGTGGATTTAGCCGGTATTTATTTAAACATAAGCTTAAACCTGACGTACGATTACGGCTGCGGTGCACGCGGACCGTAAATATTTGTTAAAAAACATGTTTAAACAGGACAAATAGGTTTTAACAGTGATGGAAATACTGCCGACGGATATTTACGGCTTATGTTCTCGTGATCGTATTGGGACAAGCTATTTGAAAGTTTTGTTTATGTCTATTTAGATGTTTTTATGATGTCAGTTACTGTGGTGGCTAAGGATATGGCAGCCTAACGATGAATCAGAAAATCTCGGTGGGAAAGCAGTGGATCCGGCTGACAGAATACCGACGAGTGGAGCTATTGAAAAAAGTATTTTGCCCAGCAGTGGATGCTACCGGTGTTTCAAGGATTTTCACTAGCAATTATTCTGACAAACCTCTTTTGAAATGTGACTTAATTTGTTTACTAATGCAGTTAATTAAATAAAATTATGAGTACAACATATTTTTTTTAATAACTCTACAACACTTTTCTCTTCTTTTATAAATTGTAGAATTCATAGTGACATTAATCGCAAATAACTCGAGTTTACCCGTTTGCTCAAAACACTACAAACAATACAGAAAAAGGTAACATTCCTTTTGATAAAACTTTTCCTTTATTCACGGAGACAGATTTCCACTCCATTAGATGAATTGTTTTAAAAAGTTTCCATTCACGAAGTTTCGAATCGGCATAATGAAGGACATTAATCAGTTACCCTATCGTTGGATTCAAACATTTTGTTAAACCTTCGGTACCTGTTGAAGATGAATCTTTCGTAGCAACAATTTCAATTACATTGCATGTTAAAAAAATATTAACTTTAATAGAAAAAACAAATACAATAAATTTTGTTTTTCTTTAACCTTCTTGTTAACTTTTCCAATCAATTAAGTTCATTTTTATTAATAATTAATATTAAAAAATTATAATAAATAATAATTTTTTTTACAATAAAACTTTATATAAAATCCCAATCTTAGCACTCAAAAGTGATTAATAATATCTAAAGAAATATAAAAATTATTTTCGAAAATTGTAATCGTGTACGTACAATCCCATTCGGGGTTTCCTTTGAAGTCTTAATTGAAATAGCAATTCATACTTTTTAATTCAATATGGATCCGAAGTAAATCCTTTTCAATCCGTCTGATAATAATTGCATTTTTTGTGAATGAAATTGATAAAAATTCAACTGTTAAAATAACTTTATACAGTAACTCGAAATGATTTATAAAACAAAATGAATTAGTCAAAATATTTAATTTATCCATAACCTATCCCACTCTAGCTCAATCTAAACCTAGATTGTAAATATGTGTCAAGAACACTGAACGCATTTGTGACTCAAAATCATGATTGGTAGATCCTCGCTGGTAATAAGACAATTGCATAAAAAAAATAATGAAGAATTAAAATTAAAATTAATAAAGAAAACATAACTGAAAAAAAAATATGATGTATGAAATATCTATATCCCAGGAGCGGTAGACATTTCTTTCAGATCTTTAAGTACATAACTGAGGAAATACACAAAATACCCTAGCATCCTACATACATCTCCATAGACGAACACAATATGTCGTATCCTTTACAAACACATCCGTTCTCTATTATGTCCGCTAATAAGACGGGGGCTCTGCAGACCTCAATTTATAATAAATCGAACTACACTGTTATCATCTCACAGCACACAATGAGAATCCGACTTATCTGCGAACACAGGGTCCGAATGACCCTAACACCCTCTGGCTATAACCTTGAGTGATGACCACCGATTTGTAAAGACCCTGGATCGTTACGACCTCTTTTCAGTTTTTATTCCCCTTATGATGTTTCATTTTATGATTGTCTGTGGTATTACGGTGGGACGTGACCGGCGAAGCATTTGAGGTGATATTTTTGATACATTTCCTCATCAACAATCTTGTAGAAAAGAAAAACAATATGTATACACAATTTCAACTTTAATATAAACACAGTTCACAAGAAATACGATTATGTAGCATTTTGTGTGTTTAATATTCTAGAAAATACCGGTTAGTATGTGAAAGCCCTATCCGCTTAGCTCGCACAGAAAATTGTGTAATATATCATTGTGTTAACACTTGGTGGGAGCACGTTTATCAGCTGAAGTCCTTAATATCTTCTTAGAAAGCTACTTTCAACGCAATAAACTTATTCATTTTATTTTATTGTATATAATACTAGCTGCGCCCCGCGGTTTCATCCGCGTAAGTCCCGTTCCCACGGGAATATTGGGATAGAAAAGTAGCCTATGTCACTTGCCATCCCTTCAACTTTCACCACACAAAAAATCACGTCAATTCGTCGCCCCGTTTTGAAAGACGGACAAACAGACAGACAGACAGACACACTCACTTTCCCTTTTATTATATTAGTATAGTAAGTATAGTATGGATATGGATGGAAGTATGGACTAGCAGCTTTACACGGGTGAACTAATGAAACTACAGGGTTAAAATATAGCCTATATCCTATATCCATCCCGATAGTCTATTATTTCTCTTTTTTCTCCGATTACTCGTAGACGCTAAAACGATTTTGAATAAGTTCAGAAAAAATATTTAAAGAATAAGAAGAAATAACTTTGTCTCCTTTTTGATCGAATTTTGTTTTATTATCCTAAGTACTTTAAGTATGTATATTATTGCTCCTTGAGTTCTGGCACTGTATAAATCATCTAAAATATAATGGATGAGTTTGTAAACAACCATAAAAGCCACTTTGACCAATAAATAACTTTGTCATTGTTATTGTCATGCAAACAAGCAATGAAAAATCTAACGGTTTTTGTTGTGACACTCTTCAAAGTCTAGGGTTCCATTAGTAAAAGGAAAAACCATTTTAAAATAACTTCTTTTATCCATCTTTTTGTGTTTCAAAACTATTTTGTTGCAATAGGTAATAAGTTTATGTAAGTTGCAATTAAAATGTCGCCAAAACTTAAACTAAGTTTAGTTTTAAAAAGATAGGTACCTATACATTTTATCAGGAATTTTTCAATATAAACGTCTTCAACAACACCTTTAATTCAAATAGAAAATAATATAATCAAATTTATTTGATATAAACAGGAGAAGAAAACAAAAGATAAATAAAACAGTTCAAAATTTTATATAAAAAAGTACGATATTTCTCCTATTTACCCCCAAAATGGATAAATTTTTTTTTCAGTTCGAAACCTTTAAAGCAGTAGGCTAGCTTGCACTTTCCGTTTTTTTAATAAAACAATGCAAATTCTATTTCATATTCATGCCTGCTGCATATTGGATAAACTACCTGCCCCATTCAATTACAATTCACGTCGGCAATTCAAGGGGGCTAAATTCAATTACGATGTTGCGACGTGTTTTCTTTTTATTTTATACCTTATTTCATGTTTTAAGAGTCATTTTACGAAACTCCTTATTTCTAGTATGAATATGTAAACAATTGAGAAACGGTACGAGTATAATGTGTGATTGGTATACATTGTTGAACAATTACATTAATACTGAGCCAATCCGTATAGTCTCTTAGTTCATGTCCTTTTGTATATTGTTAGGTAAGTTCAAGACATTTTAGAGACACAATTGAAAATACAACCGAAACATAATAATTTTCTGTGAGCAGGGAAAGTTACCGGCTGAATCTAGTTCGGAATTGTATAACTTGAACAACACAACACATGGGTTTAGACTTTATTACAAAGAGAACATGAAATTGGATTTAAAGTTTGGACAAAATATTGCTAAGATTGTTTTTCAATTTATTTATACGAAAAATACAACTGAAATAACGATTGGACGTGCTACCCTTTTACCGACTGTTTTGAAGTGATTTTTTAAGTGGTGATAGTTGAAAGGATGGAGAATGACAAAGGCTACTTTTTATCCCGATGTTCCCCCGGGAACAGGCCATACGCGGGTGAAACGGCAGGGTGCATTAAGTAATTATTGAAAATAATTTATTTCTATGTAGGTAAGATTAAAAACAGATCGAAGCATAGCATCTCGAATTTTCACACGCGAAACACCGTTCCCTACTCAATTTGCGAACGGAAAATTGGATTTGATCCTCAACACTATTTGGATGGTCGTTTATCTCAATTCCCCGGCACGCTGGATACGGTTTTTTGCAGCTGGCTCACTAACATAATACTAACTTGTTTGATTGAGCAAATTAACAAATAAACAATGAAAATTAAATTTATAATTTTGTAATCTAGGTACCTATTATATCTTTCTTTTCTCTTCTGTCTTAAAGAGATACCTAATGTTGGTTTGTTTGTTTGTTTGACGTAGGTAATCTCTGAAACCACTAAACTGATTTAAAAAATTCTTTCACGGATGTGTAGAATGGACTGTCCGGGAGGTATGTTATTATGGTGTTAAAGGCTATGTTTTATCCAGGTAGTTTAATTACCTAGTAAACCTGTGCAAAGCCGGGACGTGCTGCTAGTATCTATACTAAAAAATTGTCAAAAAAATATTTTTTTGTAGGTACTATACGAATTTAGTGGACTAGCTGACACATAATTGGGATCAAAGCTTTGATGAGTTCGAAATAATAGTGTACGATCGTAAATAACCCATCGATCTTGTTCAAACAACGCTGTTTCATGCTTTGTTCGGATTAAAAAGGTGACAAAATTTTAAAATAGTGAGTGTGCTAGTTACGTTTCATTTTTGAATCTCATTCCCCTGAAACGATGAAAATATAAACGTAAGACGAGAAAAAACTTATAAATTGGTTCTGTCAACGTAAATGAATTGGATTATAGGGAAATTAAGTAAGACCATGGTTTTGACAAACCAGGTTTTTTGTGTACTGTAATAAGATCGAATTGAAATTTATATGTCTATCAGTAACCATTTCACCGTATCCGTACCGTCCAATCTACAAAGACATAAAAGCGCGATATTTCACAATGGAAGCCTAAAATCCATATTGTGTGCGAAAAATCCAAAGCATTCACTAGGAGCGCAGTTTTGAATAATTTGTTAGCAATCACGGCACTTGCCTCTTGTTTGTTTACACTGTGTTATTAGATACCCGATGTTGATCTCCGCAAGGATACGATCTAAATTACCTTGTACAATACTTTTAGATCGAGCTGCGGAGATTTTAAATTACCTTCATGAATGACGAATTTATACAGGATATGATATGATATGAATGATATGAATGACGAATTAATTATATACAGGATAATGTTAGGTGTCGTATACAGAGATTTTTATTCAAAATAGCCTTATTTATGGGCACAGTTGATATTTTTGGAGTTATCGACTCTGGCCGTGCATCACAGATTTTTCGTGCGCAATTATCACTCTAAACGGTGAAGAAATACAACGTTAGGAAACCCGCGGCTATTATTCAGCCTCACACGTATTGACCATTGTCTTTCCTGTGGTTTCTTTAGGTTTAGGTTAGGTTAAGGTGCTGGGCAAGCCTATTCCATTTCAACAATGTCCAAAGCATTATTAGTGTATGATGCATATTGTGCAATAGTGCATGATGCATGAGCACTGCGCAAAGGCCTCAGTATTATTTTTACAAACTATTTTAGCAAAACGAATTAATTTTAATAACTAATTAGTCTAGTTTCTACTAACAATAAAAGATTTTGGGCATGTTTTTAAAAATAGTTATAGTTTTAAATTGATTTACTTGGTAGCACTCTGTAACGCTTACTTTTGATTACCGGAGCTTGTATTATAGGTCTATGGCGAAGGAAAGGGCGCACACCCTCATCCATTGAGGTAAGTACAATAACATACCAGAAGAAAAACACGAACAAAAATGTACCTTGTTTGTGTGCCCGGATTTTGATGAATTGCCTGTAAGATAAACAATGATTTCCAAGTTTTGTAACTTAGATATTACTTTGGAACATATTGAGTTATTCCTACGTCTGCGTCTGCTCTACCACTTTGAGTGCGAATTAGGAACTGCTATGTATAAGTTAAATACAGTCCCAACCCAGTTCTTTTGAATCGTGATGCAAACATAATTCTATAAGTACTAATATTGTGAAAGTGTGTAGGTGTGAATGTTTGGTACTCGTTCACGCGGCTAGACAGATTTGATCAGCACTAAGATAGCTTATATTCTAATACCAGCATTTAAAGTAGCTTATGTGTTAATATAGTATATACTATAAAGCTACTTTTAATGCCGGTATGCTTACAGGAACTCAAACTATTTACCGCGGGTAACACCACGGGATACAGTTAGTAAAAATAAACGTTTTAATTGAATTCAATTATACTTACTGAAACCTTGATTAACAGCTCACCGTTCGGAAAAATACACGAATCCCTCATCAAATAATTATAAAATTGGAAGCCAATTATAAGGTTTACGAAGGTTAAAATAATATTAAATAGTGAATAATCGAAATCATGGGTTATTCGTTCATTAAATGCAGTGGGTAATCCAATTATTTTCGTGAAGAGCTCAGCCAATTAGAGTTGCTGATTTTTCGGTAATGTTTATTTAAAAGTTGTTCGTATCTCTACGTTTATGGAAGTAATTTTCAGTCTTAGTTTTTATAATAGACTAGCAAGAAGTTGCAAGACAAAATAAAAAAAAGAATCTAAGTAGTATTATTATTAGCATTAAGTTGCTTAGCTTGGGACTAGATGACGCTGCTGTGGGGTATGTACAAGGATATTTATTTATAATTACGACGATATTTAAATCAACCTGTTTTCACTGTAGCTTAGTTTAGACTTTAACATTAATTTAATCAAAAATAACATTAGGTAATGAAGTGTTTGCTTTGCCTATACAAATAAAAATACTCAATTGACTAAAAAATTCTAAAAAGCCTAAGAAATCAAAATTATTTAAACATCTTAAAAAGTTAATTAGAATATAAATCAAGAATTTTTGCGCCCTTCAAGCTCCTAAACCCAGAACTGGTTTGTTTGTTTTTATTTTCTAAACCAAAATGGAGTTGATATTACTGTATTTCTGAAATTAATTGTAACCTCCGTTTGTCAGCTCGGCGATAGTACGCTAGATGCATTAGCCATAATGATTCAATAGATATGGCTTGACTTTCGAAATATACCTTTCTAAAAACCTTTTTTGGAATTTTTAGGCCGCCTAGAGGCCTAATGAGAAACATCTCATTAAGCCTCTAGGCGGCCTAAAAATTCAGCAGAGTTGGCCACTTGCTCATACGAACGAACGAACGATTTCAAATTATGGTACAATACGGCATCACCGTAGTTTTAAGTATTCTTTGATCATTTCGTTCCTGAATGTAGGTATATTAGTAAGCAGATTGTCTGGTAGAGATCGCTTTTAAGCGATAAGACCGCCGATTGTATACCATAGTAAGTTATTAGTGTTCTGATTTTTCGTGTATTTGGTGTGCAATAAAGTATTTTATATCTATATCTATCTAAGCCACTGCGTCACCAGAATTAGACACTTGCTCATACGAACGAACTACGCTTCAAAAGTTTCAATTGATTTTATGTTCTTTTACAGTTGAGTTTTAGTTAATTTTACTAGTTTTAGTTGGATTAAGGTTGTGTTGATAAAGTCTCTTCCAAGAGCACACGCTCCATGTGTTTTGCAATGTGGTCGACATGAAAATGCCGCGGGCGGTAAATCCGCGCCACGTGGCGTCCGCGCCGCAAACTGCTTTTTGATAGACAGCGGCGGGCCTCGGACGTTTTATGCCCTGCGTCGACCGCATCCCAGAGTTTTTCATTTAAACTGTCTGTAAATTGTAATTATATTTAATTTTGACGTTGGATTCGTAACAATGACTGCGGAAGAAGTAAATGACGGGGGGTTAACTTCTTTAGTCACAACACCAAGTTCTGTGAAGCACTTGTAGTAAGGTTGCAGGTCCGATGTCCTAATTCCGCTGTGCCTATGTTTAAATATACCACTCATTGTGACCTAAAATTCCTTTTCAAATCAGCAATTATTTGTTTAGCTTTCGATGATTTTGATGAACCCGATAAGAAAGTGGCGTTTTATCGTGTGTGTTCACTCGCTGTATTGTCAGGTGTACCACACAAAAACACTTACTCACACTTGCATAACCAACATTTATTTCAAATAGACCTCACAGAGCCCAAGAATCGCTCGGTGTTTTCGTTAGCGTGTTCTAGGCTGATGCGACAGTAGCGCCATCTAGTTTAATTTTACACACACTAAATTTATGTAAGAAGTTAGAACCTTAGCAATTAAACATTTCGCCCACCAAAAACTCTGTTTTTTAACTAACAATTTAAAGAAAAGTAAGGATGGGCTCAAAACAAACTCATAAACTTCAAAACATAACTCAGACAAAATATGAAATTTAACAAGAATCATCAAAGTGATGAATAAACAAAACTGTTTTATCAACTTATCACTAACATGCACACAACTTAACTAAGTCATCTAAACATACAACATTTAAGTTCTATAATGTTTAGGAATCACAACTCTGTATAAAACTCAATTTATTAACTGGCCTTTTACATAAACCAGATTTTGTTTTTAAAGTTACCACTCTAGTAATGTTATCTTTACCTGGATGTAAAGAAACTATTTTACCTAACAACCATTTTGCAGGTGGTAAATTATCTTCTCTTATTATAACAACATCATCAGTTTTAGGTTCATCTCTTTTTGTACACCATTTATATCTGTTATTTAAAGTTACAAGATATTCTCTAGACCATTTTCTCCAAAAACTATCTAACATTTTTTGACACAATCTCCATCTAGTTATTCCAGAAGTCTGATCACGTGAGTAGTCTTCGTCAGGTATGGTAATGAGGGGTTCACCAACTAAAAAATGGGCTGGGGTTAAAGGTAAAGGATCGTTAGGATTATCACTCAAATAGGATATTGGACGCGAATTTAGACAAGCTTCGATTTGTGTTAGAACAGTTGTAAGTTCTTCAAAAGTGAGGGTAGTATCTCCGATGACTGTTTTTAAATGACTCTTAGTAGATCTTATTCCTGCCTCCCATAAACCCCCAAAATTAGGAGCATGAGGTGGGATAAAGTGCCACTTAGTACCTTCGTTCGCAAGCAACTGGTCGATTTCACTAGGTAATTGAGACATAGCTCTGTTAAACATCTGACGCAGTTCTTTATCAGCACCCACAAAATTAGTGCCGTTATCACTGTATAAGTCTTGACAATGTCCTCTTCTGGAAACAAACCTACGAAAGGCAGCTATGAATCCTTTGGATGACAAATCCGATACTGCTTCCAGGTGAATCGCGCGTGTAACCATGCATATAAAAAGACAAACGTATCCTTTATACGATTTGGAACCTCTCCCAGGTGAAAACCTTATGTTGATGTGACCGGTGAAATCCACACCGGCACTCTTAAAAGGTCTAGTCGGTGTAATTCTCGCTTTAGGTAATTGACCCATTAATTGATTATTATTCTGTCTTGCGTATCGCACACAAGTTATACACTGTCTATAGCATTTTTTGGTCAATTCCCTTCCTCGTATTATCCAATATTTGGATCTCAAAAAATTTAACATTATTTGTGGTCCTCCGTGTAAAGTCTTAGCATGAGCATTTGCAACTATTAATTTTGTAAAATGACTTTCATTTGGTAGGATTATAGGATGTCGTTTCTCATATTCTTCGTCTGATTGGTTTATACGACCACCCACTCTCAAAATTTCATTTTTATCCAAATATGGAGTTATATTGTACAACGGACTTTTCTTTTGTATATTCCCTTTTGCTCTTAAAGTTTTTATTTCTTCCTTGAAGTATAACTGTTGTGTTTCTCTTATGCAGATTTCTGTTGCTTCTTCTATCTCTTTCGTAGTCACTAAATTTGTATTGTTTTTTCTTTGTTCTTTAGGTAGTCTTAGTTGTAGGAATCTTCTGCAGTATGCAATAACTCTCAGCATCTTTTGTAAATTAGAAAATTTTATCCAGCAAAATTCTTCTTTCGGTTTTATGACAGTTGTCAAAACCTTTGTAGCTCTCTCTTCTTCTGTAGTCGTAAATGCTTGATTTGTTTTGTAGTCGTTGTCTTCTCTCAAAAATTTTGGACCATTCCACCATAGCTCAAATTTGATCAGATCTTTTATTAATAGCCCTCTTGATGCACAATCTGCTGGGTTCACATGTGTACTGACGTGATTCCAATTATTACTATCTACCATAGTAAGTATCTCCGACACTCGATTACTCACGAAAGTTGTCCATCGACTGGGTTCTCCTTTTAACCATGCGAGGACCACTGTAGAATCAGACCAAGCAAATTGTTTCTCTTTAGGTATATCCATAATTTGAGATGTCTCATACAGTAATTTTGCAGTAAGTAAAGCAGCGCACAATTCAAGTCTTGGTATTGAAATTTCTTTGTCAATCGGGGCGACTTTGGTTTTTGCTGAATTCAAATGGATGTGAATGTTCTTATGCTCATCTTGAACTTTAATATACACAGCAGCAGCATATGCGTGATTGGATGCATCTGCAAATGCATGTAACTCACAGTCATTACCTTTCTTTGTATTCAACCATCTGGGAATCACAATGTTTTGAACTTGGTCTAAGTTATCTCTGAAATTAAGCCACTCTATTAGAAGCTCTGGTGACAATTTATCATCCCAAGTGAGATTTGATTTCCAGAGTCTTTGCATAAATAATTTTGCAACTATAATGGTAGGAGCAATCCACCCGAGGGGGTCATAAAGTCTTGCAATGTCTGATAAGACTTTTCTCTTTGTAATAGGTTCCTTTGTCTCATTGATTTTATAGTTGTATTCAAAATTATCCGTTGCCTTATTCCAACATATTCCTAAGACCTTCAGTATGTTATCCGATTTAAACACTAGCTTTTGATCATCCTTCTGATTCTCTTGTTCTATATTTCTTATTAAAGTTTCACTGTTAGTACTCCATTTTTGTAACGTAAATCCTCCTGCTTTCATTAGTCCGTTCATTTGATTAAATATTTGTATAGTGTCTGTCTCCTTTTCACATCCTGTCAACAAGTCATCCATATAAAAGTCCCGTAAAGTAATTTCCGATGCCATTGGATATTTCTCTCTTTCGTCTTTAGCTAACTGTTGTAGAGATCTTACTGCCAAGTAGGGCGCGCAGGCTGTTCCGAAAGTTAGTCTTAATAATCTCATATGTCGAATAGGTAGATGTATATCTTCTCTCCACAGAATTCTTTGGAAATCAGTATCTTTCTCATTCACAATTATTTGTCTATACATCTGTGCAAGATCTGCAACTATACAGTATGGATGAAATCTCCATCTCATAAGGATATGACGTAAGTCATCTTGTAGTTTGGGTCCGACGAGTAGGGTATCGTTTAACGATTTGTTGTTTGTTCCTTTGCATGACGCATCATAGACTATCCTAACCTTCGTTGTCTCTCTATCTTGTTTTACTACAGCATGATGTGGAAGATATACCGAATTTGGGTTATTTATCTCTTCTTTCTTCGTGATTTCTTCCATGTGACCCTGATTTATGTAGTCGTCTATCACTTTCTTATATTCTTCTTTTAGTGTTTCGTTTTTCTGTAATTTCTTCTCCAATAGGTTAAATCTATTAAGCGCAATTTTCTCTGATTGATTGTTTAAACACGGCAAAGGATCTAAATTTTTGAATGGTAGGCGTACTTTGTAACGTCCATTTTCTTCTCTCTCAGTAGTCTTCTCGTATATTTCTTCGCATTTGATTTCTTCTCTGTTCATGTTTCTTTTTATCGCATCTGGTTCTCTCTCTATTTCCCAAAATTGTCGCAGAAGTTCATCTTCTTTCACTCGTATATGTAGGTTGACAATTCTGTGACGCGATGAGGGTGTTTGTATAGGACCTGATAAAACCCATCCAAGTTGCGTATTCTGAGCAATTGGACCACTAGTTTCTGGGTGTTTTAAAAGACCTTCTAGTATAATTTCACTGTATAACTCAACTCCTAGGATAACATCGATTCGACCAGGTGCTCCGTACTTTGGGTCCGCTAAGGGCAACTCATCTATTTCTGACCATCCTTGTATGGATATCTTGCTCGAGGGTAAAAAGGATGTCAGGGTGTGTAGTACGTAAGCTTGAACCTGCACTGAAAAATTAGGATTATGAATCGACTCTAAATTGAATAAGACCATGTTTTTGACTTTCATCTCTCCATCACCAACACCGGACACAAGACCACTCACGGGAATCTTTTTAAGACCTAAAGCTTGTACAGTATTTTCAGTTACAAAGGAAGCCTCAGAACCTTGATCAATTAATGCTCTTACAACTCTAGAAAAACAATTTTGATCTTTGACACTGATTAACGCGGTTGCTAAAAGTACTTCACTTTGTTGTTCTTTGGCAAAATGAGAAACAATTTTTCTATCATTATCACTTTTCGTGTATGTTTCATTAACCGGATTGTCTGTTTTTGTACTGTCTTCTGGCGATTGTCCTGTAGTCATCGTTCTCTCGAAGTGTAGTAGGGTGTGGTGTCGCCTGCCACATTTGCGGCAGCAAGTAGGTCGTCGACATGTCTTCACACTGTGGTTGGATGCAAAACAGTTGAAACACAGCCTTTTGGATTGAATGAACTCTACTCTCTTGTCGACAGGCTGGTTCATAAATGTTTCGCATTGGAATAGTAAGTGGTCGCTGGTACACATAACGCAAGTTACTTTATTATTGTTGTCTGTATTATCTCTCTTCTCCTCAATTTTGCAATGGAATGTGTTTCTCTTTGATATTTGTTTGCTCGTAGTAGGTTTGTTTTCTTCTAGCATTTCTAAAGTTCTGAATCTCGTTTCCAGAAAACTTACAAGATCATCCCATGTTGGTAAGCTATCTGACTCTTTCTTATTTGTATCTAACTCCCAAGCCTTTCTTGTTTCTAAATCTAGTTTTGACAGCACTAGGTGGTTCACAATTGTATCCCAAGTTTTCGTATCTGTTCCTAGATTATTCAGGGCCTTGAGGCAAGCAGCGGTGTTATCCAATAGATGTTTGATTTGTGTAGATGATTCTCCCACTATGGCCTTTTGAGCAAATAAACGTTTCATTACTTCATTGACATTGTATCTCTTGTTATTGTAGCGTTTCGTTAGTTGATTCCAAGCTTCTTCATAATTACTCTCTGTTGTAGCAAGATTCATCAATAGTCTTTCAGGATCATCCGATAAACAACTCTTCAAGTAATGTAATTTCTGAACTGGATTTAGGCTGGAATTTGTATGTATCAAAGAAACAAACATGTCGTGAAACGTCTGCCATTCTTCATAGCCACCCTTAAACGTAGGCAATTGTATTTGGGGTAATTTCACCTTACATCCCGCTTGACTTGTTGTGGTAGTAGAGGTAGTAGATTTTGTTGATGTAGGCTTAGGCATATCCTCCTTCAATTTAGATTTGTACTCGGTGTAGGATTCCTCAAACTGGTTGTAGATATCGTTCTGGAAGTACTCCATTGTATTTTTTGTTTCTTTAGGTACTTTTGAAACTATATTTGAGTGTATCGTATTAAACTCCTTCCATAGATTTTCTAAACTTTCTAGTCGCGTTTCAATATATGAATGAGTAATTCTACTTTTCGGGGATTTTTTATAATTGTTAAAAGCCTTTTCTGCATTCTCCAAAATATCCTCTTGTCTTCTTGAGAGCGTCTCCATTGTTAATGAATTTGTAAGTAACCACTGTAATCTTCAATAAGTAATAGCAATTCTCTGATGTAAATTTTCTAAGTGTCGTATAGAGTAAATTTTTCTAAGTCCCATGTAGTATAAACGCAAAAATTTTACAAGTCTTTTTTCACACAAAATTTTTCTAAGTCTCGTATAGAGTAAATTTTTCTAAGTCCACTGTAGTATAAACGTAAAAATTTTACAAGTCTTTTTATTTTGTTCGAAATTTTTCTAAGTGTTTTTTAAAAACTTTTAAATTTTTCGGCATAGATTCGGGGTCAGTTCACGATTTGACACTTGTAATTTTTCACTGTTTTTATTTATTTCACTTCACTAAGTACTCACGGTTTTAATTAATTAGTCCCTTTATATTAGTCCTGTCCCTGGTTTCGGCACCATGTTCACTCGCTGTATTGTCAGGTGTACCACACAAAAACACTTACTCACACTTGCATAACCAACATTTATTTCAAATAGACCTCACAGAGCCCAAGAATCGCTCGGTGTTTTCGTTAGCGTGTTCTAGGCTGATGCGACAGTAGCGCCATCTAGTTTAATTTTACACACACTAAATTTATGTAAGAAGTTAGAACCTTAGCAATTAAACAGTGTGTTTTAATTCATTTTTGGTGTAGAGAATAAACAAGATTAGGAACACCTGTTTGTTGACGAGGGTATCGAGACAGCCAATCTAAAATGAGATTGGAAAGCCACGTAGCCCAATGAAGGCTAGTGGTGACTGGTGTGGTTTTGCGTCGTTCTTGATAACTCAAGTTTAGTTAGACGGCGAGGTTTAAAAATATAAATAAAAGTTTCAATTAAAGGTTCAGTACAAAAATACGAAATGCACAATAAAAATATCATGAAACGATGAGACTGCAGAAGTTAAAAACTGTGAAACAGTTTAGATGGCGGTTATAGTGGAACTAATAATAGAACGCAAAGGTAATGTTTAAAATGTTGAATTCACAGGGCCAAGGTAACCCTGTCATTTTATCTATACCTACATTAGGTCTAAATAGAAGAAACATATTTTACGCTTTAAATATTTGACAAAACAGTGAGCCTCGCAATAAAGCTTTTCAGTGTCAAAAAATGTTATCTCCAACACACATTACCTACTGAGATATTCATTTTGGCGTCTTGACTCGTTGCACATCTTGAGTCCGTTATAATCACGGCCTATTAAGAGTCTGCGAATCAAATGCACGTTTTTAACTGAGCCGGTGGTCTCTTTGTATTTCTATAGGTATTATGTAATATTTAAATAGTTATTATAATACTAGCAGAAATAAACTCTTTGACATTATCGTAATACCCAGAGTTTGTTTTGCATTTCGACTTTCCCTTATCTCGACGAAGTGCCATTCAATCAGCGATCAAAGCACTATCAGCCATTCGTCTGAAACGAAAGCATCTAAAAGCAATGAAGTCGACTTCGTTTATCTCAGTTAAAATAAACTGCAATTACCAGTCGCCAAACGTTCGGAGGAAACTGATGCTGTAATGCGCTTTCACAATGAATCTCTGGTTACGTGGCAAGTCGCTGTGTAATGGTGTTGCTTTTCACACACATGGTATAAAAACAATTATTCGTGGCGTTGTCTGTATGATTAGATCTCTTAAAGTATGCTACTGATTATAATGTGATATTCAACAATAGACAGAGTGATTCAAGAAAAAGATTTATGTAGATAACATAAATAATGTCATAAACTCTACACTCAACAACTTTATGTTTGATTACTGAATTCAAAATCAGCGGCACAACTCAATCGTCCTCAAGAGCGCTTAAGGAAGAGACGGCTGGAGAAAAAGCTAAATAGATATTTTATCACTTTTATAGCCTCTTACTTTGAGCCCCGTTTGAGTTACAACGCGTCGACTTTACGTATCTACGCAACGTTAACGCCCAACGTACTTTAGCTTTGATTTTGGAGAAATATTGCGATTGAACTTTGGAATTGAGAAAAAAACATCTTTTGTTTTTACTGCAATGTACAGTCAGCTGAAGTTGATCTAAGTATTTTTTAAGAGCCAAAAAAATTCGATTAAGGATTTTCAAGAAATACTTTTAGGCTTGTTAAATGCTTAATGCATCTTAAGGTATAGGGTAGCATTAGCTGTGAACTGCGTTCTTCAAAGAGCATGTTTAAAGTATATTACAGAACTTCAATTAAAAAGTAAAAACCTCCTAATTATTTGGTTCCTGTATACATGAAAACCAAAACAACTCTAATTGAATCGTATTTCACACACATTCGGAAACAATTTCTACAATCACGGCCATGTAGTCGCATGTCCAGCTGCCATTTGTAATGTTACCGAATAGCATAATAAACTGCCTAATAGGACCAACTGGATCACACAGGGTCACGCACTGTGTCCTTTGATATTTATTAAAACCTTCGTAGGGAGTCGACAGCGGAATGGATGGTATTGTCAGCTTCGTGGCTTTAAAACGAATGAGACTGGCCGTGAGACAGAGTAAGACAAAGTATCTAGTTCATAACATACATAAACAATAATCTATGCTTAGACTTTTGAAAGGCTAAAAGAAATGTGTAGATTATCTGATATTGAGTAAAGTTGATTACGTCATCACCTTGATTGTCAACCACAATGATTAATCGATATTAGTGCTATATGGAATTATGTTGGGTAGAAGAAGCGAAATAGATTATATTCCTATTTAAAAGATGAGAATTCGATGTTACGTAGATGTTTAAACAATTACTGGCGTGGTGTTTTTTGCTTCTACTTGAAGAGGAACCGTTGCTTTTTTTCCAAGAATCTAAAATTGTTAAAAGATTTAAAAAAACATTAAACCGTTCAAAAGGAATAGGTACAATGGTGATCGTATTTCATTTCGTAAGCTGATCAGACAATAATTTTGTACATTCATCATAAATAACAACGAAAAACTCAAGGTAATTTGTAGAGATTATCCAAACAAGGATAAAACACCCGTTTATCAAAGTAAATCCTACGAGATTATCAAAGCCTACAGAAAAATATTAATAAACAAAATGAAAACTCAGACACAAAGATATTAGGTCAGAGGGTAATGGCGAGTACCATTGAGGGCATAATTTAACCACGAACAATGTCCCGTCCGGTTAACTGGTACCAAAGCTTTTTTGTACAATGTTTCCTTCCTACCCTTGTAGTATTGCACAATTTAAAGGTTCCAGTAACGGCTATACGTACAGTTATTGGTAGTTTTACCTAGAAAATTTTAACAAAACCTTAGCCGCTGCCATCGCCATATTACATTGTAAAAATCAAGCCTAAAAGTAGTATTCTGGCAATATTTCTTTTTCCACTCATTTTACGACATAAATTTTACTAAACGCTCAGTGTACGAATACAGTAAATAGAGTAAAATTGATACCGTGAACAATGTAGTGTTGATTGACTACACGTTTTATCATGATCAAATCACGTATGTTAAAATTTACTTGAACCAACAGACAGACTTAGTTTTGTCATCCTGTACTGTTACTGTAATTGCCATTTGCGGAGCCATGAATAAAACATTTGCTTACTTAGATTCGCCGCATTCGATTCTGGTTAACATATTTCTTGTTTAATGGAGATGGACCGTTGGAATAAAGTGCCGGTCTTAGAAAGGTTATATTATGCATTCATGGTAAGTTGCAGGATTATAGTCACAGATAAGTGAAAAGTGTACAGCTGAGGTGTGTTTCCTTGATTGGTTTTTAAAGTTACAAGAAATAACACGACAGGATCATAACTTCGGTCGCTGGTTTTATGTAGGTAAATTTAATCAATCGAGTTTTTTGAAATATTTTGATTATTAGTGAGAGGATCAGAGTGTCATCTTGATTTTAATTAACAGTAAAGTTGGATTAAGACCAAGCAGTTTTTCAGTAAAACAAATTATGTCAATGGTCGGTAATAATCATTATTTAAAACTACATACATCAGCAATTATAGTGTTCATGTTATAAACAGAAACATTAAATATTCATCCTCACTTAGGTATGTATTTCGAAAGCAAATTCTAAAAATACTAAAACTGTGAATTTCGCAATTTTAACTCCATAATTTGAATTCGCTCCGATACGTAGACAGCTGTCGTTTAACGACATGGCAAAGTTTTGCTTTAAAATTTTGTTCAAACATCTTTCTGTGTTTTGTTTGTACTATTCAAATTATATTGGTGTTTTATCCAGTAAGTAAATGTTATAATAGAAAATTAACATGAAATAACAATTAGGTGTAGGTACAAAGTAAGCATTTTACGTTACTAAAGTTACGAACTTACCTTATACCTGAAAAATTATGGTTTACAAAAACGTCAGAAGGCAATCAACAAGATTATTGAAATAAAGGAAATACCAATATTAATGGCCCGCTTCTGAATAAAAATCAAAAACAAAAGCAAAACTATAGGTATACAAATTATGTTTGTAGAAAGAATCCTTAGTCGAAGTGTCAGAAGTTCCTACTGAAAAGATAAATAGAAGCAAATTGGTAAAAACCACAACAATTTGGCTTATTTCGCGAGGAGACTGTTAAAATTATGACAGTGGACGACACTTCCTAGATTGGACTTGGCTAGCGACTTGGACATTGGCCAACCTGTTTACTTTTCACTTATGCAGTGGCGAAAACAAATCAAGAAAATGAGATCTTTTATTCTTTAAAGTTTCTATAGTTTTGTTTGTCCTGAAAAGAGGGTTTAAAGGTATAAGTGGAATGATGTTTATCTTAAAAATGATACGTAGGTTATCAACAAATTGACATTCTCAGCTAATCTAAATATTTTTTTGATCATTATTCGGCACAATCATAATCAGAATAACCTTAGTACCTAACTACAACGATTGAAATATCTACGAAAAATATAAATAGAATTATACTATGGTGGCAGTTAAGTTATCGCGTTGGCTTTTCATACACTAAACTATTGTCTGTGCAATAGAAAATGACGTATACTTAATTTATAATTCATAGGAACTATGAAGAAACTAAACTATTGAAAACATGAAAACATTAACTGTCTATTTCACTTGCTTATTGGTGCTTATTTCAACTATTCGTAAACTTGAGTTGACCGACCAACGAGAATAAGTGTCATTTGTCTTTGATATGGGCAACGCATTATTGTCAGCATGTTTTGATTTTCATGAGAGTTGCTATTATATTTATTGGGCAACACATGTATGTGATTTTTTTTTGTGTTTTTGCAAGAGCATCTCTACTGTAACATTGCTGAAAGTATTGACCAAAGTGAAGAGTCAACTACACTATCGACGCTGCCAACTAAACAGATAAGCTGTTGCCACCAGCAGTGCGTGAGGATACCTCGCAATGACAAATGGCTGACAGGCGACACAAACAACCGCACTCACGTAATAGAATTAACTGCTGTGATTAATTACTTGTTTCGTGGTAGGTGTAATCGAGCGAGGTAAAAGATTGCTTTATAATTCATAATACGTTAAATGGAGACTGGCAGAAATAACGTTAATGTAAGTAATTTCAATCAATACTGATTTTTGGTAAAATAAATTTGGTCACGATTGCATCTTCAAGATGTTGACAATATCACAGATCTACCTATAAACATTCATGACGCGGGATAGTTCCTTGAATCAAATAAGCAATTATTTATGGCACAAGTATTATAACGATTAAATTCAAATTATTACAATCAAATTTCGCAGATATTCGATCACCGAAATATCGTGAGATTTAAAAATATAAGTTTAAAGTATGGGCCTCAAAGCTTTGAGACACAATTCTCATTTTTATTTATACAAATATCTAGTTAAAACCAATAAATTTATTCTCAAAGGGTTGCTCTTCAATAAGGTCTCAAAAAAGAAAAAAAATATATTCTAAGATGAAAATAAATCACACAAAGGCGTCATTGGAAATACGTTTCGTATTCTATTCGTATGTGATCGTAATTCTGAAACTTCGACCTATGAAATAATCAAACGTATGAGGCGAGCTTTTGAATCATTTGAAGGATAGAGTAATGGACACAACTATTTTTAAAATCCATTACACCTTGTGAAAAAAACATCTTGTAATGATAAAACGTAGAAAAAAATATTACATCTTCTGTTCAAAATTAATATTATTTTGTCGTAAACCACTGACTTCAAGAGTGTTTCAACATGGAAATGAAAAACTTCAGGCAAGAAATCGAGAATTGAACCCAAACCGCTCAATGTCTACAAAATTGTTTAGCGAATCTCTTTGGTAATTTAATTTAGGCGTCAGTCTAGAAGTTGCTTAGTCTGTTTTCAGAACACTCAGTCATCAATAATGTATGAGTTTGAAGCGACAAAGTATGAACAAACAGACGTTCATTTGCAAGAGGCAATAGATTCGTAGGTATGTCGAGTGATAATAAGAGGATTATGACTAACTTCTATCAGAATTCCAAATGTGATATATCACAGGCAGTTCCTTTGTACTTTCTATCTTTTAATATTCGGACTTTCTCATGAATATTTCAGTAATGATCCATCAAATTTTGACCTTTATTACTAGGTATGCCTATAGATTAAACGTCAGGTTACGCCTACATTTATCTGGCTTGTAGTGCCTGGGGCATTGTTTAATGGGATATTATTGTTTTTGACCATTAATAGTGGTCGTGAACTGCAAAAGTGACACTTCGCTCTTGTTATTTTTTTTTTTTCATATGACGCGCATTGAAACGTTTATACTTAAATTCTATTTTTTACAAACATAATAATTAAGTTGTAGCTTCTATCTTTATAAAATTATGAGGTTGTCAATAAATAATCACAATAACGTCATTTAATATCCTTGGACATTCCACACAGCGTCATATAGACCCAAGCTAAAGCCACCTCCCGGGCACTAATGAAAATTGCGAGAAAATGTATCAGGTGTAAGTACCTGATACATTTTCTCTACACAATATTTATTAAGTAAGTACACACACAGAAATAATTAAAACATTATTAAAGAAATGGATTAATAACAATTGAAAGCTATAAATATCATTTTTGCTACAAATAAATTTATCCAGACTGAAATTATGTAGAAAAAATTCCTAAAACTGCATCATAATTTTTCAATTTTCATTTTTATTTCCTATTAATATTTTTACCGCATTTCAGGAATCTTTCGTCTCGCCGCGACACGACGCAGGCGACGCGACGCCGCGTGTCTTGCATGTCTAATGTCGCCGGATTGAATGGAAGTATCTACAGTATTCGACAGTGCCTCTGGCTATATCTTTAAATACGAGTAAGTATAAAACTAGTTAAAAAGTTTAGTTATGTCAAAAAGCTTTGTTTATTTTAGAAAAAAGTGATGCTTAGGAGCTGATACAGGGGATATAGGGGTATTCGTTGAAAAGGGGAGGATTTGAAATTAGGAGCTTGTTACAAATTTAAAGATTTTGTATACTTATTGAAAATTTAGAAAGTTTTTACTCGCTCAAAACTGTAGTAAATAAAGTTGTGTATTCAGTTTTGGAAGCCAAAAAAATTTACACTTCGGCAAAAATATGATGAAGCTGCAGTACTAAAACCTTTTTGAAAGTTGCAGCGGTTAAAAACTGACTCTTCACTCATATGAATTATTGCTGAAAGCCGCAAAACGCCACACCGTCCGCCGTAAAGTAGGTTAGTATTGTTGAACAGATAAAATGAAAAAACGAACACCGGGTATAGGGAGCAGTACCTTTCAAACTCCAGAACATTTGTCGCAGTCAAATTGAATAAGTTTCCCCGCGGTGCAATATTATTGGGCTGCCTGAATCCTTTGAGTGAGATTTTTGTTACTCCATTTTTAAGCGTGTTTTTAGCAGATGGTTTATTGTACCTATCCCGTATTTTGATATATCAATCGCAACTCCACAGTACTAGATATTTAGTATTGAAATAAATTTCATATGGAAATGTTGACATTGTAAATGTGTGACACAATATTTAAAAGATAAAGTTAAGAATGCGATTGATATGAGGCAAGAAAAACAATACAAAAGAAATGATAAGTCGTTGGAATTATGGAAACACTTTGATTCATAAAAATAATGGAGATTCAAGGGACTTGCAAAAACTAATCTGATAAAACAGAAAATAAGCAAAATTTAAACCAGTTAGCGTAAAGTGAATTTACCAACCATAAATGCTTTAGGCAACAAACTACAGTATAATGCGCTTTCACTTTTCTTGCCCCCGGGGGCAGTGTTTGCAATTAGTTCTTTCCAGGTCACAGGTGAGACATGTTTCATTAGCATTTAGCTGGAGAGCTCGATAAACGAACGTTGATACACTTTGTAACTTAGTTAAAGATGAACCCATTTCTATTTAGTGTTTGGATAAAGCTTCCAATACTATTAGTTAGCTTCAAAACAAAACACATTTTGTAAGCAGGCTTTCTCGTTTTCTGTTTTTATAGATAAATTTCGATTTTATAAATTCAAGCATTGTTTCGCATTATGACGATTTATGTTTTCTTCTTCTTCTTCTGTCAGTGCCTTTTCATTTTGAAGGATAGCAGTCCGCTTCTGTCCTGTGTCTTGTGTGTATTTACGTTTTAGTTTTCTGTTTATCTATAACAAAATAAATATACGTTTTTTAACCATAAAATTTGTTCAACATCAAAATAACTGTTTTTGTTGTTATCTGATCGTTTTAACCAAGAAAATTGAACCTGGAATATTAAAAATAAGATTATTAAATCAGGGAGTAACCTATATTCTTTATACTTCCTATATTATCTTAGCACGATGTATCTGGCTCTATTGTATGACATCAGCGCAATATCTAGTAAATTAAAGCATACTTTATGGTCGTAATATTGCGTCATAAAAGTTGGAATAGAAGTCATGGCGACGCAGACATTGACTATAAAAATCTACTCATAACTTCTTCTGAAGTCTTTTAAAAATCTTAGCTACAATATTAACGAAAGATAGAGAAAACATAAAACATGATAGATAAATTACATGTTATAATTAAAAAGTTATAAGAACAGAAAAAGTGCACGAGACAGTTAAACTTTACTGATTCAAAATGTATCCAACCCGAAACTTCTGTTAATTTTAACAGAGAAACAAAAACAATGCTACAAGTAATTGTGGACACCATTTTCTCACTCCTCCAATCATCAATAAGACTTTTGTTACTAAAGTTGTCAACAAACTTCAATAAACACATTACCTACTAGATTCTGTTTGTCTGTTTATTTAACGGCCTTCAATAATTGAGCTTGACCGGATTTGTTAAAATTTAGGTACTGACAGGCTAAACATCAGTCAGGATTTTTTTCTTTATAAAAATTAAAGTGTAATTTCCTCGGAATAATACTTCGTAGGGCATTGTTGATTCGGAAATTTTAAAATGGATACCTGTAACGTCCTAAAAATTCCGACACGAACCAACTTACTTAGTGCAATAGTTACAAGTTACAACATAGTTCTTTGTTTTAAGAGTATCAT
Organism: Xanthorhoe spadicearia; assembly: GCA_947086425.1. Lineage (NCBI taxonomy): Eukaryota > Metazoa > Arthropoda > Insecta > Lepidoptera > Geometridae > Xanthorhoe > Xanthorhoe spadicearia. Next base: position 7,219,395 of record OX352204.1, on the reverse strand, counting down.
AATTTCATGGTTTTTATTTTTAATTGTGCATGTTCTAAGTTCATTGGCAGGAGATATCAAAACAAAGGATGATAATCAATTTGTGCATTTCTTTTACAATTTTACCGGCGCACTAGGATGGCTGCGTCATAACATGGTGATATATAAACGGGTCTCGTGGCTTCCTGCCAGACCTGTCTACAATGTGACACAGGGACAGGAAGAATAGAAAATTAACAAAATCAATATAAGAAATACCAGAAAAGTCCAAACATGTAAATGAACATGAACTGTCTTGCCAGCTAGAACTCACTAATTATATCAAAACTGGGTGACAGTATGAGGAATGGAAATAAAGCAGTATAAGCACCTGGAATGGACTAAGTCGAATATTATTAGGGTAAGAACAGCGAGCAGTATCCAGACTAGGTATACCGAACATAACCGAACATCAAGAATGCGTATAATAGAGCGAAGTGAAAGAAGGAGACTTAATCTTCCACGAAGTATGATGTAATTGGTTTCTCATTTCTGCCCTTTATTAAACAGACATAAAGTTCATACTTCTGATTGTCCGTAGCTCAGCAGCTTATAGATCCAAACATAAATCCGCTTTGGAAACTAGGAGTACGTCGATTCGATGTGTACAGTTTGGCGCGGGTACCCCTGTAACTCATAACGAAATGGCGCTTTTGCCATGCCTTGTTCGACATGAGCATATTGCTGATTTTATATTAGGTCAGTCACTCCGAATTATGTTCATTAGGAACACGCAGACACGTTTATGAAAATGTATCTCTACTTGCTTGTCGGGATTACGAGTTTCGTGTGTGTATTCTTGGAACCTTTCAACCTTGTACAACGCCAATGCCAAGATGATAATTATTCAATAAGGTTCTTGATCTTTCCAACGCGTAACCTACATGCTAGAAGCATTATACAAACACGTATGAAAATCAGCAAATTCAGCAAATTTTCACTTAGTCAATCAAAATTATATTAAGTGTTATAGAACAGATTATTTAAGAATCCTGGAATATAGTAAGTTTATGTCAAGCAAAATTGTTTTAATAATCACTTTTTTTTATATTATTTTTTTAAAGAATGATCTTACAACTGGAGAGCTTCATAACTTAGCAGTGTTAATGCTTACTATCAAGTTCGCTTACATCAAACAAAACTCTGCCCGCCTCAACAAAGGATAATTTGAAAAAAGAATAGGAGGATTATCATCATGTAGGTATTACCTTAATTGCTTTAACAGTCATAGTAAGGCTACTGTTAGAACGAAGATTTAAACAAGCAGAATAGACGATAACATACAATAAAAACAAAACGCACAATAAACAAAACAAACAACCATCGCGCCTGCAGGCAAAACCATTCGCACCAAAAACACCATTTGAATTTTCACTCGCCCTCGTAATCATATCGCGTTAAATGACGGACCAGTCCGGTCGTTTCTGTTTACGTTCTCGTTCCGGCGCCGTTCCGGGGCGTTCCGGTTGCCATTACCACATTACCATACGTAGGTGACTCCAGTTATAGGACCAAAAAAAGTGGAGAATTCATCAGTTACGTAGATTGCTTTTTTGCACACACTTCGAGTGATCATCAGAAAGTATTATAATCTCTCTGATTTTTTATTTGTTAAAACTATAGAATACCTACGTAAGTGAAACTTAATCATAATAATTTTATCAAGTTGTAGGAATTTTCATTTGTTCAAGATTCTTGTATACAGCAGTTCAAATTTATGAATCTAGTGAATAGTTACTTCACTACAAGTCACCTGTAGCACAGCCTGTAGTTAGTATTCTAAGAAAATATACGTATGTATCTACCTATCGAGCATTAGAATACCTACTGCTTATTAGAATATCTTACTGCTTCTTCATATAACCGTACAAATATTTAGCAGGATGAGCTCATGCTCATCCTGATCATGAGTCTTGTTCTCATGAACAAGACTCATTGTTGCAAGGTTCAGTTTAAAATATTGAAAGCTAAGATCAAGTTTCTGTAAACTAATTTCAGTCTCCGCTTTATCAATCAAGATAAAAACAGCACCAAGCTTTTCAAGAGCGATGAAAAGATAAAACTGGGATATTTTCGTATACCAATATCAACACTTAGAGCAAAATAAACTGTTCACAACTCGAGTGACATCGTCGAGTCCTTCAAAGTAAAATTCCTTGGTAGCAATTTAAAGTTGGCCCGCTTCGAGTCACCGTTGGGGGAACTTAAATCGCGTCGTTTATAGATGGTTCTCGAACGATTACCCCTATACAACCTTTACTCTCAGATGAGATGATGTTACATTTCTGAGGCTTTAGTTTGTTTTGGGTTGACTGCTAAGTTTGAATGCATTTTCAAGGAAGAAATGCTTAGTACATACATCGAAATATATAAAAAAAGTTTTTGAACTTCATTTCATTCTGTAAATTTATGAGTTTAGGTACAATGTTATCAAACAAATTCTACATAAACAAAGTACAGGTACTACAAACATCCAACTACATACATTACATCTAACTAGCGATTCACTGTTCTTCTTGATTAATAAATTCTAAAATAAAAAAATAGTGTTGAAGGCTGTAGTTGATAGTATTTTTTGAATTTGAATCGGTTTTCTGTTACGTGACTTCTGCATAGTTTATTTTTTGCAAAATATCCTTGCATTTCTGTTAGTTTATACTGTAGGGAGAGATAGAAACATTTTCGTACTGTGACTACCTGAGTCATTCTACAACTAGTATTGCTAAATGACTCAGGTAAAAATATACGAATCATGAGGGTTAATTATTGTACCGCAAGTTTCTTCAACTTACCCAGTTCAAGATTCATTGGACTGTCATTAAGTAGGTACTTAATATCTTAAAATTAACGTCCAAGAATTTAAGTAAGTAACGGTGGCGATTCTGGTGTCGCCAAAACTTAAACTGCCTTAAAATGATGCCGCCCCTTTTATAACGATAGAAATAATAAGGATGGCCTCATCTTTAGTTGGTTTAGTTTAAGTTTTGGTAAATCAGAATCGCTGCTAATATTCATTTAAGACTTCTCACTTGCAGAAGCTAAATAACGCACGCGGTTTATAATGAATCCTATTTACCAAGAAGATTGCAGCAAGATCACGTTCTCTCGGAGTGCTTCAAGAAATTCAATCTTAGCTCGCACAATGTAGTCACTGGTAGCTGAAGTCTTCACAATGGAAGCACACATTCTTCTTGAGACGTACACCACATTACGCTCCACTTTTATTTGTGTAGTGTAAACTGGAATAAAAGGAATAGGATAGGAAAGACGAGTTTAAAAAGCTGAGATTTACAGAGATAAAACGTTTTGCGTCTGTTTTGAATATAGACAGATGCTGATGTTTTGCTTTGTTAGATTTCATTTCACTTTGTCTCGTAGCACTTCGTCTCTATAGGTACTAGGTATGATGCGATAAGTGTGTTACTAAAACATATTTATAAGCTTCCACAAACAAACGAAGTAACGATGACATTTTTTTGTAATGGGTGGAATGTATTTAGTTGACTAAGCATAACTTACTAAGTTTTATTTCGATAATTTACCGTTACAGAATACCTACAATGATAACAGTTGACCTAAAAGAGTACCTTTATTTAAAAAACCAATAACATTTTGTATAGCACAATGTAATCAAAGTATTAGTCCCAGAACAACGTCTAAAGCCTAATAAAGTAGATACATTCTCGCAATAGAATGATCCAATACAAACATAAAAACCTAACAAGGCCCGTTACAGAATGAAATAAAGAAAATAACGTACGTGCACCCGTACCATGTAAATGCAAAGAGCATAAACCGGGTGTTATTGCGAGGGTTTACCCTTACCATGAGTTTGAACGTACGACACTAAACTTTACCTTTCAAATTTTCCTTAGAAATTAGGTACCTACCTACTGCTAGTATATTTAGGTAGGATCTAAATGCTTGGGAACCAATGAGCATTTCACTTTTTTTCTTTGAGTTATTAAAATTGAATAGGTACTTAAAAATAGTACTTACCTAGAACAATAGTAATTCGATTGTGACAAAAAATAAAAATAATAGAGAATGTATCTCCTTGTCTATACTTACCTACATAACATTTCACAACTTTCTATTATAGAGACGTAGGTAGGTACTAACGAAAGAGGAACTGACGACCTTTATCCAGTAGTTTCCGTCACATTTCCCGCTGAAGAAAACTCCGGACGTTTTGTCCTATTACATTTCTCGAATGGAAACAGTTTCTGTGGTCAGGAACTATATTACTCAAACGATGATTGCTTTATTCATTTATTATTTCATCATCATCATACTCAGCTTAGTAGAACCCACTGCTGGGCATAAGCCTCCTTCCCTGAACGCCAAAAACACTTCTGCTTTGGTTATTATTTATTTCTATTAAATAATCAAACATAATTGTTTCTCGGTTATTGTTCAATTAATTTCCTTAAAGAACTTTACTGTGACGTGCTTGAATTGAATTTTGAAGTCTGAGTGGGGACTCTGAATACTTACAACTTTACAAGCGTAAGAAAAAGCTTATTTCTAAGAAGCAAACGAGAAATCCTAGTAGTGCCTCTGTTTGTTTTAATGCGAATACCGGCGCTATGTTATCGTTCTATATAATTGAATTCTGTCCGCTTGTCCCACCAGATGTCTTCGTCTATACCGAGTCGCGCGGGTGCACCTTTGCTGTGAAATATTTGATAGGCGCTCTAGATATGAAATCTATGTGAGTATCTGAAATTGCTAGTGTAAGTATTGAAATAACATTTGAAATAGTGTCCTAATCTTATCTATCTGCAAAAAATGAAGAATATTATCCTGACTCATAAGCATTCTCAGGGAGTGTCTAAATTTGAGAAAAAAAAATATGAAATAACTTTATAAATATGGCTAGCCAGTGGTTAGCCCATGCTCTTCGTAAGTTGTAGGTAAGCTTTTCGTAATTATCTCTAGATTTCAGATCATCAAACTTGATTTTTGATCATTACCTTTTTCGTTGACTAAACCTTCATTTGAAAATTCGATTATGATGTTCAAGTAGCGAAAGTCCTTCAATTATAGACTCAGAGAATACAACAATAATACTTAGTAATAATTCAGTACTGAACTGAAGTAACATAAGACATCTTGAGAAATAATGTATCTTACTCAATAACTCTATTGCTTATTGAATAGATAGATGATGAGAAAAGCCTCACGAAAAGAAAATAAATGTATTAAATCAATATAAAGAGTAGGTACCTATGTAAGCTGGATTATAATACTATCGCTTACCTATCTTAAGTTACTGTGAGTAACTTATGAAACATAATATAATTTACCATAGGTAGGCTACATTTTCACGTAAAAAAAAAATAGTTCTAAAGATTACCTATTTCTATCCATCAATATTGTACTGGGCACTTGCTCATACGAACGAATGAACGATAAATTCCATTTTTTACAGATGAAAGTTTGAATCACGATCAAAATATTATGCTCCTTAGTAAGTACAAATTATTTAACGGTATAAAAGTTCTAGGTTTTAACTCCTTTAGATAGACGTAAGTACAACAAAACAGCATACAATAAATTAATCCAGGTGGCGACACCCAGTCTTACGCGCTCAAAAACGTCACCCACTAATTCACACCTAATTCCCTACTTTTGTCAGAAACCATCTGTCTGGAAGGTAATAAAAGTTAAAATCACCCCATTTGGGTGAACATTGACAGCCGTGGGATTATTCTACAGTTTACGGCTTATATCGTTGCACAAAATTTGTTAGAGGCTATTTTGATGTTTTGGCTCAACCACAATTTTACTCTTTCTTATAAAAATGTAGTAGGTGCTACTAATTGGTACCAATAGGTTCATTAATAATATAATAATCAAATAATAAGTAATTAGTAATAAAAATTAGACTGGTGCGTTTTATCGGTTCAAATTGTCGAAACAAGTCAAGCAAACTTTCAAAGGACATTTGCAAAAAGTCATACTAGTAACTTTATTTAGAGCTGAATGCATCGCCACAAAACCACACTTGCATAGCGAATATATTTAGATATTCATTATTGTTATTTTGAACCTTCTGCCATTGAGTTAAGGTAAGAATAATAGGTTAGCATGAATTGATTTCGCCACGGTTCGTAAATCATGAGCGTGAATAACGCCCCTCGGCGCGTGCGCAACTTATGCTTAAATTTGTCAAAGATGAATGGGCAGATGGTGAAAATTGCATTGAGCCTTTATTACTCTTAATTGCAGTTAGCTTATAATAATCCATACGTAAGCAGTAGGTAGGTATAATAATGTTGTATCTCAAAATAAAAATAAATAAAACATAGGTAAGTTTTTTTTGAACCATTGAACTTCCGTCGACCGGAGATGAAGATCACATTTTGTTTTGAGATTAAACCATCACTGAATCCGGTTATAAGTTATATATTATTTTCAAAAACTAAGTACATACAATTTCGGTAAACATGGTATTCGTAAAAATGTTTGTTTTTGTATTATTATCTCAATTAAAAGACGTAGGTACTCCTATAACTTTTCTCAAGATTGTTGCCAAGAGTTTAGCTTACCAAAACCAATATCTAGTAAAATATTTGGTTTTAAACCTAAATTCTCCAATGCCTAAAACAGTAACTTATCTTTGCTCTCCCATTGATTTATTTGCCCCATTTAGTGCTTGCTCGGGCCATACAAATATATCATCGGTCCCACTCTCTCTGATCGGCGTGAACACGCTTCGCCTATTTGTTTATTAATAATCCACGAATAATTTGTGACATTTTTAACTGGTATTATTAATAACGTTTACGATGAGCATAATTTATAAGAGCGCTAAATATAGAGATGAGAAGAATCTCGTGGTAATCAAAATAAAAGTAAGCTATGAAATGACATTCAGAGCTTTTAAAATAATGCTATTATGCTTGATTTTCGATCTGTTATTTGTACATGCTTACAGTTTTATGTTACTGTAGAGTTGCAATTTTCTTTGTATATTTTTATGTACTTAACTGTAAAGACATTTTTCAGAATTTTAAATTTTATTTCAAGAAAACTGTCTCTTGTTTAGATTTTGTCGGAAAGCCACCCATTGTACAGTTTGTACTTTATTTTTATCGCTGTTTTATACTATTTTGTTACATTTTTGCTAGGTGTGCAATAAATAATTTAAATTTGTTTCATTATTTATCAAAAACACATGAAATCCCAAAGCACTATTCTTACCAAAAGAAATAAATAAACTAAATGGAAAAGTAAGTTTATCTCATTTATCATTTTAAGAGGTAATCCTTTTATCCTTCTTTTCTTTTCCGCTAAAGCATATTCGCATTTGAAGTGTAGTGTCTTCAAACAGGTATTTGGTACAAAAGTACTTAATAAACCAATATGGTATCACAGTATGTCGACGGATTCTCCTTAATCCGCTGCTTATGGGTTTCATGTCATAGAATAAAATATTAACAGAACAGATAGGCCTTTGCATCTTTACTTGATGATTTATACAGCGTCAGGCGGGAAGTTTTTGCCTACACTTAACGGGACACTGTAGAGGCTGGGACATTGTTGAGATGGATGCAATAGGCTTGCCCAGCCGGCCTAATCTTCGAAGTACCAATCCACTTGGCCAACACGGATATGAACAGATAGGTAAGTAAGGAATAAAAATATAACATTTATACCTGCTTTAAGAAACAATTTATTCTTCATAAGCTACCAAAGAGTTCTAATACCTTTGACTTATTTTGAATGTTTTACTAAAGACATTTTTATCTATAACTAGCAGCACGTCCCAGCTTTGCTCGGGTGTATTATCGAATTCGGCTGAGTAATTTTGAAGATTACCTTAATCAAACAAACAAACAAACCAACATTACCTTTATAATATTAGTACTTATAGATAACCCTTCTGATATTGCCTATTCTTTGCCTCAGCTGGTTTTAATTTTAACCTGCATTATTCTATATCAGGGTCCATTATCGTGGCTTAAGCCAAATTTATCGAGTAATTTACACTCTACAAATATACACGTGCTTGTCATCAAGATGCTCTGTTTTCTTTGGAAATGTGCAAATAGTCATTACCTTTCTTTGTTTTTGTTACTTTTTAATAAATTATATCAGAGTGATCATGAGTATAAAAAGTATGAATCTTGTCGTAATCTAAAAGGTTAAGGTAAACCTAGGCCAAACCTACCTATTTACAACTTATAAAGACAGATTTGCAACAGTTCAGAGAGTAGAGCTTTTAAATATAATCTACCTAATGTTGATTAAGAGAAACCTTAAATAAAATTAAAATTGTTTGGTTTATCTGTAAAATGAAACATGGACCCTTACTACCATCACAAGTGACCCTACTTCTAAGAAAAACCAATAAACCGAAATTGCTTTGCCGAAAACTTATGACAAATGATTTGTGCCCATTGATAATAATCTAATTAGGTACAATGCTGTCTGATCGTGAAAAGGATGAAAGTAATGATGATATAATATTAATAACGGGGAATGAGGAAGGAACTCTGTCTCTTGTCGAGACAAATGCTCTATTAATGAGTGCGTCGTTTTGTGTGATAGAGTAGTGAGTTTCAGAGAAAAATAGTGGAAAATTTTACATCAAAGAATAGAATACAGGCAAGGTTCTTCGTATTAATTTGGGCTTCGTTTGGGTTACAAAAGAGTGTATTAGAAATAAATAACAGAATGAAACCTCTAGCTAATTTACATAGGTCAAAGAAAAATAATCAAATTTTTCGTCAAATAACTTTACTTCAATTGTAAGAATAAGTATACCATTATTTATTAAGATAATTATTAAAATAATCAAATAACTTTTATTTTCAGGTGTTGATTCAAAACTGAAATTTAATCGGAATTCACTACTTGTAAAAATATAGTAGTAGGTATTATACCTAATTATGTTTACCGCTCCCTGGAATAAAGTCATAATCATTTTTTTCATTTCAAGTATTTTGAATAATATAAATATAATCTAAAACTATTTACAGGTATTATAAATTCTCTGTATCGAAACTATCTACTCCCTACACCGTCGTCGGCATCGTCCAGCGGAGGGCAACGCGCGTGTGACGTTTAATTTTGTTTGGTAATGATTGATGGCACCTTGTTCATTTTCATACTTTTGTGCCAATCTAACTGGATTCTCGTAGTACAAAAGGTTTCTTGTGCTGTATGAATAATGTATATTATGTGGAATCATTTTAAGGTATGCCTGAAATTGGAAAATATGTTTTTATGCACAAAATAAACAAATACTTATATAAATATCTTTGATCACTTTTGTTTTGCATAGTTCGAAAGCTAATTGGACAGTTCTTTTATTTTATGAATTTCTTTATAATAACACGATAGAGTTTATCTAAAAAAGTCATTGAATTACTTAAATCAAAATGATCGAACGAATGACTCACCACAGTAAAATGGATCAAATATTTTTTTGTTGTGAATACTTATTCGAAGCAAAATTAAATACCTAGAGTGAATGAATAATTCTTATTCATCTAAATTATGATTTCTCAGAATTGCTTTAATAAACTTACCTCATTGACAGACAAAACGACACATCATAGAAAAAAATAAATCTGTCAGGACTGTTTGTAAAAAGCGCGAAGTATTTCAAGCATTAAATGAAAATCTGTAGCAGTAAATTTGTCGTCATTTAAACAGATTAAAAGAGAATGTAGCGTGAGATTGAATAGCGAATTCGTTTGAGAGTTCCCCGCTTTGGAAATTTATAGGGAACTTGACGCGTACAGCCCTGTGCGAGTCATTTTTCTTTAGCTTTGAACACTTTGTCACACAATACGTTACAGAATACTACGGTTTTTGAAATAAACTCCTTGAGTGATGACTATACTGGTAAAACAATTCCAAAGGTTAAAAACGCATAGAATGTTTGCTAAAAATGAATTACAAAAAACATTGCCACACAAAACTCTATATAGGAAAATATTTCTGATACTTAAATAAATATTGAGATAGTTACTTTACAACTATTCACGCAAACATTCGTTGTTTTGTACATCTCACTTATCTAACTGTTACATTTTGACAGGTTTTCATTTGGCATTGGACTGACAAGCCCGTATAGAATGTAGTTGTGTCAATACCAAATTTTACAAATCTATTGCATGACATGACCCGCATCTATGTAATGGATCCAATACTAGTAAAAACTTCAATTACGCTATTCAATATTGAACTGGAGATCGATTCTTGAACACATTTAAAACTTGACGCGGTAAGAGATTGCACGTTATCTAGCTTTTGTTTTCTGAAATCCATAGAATTTTTCAAAATAAGAACGCCGAGACGTGCCGCGTTAAGACATGGTTATTTGGAGAATAAGGGGGCTGGTGTTTTGACTGCATACTACTCGCATGCCAGAAGTATTTGATACCTTTAAAAGTACATTTCGTGTAGGTATAAATATTAAATCTGAATCTCTGACACGGCTAAAACGATTTTCATGAAATTTTGTATGCAGGATGTTTCGGTGCGATAAATCGATCTACGAGTAGCTAGAATTATTTTAACAAAATATAGTTTTATCCGTGTTTTCAGGCAATGAAAACCGAGCTAAGCTCCAGCCAGGTACTGAAACTTAAGAGCTAAGTGATCATGTTATCTTACTTATGTATAGTTCACTTTAAAGAAGTATAAGGAAAACAGGTATGTATATCAATATCGTTTTCCCATTTAACTATTTTACATAAGCAAAGCTTGTAAGTAAACTCTGCCAATTACATGTTTTCTTTGCTTTTGGTATGTAGGTACTTCCCTCTTCAACTTGTTTGGAATAATAGCCAGTATTTGCTTTCCCACGATTGACCACTTGACGTGACGAACGACGATGTATGTATGTTTAAACCACACTTACAGAGAAAACATGAACATAACAGAAGTATTGAGCAATTTTAACAACACAAACCTTATTTGAGGATCACCTTTCAGTTGCTAAATTTAATTTAAGTACATAACGACTCAATATTCTTGGTCGGTTACTGACTTTTATTATGCTTTTCATTTTCCCACTGTTCCAATAATTAAACAAAAACAACTTTTATGCACAGTCAATCAGCTGTTATAAAAGAAAACCTTCCTTGTCTGGTTAAAATTTAAATTGTCATTGCATAACTTTGAAATACTTTAAATAGGTAATACCATAATATCACTTATATTTAGACTCTAGAATTAGCATTTGATAGTAATAAGTTCTATCCTCTCCTTTAATTAATTTGCACTTTATAGACAGTGATAGCGATGCCGCTTCTTTTTTGTCTCTTTAAAATTCTATACCAGTTTGAAACACATTGTTCCAATTTTAGCTTAGGACTAGACGATGCTATGTAAATAGTCAAATATTTTTATTACTAGCAGCACGTCCCGGCTTTGCATGGGTGTACTAATAATGCTACCGAGACAAAATATATCGTACTAGATGGCGCTAGTAAAAATGACCCGATTCTAGATCGCGCTGACGAAAACGCGCGCCGCGGAACGACACCTCCCCATACAAACAAACCAACGTTACCTCTTTATAATATTAGTATAGATATAGATTTGTTGTGGATCCTATCTACCTTCAAGTTATTACTACAAACTCGTTCAAACATAGTTAATTGCCGGTAAGCAGCAAAACCGGTTTCTACGTACTTTTGTTCATGGTTTGTCGGTGTAATTCACGGCTTTAATGAACAGGTCATTAGCGTGAGGTTTGGTTAAATTAAGGTCAGGAAAGGGGGTGAAGCCTTGTTTGTATATTCTGTTATGCGTAGAGACAGTGGCTGTTTGGAAAATAAGGTTCTTAGGATATTTAAATTGAAAATCTTGGATGTAAAGTCATTGCTTATTTCTATATAAAAACGATCTCAAATTAGGTAACTAAATCATACAAACGTACTATACGGTACGGTATCAGTACTGAATGGTTAAGTAAAGAAACACTGGTCTGTAGTACCCAAGGAGGCACACAAGATTTCGTTTGATCTTTAGTTTGAATAATTTATTAAAAATTTATGATTTGACTATGTTAAGCGAGTCATTAGTCATTTATACAAGCAATACAATCTGTACGTATTGCAAAAAATATTATAAGCACACGTAGTTAATATAAAGCAGATGTATAATGTCGAGTTTGATCCACGAGTGCGTGACATTAACAATGCAGCGAAGGACATTGTCGCCCACTCGCTAATATTTAATGCTTCTTGTTAAGAATGTACCACGTTCGGCAAATAGGATCTGATAGTGATTTATATATAGCAATACCAAATTTCTGAGAATCAATACTAATAACACTGAACAATAGGTACCTATGTGAAACGCAAGATTCCTTCTAAATAGGCGCCTGGGTTTGTAGCTTCGCTTCCTAATAAAGTTAGTTAATAAAGTTAGCAAAATTTTAAATTGAGGAGGAAACACAATATGGAACCTTTATATTCTAAGCAAGCGGTGTAGGTAGGTACTTATCAATTATTTTCCTTCCCATACGTGACAAGTTGCAAGCCCATCGACGCTTTTTTTTTTAATGCAAATGCCCATAAAATATGTTAGAATCAATTCAACAACTGAAACAGGCATTCTGATAATTTAAAATCTAGACCACCCAGAATCCAACCGACCTCACAAAATGCGAAATTATGCGGGCCAGCACTTCAGACACAATAGAGGATGTAATGTACGTAAGACATTCAGTTCCAAATTACGTGAAACAATATATTTTAGTGCCCTAAAATTTATTAGTAAGTAAATAAAATTTATTAGTTGTCTAAATCATTAGCAATTGCGATTTAGACCTTTTTTCAATTTGGAAATTGGTTAAAAAAAATATCAAACTAAATATGACTAAAAAAGTTTATAATCTGGAGTGGAGAATATTAGCTACTTTTAATTCAGGTCGGTACCTACTTACCATGCGTGCGTAGTCACGGAAGAGACATTAACTTCAAGTTAGTTTTACAATGAGCTTATTGTTCTCTTTCAAGATAAAACACTATTTTAATATTTGCAAAACAAGCAAAAGACTGCTCATTATTTACAAACAAACAAACACGGTCCAGAATTTCCACCTCGTTTGAGCATCTGTTGAGCAGAGCTTTATTAAAACTCAGCGGAACGCAAGTGCATTAGTACTTTAGCCTGTTTTATTACAGGCTTTAACTAAGTAGGTTTTATTTTCTATAGGAATTATTATCTTTTCTCATATTTTTACACGTACGCGTTAGTCGTTCTTGGTAGTTAGACATCGTGACCAAAAATGATTTGGAGTTTAAATTCTTATAAGTTAATTCGTATTTTAAGAAAATTTTACCTTATTATGAAAGTCAAAAGTCAAAAGTCAAAATATTTTATTCAATAAGATCATAAAAAAGACCACTTTGACATGTCACGTTCTTAAAACTAGGGGATTCTATTGCCTGTTCCAACGCGATTCCCTACACCTAATAAACCTACCTCTAGAATCACTCTGTACAAAAACTGGTTTTTATTTTTTATTTCCTTAATAGACAGAGCGATTCTAGTGGTAGGTTTATTATAATAAAATTAAAATATCGCAAAGAAAACGTATAAAGGCGAGTAGCTAGTTTTCTATAATTCATAGCATCAATACCTAGGAATATGTAGCAAGGTAGCAAGGAGGTTACACTTTACACAGTCAAACATCAAACAGAGAAGGTAACCAAACAACAGTCCAGTTGGCTCTAACGAACATGCAACGAATTAAGGAATTACATTCTAGATTCAAGGTATTTTAGTTGTGATGTTTGTTTGAGTTAAAAGTACCTCCTCAATGCATTTTGAATGTTTAAATAAATATCTTTAAACATTTTATACAGAACATTTGAAACATTATGGACGGGTATTGAACCCGTAACCCCTGCGTTTCAGGTGAACCTTCACCCACTGCACTACCAGAGGTTATTAAATATTACTGAATATCTATTATAAGTGCCTTTAGCTGAATAATTATCTATTTTAAAAGCTCTTAATCTAAAATTAAAGGCATGTAAATGTTTGCAATAAAATTTTAGTTTTGACGATAAATTCAATTTAAGTACCAATAAATTTAAAAGTACGAATAAGGTCCCTTCGTGTGACATCGTAAAAATATTCCTTCGATCATAATAATCCATACAATAACTCTACAATTTCTTGCAAAAGAAAAAGTTACCCAAACAATTTCATTATAATAAATCTAAAATCCGAGTTATAAAGTTTTGCGTCGATCGAAACTAAACTAAGAAGATAATGTACTTCGATCAGGCCATTCCTTACCTTTCAGCACCCACGCTCAAAAAATACTTCTATTTCTTACTTATAAAGTTCAATATTGAGTCTTACAGTGGTTCAGGTATTCGATAAGTAAAAGATAGGTTGCAAGCGATAATTGACCCATTATTTATAGGTAAATGATAAGTGTAAATCCCTCTAGTATCAGGGAATGTGATGGGAAGTATTTCATCAAGTTAAGGAAATAGATTTAGATTAGTTTTAAGGATATTTGTTGCGATACTTTATCTAGTTAGACAGGTGAAATGTAAGGAATAGTCAACGATAGGAATTGCATTGGGATTGTTTTCAAAAATAAATTGAGGTATTGGTTCAGCGGAGAATTTTATTGTTTCTACGGGTAGTATAATGGTCTTATTCATAAAAAATGTCAATTTAAAAAAAGGTTTAAAGAATGACATTTTCTTGTTACTATGGCAACCAAAATGGATTGAAACAGATTTAATAATTTATAAACACAATAAGTCCAAGTACCTAATGGGTTGAAGAATGTAAAAATAAAATAAAATAATCACAAAAATATGTTAATAAAACTCGTGTCATCTCAATCTAAAATTTCAGTATTCGCATTTGCTTGTTACGTATTTATTGACATATTTAGTTTTAGTCAAGCATAAACTTACTCAAAAATAGACTAAATTATATGATCAATTGAGTTATAGAGCTTCCGTGAAGATTTGATATCCGTATTTAAAGAAGCATTAACTTTTTTACGATCATGAACATAATCCGAACATAAAATAATGATGGTTGATCTACCGAAGATATCAACGAAGATTACTTACTGAATGTAATAAATCTTGATTTATCAATGGTTGATTCCCGAAACTCAGTTTTTAATAAGCAGTAACTGTAAATTCGTACTGAATAAGGCAATCGATTTCTAATTAGATCACACTATTTTGGAATAAACAGGGTACACACACACATACGTCAGTACTTTATTCATTCCATGAAGTTACATAATAGCATTTCAAGCCCCTCGAAAAACATTTCAATCCAACCTAAAACAACTCAGTTCAATAATAAAGCTAATTATAGTACACTAAAACAGTACCGCAACCAGTCTAATTAATCACGTCGCAGTGGCCTCTGTACTGACACGGACTAAGTTCATAATTGTATTCTGAGTTTGGACACTGCCTGATTGATTACCTTGTGCATGCTTCCATGGCGCGAATTAGGTCACTTCACCTGTAGATTGTTATACACCATTCATTTGATATAGTTGTTTCAATTGAACACTATTTTGTGAATGTGGTGTGTATTAATTGGTATGGGTTATAAAGAAAGTTGTAAATCTTATCAAGTACCTATCAGTATCAATAGCTTAGGATTAAGTTTTAGATGATGACCGATATGATGTTGAGAAGTAGAAGTTTTTTTTTTCTACTCTACGTACTCTTTTACATGATTCATAATTATTTAACATAACGAAAAAATATTTACGTTATTGTCGATTTAGATATCGATAATGGTTCGATTCTTCCGTTCCCTGTCTTGTACAACTCAAGATGGTTTTTTTATAGTGAAATAATTAAAATTAATTGTTGTCATTCTAAAGTTAAAGCCTTTTGAAATCCCTCTCGTGCAGTATCTCAATATCACGAGCGCTTTACCAACACTAACTAGATATCGGCTAGTTCACTACACGCGGATTACCTATAGCGTATGGGAAAATATGGAATTAGTCGGATATTTAGTTTCGCTGGATATGATAAATGTGGAGAATGGTCCTCCAAACGTGCGTGCAAGTAATGAGTTAAGCGTGGCACTTGTATCTTTATGGTAAACTATGATCTTTTACTGAATCAATTCAGTAAATGGATAGTCTATGATTTGTGTTAAGGTGATAAGTCGATGAATTTAAACAAAATTAAAAGAAAACGGTTGGTAGGTATCAGAATAATGTAGTATTTAGTTCTAATAAAACCTTCGTTTCTATAAAATGTTTGTATATAAATAAACTAAGAGTAAAAATACAGTTTACGTGCCTTCTAAAACAAGGATGCCGTTGTTAATACCACTTGTGGTCTGGTCACCCATCCAACTTGTGACCAGAATATGGCAACGATGAAAGTATAGAATATAGATGAATAGAAAGATACTAAAATACTAAACCTGCATAAATAACAGTTTAGAAAGCTGCTAGTTATAAGTAAATAACTTTTGTCTATTCCATCAGCTTTATCAAACTTGCACATGCAAGTATGACGCGGTACGCCGAGTCGGCGGTATCGCGGCCGCCAGAAACAATATTTTAGCGGTTTAAAAGTATAAAGGGAAACGTGAACCGTAGTGTTATTTTAGATATGGCTTTGGAAGTTTTAGAATTGCATGCAATAATACGGCTGATGAAGTGTTATGTGGAGGACGAAAATGTGGAAGTTTTGATCTTTTGATGACCTGACATGTAGTACCTACATACCTACGAAGTATATTTTGCTCGTAAACTTACTGAAAATATTACTATATATTAATATATTAAGGCACGTCATAGTCATGTTGGCCGAATAGATTCATTACGAGTAACCCTACTGATTACCTTCAAATATAGCAAAGAAAAACGCTTTTTAAAATATAGGTTACGCACGTAGTAAAAATATTACTGCCATTTCCAAACATTCCCAGACCGTGCAAGCGTATGCCAGTATTGCCACAAACCATACCCACATTCAAAGAAAATTTAATAAAAGCATAAAATAAGTTGAGCTCAGTCATCGTAAAAGGAACTGCATGAGGTGAAATAAATTAAAATTTGAAACAAAGCAGTAAATCTTTGAAAGAAACCTCTAAGTTGGAGCTACAGAAGCAACATCGCTCAACTTTCAACGGACAATGTACTTCAATTCGTTTCGAAGCAAGTACCTAAGCTAATGGAATTATAAATCTACTGCAGTTAATCTAAGAATAACTTTGCGGAGTAGCAATTCTGTCCGTATTTGAATTATGAATGTTAAAGCAATTAGAATGTTGAAGAAATCTGGTTGTTCTGGACTTTGATATTGCTTTTTACGTTTCTACAGATTAACAGTTACAAAAATGATTTTGCTTACCAAACTCAAGTTGATAAATATTAAGAAACAAGCCTACATTATAAAATATCTTTATTATAATTAAAACTTGTTATATCAACAGCCTCTGGATATTTCTATAATGAACCATCAGAAAAGAATGTTAACAGTCCACTAATGTTCTAAACGACCAGTTTTTGAAGAACCCTTTGACTTGTAAAATTCCAGTGACATAATCTCTGATACTTGTATCTTGTAAATATAACGCAGACGGAAGTCTGCGGTTACAAGAATAGAAAAAAAAAACACGTTTAGAAAAACATTATTACACTTTGCCTAGCATCAATAAACTTTTTAATGGCCAGATATCAAACGAGCTACCAATGGTTTAGAGAATAATCCTCATTCTATGAGTAAGTTCACGCAGTAATGTGCATTTACGCATAGTGTCATGACATCATGAGCTTTAGACATTACACTAAAAGATCTTGAGAAAAGGACTGTTCAATAGGGAGCGATGGTCTTACAGCCAGTCTCGATTAGAACGCTTTTGTTTTCGATAAATATTGTAAGTAATCACTCATCATCACAATAAGAAACTATTTTTCTAACAAAAACATTAACCTATGCATTATGGCCGCTTAGTACTGTCCGCTTAGTATTTTGTTTTCGCCTAAAAAATAAAAATTACACTCCATACTCTTAAGATAATCAGGGATCAGCTTAAGCTGGTGCAACTGATTGCCGAGGCAGTATTTCACAGTGAAATGAAACAATCGGTAAATATTAAAGAGCAAAATTATTTTTACGCCTCGAGTCCTCTGATTTATTGCTCTGGGACTCGAATCAATGAGATTCAGTGTTTAATTATGAAACTGCCTTTTAACATGTAAACTGTTGCCATTTAATGATCGAGATTAAGCTTGAGTTAGATTGTCTCCATTTAATTTTTTTATACATTTTACGAAAATGAAATGAAGAGAGCACTCTTGTTAGGTACGAAATTAAAGTCAGTTGTTTTTTTTATTTACCATGCGAGCGAAGCCCGAGGGGAATAAAGTGTTCAATTAAAAATGAGCATAGATTCGACTAGGTACGAAGTCTTCACAGAAAAAAAGCTGTAATTAGTTAAAAATTACGAATGATATTTATAAATATGTATTTTCATTCAACTGTTACAATCATAGGTATAAAGTTCAATTGCACTATCCAATCCGCTTTGCTCTCATGGTTAATCGATGCTCTATGTCGGGCCATAAAGTAAGATATCAATATGAGAAACTGTTCAACTAAAACCGTATAATACAAGATGGGGATGTAATAAATAGTATGATAACTGAGTTGTTGTGCAAAACTATAGCGTATTCTGAAACCGAACGTGTGTCGTTTATCAAGCAATGAATATCATTTTTCACTCAATAATACGGCTTTTTGGCAAAACTGCCAAAAAGCCGAATATTCAAATCAGTAAAAGAGACAAGAATATCAAAGGTAACATACTGAACTGTATGTTATAATGAAATGTAAATGAAACATTTGCCATCATTATCGTCTACTGGAATTTTAAAATTTAATAATCTAAACAAAAATTAGTGATAATTAATTGATAATAATTTTTATAGCCAATTAATCAAATTTACGATACGCCTGGGTTTTGTTAGGGCTCTTCATTGCTTCAAAACTTTATAGGATCACCTTGGCGTACTAAATAATTAGTGAATGTCATAAAATCAATAACGCAGTTTTAGACCCCAAAACCCATCCAAATACTCACAAATCAATATTCATAAAACTTAGGTCTACAAAAAAAACTTAACCTTAAATACATCCTAACTTAATACGGTGTCAGGAAACATTATTTGCAATATATAAATTTTAGTGTAAATTTTAATAATAGAAATTAAATTTTAAACCGCTAATCAAGTGGCCTCATCCCAAAATTCGTCTAACGCTTTCGCAAAGGGACGTTATCACGTTTGTCCCGCGAGGGTACAGGTCGAGGGTGACAGATCCAACTAATGACTACGTTACGTTTACTGTCTAAACGGCCGGGAGTTTTTGCGGAATAACGCTCTTATACTTTAGTGGACGGCTACCTTTATTCTGTTTTGTTTGGGTTTTTGACAGCTACGATTTTGTAGATGGATGCAACAAATATCTAATCTAGTCTTTTTAAGCATACGAGATTTAATTTTTTTGCGTGTTACAAGCAGCTTACTAATAACTTGAAATATTTTGAGATTTGAGAAAAATATACTATCTGATATGAATGGTAAATGATGTAGATTAATTTATTTGAGAGATAAATTAAATAAGCATAAATACTTTGTTTTTTTAGTAATTACACGTGATACTCATCAAACTAAATTTTTAAAATTTGTTATTTTTCGTAACAGGAAATGCCACATAATGTATTGTGTTTTTAAATTTAAATTTGTTATTCTTGATTATTATCACAATTACTATAAATGTTTTGTTTTGTCTTAAGAATGTCTGTCTAAAGGTGAGTTCAAAGTATACAATGACAAACACTGTTTCGGTTTTAATTAAAACGAAATTGAAGATAAAGCAAATATCAAGTTTGTAATCAACAAGTTATAGTCTATCAAAGCGGAAAATAAAGAAACACTAAGCAGAGGTACAGTCAATGTTGTATTACTTTTTGAAAGTGACACGACATAAAAGTGTTTATGAGCGTCACTATTTTAAGTGGTCTGTAATGTTTATTTAATAAAAATATTTTGAGTTTGAGTTTGTACACATACAAAATTAGCATTTGGTTTAGGTACTTACGCATAATTTTCTTATGAAATTTCTTTATCGCAACCAAGCTTAAAAGTAGGTACCTACCTAATAATAAAAAGTAAAGTAAAAAAAAATAGAAAAGATTATTTGTATCTATTATCAAAACATGTAAAATGTTTCCAAGAAATTACTTTTCAACAAGTGAGTTTCAGCACTTGAGATAAAGTTGTATATAACAAAGATAAGAAGAAAATATATTTTTTCTTCTGTCTGACAATGAAAAATTATTGTTCACTTGTATGATCGAAATATTAAACTACAAAGTTGACTGTACCAAACGTACATTTTACGGATCTAGGACAGAAACGATCCTTTAGAGCCCAAGGCGAGATTGTAGATTACGATCTATAAAATAAAGTCAAATTATCAAATTCTGTGAAAATAGCGAGTTTTGTACACAAGCCCTTTGGGCAAGACTACCGATGGTCGAGCGAGACATAGTGCCCTTAAGAATTGTATCAAAATTATTGAAAAATAATGAAAAAACAATTGCAAAAAACAGGTTAAGATGGTGGCAAAATGTCAGTCAGTAAAAGTACAAATCTATTTAAAAAAAATATCACCTTATTTTATTAACAACAAAATGAGCTACTTTAATCGTCAAAACAATTTTTTCTCAATAATTCGTATATTTTTTTAATAATATCGTGCACTAAAGTAATTTGAACATGCCTGTATCATAATGGACCATTACAGTAGCAGTCTCAAGATCGGGGGTCAGTGTTATTTTATGTGACCTATGGGGATACTTTATTGGTAATATTTTATGACATTATTATGACTTGCCATCATGCAGTCGATTTATTGTAAAAGAAACATGATATTTCCTCGAATATTGTTTTTCCGATATTTTGAGCAGCAAAGCTCATGCAGACGTTAAAGAAAGAAAGAAAAATGTTAGAAATTATTGAAGATTATAGATGTTTGGAGGGATATTTGAAAGGCCGTTAGATTTTAGATCAAAGCATTGAGAATGACCGTGTGTCCAAAATAACAGTATCCATTGAACAGATTGATCTACCGCGTTTGCTGATAATGCGGTCGAAACTATCGGTCTACTGTTTCACTCAATAACAGCCTTTTACAAACAATGTTCCAGTAACTAGTTCTTAGAGTACCGGTGGCTAAGACTCACTATGGATAATAATGCTGTTCGAACCACTTATTTAGCCTTTTGTCGGGTAAGAGTCGCGGTATGTAAAGGTTTACTACCAAGTATCCAATTACAGAGACAGTAGTTACAAATTATTAGGTTTTTAATATAAAGTTAATAAATTGTGATCTTTTAATTTTAATATTATATTAAATGATGATGCTCGCGCTTATAGGCTTGTATTCACATAACGACGAAAGACTGACTTCCTAACAATTTCACTAAGGTCAAAGAAGAAAAAAAAAAAAAAAAAAAAAAAAAAAAAAAAAAATTATAAAAACTCTCCAATGATCCCCACGCCTGTAATAGGGATATTTTCAAAACACTGCAATGCAGATTAAAAAGTTTCCATCACAACTTTCCACTCAGGAAAAAGTGCGTACCTATTCCAAAAACGCACGATACAGAGGGGCAGACATCATTAAGTTAATTGAATTGGCGATGCTATCTCAGTTTACGGATAAGGCAATGGCGCTTATCTAGAGTATCGCTGTCACGGCAAGATCAATCGTTGCCTCGTTAGACTGGCAATTCCATTTTTGAAATATATCCTTATTTATTTTTTGACTTAGAATAAACTTAAAAGAACAGCTGTGAAACACATGCATGTAAAGCCTGTGTTTGAGAAATTAAGTCTTAATTCAATTCTACAGGTTTTTTTTTTCAAATATACCTAAATTACCTACGGACGACAGGGCGTAAAGTATTCTCTAAAAATTCAATTTCAAGTTCCAAATATATTTCAGCTGCATACCAAATTAAACATCAAAGTACTAATATAAAAGTTCATAAATAACCGATTCGATACCTTTAATTTATTCCGTTCATATCGATTCTTGTAGAGCTACATTTTTAATAAGTTTTATGCAAATCAAGGACTCAATATAGATCACGATGGAGGTTTGGATTGAAAAGAACCTTCAAGTGAGTCCCTACTTGACGAAGGTCTTCCCTCTCAGGCTTTGATGAGGAGCTGACAAACCACATTTGATATTGAAAAAGTTATTACCTACGTGGCAGGCTTTTTATAGGGTAATGAGAATTTTCCAGGGTTTTCTAAGATTTGGGACTGATCTATCACGCATGATTTGATGATTATGAAGTGACGTGAAATGTATCCCAAGATTGTCTCTCTTCACATGAAAGTACGCTCAGAAAACTTGTGATGTTAACTAATACCTAACTACTTACTGATTTAGCTGTTATTTGCTCAATGCCTTGAACTACTAATGCGTGTGGCAGTCGCAGAGTTATAAGTAGGTAGTTGCAGAGTTCCATTAGAATGAAATGGCATGTTTAGGAACAAAGAAACGCTTATGATGAATTGCGCTTTATTGAGTCGCAATAAATTGCTATTTCAATGAATGTTTCCGCAAAGTTGGGCTTTTGTACTAGTTCTATCATTTATTCTGCAGCTCAACGCAATACCACTACGGCATTACATTCCCAAGGTACGTAAGAAGTTGCCGTAAAACTCTCCGACTACATTACCCTGCATTATAAGTTCAAATGTTGCCAACATAAACTGCTCATCAGTGGGTTGCCATAAATTTAAAAGCCTACCTAAAGTAACTTCTACTCTGCACGATAAGAACTGGTTAACCTAGGTTCATAGGATGGGTAATATTAAGATGAAACAACAGATAGATAGTAGGTAAGTAGGGGTATTTAATTTAGATACTAACATGCAATTATTTTTTATCAACGCGCTTACTACCACTAGAATAAGCTTTTGTGCGTGGTGCTGTGTCAAATTTCATGCAATTTACATATTTTATAATTTTATTAAACAGGAGAACCTCGTATTAAGCCGCCAATAAAAAACCGCAGTGAACGAGTAAAGTGTTTAAAAATTTCACGATCATAAAAAGTTTTTAATTTTTTTATATATATAAATATATAAAAAAATTATATATAAATAAAAATGGTTAAATTATGCTTTGAAACATAAATAAACAAGGTTATTCCATAACTCTACTAAAAATAAATACATTTCACCTTTATCATTATGTTTTTGGCCAAACTTTTCTCAACAGTCTGTGTAAGCCTTTACTCGCGAGTTTGCGAAACCTCCATTATCATAAAATTACGTGGTATCACTTTCTTTTGATGTGTCGTAAAAAATAAAAAGCTCACGGGGTTCTGTTCTGGCACCATGGAGCGAGCATGTGGTGAATTTTTGAGTTGTTTAATATTATGGACTCAACAATTATGTACATTGTACTCGTACATCCACTTACGCTGATTATCCACATAATTCCCTTTATTTTGTGAATAAGTTTCGCGTGATATTTTTAACTTATTTGTATATTTATAAAAAAAACCGTTGAGATGTTAGTCATAGTCTCGCATTTACATAGTGCAAGATTCTTGCTTGTTCAATACAAATAAATTGAAGCAATATTTTACCCATAAGATGTTAAAGTTGTTTAGAAGTAAATGACCTCTCGAAATATACGAGTAGAACTGTCTAAGTTCAGAGGTACAGTCTTCTTCTCTTTGTTCTGGGGTGTTTTACGTTACTTCCAAAAACTATTTATTTTCTCACTTAATTGGTTGATTTAGTTATCAACAATTTATACTTACGGTAAATATTACAACGGAAAAGGAAAAGCCTTGATCGTGGTACTGGATCACAAATGTCATTGCTTCAAGTTTTGAAACTGAAATAATAATATCCGCCATTATCAAGTGTTAGAATTGGTGCAGATCCAAACTATGATTAGTCTGTGGATGTGCTGGTAGAATGTCACTTTAGCACTGTAGCCAAATCTGTCATGCATATTTATGAGAGTTTGTGAAAAGATAGATTACAATATGGCGGTAACGATGACAGGTTGAGTCTTGATTATGTAAATTATTGTAATGAAGCTGTAAATAGAAGAATATACTGTAAAACATGAAGAAAAGTATTTGATTACTACGCCCCTGAAATTGAACTGTAATAGTTCAGAAGTGGGGATCTACGCAAAGAGATAATAATTTGGTTGGATCTACGTGACGCCGGACGCTTGGCTGATGGTTTGTTGGTTTACAATCCAGGTAAAGTGATATCTTTGTTATATTTTAGTGAGTAAAAGGAAGAAAACTAAGTAATAGTGATCCTGTGTGCCACTGTAAGGATATTAACAAGAAAAGTTTTTCGATGACCACATGATTTTTGTTTGAATGTAGAATGATTTTAAGGTTGGCTTGGCACATAGACGGGTTGAGAAAAAATATTTTGAGCTTGTAAGATTGAAAACTAGATACTCCTTTGATTTTGTGACGGATCTACACGTACATAAATAAGTATAGATGGTACAGTTACTACCTGATATCCCCATAATCAAATTGTTTTTATGGACAAATCTAAAGTTCTTAAAAAAAAGTAAACTGCCTACTGCTTTCTTGACTTAGTTGATGTGACATTGTGAGTTGTTTTGAAATAAAATTATAGCAGAGAAAATTTGAGTTTCAGAACATGAGTGACAGTGAATGCGTTGAAGGGGATCGGCGCAGCCTAGCGAGCGCCACAGCCGCAGTGGCTGCCGCGCCCGAGTGAGCGCCGCCTGCTGTGGCGGCCCAGCGAGCGCCGCCTGCCGCGGCCTAGCGAGCGCCTCAGCCGCAGTGGCTGCCGCGCCCGAGTGAGCGCCGCCTGCTGCGGCCTAGCGAGCGCCGCCTGCTGCGGCCTAGCGAGCGCCGCCTGCTGCGGCCTAGCGAGCGCCGCCTGCTGCGGCCTAGCGACCGCCGCCTGCTGCGGCCTAGCGAGCGCCGCCTGCTGTGGCGGCCCAGCGAGCGCCGCCTGCTGTGGCGGCCCAGCGAGCGCCGCCTGCTGCGGCCTAGCGAGCGCCGCCTGGTGCGCCCCAGTGAGCGCCGCCTGCTGCGGCCTAGCGAGCGCCGCCTGCTGCGGCCTAGCGAGCGCCGCCTGCTGCGGCCTAGCGAGCGCCGCCTGCTGCGGCCTAGCGAGCGCCGCCTGGTGCGCCCCAGTGAGCGCCGCCTGCTGCGGCCTAGCGAGCGCCGCCTGCTGCGGCCTAGCGAGCGCCGCCTGCTGCGGCCTAGCGAGAGCCGCCTGCTGTGGCGGCCCAGCGAGCGCCGCCTGCTGCGGCCTAGCGAGCGCCGCCTGCTGCGGCCTAGCGAGCGCCGCCTGGTGCGCCCCAGTGAGCGCCGCCTGCTGCGGCCTAGCGAGCGCCGCCTGCTGCGGCCTAGCGAGCGCCGCCTGCTGCGGCCTAGCGAGCGCCGCCTGGTGCGCCCCAGTGAGCGCCGCCTGCTGCGGCCTAGCGAGCGCCGCCTGGTGCGCCCCAGTGAGCGCCGCCTGCTGCGGCCTAGCGAGCGCCGCCTGCCGCGGCCTAGCGAGCGCCGCCTGCCGCGGCCTAGCGAGCGCCTCAGCCGCAGTGGCTGCCGCGCCCCAGTGAGCGCCGCCTGCTGCGGCCTAGCGAGCGCCGCCTGGTGCACCCCAGTGAGCGCCGCCTGCTGCGGCCTAGCGAGCGCCGCCTGGTGCACCCCAGTGAGCGCCGCCTGCTGCGGCCTAGCGAGCGCCGCCTGCTGCGGCCTAGCGAGAGCCGCCTGCTGCGGCCTAGCGAGCGCCGCCTGTTGCGGCCTAGCGAGCGCCGCCTGGTGCGCCCCAGTGAGCGCCGCCTGCTGCGGCCTAGCGAGCGCCGCCTGGTGCGCCCCAGTGAGCGCCGCCTGCTGCGGCCTAGCGAGCGCCGCCTGCCGCGGCCTAGCGAGCGCCGCCTGCCGCGGCCTAGCGAGCGCCTCAGCCGCAGTGGCTGCCGCGCCCCAGTGAGCGCCGCCTGCTGCGGCCTAGCGAGCGCCGCCTGGTGCACCCCAGTGAGCGCCGCCTGCTGCGGCCTAGCGAACACCGCCTGCTGCGGCCTAGTGAGGGCATGATTTGGCATATGACTTTGCCGCCCAATTAGATTTAGGTAGGTGAGGGCATGATTTGGCATATGACTTTGCCGCCCAACTAGATTTAGGTAGGTAAGTGAGGGCATGATTTGGCATATGACTTTGCCGCCCAATTAGATTAGGTAAGTGAGGGCATGATTTGGCATATGACTTTGCCGCCCAATTAGATTAGGTAGGTGAGGGCATGATTTGGCATATGACTTTGCCGCCCAATTAGATTAGGTAGGTGAGGGCATGATTTGGCATATGACTTTGCCGCCCAACTAGATTTAGGTAGGTAAGTGAGGGCATGATTTGGCATATGACTTTGCCGCCAAATTAGATTAGGTAAGTGAGGGCATGATTTGGCATATGACTTTGCCGCCCAATTAGATTAGGTAGGTGAGGGCATGATTTGGCATATGACTTTGCCGCCCAATTAGATTAGGTAGGTGAGGGCATGATTTGGCATATGACTTTGCCGCCCAACTAGATTTAGGTAGGTAAGTGAGGGCATGATTTGGCATATGACTTTGCCGCCCAAACCTGATGATAGGCCCACTGATTTGATTGTGATAGTGAAGTTATGACTGGCCTTCTGCCTGATAGGCCATTATTAAATATTCATAATGTTAAATTATTTAGCACCCACTGGTTGTAAAATTGGTTTGTAAAAATAACCT
The DNA here is from genome assembly GCA_947086425.1 of Xanthorhoe spadicearia. Taxonomy (NCBI): domain Eukaryota; kingdom Metazoa; phylum Arthropoda; class Insecta; order Lepidoptera; family Geometridae; genus Xanthorhoe; species Xanthorhoe spadicearia. The sequence continues at coordinate 7,192,561 of OX352204.1, read as the reverse complement.
AAGAAAGAAAATATGCTCAAAGTTACATGAATTCTGATTTTTGTGCTATTATTTAGAAATAGGTATGTACTGATTAAAATAATGACATTATGTGAAGCGTGAATGAAAATGTAACATGTCCACAGACTTAAATCTAGGTTGACTGAACGAAGAGGCTCGTTCTACACATAAGATGGCCGAATGTTAGAATTGGTGCAGATCCAAACTATGATTAGTCTGTGGATGTGCTGGTAGAATGTCACTTTAGCACTGTAGCCAAATCTGTCATGCATATTTATGAGAGTTTGTGAAAAGATAGATTACAATATGGCGGTAACGATGACAGGTTGAGTCTTGATTATGTAAATTATTGTAATGAAGCTGTAAATAGAAGAATATACTGTAAAACATGAAGAAAAGTATTTGATTACTACGCCCCTGAAATTGAACTGTAATACAAGTTTCCAAAAATTGTGCAATTGTTTTACGACTATCACAAACATCAGTAATAAACAATAAAACGTTAATTTCATTTTAATCATAGCAATAAAGCGTTTACAGAAAACAAATCCACAGAACGAAATATGAGTCGGCCCCGTTTCGGCTTTGCGATCAAATAAACAAATAAAAACTGGCACGTGCGCCCACTTGCCGGTGACCATCGATGGATTATACTTTATGAGTGCTGTTTACTGTATCCAAATTCATAAATACTGTGCGAACTAAAAAGGTGTAGTTTACAGAATTGCATGTTCATCGGACCGTATGTACAGTATGATTTAGTAACGCTTAATAAAAATGATTCAATATGATTTAGTAACGCTTAATAAAAATGATTATGGTGGAAATATAAATAACAAAATTTGTTAAAGATTCACATTGAACTTTGTTCGATAATTTGTAGATTAATTATGTAGAAAAGTATTCAAAGTTTTTTTGTCAAGCTCATCTTTGTCCATACTTTTTCCCGCACATTGTCCATCACTATTTTTTGAATTGAAGGATATTTTTTTTACTTAAATAATATTTAACGAAGAGAGCAAAAAGCTGTCAACAAAAAGTGGAGCCAAAAAGTTCTCATAATTTTTTTTGAAACCGGTGCTACTACATTTTTCAAAGCGTTACGTATTTTTGGCGGTCCACACGCCACCCTTGGCTTATCGCGTTGTTTATACAAAACTCGAAACCCCACATTGTGACTGTTTACGCCGTAAATAATAATCCAGTGCCGTAAGCATCGAAATGCAAACCGACTTTGTTTTTTGCGTTTCGTTTTTTTGTATTCTCTCCAAAATGTATGCAAATAAACGTTAACTTAAAAATGGAAATTGGTGCGCCGACGTGATCTCGGATAAATATCGTGTGTAAATAAAAGTTTCGTGCTCGACATGGTTTTTGTATTTTATTTACTGTTTGGAAGTGACAGCTTCATAGCGCTGTGACAGTGTAATTGCTTGTAATACGTATGATATTGTAGGTACTGCCACTTACTGAGACCGACTTTGTTTTGCACGGGATGCTAACTTTATTATTTTTAATTGCAAAGAAAACTGAGAACTGACTTTATGCTTTAATTTGATGGCTTACTACTTTATGAAAAGTATCGACCTTCATCTCTACTTGTGTAAGAAAATTATTCATTAGAAAATTATTCAAGGCAAGTGACATTTGAAATACTTAATAATTTTAATAGTGAACTTAATTGGCTTAACTCACTGTGGTTTAAGCAAAGATTACTCACAGGCATACATAGGTAACCTAAAAAGAAATAAAATGTGACGATAGTTATATTTAATTAACGCCTCGACAGTCGACACCCTTTGCGTTTCTCCTCACACCTACAAATAAATAGCCTGTCTCTAAAATATTCAAACGCAACTTTGTACATTTCACGATAATATTTCACACAAAGCCTTGAATTCTCTGAAACTCGATATTTAATGTTCTTTCAACGGATTTATGTCAATGAAGTTGGAACGTACCCTCCCCTTCTCATATCAACACGTCAATATATCAGAGGCGTAGTGCCATTTGTCAGCCATTCCTATTTTAGCAATTCATTGACTCCGGGACGGGTTCGGTACGGAGGAAATAGTGGTGAAATCAAAAATCCTGCATATTAAATTACTGTAATAACTCGTGTGTACAATGTTTTAGTAATCAAGAGTTATTTTTACCATCACAAAGAACACTATTTTTAAACAGATCTTTCGAAGTACCTATGTGATTGAAAAAAATGTGAGAAAATGTTCAATTTGTTGATACCTACAACCATAAATAAAGATAGAAAGAAAGAAAGAAAAATGTGTTATTTCTGTAAGACCTCAAGAATAACTAAAAAATGTACAGTTCTTATAAGCTAGATGAATCTATTGCCTGTTTTACAAGTTATTAGACATATGAAAGACAAAGCGCATTGGCCTGCTAGCCATTAGCGTTGTGATATTGTTACGTTGTATTGTAATATGCTTTGTGATCATATACAGCTACTGAGCTATCAATATGGACTAGCATAACTATAAGCTTGGCATATCCATTATTTGAGTAATTTAATGTATCGTGCGAGCTTAGTCGGCACATCCATTTATGAATGAAGTACTTTACGATTTATTGTAACTCGATTACTATTATCATCGATTTTCTGTATGGATTTTAATTTGATTTTGGAAATATTTATTTTTGTAAACATGGCGCAAAGATTGTTAATAATAGCAAAGTGTAAACTGTATCAAATATAATTTTAGACATACCTTTGACTATCCCCTGAGGTATTAAAATATAAAATAATTTATGACGATTTACATGGTAATGTATTTTTGTTGTGTTTGTGTACATTAATTATCATGATTGTAATATATTAATTAATTTGGCATTGATACAACAATTAAACCTACTTCAAACTTAGATCATGGCTCAAAGTCCGACATATTTATCAGTATCTAAAATGCTCATTACAAGAGAATGTTGAAGTGTTTCTCTCTACAACTCGAATAAACTTGAAACAGTTGCTAAATGTATAAACTGCATTCCGTAAGACAATAAGGTTCACATTGCCATATTTGGCTACACTAATAGTGCCATTAACACGTATAGACTGAATTAATCAGATACAATCTAACTGTAAGCCACTTGATAAGCAAGACAACTGTCTAAAACTTTTGCTGTCTATTTAGTTAGTTAACTCTTAAACAAAATATTTGCAGCGTGAGTATTTGAGCTGTGTAAACGGACTTACTGGACAAGTAGCAGGGGCCGAAACTGCCCTACGGCTACTATATAGAACAATAACATTATTAAGCAAAAACATCGTAATGCCGGCCACAAACGTTCCGGTGCATCGGATAGGTCGACTGCGCAGATGGCCTGCGCTGGTACACCGGAACGTGTGTGGTGAGGAGTCTACATGCTCAGGTGACCGGAGCTAGATTGAAAGTACCTACCTACATGAATCATCATACAACCTACAAGTTACTACGGTTTGCCGGAACGTCATACACGTCCGATGACCTGCGCAAGTTCTCTCCGAGTAGACCTCTCCGATGCATCGTAGCGTGTGTGGCCGGCATAACTCCTTCTAAAGTTGAATAGTGACTGTGTTCTTGCTTATTGTGTGTAACAGTATGTTACTAATATGACCTATTAAGTTTTGCAACAGATATAACAGATAAGCCTAATGGAAGATGGGAGTCGGCGATAATTGCCGGGCTCGTGAATTAGGCAAGTGGTGTCGTTAGCTTGTTTTTGGGTCGGATAAATAATTTATTGTTGTGTGAAGTTTTGTTCTCTTGGTTCGTTTATATTGTTCAACTGTGAATGGTTTTATCATAATCAGTATTTTGTTTAGTGACTTTACACGTTATTTATTGGAATTTATAAAATGGTCTTGTATATTATTATCATTAGTGTCCTCATTAAAAAACATCAACTACTTATAATTATTAACATAAATCACCATTTCCTTCGTGCACTTGAAAACAACTATACTTCATTTATTGAAACGAGCTAATAGGCAGATTAAATAAACTCACGTGATTGGTCGTTGAAAATAACATTCTATCTCGTCATTGGCTAGATTGTCAATTATCAAATCTAGCCAATACGAGAATAAACAATTATTTTCGACGACCAATAACGTGCGTTTATTTACGTTCCTATTAGCTCGTTTCAAGAAATGAAGTATAGTTAAGTATATGAAAAATATTTTAGCTGGTAGTTTAAATACTAATCGCACTTTAACATTTCTATTATTTCTTATTTCGATTACTTTGCCGTTTAATACATAATTTAATTTCACCAATAGCACGTAACAAAAATACTCTTACTTAAGAGCGTGTAAGCTATCTTGACCAACTCAAACATTAGATCGTGCTACGCAGAGTTGTCATTTTTGACGCACACTTCAATAATACTATAATTTTTGTAAAAGTGTGCGTGAGCTCGTGTCTAGAACGAATGGTATGAATGGTTTTGATACTTTATCTTATAAGTAATATATAATAATGTAAGATCTGTGCTTAGAGAATTTAGCCAACGATCCGTGTTAGCCAAGTGGTTTAGTACTTATCTCTATTTTTGATCAGGTATCAATAAGACCCTCGAGATCCTGCCGAAACAAATGTTTCTTTTAATTTCTTTCTTGCGACTCTGTTAAGCATGTAATGTAAACATCTGCACAATGACATGTGAACGAACATAAGTAATAAATATGTATTTGGAGTCCAAATACTCCAAATTTTGGACATACCTAAGTAGGGTAGTTTTGACTACCCCTTAGACATTTGTTAAAAGTTTTGATAAAATTTAGCCATACAGTCGCTCATATTAAATTTCGTTTTGTTATATTTTGATTTTTTTGTATTTTTACACTTATACGTTTAGGTTGTTTGTTTCATCATCTTTCTTCTGCTCTTATCCCATACTAGGTGGGGTGGGCCCAACATGCTTAATCTTCCATTCATCTCTATCATTCGTAGTTGGCGAAGTTCACTCCTCTCACATTCATATCCTCTTTCACACAATCCATCCAGTTTTCCCTCGGCCTTCTTCTACTTGTATATCCATTATTGTCCATCCACATTTCACACTCATACTCATAACTTTCTTAGTGATATGACTTTCATCCGTCCTGAGGTCACGTAGACCATGCCATACTAAGCTATAGGCTAAAATTAGTAGTTAGTAGTTTAGGCATGCAAAATGGTCCTATCTCAGCATAATGCTGAGCGTTCGTGGCGAAGCTTGCTAAGGCGTTCTTGATAGATCGTCGAAGTTAAGCAACGCTCTGCGCGGTCATTTCTTGGATGGGTGACCGCAAGTGGCAATATTATCTGAGCGCTTCCGTGCTTCGGAGGGCACGTTAAATTGTCGGTCCCGACTTTTAAAAAAGTCGTTAAGCCATGACGGAGGCCTTTAGGCGGCCTAAAAACTCCGTCAACAGAGTTGGCCACTTGCTCATACGAAGGAACGGAAGCATAATGCGGTTTATTGCGGGGGCAATACGCCGCGCTGGTGTTCTGATAGAACCGTTTTTGGAAATGCGGACATTGAAATCTTAGTTACAATCCTAAAGTCCAACAACAAACACTTAAATAAAAGGCAACCTACCAACATAATAAAGAGAAAAAAAAAGAAAATATTATTTTATGCAATCCAAAATAAGTAATCAATAAAAACAATAATTTGAAGTGTTTAGTTTATATTAAAGAAGAATAAAAAAATAATTATGGAACAATTATAGTTTTTTTTCTTACAAACTAAAAATTGACTATTATATTCAGTCTCAAATTACAAAATACTTCAAAAAAAGTATAGACATTTGTTGCAAACATCTTTTTTGTTCACCACACACAGACTTTTTGCATTTTGTACACGTCATCATAGACATTCTTTAATTTTTGGTGGTACATAGCCTACAGTAACGGCGAACTTTGGCAGGAGGTTACTCTTCAGCTTCTTAAGAAGCTTCTTCAATAGCCCGTGGCAGGATGTTCTCAATATTTTCTCTCAAACACTTTGATAAAGTAGGGATTTCCAATTTAGATCTCATCCATGGTGTACACAGTTAAATACTTCGTTTTTCCATATTATATTCTCTTCGGTGGGTTTTCTTGCTTAGATAAAACATTGTGTGTGTAAATAACACGTAGAGTACTTTCAAGTGTTGAGGTGTCGTCAGGAGGTGTTGAAGGGTCATCAAGAGATGTTGAGGCGTCATCCAGAGGTGTTGAGGTGTCGTCAGGAGGTGTTGAGGTGTTCAAGCTTTCATCAATGGCATCTTTTATGTACCTGTTTGTCGTCAGTATCACATTGAACAAGTATCGTCTTCACTTACGTGATCCTCCATTTCGCTGTCACTGCTATCATCTGGACCTTTCATCTTCTTGACTCAAAAAGGAATATATTTCTCTTTCGTCCATAATTTCTTCTGCTTCCTATGAAGTAAAGATGTTTTCAAAACAATAAAATTTACTTATAACAATAACCTAATTGTATACCTACATACTTTGTTTATGTGTAAATAAAGAAAAAGTAACAGAAACGTAATCACACACAAATACATAAAAGTTTCACAGAAGATAAACATGCGCCTCTCGAGCGCAACGTATGGTCATAGCAACCAAACTACGGTACTTACCGAATAGCTGCAGTCGTCCCTCGGTGGTGTTGACCAAGACGACTGAGTTGGCTTGAAAGCACACGCGTGTACACGCGTTGGATGAAAAAAAACAGCGCTATATCTATTTCGCAGGCGCCTCTGGGGCGCACGTTATCTTTCTAGGGTCATACATATTTCAGTAGCATACACTCTCCTATCATCAGTCTACTTTATTGCCCAACATTCTGATCCATAGAACGCGACAGGTTATGGTCTTATAAATTTTCCCTTTAGATTTAAGGGGCATTCGGGGGTCACACGTCCCTGAGATCTGTCGCCACTTTACCTATCCCGCATTCAAAAGTTTTGAAATTTCATATAATATGTATGAGAAAAAAAAGTCAAAATTAAGTAAAAAATAGAACCTCAATTCATTAACTTTATTATGCCCTACATGAATCTGAAAACTAAATTTTTCCAAGTCTTATAGTTTCTGAGATACAGTGGTGGGCAAAACGAGGGGGCAGATAGGGGCAAAACTAAAAACTTTTTTTTACTAATGCAAGCCTCCTCAATACAAATCCGTTTGAAAATATTACAAATTCTTTCAAATTTTTTATTTTGCCCTTAAAAAGTTTCGAAATTTAATACAAAATGTATGGAGAAAAAAAAAAAGTCAAAATTAAAAAAAAAAAAGTACCACGTTTTATCAACTTTGTAATGCCTTACCTGAATCTGAAAACTAAAATTTTCCAAGTCTCCTAGTTTCCGAGATACGCGTGGCAACAAAATGAGGGAGGCAAATGGGGGCAAATCTGAAAACTTTTTTTTTCATCCCAAAATCTCCTCTATACAAATCCGTTTAAAGCAATCAAAAATGTTACGTAGTTTCCGAGATCCATCAATGGGGCAAAAAAGGGGCAAAACAGGGGCAAAACACAAATATGATTTTTACTCCCCAGGACCTCCTCTATACAAATCTGTAAAAAAATATTTGCAGGTCTTGTAGTTTTTGAGATACACCAGGGGTGGGCAAAAAGGGGGCAAAAAATGGGTAAAGTCGGATTTTTCCTTAACTCGCCAAACTACCCTCTATACGAATCTGTTAAAAAAATATTTGCAGGTCTTGTAGTTTTTGAGATACACCAGGGGTGGGCAAAAAGGGGGCAAAAAATGGGTAAAGTCGGATTTTTCCATAACTCGCCAAACTACCCTCTATACGAATCTGTTAAAAAAATAAACCTTCCCATCCACCAATATAGAAAACAATTTATTACGCCAATGAGTGAGTGAGTGAGTGAGTGGTAATGCAGCATTGCAGTACGTCCCGGCTTCACTAATGAAACTACCGGAATAAAATATAGCCTACTAACTACGCCCCGCAGTTTCACCCGCGTAAGTCCCGTTCCCGCGGGAATATCGGGATAAAAATGTCCCTGTCACTCTCCATCCCTTCAACTATCACCACACAAAAAATCACGTCAATTCGTCGCCCCGTTTTGCCGTGAAAGACGGACAAACAAACAGACACACAGACAGACACACACACTTTCCCTTTTATTATATTAGTAGGGATAACCATCCCGTCCATTCTACACATCGGTGAAAGAATTTTTCAAATCGGATGACTAGTTAGTCGGAGATTACCTCCGTCAAACAAAAAAACAAAAAAACAAACAAACAAATTTTACCTCTTTATAATATAATATATATATGGTACAAGTATCAATACTAGTGTATCGCGCTTTGAGTTTTCTACGCTATCGATTTTGTTTGACAAGGCGGCGGAAAAAAGTGATACGTCCTCTCGCTGGGAGGACCCGGGATCGACTAATCGGAAGACGATCGCGCGGCCGGATATATAGTGATTTTAAAATAATCCTGTAAATTACTGGGTGCTCGAAATTGATTGAAAAAAAAACTGTACGTTTAGAAATACCTATATTTTCATCAAATGAATAAAACTCTTGTGTTTTTCTTCAAATACTAGTAAAAAATATGTGTTAAAGTGAAACGATTTTGTACTTTTTAAATATTGTTTTCATTACCTTTTGAGGCAATTTTTTAATTGTTTTGCTATGTAGTGTATTATGAGACTATATTTTCAGGTCCACAAACGCTTAAAATAAAACATTTTCTCACATTACAATAGTGATATCCCTTCTGAAAGACAGCTCTGACGCTCATTTTCGTAAAACGCTATGACGGGATTGACTTCTCCTTCAAAAACTATAATCAAATATTATGTTTTATCTCTGCAGTGTATTATAATAAAGATTAATCTTTCTAAAACCGTAAAATTCTTTAAATAATCTGATCACATTATTGAGTTAGGGCTCTCGAAATACTGCTCAAATAAGCTAATGACGACTACACGTTCTTAAACCGATCACAACATTGCGTTTTCGCCATTTGGTCTAGTTGATTGCTCTTGGGCGTCTGCCGATTAATCCCAAGCCTTAATAGACAATTACCGATTCCCGTATTCGTTTGCTGTCTTCAAAACGTTTTGTCTTGTTAACGCCTTTGGATAAGTAAGATCTGAATGATTTCTGTTTGAAATCGAACACTTTGAGCATTTTGTTGAGTTAAAAAAATAAAAAAAAATAAAAATGTATGATAATTTTCGGTCATTACACTTTTAATGGTGAAGGAAAAAACTGCGAATATTTTTTTTATTATTCATGTAATTTCTGTGCATGAGAGATTTGAGATTTTAAAAAGAATTGATCAAACAGCTATACTTACAGTATACCACGCAATTTTTTTGAATTTGCGTTTAACTCAAAACGAATGCTTATGTTTAACTCAAAACTACAACGTAATATTTGACTAGAAGCTTTTCAAATCATAATTTCGCTTTTATTTTTCACCACACCAATAACATTGGCAGCAATTACTCTCGGCAACACTAACATCGGAACAAGGGGAGAACATTCGTAAAGGGAAAGTCTACATAGAACTACTACGAATTGGTGATAATGAATGAATCATAGTCCTGATTTTGGGAAAACAAGAATTATCTGATTATTGGCCAAATTGTTATCATTGTCATTGTAAAACCGTTAAAGCCGTTGTAAAACTGTAGTTTACCAGACATTTTTTAAATAGATAGATTGTATTACAAAGGAATACTAAATACAAAAACAAATACTAGAGGCAAAATTTACAAAAGTAGATAATATTTAAATGACTAAAATTTTAGGTTACATATTTTAACATTTAACATTTTTATTTGAAATCAAAACTCAATATAGCCATCAAAAACGCTTGTTAGCACTTTCCTGTTTTAATTTGGGTTGATTAGGAAAACATTTATCTTGGTTTTCAAAATATTATCTGAAAACAGTGATTAAATTTCAGAATTTTCCAATATCTGTTAACGTCCTATATACACTATAAATATAAATAACTGTACATTATAAATACATAATAGAGACTAGCATTTGATGCTGACTCAAAATTATGATCACAAAACATAAGATGCGGCCTTCTTTGTCAACAAACCTACATTATATCTAAACACAATCTGATGTAAAATGTAAGTGTCAGTAAAAAGTAAATTAGTTCAGAACTCCGTTGGGACTTTGGGAGTAAACAAAAGACAAACTTTGCACACCTCCCAAGTTTCATCAGCATTGTTTCCAGATAATGCATCTGATAGGCATTCCGGTGTTCTAATGAACTGCATCTCACCTCGGAGAGTCATTCCTAGTCTGGCCACGTCTGAGGGAGTCACCCTTCAGTTTCGGTGGCGTAAAATTGCGCCTGATGACTTTCGGTTTTATTATTCGAGGAGTTGCAGAAAATAGATAAGACAGTTTTATTATTATGTGGTAGATTTACAAATATTTGAGTAGATGATTGAGTCCTTACATAAGTATTTAAATCTTACATTGTAATATTTATACTACAAAAGATTTATAATTTTCAAAATTATCATAATAAAATCATAATAGTCTAACTCTTAACCAAACGTCAAATTGTGGTTGTCATAATGTATGTACTCGAGTACGTAGTACGAAAAAAGCACAATAATAGTGAGGCGCTATTGGCTCGAATTATTTATTCATATAGTTTACATCAAAAATTCTGGTAAGTACCTATTTAAACTAGTACTCACAGTTCAATAAGCCAATTATATTATTATATAGAAGCGCAATTTTAGGCGCCCGAAGCCTGGTACAATTAACCATAAGTATTAATACTGTATCCCCAATGTTTCCGCGCTATTTCGCCTCCGCTTATTGCGTAGGGTGTCCGCTATTTTATTGGCACCGATTGTATGTACTGTGTACTTTGCGACACTTTCCCTTTATGAATGTTATGGTTTACTGCCCTCTCCCCTACTTTGTTGATGTTTCTGAGCTACTGATATTGTCTGACTTGCGGTTGTAGACGGAATTTACAAATGGGATTGGGAAATATTTTACTGCTATAAAATCTTACCCTAGATGGTTAGTTCATTCCTTGGATCGTTCGTGTTTTCGACAGTTTGCAAATTCTAAATTGAACCGAAGTTATTTTATGATTGTTAGCTAGTTGGAATTGCATGAATATTTTTGCTGCCTATTCGGTATATGATTTATATGGAAAAAATAGAGATGTCTAAACTAAATACTCAAAACCAAAACAGATGCAAATTCTTTTGGTTTTTAAACTACTTAAAATGAGGAACCTACTTAAAATTACCTTTATTTTCAGACAATTGAATACTAAGTTAACTTATTTATGCCCTGTTCAGTGATTTCTAACTGAATCTACATAATAGGTACCTGGTACATGGTATACATAATGATTGAATTACTTCTAATTTGTGTCTATTTTTCAGGAGAAAGTTTTGATTTCAAAATAAGCCGTAGCCCCCTCAGTTTATTTCATTTTCTAGAACGAACCATGGGGAGCCTCTTGACAATGTGTTAAATTAGTTCAGTACGTGAGTGTCATCTATACAGCTTATTAGACGCTGTACGTGAGATGCAACTTGTAATATCACCTTTGAATAAATAAATCGTTTTTCATACAATATTGTAAAATCGTGCAGTGCATTTGAAGACTTACTTAAAAAAAGTTGTAGATAAACATTTGTAATATTAATTAAGTTAATACATTATATTTAAAAGACAATAAAGTTTGCTGGAAGAAAACTCTTGTTTGGGTAAAACTCTCTTTGTAAATTCATTTCAGTAAAGTTTTTTACACACTACCTAATATGATAAGGCGTGAATTTCTTAGATAATTTTCTTAGTTTATATTTCACAGATACGTTACTTAGATAATTGTACTTGATTGCTCGATCTCATTTAGTACCTATTTATCAGATAAATTGAATACTGTGTCCACATTTTTTTCGTCCCCTAAAAGGTCTGCCCTCGTACCAGCGTAATAGACATAAAATAGACCTTTCTGTCTCGTGAACAATATCCATTAGGGAAATTTTATCATTGAGGACAATAAATTATAGGACCCCTCTTAAAACTCTGTACAAAGCAACCGGAAGGCTGTGTTTAAACAAACTACATTACATTATAATGACCAATTTAGTTGACAATAACAGTGTATGATAATTTGATCAGGTGATGAAGTCTCCCTTGCAGATTATTAGCCGAACTAATGGTGGCTTAGACTGAACAAGTGCAGATAATAAAAAGTTCTATTGAAATAGGACCCCATACGCACACCCTTCGATTTTTAAATTATTCTTTTGTTGTTCTCAATTTGATCGCTCAAGAAACAATAGTCGTAGGGGAATATGGAATTGATGTGATAAAATTGCTTTTTAGAACTAAGATGATCAACGATAAAAGACTGCCTGCATCTTCAAAACAGATTTTTGATTGTGATACGCTTTTCGAAAAAACTAATCAATATTTTTTACTATAAATGTTCAGCTGGTATATAATAAACTTTCAATATGAAATCTGTTTCCTGAATGCCAAACTGAAACAAATTCAGCAATTTAAAAAAAGAAAACTGAAACGGTACAAATGTTGGTCCAAAGAGTAATCCTATAAATCCCCGTGAATGGACGACTGCCCCGTTCCGATTCCCTGTACATTCCAAAAAACTTTAAAAAGAAAAATGCAACAGCTCCATTCACCTCCAAGGACGATAGTAAAGAAAAAGAACACGCATTTATCAGAAGTGTAAATGTTAGGGCTGTAAACTTATATCCTGAAACCGAATATTCGGTAAAAATTCACAAAGTTAAAGTAGTTAAAGTTACTCACATGTTAGCTTGATAAATTCATCATTACCTAATTGATTTATTACTGACCTAAATACGGGCACAGTGGCACACATTTCCAGTCACGTTTCCATTTTCTAGTCGAGTTAACCATTATTCATTGTATATCCTCACAACCAAAGTAGTTATTATTTTAAGAAAATAAAGGAAGTAAAAAATACATTGTTCGCTTCTGTTGAACATAGCCGTGTAAAATTAGGAGTTTGCCATTTAGTTTTTAAAGATCCGTTTTCATATATTTTGTGACGAATGCAGTAAAGCCGAATATTTGATGCAACACTAGTAAATATGCAAAGTATGGAAAGTTGTATAGAAAGAATCGCGCCTTCCCCGGTTTCCTGGGACGGCGTCTGTAATAATGGATTACGAGTCTAGACGCGAGACAAAGCCGTTTCGAGCCCTTAGCCGGGCATGACTGTGTGTACAAGCTACGCGTTATGCTCAGCGATATGCCCAGATAAATAGAATGTAATTTAAGTACTCCCACAACAAACGAAACGAAAAATGATGACGACCACACACGGTGCGGAAAAATATTATCACAGATCTTTAGGCAATTAAATTCCTAAAAGTGGTCTTGGGGGCACGATTTTACGCCTTAATTTTACTTTGAAATAGTTAGAAATCGAAGTTCTGCAAATAGTTAAAAAACGATATACTTATTATTTTATGATGACTTTCATAAATTCATTTAATGCTGTTGTAAAGAACTGTCTGTCTATATGATGGAATTACGACCAAAGGTCTACTACACAAAAAAGCGCAGTGACTGCGTGTTCAAAACAAGACGTGTGCATAGGTTTAGTGTAGCGCTGATGATTACTACGCAGATAAAAACCATAGTGCAATTCAATCGCTATCTCTTACTACCGTATGTTAGTCCCAGAATTCTATGCGTGCGGCTCGCGACCCAAGATTGATGGTAGGTTCACATGACATCGCTCGCCCTCGAAGCACCCACCCTTTTGATGACTTCACTAACAGTTATTTATGGAGAGGATTTACTCTGAATACTCTGATCCCGTTTAAAATCCGTTCTCTCCAAATTTTAAATCCGTTTTTAAATAACCGCTTCCTTGCCCGATTCAGGTTGATTGCTTGATTCTTGTTTTTGTTTAGACGAAATATTTTGAGAAGCTCAATCCTTAGGAACTTAAGAATAATATTTTTGCCGATAAAACTAACAAGAATACATACACTTGTGAAATCTAATAAATTAGGAATTTATAAAAGTTGGAGCACGTACAGAATAAACAAAAGACGCAAGTTAAATAGGTACCGCAGCACATGAAGTTGCAAAATTTTAAATTACAAAGAAAATAAGCAAAGAAGTTTCGCCGGAAACAGGAAGTTACTGCGTTGTTATGAACTTTATACAGAAACCAAGTTAAAGTATAAATAGCATTTTATCGAGAACTTTGAACCCCTTTGAAGCATTACTTGAATTAAAATGGACTTTGTATATATAAAAGAGGATATTTTGTTTTGATAAATGGTATTTATTATGAAGCTACATTGCGGTAGGAACGTACACTTTTTCCATCAGATTGGATTCCGTTTCCTCTAACCTAAACTAACTAGATACGCTAAACATGGGTTTTAAGAGTTTTTCACTAATGAAAAACTCTTACCTACTTACCCAACAAAACATTGAGTTGAAGCAACTAGGTTAAAATGCATCTGACAAAAAACATAACATAACTTGTACTTGTTTTGCAGAATTACGATGTGAATATAGAGGTAGCTGGAAAACGGATTGGAAGAAAACATCAGTATCAAAAGATCTTATAAAAATCCTTCTACTCTAAAAACCGAAAACGATCCATCCTGCCAACTATCGCAGGTCAGAGTATGTTGGTGGCAACTCAGTTCGGAAGACTAACCTACATAATCTGGCCTGCGATGATTGTAATGATGCCTCGTTTTCGGTTTGTAAGCTGGCTGGTATCAAAGCATGCTTATCGCTTCGCTGCGCGATGCTGTCACCTGCCGCCACCGTCACACCCCTTGTGGTCACGGAACCCGGGGAAACTGTTTTATCAAGACACTTTGTTCTACAGGAATAAACAAAGAAATAAGACTAGAAAGAAGTATGAAAACTGTGGACAGCACAACAGAAGTATGAAATTACAGTCATGTAATTGGATGAGGAGTATGTTTGTATTAGCTATTGCCTAACAGTGGTGATGAAGTTAGGTCATAGGCCTCCTTTGAAGGCTTTCATCACAGCCTATTTTGTACTCCGTCAGTTTTACCCATAATTATAATAATGAGTTAGTTGGGTATAGAAATATCAATGTTATGTTAAACGGCCGAAGTGGACACTAAACAACACCATTTTGAACTACCTACTACTATCCAATATGGGTTTTGTATAGGCTTATAATAATTTTGTTAACAGTCAATTGACGTTGATTTATTCTCAAAGAACAATAAGAGCTTCCAGACTTGAAGCTTCCAAATCTCTAAACTCATTAAAACATCAATTACTCCCACTACTAAAATTGGATTTGAAACAAGTCGCGTCTCAACCTCAGCCGGAGTCGGACGTGCGTTACGTGTACAGCATGCTTACAGAGCTCGTTTGGCCGCCAGAATTGGCGTGTTATAGTACAAGAGCCGATTTCAGATTGCTCACGTAGCAAGACAAAGTACAGTCATTGTTATTGACGGTCCTTGGAAGATTTCTTGGCACTGTTTGAGGTTCCGTTTTGTCCTTACAGTCTCATCAAACATTTTATTGATTTTTGACTTAAAAGGAAAAAAAGGATCCTTTGTCATTCACCACTTGGTCATCCGTCAGTCTCTCAGTCAATACCTATCCATTTTCTTACGAATAAGGTGGTATCAAGTTAACATTTGTTTGCTATTTAGATGTCTTTAAGAGTGAGAGAAATTGGTTAAGTTTAGCTTTGGTTGAGATGCATTGATTAGGGTTTTGATTCTGAAACAAGAGTTACACTTATCGAATTTTCGTGCTGTAACGTCAACGTGCAACGTGGCTTTTGATGCCTTTGACTTATATATACGAGTATAAGTCACGACAGATGAATATACGAGTATTTGACTATAAATATGACATGTTTTAAATGTTCATAGTGATTTATTTTGGCTGACAAATCATTCAAACATCCAAAAGCTTAAGTACTCAAAAACTTTGAGAGAGCGACAAAATGTGGCTTAAATCCGCGCCACAACATTCGGCTTAGTGTCCCTTCTTGAGCAGATTACAAGAAGGGCTTTAAAAATATTGAAAATGGCCGGACTCAGTGACTTTACCCTTAAAATGTTTTGTTCTTTAAGATGATCAGATCAATGTTTTTCACAAACAGTTGTTGGTATTTTGCTGCTGTTTAAATATAACTTAGCATGACTTTTCAAATATATTTTTCAATAGACTTTTTTTTTTTAGATCTGCTTCCTATTCATGTTACATTACTTACAATCGCTATGAATAGAATCGATCAAAAATGTATAGGAATTGTCAAAGACATTTCAGATCACTCAAAATTTCGTTATCGATTCTTCGTTTTGATTTTAAAGCGATTGTTTAAAATTTAAAACCTAACTCGACTAGAGTTACTGATTAAATAAGTTTGTTTGCAGCTAGTCTGTTAACAACAAAGCACTTACTTTAATTAATCAAAACTTTACGACTAATTGAAAAATGGATGTATAGTTTCTCGACGTTCATTAGCACGTCGAAATATGAAGCAAACTTCTCCACTACGTGTGAAATGAAGGAGGTTTTACATTGGCTGATAATAGTACTTCAAATATGTATTTATAGTCTGACTTAAATTATACTGTCTTTATATTTATGAGGTTCTTATTTTTTACCAGCAAACTTAAAGAATAAATAACTCATTTTCATCAAATTTCAGGCAAAACACTCAGTGGCCCATAAACGTACTAAATAATCTTCCGCTGCTGTTAAATGCAGCCTTAGACTTATCAATAAATTTCAAAGCAATACCCAAAAGTAATACAATTATAATTTATTTATAAATGTAATTTTTTAAGATTAGTTACTGTTTTAAGAGATGAAAGTGATCTATGAGGCCTCTAGGCGGCCTAGAAACTCAGTTACCAGAGTTGGCCACTTGCTCATACGAAGGAACAAACGAAGAACTATAGTTATTTTAATTTTTCATTATACCTACACGAATGCAGTAAAGTTCGTGTCAGTAGTGAACAGGGCTCTCAACACCGAGCGAGTTTAATTGCGAGACTAACGTAAAATCAGTTTATGTGTTCGATTTCATGGAGCCAATAACTGTTGCGATAGCATCTGCAGTTCCCGCTAATTTGATGATCTGATCTACTTCTTTTATAGCTGACAGGTAAAGTTCATATTTCAAGAGTTTTTAAATGTAATTTCAAATCTTTATATTTAATTATGAATGTAAAGTTTATAAACTCAAGGTCGCATTACATTATTTGTGTCGTTTATTGCTTAATCTTATGATTATCTAATTAAAAATATCAACTTAATTTTATTTCCGAGTATTTTTTGATGTAAGTACTTACTTAAGTACATAATTAACTCAGGAGATAAAATTAAATAGTGTTAATAATCACAGCGCTTTCAAGATAATCCTATAAAACTCAACATTATTTACAATGGGAATAAACTGTGCCACATAAATTTATTTTCGAGTTTACGAGACAGACGGTCTAAACGGCGCGTTTCTACACAATTAAATTTAATTAATTCGAATAGTTCGCGAGTCGTATGCGCTAATGGGCTGAATACGTCTGTTTCAACAAAGGACGATTAATATTGTGATGTGAGCTCATCTAGTTGGCTTTCGGGTGTGGATGAAGGTTTCCAAAGAAGCAGCGAGCTGGATAGTGGTCGCGTTACAAAATAATTACTGTACTTACTACTGAGCTACCTAGTTGTAGCAGTATCTAGTGCATCGTAAAATAAAAGAACTTAGCTAGCTAGAAAAAACAGACCTTCTTTTTAACCAAAAAGCTCGTGATAGACTGACCCACATCGTAAAGACAGTGAAATAAACCTAGTACGCTCCAAAGGCTATTGACCTCCAGAAGGTCGCGAAAAGATGGCGAATGAAGACATTTAGATAAAGATTGATTGCCGTGCACAAAAAGCGATGGATCCCAATTTCGTGAACTCGGTCCCAATATAGAACAACCTGCTACCGGTTTTGGGCTCTATATGTAACCATTTATGAGGCTTCTATCAAAGCTTTTAGGTATTATCAGAGACCAGTTTATATCATCTTGATATAAACTGGTCTCTGGTATTATTGAAACAACTTTTAAGGTAAGACAGAGAAAAAAGTTTTACACTTTTTTATTATTGTGTTAAATCACACATAGGTATTTCATCAGAAAAATTGAGAAATCTTAATAAAAGTTACTTTATGACTGAGTGGTTTAAAAGCAGTCCGCGTTAAGGACGATCGCTTGTAATAATTGCAGGTTCAAATCCTTATCCTTCAAAAATATTTCTAAGAGAAAGACGTTTTTAACAATAATATTTGATGATGAGCGTATTTAGATATGTGTAATTTGACAATCTTAATTAAGTAATTTTTTGACAATAAACGGCACAGTTAAACGAAAGAAAAATCAATTATTCTACAATTTGCATTACATCATTACTACCAAGATTAACCAAATGCAATTTCAAAGCAGCAAAGGGATCAAAACTCAATTAGCACGATCGACATCCAACAATATTCCACACAATTTAGACTTCTATGCACAATGGTTATTACGGTGGTTTTGGTGTGGGAATAGCAGTGAGCATAGGCAATCATGTTGAGACATCTGGCACCATGGATGCTACTTATTATAGACCTTGCGTCAAGGGAAAAGGACTGTTACTTGTGCAATTACAAAATGATTGTTGAAATTATATGCAGAAATTGCAATCTTGATTAAATGGAGTGATGGATGACTGAAAGTTGTTTCAGAAAAATGAACTGTTACTTGAATAGAAATAAACTATTTGATAAGACAGTCATGCGCACCATTACCTACTACCAATTTCCTGCACCAAGTAGAGTAAGTTCTATTACTTTCTTTCTTTCTAGAAATTATCTTATTAGACTCAATTTTCATTTTAACGAAATATTTTACTTGTTTTCAAGGTTTTCGTAATATCTTAATTGGATTCATAGAACTTTATAAAATAGTTTCAGTCTTAGATACTCAGTACAACTCGAATTTTAGCCAGTTTTTATCTTAGTTTCAAGTTTTATAAAATTTAAGTTTAAAGATAGTTTTTTTGTTTTAAAAGGTCAATTTTTAATTTTGTAATAGTGATTTGTTCTAGTTACTCTTATAACAATTAATAGCGCTATATAAATCAGCCATCTGAACTGTAATTAGCTTTCTAGTCCATTGTGAACAGCAGAGCTATGTGAGGCGTAATGATCGAATCATATATCTAATCCTCAGTCAAAACAAGTTAGATTTGCAGTGTAACCCAATGGAAAATTGAACTCTAGATATCTATATTATGCTTTATTCATGACACCATCGCAACTATTGCATTGGTGCAATTGTATTGCGCACTACGACCGAATTGGAATTTTGATGCGAATTTTACTTGACAGCGTGAATATTGTGTAGTGGCGTTTAGATTTATTATTTAGAGTTTGGTTTGTTTGGTTGTTTCTGGTTTTGATACAGTTAATTTTATCTAACAATTCTTTAATCTGAATTAATGATAATTATGTTTTATTACAACTTATGGAATGTAAATAGTTGACTGCAGCGGGCTTACCATGACCGTTTATAGCGATTCAGTTTAGGTCCAACTACGAACCACTTTTGACGTAAAATAAGGCGCTGACGTAAAGTTTTGACAGTAAGGCAGACCTAAACTGAATCGCTTCGACGTCATGGTACGGCTCCTGGATGTAAAGAACTCTTCTTTTATTTTCGTTTACTTAAGCTTCCGTTTAACACTTTAGGAAATGCACATCGTTTAAATCGTTATTTTAACAAAAAAATAGTTATAATTATAGTGAAAAAGTAGGAATGATTTGTGTATTTTTGCTTTCTGTATTTTCTGAACAACCATCAACGAGAACCCGTTCGAGATAATTATTTAAAATAAAAGGAATCTTAAAACATATTTGTTAAACGGAATTTTCTTACACCTTTATTTTACACAAGGTATTGTGAGATTACAACATAAACCATTTACGAAAGGTTGCCTAATACAAAGAAAACATAAAAATGTTGCTTCGAAATTGTCAACGTCGAAGGATCGGCACTCGTATATCACGGGGATTTATTCCCACCTTCGGCCCGTTCTCGATTTCAACCTAACACCTTAATTTAATATTAAATTTTGCTCTCCTTTTTTCGTTTACAATATGTTTTTGTGTTCATATGCTTGGTTATTTCATTGCATTTGTACAAATTCTCATAAATTTGTGTAAAGTAACAGTAAAATTACGTTTTTACGTTTACGTTAAAATTATGTTTTTTCACAGTACGGTTATTTACATTTTGCTCTTATCTCGCGATATAGATTAGCGCTTCCGTGTTTCGGAAGTCACGTTAAATTGTCGAGACCGGCTATTAAAGTCGAAGCCTGACTGCCTTTAGGTAGCCTTAATACTTCATCACCAGAGTTGGCCAATTGCTCATTATGAACAAAATGAATAACGATATATAGTATTCAATGTGTCTGTGTTTCTCACAAACAAATGGTTTGTTTATGTCATAACGCGGTCAGATCCCATTCATTCATTTTATTTAACTCGATTTAAGCTGATTATCATTCCACAAGAGTAACATAAAATGGCAAATACGAGCCTTAAAAACAACAAATCATATAAATTAAACACAATCACAATATGAATAGTTCCATAAAACAAACATTCATCTGGTCGAATGCATTCGGCATTGTAATTTTCCCAGCAATCGTCCAAATTAGCTTGACACGTGTCGTTGTATTGACATCCACGCCTTCGGTGTGTTAATTACTTGTTTGGGGAGGGACCAGTAGGTCAGTATAAAGTGGTGGGTGTATTCTCAAGGCGCGGTGGGGTTGTATACTCATTATTCCGTTCCGGTCGGCTGTCAAGTAAATGTCACATGCCCTGTCGAAGAATTCAAACAATCAAAGTTTCAATAAAAGTAATTGGATGATTTTATTTAATGATAAGTAATTTGTCCGGTTAGAATAGGGATATAAACAAAAAATATTACTGAAGGAGATTATAACTACACCTCACTAGTTCACGTGCGTCACTGGCAGTGAACGCAATGGTAAATAAACTACCTGGCTACCTAGCCACTAACTAGGTATATATAAGTCTCCGAAGGAGAGTACAAAAATACTGTAGCTTTATTAAAAAAAAATGATTATAACCTTTATACCTAGGGCGAGTAAGTGTCTGAGTATTTTTTGTATTTTTAATACTATGCATAAAAAAATAAACTTACTCCAGCTTTCTAACCCACATTTTATATACGAAGAAAGGTTAAAGACCGGCTCATGTAGGTTTACATAAAAATATTTGCATAGGCCGAAAAATCAATTTCTATCCTATGTCAAACGATTTTCAACCAAATAAAGCGTAAAATTCAATATTGAAAAGGCAGTGAATTTTAATCAAAAGAGCATTAGTATAATCGGGCAGGAATGTGCGTGACTCTAAGCTGACACACTGCTATCTAAGTTATACAACAATAATTTAAAGACAAGTCATAACATTTTAAAATAATTTAAGTAATTACACTTTAACTAATTACACAAATAATTCGCTAATCAATTCGATTATTTAGGATTTTAAAACTACTTCAGACTACAAAATATCATAATTTATCGCCATTGAATATCAATTTTTTTGTTTCTTTAACAAGAATGGACACAAAGTTTTTGTCATCTATGGATGCGTGCTCGAATGTTAGGATTCTTCGAGTCCTACAAGCCCTTCGGCTGGGAGAATACTACAGGCGACTGAGTTATAGTCAGATGTTGCTGCTTTATTTTTCAGTACATTTCCTGAGACTAAAGTGAGTATTCACGATATTGATGCTTGACAATCAAATTATCTGAATGTATCAAATATGGCTAGACCGCGTCACGTGGCTGATCATCCACAGCATTGGCAGGGGGCTGTAAGCCCACGGATTTAAACAGCGTCAAACTAATAAATTGAATATTATATTACTTACGTTTATTTGATTACCTAAAAGATTAAGCACAAAAACCCATAAAAAATCCATGTTTTTATCCCGTTTAATATTCTGTCTTAAAATTCAGTGGCTTAAAAGGATCCCTAAAAATTAGGAGTATCTCACAATATATACCTATAGATACTAGTGTATCAATTAAGCGGCCTTTTCGTAAATAGATTTACAACCCCGAAAAATTTGTCAAACACCGAACTGAAAAGAATTCCACTCAATTTCACAACCAAAAAAATTCATTAAAAACCATCCAACGTTCTTGACGATATTCGCATACCAAAGGGGGGCTTTAATCAGAGTTACAAATTCAATTTACCCCGAGTGGGGCCGATTGGGGACGTATCGGTATAATTTGCATAGTTATTATAAACATGGGTCAGTCCTGCATAAACTGTGCTCGATGACAGCTCCCGTCTCTCGGATGCAAATACGCAATTGAATAAGATCTTATTGAACTGGCTACTAACCTCAATAACAAAACCGGATCCCACTTGTCATTATGCAAGAATTTATAAACGAATCACTACCAAGATAGGAATAGCTAAAGTAAACTTAGTTACGAGAAATGTTTACATAAAGTTCTAATGTATCTCTTCGCCTTTGATAATTTCATTGACATTGGTATCATTATTTGGCCTGAGTCAATTAATTATTTGAAACGCTTCCACTGAACTTACTTCCACGACATCGAGAGTGCTTCACCCGACGCTTCAGGTAAACACGTCCAATTTGTGTAGAGCCGCGATAATGCTTTCAATCACCCCTTTATCTGTTGTAATCCAAACATCTGAGAGAGGGAGGGTGGCTCTTGAGCTCTGGGCGCGGTTTATCAAAGGCGAGTATGGAGTAATCACAGGATATATTCAGGCTTTGTATTTCATAATCAGATGCTGCGCAATAAGAAGAGAGAAAGCCAATATTGGTAATACATTTTATTGAACAGTATGTAGAAACATAATTATATCAGCTACTACTATCAAATTTATGGATATACTTACCTAAGAAGAAACAGGATCGATCCCATTTGATGTTTTTAAACTGAACAATGATGAAAAATTAAAATAGAGTATTGTTTAATTATAGACCATAGAGGCCGTCTATATTATGCATAATTTATGATAAGATTCTAATAGCGTCAGAATTTTACTAACCACACAGGGGGACAAACACATCTAACCAAAATGAGATACAAAGTCACATTAAGCGGTCATCAGCTCATTCATTGTTAGAGTCACAAAACCACTGCCAAACAGGAACAAATGTCGCGTACCACTGCATAAAACATCCTTTAAATAACCAATGCCTAGTCTCTTTTTACATTAACACGATGTACACAAGGGAGGCTTGGTCGTCACATTGTTTATTCAGTGCAGACCTTTCGTTGTGCTTGCCTTAATCCTTATCGACCAGTCTATGCGGTGCTTACACTCTACACACTCATATTAGTGATATGTCTGTATTGAGGTTTGTCGTGGATTTGCGTGAAATATTCTTACTGTGTGTATGCGGCTTAGGTTTTGAGAAATGTTGGTGTTTATTGTTTATGGAACTTTCTAACAGATAATTTTGATTGGACTAGAGTTTCTAGAAAATATTACAATGGATTTAAATCGATTCTATTCATATTGTCGCTTTGTTTTGTTTTGATGCGACGACGTGCTTCATCATAAAATGAATTCCAATACATTTTTGTATTCTATAGCAAAAGCATTTGTAGGAAAGTAATAGTTATGGATAAGAGTGTACTACAATCAAAGTTATGTTCGTGCAATAAAATTCTGCAATTAAATAAAATAAGAAATGAAATATGATCAAGACTGTATTCCAGGGAGCTGTAGACATTTCTTTCAAATCTATAGGTAGTTTTTGACATCATTGTGTAGAATGGCTAATGGGGTAGTCACAGGTAGGTCTTGCAGAAGTTAACTTGCCATACGTGACAGGTTGCGAGCCCATCGACACTGCTAGATAGCTTACTGCAGTTAATTAGGTACACGGGAAAATCACTATGACATACAAATCCTAAACTTTCAAAATATATTTTTTGTTAATAATGTGTTTTGTTCAATAATTGATCATTCTGGACATTCTGTGAGCAGCAGTAAGTTGGCTGCTGTCGCTAAGCCATTCGTCTCTATCCACCAAGGAAACTCTTGCCAAGAAAGCCACAACTTTGCTACTTTATGTGTAGCTTTGTTACGTGTTGTCTTTGTTTAGCCGTGTTAACCGAGTGGAATAGTGTCTTGAGACTCAAAGGTTGCGGGTTCGAGTCTTGACCATCTATGAATGCAACGTTTGGAAAATGTAAAGATTAATTTTAAAATATTGTAAGCCATATAATTTGACCTGTGTTTTAGGTGGAGGTCAATATTGCCTGGCCTACTTTCTAATTATATTTTTTTATAAGAACATTCAACCGACTAAATTTACATTTATAGTTTACAAATATACCCCTAAGCCATCCAATACCCAGTCATCTTATCGTTGATTACATTTGCCCCCGCAGACACATTGTCCTGTAAATTGGAGATTTACAGTCACCATAAATCAGTCAAGGGCCTACTAAGCCAACCCGATACGTCAAGCAGTCACGAGCCGATGTCACGTTATATTGGGTTATTGGACCACTCGCAAAAACTCGGAGAAAGTATCGGGTATCAGAATTGTGGTTTATTGCGTAGGTAAGTGTTGCAATTTGTGTTTCAAATTACCCTTGGGTAGAAGGTTTTGCTTGACGTATTGTGTAAAAAAAGTTTAAAAGAAAGTTTGGGGGGTATATTTTAAAATGACTAATTTTTTTTTTCAATGAAAAAAATACTGACTTGTTCATTACTTGTATGAAAAATATTTTTTTCTGACATTGTAAGCAGTAAGGAACTACCAAAGTAGGTACAGTGATGAAAAGTGTGGCTAGGTACCTCATTTTCAAAGTTCTTAACAAAATATACCTACTATAAGATCGAGTACACCCCAATAATGAACCACACCTTATTTTCCCCTAATCCCATGAATGTGCCACAATACTAAAAGAAACCCATAAATAAAACCACCTTCCCATAACAATGGCGCTAAATTGAAAAATATCGGTAAACTTCACCGTCCGAAGAAACTGTCATGTGTGATACGCACTCAGTACAACAAGGAACCGCACTCTCCACCTCATTAGAGTTTGAAAGCACCATGTATAATATAAGTTTATACGTATGTAGATATTATGTGGCTCTTGGGAAACAAAATTCTATTGGGACTAAGAAAACACTCATACTGTAGATCTAATAGAACTACAATCAAAATTATATTCGTTGATTTAGTTATTAAATTTATCAAATAGTACATCATATTAACCCTTTAGATCGTCCGATGATACGTGCAATTGAGCAGTGTAGAAGAGTATGAGTGAGTACCCAATATTATGCTGAAAACAAAAGGAAAATAAAAAAACTCACGCCCCCGTTCCATCAGCAAGCGGATTGTTTTAATGCTTCTGTTTTCAAAAAAGTAACATTTGAAACTACATAGAACTTTCTATATGAAACTAAAGTTATATTTATATTATGTGTGTACCTACAATGACGTACATAAGTGAAGATCGAGTCCACTGCCATGGATCAGCACAAAGTACTCACAAGTACGTGTACAAAACTTAACGTGTTAAAATATAAATATTCACATTAAGACATTTTGTAAGTCGATTACAAAACGGAATAGTAACCAAGAACAGATGCATCACGACAATGATAAACGTGAACACGTTACTCAATAAAAGTGAACCTGCGCCACAGAATAATAATTAGTATATTCCCTCCTGCCTCCAGGCCATAAATAATGCATCATGCACTCTTAATGGTAATTACGTCATAATGAGTGGCATAATAATTATTTATTATTCTGTGTAACTGCATCGTGAGGTGCGTGACTATATTTTTTAATTTTTCGGCCCCACTGACAGGTTGTTCGTCAAACTGCGTTTTAATGAATTTTGGTTCGTGTTTTATTTGCACGATTGTAAATTATGTGGGAAGATTGATTGTGGGTTAAGGTAACTCGGGTTTAAATTTCCGTTGTTTTTTATAAATCTCTGAGAAATCTTCGCTGGTATGAGCTTTTTCAAATTAAGTATAATACTTAATACAAATAGAAAGAAATAACTAACATTATGAAAAAAAACTGTAATTAATACAGTTAACAAAAACCTTAATGAAATGTAGACCGTACAAACCTTTCTTTAGTTTCTTTAACTAAAAACTACTTTTGTAAAAGAAGACTATTGAAAGTATGAGGATTTTAATTTTGTTCATAAAAAAATACGTTTAGTCTACGCTTCACAATTCGTATTTTTATTCAACAAACAAAACTTCTGTGTGTACCGTATAACAGAATAGGTACTTACTTGTTTCATAGAGTGCTGGTCTTTTGGAAAACATCTCCTCAATAATGTTTTATAATAAATATACTTGGACATTTTATTGGTACAGCGCGTCAACTGTTATAATTAAATAAATTTAAAAAACTCGAATTATACTTCACACAATACAAGCAAATAATAATTTAAACCATGAAAAACTAAATTTATGTATTAATTTTATTTATCCCGAAACTTTTGTACACCTAGCAAGTTATTAGAAGCTATTTGATCTTGTTTTATATGTTCCAAGATAAATTATAAAGAGCTAAATTTTGTTTAGCAGGTGTGTAAGCGAATGTGCTTATTAGGAGACTTACTTTGAAAGCACTTTCATATGTTACGACACTTCAAAGGGTAGTCACAATCTCTCCGTCCCTGTTTAACTGCATCACCAAGAACGAGATAGAACGATTGTTAAGATCGCAAAAGATGGCACAGCGAACTCGCTCTTTATTTTCCAAGAATTCACTTAAAAAGTCATAAAAACTTTCCACTTTAGGGGATAATTTGGGATGAATATATTATGCAAATATTCTTGTATTATCATAAACTAGCCAACTTGAATTTTCTGAGTATTCGCAATTTTGGTGAAAGCTAATTTGATGGTTGATTTATTGCCTCGGGATACGAGTAAATGATTACTTAGGTTGTACAAAGCGAACTTTTGGTTTGATTATAATCGTGCTTCAATACCTAACCCATACTCAAATAAAAAGAACAATCTTGATTATTAAACAAGTTAAGCAATTTTTTGATAAAGGAAAATGGTCAAAGAAGATAGCAGTTCCCTGCATTTCTTTTGTACATTTCTGTATAGAATTACAAAGATTGTCATTTCCTTATTTTCTCATGATCCACCAAAAGACAGTAGACTTAAATAAAACATCTTTATTTTATGAAGTAGGTACAGGATGGATCCTTAATGATCTTTAAATAACAGCCTTTACAATCAAACTCAAGTATGATAAACATTTCTAAAGTTCAGGATATTCATCAACATCAGTTTCGAACCAAAGCGAATCAGCAAATATGTACGAACTCACTGTAATTTATCGAAGTCATAATAACCCAAAAAATAAAGGTATTGAGGCCTCATTATTTCTGTGCTTGATTAGCTGGTCCGATACCCAATCCCCGAAAATAATCTGAATCGGAATTTTGACTTGCTTAATTAGGTGTGGAGGAAGTTTGGTCAAATCACGACAGCAAAGGATTATGAACTTTGTTGCATTTGAATACAGTTGAGAAAGGGATGTATGGAAAAAAGTACCTCTTTATTTGTTAAACGGGGGATTTGCATAAAAATTACGAGAACAGAGAATGCCGGGGCATGGAGCATTGCGGTAACGAACAGCCCACGCTTGCACGTAATCAGATATTTGGGTGTTGTCACAGTAGGTACGGGTAAGTAGGTATATTACACAGGGTGATTTTAAATAACAATAACGTCTGTACTTATAATTTTCCACTAATAATTTATACGCGTAAAAAAATATGGTTTCTCACTTTTTGCGCAAAAACTACTAATAAGCGTTTTTTCAAAAACTACTTATAAGCGTTTTTTCAAAAACTTGGATTGTACTAGTTTAAATACTTATCTAGCTACTTTTTATACAGGTAAGTGAAGAAACAATTTACTAGTTTACCACTAACTCGTGTTTCTTTTCACAAAGACTAGGTATACCTTTTTTTCCTTACCATACACAGGTAAATCTATCCATATTAATTTTAATAGGTAGGTACGCCGTCCATTGACAGAAAATTCAAAGTTATATGCTTTTTGTAAATTATTTAATTAAATACCCAAACACCCTGTTTCTTACTTGTCGGGTTAAGAATTTATCGCATGCAAAGTTAAATACTGCCGAAGAGTTCAATTTAAAGAATACCCACAGAGTAAATTAACGAGTGGTTCTTGCAATAAAATTCATTGATTTTATACGAGATGCAGCCATTATCTTTATTGTTTGACTCAACTGGTAATATAATACGGACACAATAAACCAAAAAAAAAAACAAAAATATAAGATAAGGGAAGTTACCTCAAAGTTGTGTCATATTAAATTTTGTTATACCAGTTGAACTGCTTAGTTGAACTACTGTAACACAGACAAATTTATCAGCAAATGATTTAAAACAGCGAATATAGCCCGACTACTAAAACTTAATGCAACTGACTTGTCTGTGACATTATCCGACGGTTTTCTATACAAATCTGACAGGTCTCAAGTGGATAATATAAAAGTAGTGTTTTAAATGAAGTATATCGTAGCGTAGACTAAACTTTCATAAAAATAATAAAATGGTTAATTTTACATTACGAACCAATTTTTTTTTTACTGAAAGCTAATCATTCTTTACTGACCATAGGCCTACCTATGTTAAGCCGACTCCAAATAGCCTTACCTTATTTGGTAGGAAAAATTATTGAATAAAAAAAAGTACAAATCTAAAAAGTTGTTATTATGTAGAAATAAGGTTAATGCACTGCTAAACCATTAACTAGAAATCAATAAAGCAAAGTGGACTATGAAAGAACGTAAACGATATTAATAAGGTCATTCACATGTAAGTATACCTTTTCAAAACATTCTACAATACTGTAGTGTTTTTATATTTTCTTGTTATTACCGAAGGAATAGATTATAAACTACTAGCAATACGTCCCGGCTTTGCACGGGCGTACTAGTGAAACTACCAAGATAAAATATAGCCTATAACCGTCCGTTCTACTCGTCGCAATTTTGGAAATCGGCTAAGTAGTTTAAACAAACAAACCAACATTAATATTAGTAAAGATAAAGAATATTCAAGTAAGTAATTATTTATTGACAAAATTCCATATTTCTTTGTTGTAAAAAATACCGTTTTCGTTATTTGCGAAAATGCAGATGTTATAAGTAACAAAGATAACAACTCTTATATAAGTCCAAATACCACGAAATTAAAGAAAAACATAAGTAACAAGTGACATAAATTCAGGTGGGTAGGTGTACAATTTCAATCAAATAAATAATTATGCAAAAAGTGATATCAAAGTAATACAGAAATATACAAACCACAGTCAAAGATAATAAAACAAGATACCACGGGACAGTTCGATTACACCAGTTCGTGATTTCTTAGGTTATTGAATAAGCCAGTGACAATTCTGTTTACATCCTCGAAATCGATTTCCACTCGACAGGAGTGTCCATCGTCAAGGGACGCAATCGTGTACTGACAGCGCCACGGATATTAACCACTCGATAGCTAATTGTTCCCAGTTCAATTATCGAACAGCTGTCAACGTATTCAACTGGACGGCCCTGAAACAAGTTTAGCGACGAATCGATTAACAATTCGTTAACTGAATGGTGCTGTTAGGTGTTTCGTTTTGAACTGTTATTGCGATATTTTAATTGGAATGTTTCATGACCTTTGTGGGGTAGCGTAGGAGGGCCTGAGACGCGGTTACAGGTTTGATACCCGCCACTGGATCAATGTTTGCAGTTTCTGCAAAAATGAGTTTCAAGTGTAAATGTTTTCTATCTATTTTTTTATGTATTTACATAAAAAAAATCTATCAGTCATCTGATTACCATTACATTTGTCTAGGCAGAACGTTAAAGTACGCAAAGATACAAAAACACTATACCTCATACGTTTTAAAGAATGCATGTGACTCAGGCAGTTGAACTTACGCATAAGTGATTTTATAAAATTGCAATGTAATGAAAATACACGATAATAGAAATACAACTCTTTCATACTCACTTATGTTCCGCGGCTCCGCCACTTGTGAACAAAGTTTTCAGAATCCGCATAAGCTTTATAAAACATGCAAGCCTTAGCTCACAAACAATTTTCACATGTCCCCTAGATCGTATATCTAAAATGACTGCTTTAAGATGCGCCAAAGCCGCCAAAAAGCTGCAACGCTCACAAAACTTCCGTTTACACCGTCTCCCAAAGGATGGGCCATAGAATAGATAGCAGATACAGTTCATAACCTTTTGCTTCTCAGTTCACACTGACCAAAGTAGGGCAAAAACTGAAAAAAATACTGGCACATTCTTTCTTATGTTTATTATGCTAGTATTAATTTTCTCTTGTCAAGTGTAGGTAGGTACAGTCAGTTGGCAAATCAATAAGGACCAAAAACTGATTGTGTACTTACTCGTAAAAGTAAACAAACAATACATAATGTTACAGGATCCGCACTCAGTGAAACATAGCCAAAAACTAAATAAAATTAATCAGCTAACTGAATTGATACAAAAACAGATTTGTCAAAACAATTTGTTTCCATTCGAAACTTTTTGATGTCTGTAAAGAATAACAACGGCTACAAGCCATGTTCACGCAAAGTTTCCCATTTAATTTTATGGGCACGGTGTGAAACCCGGCAGTGTCCTTTCCTAGTCTTTTATTGTTTGTATTTTTTTGCAACCGTCGTGTGGAAGAGCTGCATTGTTAACGTTTCACAGTTTTACAGAATACGCGTTGCTGTAAAGAGATGCTTTGGATTTTCAGAGGTTTTTATGTTGGTGGATGAAAATGTAAAAAATGTTGGGGCTTGCAGTGGATTCGAGATTTCAAGCTATTCAATATAATTAAATATTAATTTCCTTTTCTAAAACATTGTACTTAGTAGCTCAATTAATCAATTATCGCACTGAATGGCGTTGCTGATTCGTTGAGCCAAATTGGTACGTGCGTCGTCGCTACCAGGACGCCCTGAATATTGGTTACTAATTATGATGATTCATTAAAATTTAGTAACTAAATAAGGCAGTAGAAAGTTGTAAACAAAAACCTAATTTTCAAAGTAATTAACTGACCATTTATAATTGACATTACCTTTATAATTATGTAGGTATATTTTATTTACATACGCATATTCATAACGGCTCTTGTAATCCACACCTCGTTATGTAGTTTTTTTCTATTTATCCCGCTAAATAACAACGAAAACAAACCCCTGAGTGCAGATTGTTCATAGCTTCAAATAGATTTGACTATTTTTATCAGAAGAGAAAGAAATGACGACAAATGGCTAAAGATACTAATAAGTTTTCCCTACGTTCTGACTCCACAAAGCGGAAAACAGCGTAAATAAAAGCACACAGAAAAACAAAACGTCAGCGTGCCAATAAAATAAAGAGCTTTGCAAAAAAGGTTGGATTCCAAGGGTTTACGAATGCTCGGTACGTGCGGGCAAGTCGAACTTATGAAAAATTGCGTAACTTTCCAACTTTTTACAGATAAGTAGTTTTTGCAACAGGGATCCGTGTTAAAATAGGAGAAAACCACAATGCCGTTGTTATTTTATTCCTTGGTTGGTGCTTCATGAATAACATTTTACATTTTTTTCATGTAGGTACATCAAATTAATTTACAAAGGTGATTTGCAATTGTGTAGAAGTAAAAACAGTGTCCTCATAAATAGGTTTCATCTCTTGGATGACCCACCTTCCCGATACAACGCTTTACCAGCCATTACTAAGTGATCACCAATTTTAGAAGTGTAAATGGTATTATGGTGGTTTAAAAAAATGTTTTGCGTAGGTACCCTATTTTTATTATAAAAATGTATATACGGAACTCCTCAAATAGTGCCTAAAAATACTTGAAACTACTTAAGAACAAAGGTAAGAGAGACTGAATTAATGTTTAAAACTTGCTCTAATTTTAGTCAGATAATAAGATAAAAGTGGCGCTAAGTGCTATTAATGGCATTCCTGGAATGCTGTTTCTTTGTCGCATAGTTCAGTTCTCGTGTTTATACTTCGCAAGAAGTTTTTCTTAGGTTTTCTTTTCTTCTAGCTCGGTACACTCTTGACAGAGTGGTCGTGGTCATCAGTGTAGTTCTCCCCTTGTGACACGTTTCACTGCGCGCTTCCACTCCTCTCTGACAGCTGCCCTCCTTGCACACTCATGTAAGGGTCCGTCCATCACCGCCCTTATTTGGTCCGTCCACCTCATGGGCGATCTGCCTCGCGCTCGGGTACCCTCAACCCTTCCTTGCACCACCAGACGCTCAATGGATTCGCCTCCACGCCGAGAAACATGCCCGAAGAAGGTGAGAATTCGAGCTTGGACTATAGAGGATAGACGCTGTTTGATGCCGAGTTCTCGGAGTACGGAAACATTTGTGCGGTGTTCAGTCCATGATATACCGAGCATTCTTCTCCAGCACCACATTTCCAAAGCATCTATCCTCTTTCTCTCACTCTCTCGTAGAGTCCACGTCTCAGCGGCGTAGAGAAATATGGGAAATACAAGCGATCTAACGAGCCGGATTTTCGTCGCTTTTGTGATGTTACGATTTCGCCATATTTTCCGCAAACCATCCATTGCACTTCTACTAATCGCCATACGACGTTTAATCTCGTCCACGCTTCCTCCGTTGTTGGAAATAAGGGCTCCTAAGTAGATGTATGATTGCACAACATTACAATTCGCTATTTCTGTGACTTCAAGCGAATTGTTGTTGGCACGATCGACAATCATCATCTTGGTCTTACTGCGGTTGATCCTTAGACCAAAGTTAAGGCTTACACTCTCCATCCTGCGCAGTAGCTCCTCCATATGGCTGACACTAGTCGCAAATAAGGTTTTCTTAGGTTCGTGAATATTTGAGAAAGATAAAACTAAAGAGCTCTAGAACACTATGTTACTATTTGGTCGAAGTTTTAGGTGAATGAAGCATTAGCTCAATTTTTTTTTTATTTTTATATTTTATAACAATAAATTCAGTTAAACTGAGGACAGGACAAACATTTAATTTTTTACAATCACATTTAAATGAGTTCATACAAAAATTACAACATTTATGGTAAGCGTACTGGTTATAACTACTCTCTTATTGTTAAGCACATTAACTGCATAACAAGTCTTTATTTAGATTACAAATTAATACCTATAAGAGGTAATTTTAAAGCTCACTTTGTTTTAATTTAAAGTTCTACAACTTCTAACTCTATTTCACGAAGAATAAATAGTAATACGAAAATTGTAAAGACAACAGTGCGTTAATCAAGAAAATTTAATTAGTGAACGAAAAGTAAACTCAAGTTGTAGTTGTCTTAAGCTTTGGTTTCTCAGATAAGTCGTCGACGGGCGTTAGTTAACGGCCGTCGCTATAACCTAGGCATGGTCGAATGCAAATGATACGAGTATTTGAGACCTAGTACATAACTTTATGCTTTGTATGTATAGAAGGAATTAAGAAATAAATATTTGATACAAAAAAAATAACTTACAATTATCCAGATATGTAGACACTTTTATAGGGATTTCTGGCCAAGAATGCGTATTTCTTTACTTCCCATATTGCGACTATATTCGAGTTTTTTTATAATTTAATTTGTTTCCAGCGCTACAATACATACCGGCAGTGAACGCTAACGGCCGTTCGCTGACGGCGTCTAGGGAAGCTAAAAAGGTCTCCTCTTGAAAATGACTACAAACTTTTCTTTAATCTAATGAACAAATTCAAGCGAAATTGATATAACTAAGTAAGTACGCAATAAATTTAAGCTCATTGTAGTGAAGGATCTACAATCTTAGAAAATTTAGGGAGAGGTTAGAGAGAGATCAAATTGAATAATAATAATAAATTTTGGATACACTGAAGTGGCTATGTTAGTTTTTCTACCTAAGGAACCGCTGAAAAACATAAGAATGAGTAAGAAAATTTACACTTAAAACTTAATTTAATAAGCCAAATGCTTAAACTTAAATTTTCGATCTTAGAACACAAATAAGATAACCCGTTTTTTTCGAAAAGGCAGTTATCCTGATAAAAGTATCACCAATTTCGCCTCATTTATTCGCGGAAGTAGAAACAGGAACCTTCCTAAATTGGCACCCACTCGTGACTTATCGGAGTAAACATCGATTAGCGAGATCTCGGGACGCTCTCGGAAATTATAGTCTTGCTGCCCACAGGTAATGTAAACAAGCTGGTATTCTTACGGAAAGTCTCAATAACCTAGCTATCTTTGGTTTAGCTTAGGTACTGTGGATAGATATATGACATTACTATCATAAAAAATATACTAACCTAAGTACCGACAAGTGCAACCAAGCAAAACAAGTTAGCAAAACCAAATATTATTTATTCGTTTAAATTTTATTTTATGCTATCAATTAAAAACAAATGTTATGCGTTACTAATACAGCAGGATAGACAATATAACATAAATAAATAAACATGCTATTGTGAGTGAATAGATGAAGAGTCCTATGGGGTATAGAAGGAAAAAAAGCTGATGGGACATAGAATAGGCGATGGAAAGTAAATAATGCAAAAAAACCATGCGAGAAAAATAGAAGTTTGCACTGAACCTGCTGTTTGCTAATTAAACTGTGTCCTTCGGACCACCTGCGAAGACGTGACCATGTAATAAACATGTTCCAAATGATACATCTAGATGTGAGACTGATTTTATGCGTAAAGTGGTGTTTAACTCTGAGTACTATGTTTGAAGTATCGGGTTTACTTTGTGTAAGTGTATGTTAAGAAGGTAAATACTAGTATGTTATTGAACATAGTAAAATTGAATTAGCGATAATGCTAGTTTTAAGCTTACAAAGTAATGCTATGCATGAAGGCATTATTATCATGCTTGTAAGTTTTGAATTCTGAGAAATACTCTATTTTTTAACATAATCTTAATCGTTTGTTCGTTCGTATGAGCAAGTGGCCAACTCTGCTGACGGAGTTTTAGGCCTCCGTCATGGCTTAACGACTTAATCATTTAAATTCATAGCTTCTTCACCATTGGCTATGACAGATGATCACAAAATATGCTATGATGTCAATTTCAATCTTTGGAAATCATGTCTAAAATCATCAATAATCTGGTAAAAACATAATTAAGTATTTTCAAACCTCAACAGTGAATGAGGCATATGAAAGCTATTACTTCAAACTAAACTGGCAATACTAAACGTTCCAATAATATTTGTTAAAGGCCCAAGTTTGCGTAGGAATTATAGAAGTTAGTTGCATTTACATTCCTTTAAGACCTCCGAGGTAGCGATGCAATTACTTGGCTTGCTCGGATATACATTGCATTTGCCTAGAACACTAGGCACTCGGAGAGTTTTACGACTAGCTTGCAACATACACGAACTAGGTAGGACTTTTTCGAAGCAACAACTAACAGCTCGTGCTTACTCAAATAGACGTAACATACTTCTTTTAAGTTGATTAGTAGGTATAAAATAAGCCATTTTATTTCTTGTACACACTGGTGTAGTCGTTTTTTGTTTAGGTATCCGATTTTTTTTTATCTTTCTCGATAAACATAGCCAACCTCAGTATTATACTTAGTGGAGACGTAATGTTACAAGCTCTAAAACAACCAAACATTGTAGAACCAGTCAGAATTTTACAACATTTCCTGATAGTAAACCTCTACACGCTGTTGAAACCAATATGGTCTTATAGATTTGTACTACCCGTAAACCGAACCATAAGAGTGATGTTAAGTGCCGGTCTACATTGTTTGCCATGACACAACATCGGTGACCAATACATCTGTATTCCATTGCACCGTATGTAAAAGGAAACAAAGCTGTAATTCGAATAGCAAGTTGTGCTTTTGATGGGTACACGTGGACCATAAGCAGAGATGCTCAATCGTGTATGCATTTGGTAGATTGACATTGTCTATGTCATTAAACATGAATGTCTGTTACTAGCGGGTAAAGCTGCGTATAAACGGTGTTTAAATGTTTTTTGTTTACATATCAATAATATTTTACAGGGTTTTTAAGAAAATGTAAAATAACAAAGTCTTGTGATATACCTATATGGTATAAATGAAAGTGTAGGAACACAATTTCTAAATAAATCTCCTCTAAAAGTATGTAAGTACTAAAGCTTGTAAAGCTATGTAATTTTTCCAGACAATCAAGTTTATTATACTTTTACCATCTAAAGTAACCACTCAAAAGTATTGATTTGTCGATTTAGATACTAACAATGATTTTAATTAGTAATTAATTTGAGAAGACACTACAATAAGTTTTTTCATTTATTTTGAATAGCTATAAGAGCATGCATAAATTCAGAATCACTACCTAATTTGAAAAATCAATTAAAATTAACTCACTCAAAATTGAGTAGGTCTAGTCAGCTTAATAGTTAAAACAGCCCCTTATTGCGTGGAAGTCCTGGTTTTAAAAATAAAAGTTAATTGCAGTAGCAGACAGGTAAACACCGGACACCCGCGTCGTCGGTTCAAAATAGCTTTTAGCTGTGTTTATGCATACCCCCTTATTATTACAGGGCACCCTAGGTCAGTACATTATAGGGTAGCTTTGTCTGGTTGTTATAATAATAGGTCTAGGATGTTAGTAAATAGTACACGTTACGGTTAATTATGAAACTCGTCATTTGGATCGAAACATTTCACTTATTATCCTTGCTTAGTTAAATAAAGATTACTTAAAATAAAATGAATATAAGATATTTCATTGCAGTATTGTAGAACCTTGGATTTTCTTGAATTGGAATCCTATTTTTATATTAACCTAATTAAATCTTCGTTCGTTTGTTAAAACATAAAATATCCTATTTTATTTAAGTGCATCTGCTTATTGAAGATTGTGGTGTCAATTCTAAATATCATTTTAAACCTACATAGAAATAAAGATTAAAAACCCAATTATAGATGATGCTTAGCAAATATAGATTAGCTTCTGTATTAACCCTTAACTACCTACCTGCGGTCTCACAGACACCAGCGATCATATTTTTGTGAATTACTAAATGAGGACGCATTGTTACATTTTGTGCTTCCATGTACCTTTTCTCCACTACCCGCAGCACCGCGACTGCGATTTTCGAGGCAATACTTGCGCGAATTTTCTATTGGTGAGTGAAAAACTTTTGCCAGCGGTCTGAGTGACCGCAGGTAGGTAGTTACGTGACAATTTTTCATGAAGTTATTTTCATTATTTTAGTGCAAAATGGCTTATAACGATTGAATTATTGAGAACTAGTTATAGGAAGACCCTTCCGATAAACAAGAACTGCCGGTGATGCGAATATCAACTTTTGAGATGATTTTGATAGAAGTGTTTCGCGGTTCGGATTTTGAAGTTGATGGTGAAGATGAAGTAGTTTTGGCAGCTACTGGAGTTTGTGCAGGTGCAGATAGGTTGGAAAATCGCAAGACCTGCTTTATTTGTAACCCTACGAAGAAACACAAGACCCAATACTTGTGTTTTTCATTGCAAGAAACCAAATTGCTTTGGGCGCGCAGACATTCTATATGTGTACAAAAAACCATAAAGTTGATGACTTGCAATTTTGTGAAAATATCTACTTTTTTATTGAAATAAATGTGTAGTTAAATAAGTTGGTAACTTAATTTATTGAAATTAGCAAAGAATAGTTTATTATTTATGTTTCTTTTATTGTAGATCTAATTTACTAGGTAAGGTACAGTTTTTTGAGTTTTTTTCATGTTTTCGAAGAAGTTATTATATTGTTAATAAACAATTTTGATTTTAATGTCTTTTGTATTTAAATATGTTCATAAGACTCATTAGAATATGATTTTAATTTGAAATAATCGCCCACTGCCCCACATTTTTTTCTAGAGCGATATATCGCAGACGTCTCACAGACCGCAGGTAGGTAGTTACGTGACAAAAATAGAGGGTAGGTAGTTAAGGGTTAAAACTCGTTAACGCTGGTAAGTTTTTTTATGATTCCTACAAGAATTAGCTACTTGAAAGTTTCTCCTATAATCTCATAAACTCATTACTGCCGACAAATACGCGCCAAACTCATTAAATGTTGGTAACAGGAAATTTTACAACCAAGAAATTACGGCTCTCCCTAGAGTCTATGCGAAGATTTACGTTCGTGCGAATTGAAAAATGGACGAAGGTGGATGATAAAACGCACTGCGCAATCATAAGTCATCTTACAATTATAAATGTGGAATGTTCACTTGAACGCGGTTTAAAACAGGCTATTTCAAAAGTCAGATTTCGCTGCGTGAACGAACGAACGAACGCTGCATGTAAATGACAGTTCATTACGAGTAAGTTTCTAAATTAAATAAAATACCCCATCACTAGACCCTACATTATCATTGGTGCGCTTTGAGTAATAAAAACAATGTGCCTATGTAAACAACTTTGAGTACTTTGGTACTCATTAATTGGTGTTGGCTCAAAATCAGTGCGCGACGAGGAATACCTCGGTTTTTTATTTACTCGTTAGCTTTTATAGTTTACAAAATTATTTGCAAATGGTAGAAAACCTTAGAAAAAAGTAGAACTTATTGTGTGAAATAAAAAAACATGAAAAAAAAATGCATAACATGAGTACCTATCACTTTAAACTATCCAAAGTTTTTATTGACACGTATCAACAATTTGTCGAAAACAATAAGGTTAACATGGAATTAAAGTATTTCTGTTGGTGTCAGCGTTATACGCTATCACGTTTGTGTTCAGTGTTATTCGATTAAAGTACATATTTTGTGTGAGTTTTTTATTTGCTCTAAAAACTCCATTAAATTGGGATATCACTGGCATTAATTTACAGCAAACCTTTGCGGTACCAACTAATTTTGAGGAAATTGAGGAATTTCTTTATATTTGACTAGCAGCTGGTCCCGGCTTAGCACGAGTACTAATTGAAACAACCGGGATAAAACATAGCCTAATAACACATCGGTGAAAGAATTTTTGAAGTCAGCAGAGTAGTTTCGGAGATTACCTCCGTGAAACAAACAAACTAACCAATATTGCCTATTTATGATATTAGTATAGTAGTCGTAGATTATAATAAAGTTAGGGTCAAAAACAACCAATGCATACTCCTCAAATTTGACTCATAGTGCAGACATGGTTTGAACACAAATTCTTTAATTACTAAAAAAGTTTTTAAACTTTTGCAACCTCAGTAGATTAGGTGTGTATAACGCTAATTTCGCACAAATTACTTAATTAAACAATTTTTAAATAATTATATTGTACATAATGGACGTGTTTTACAAAGCGACAACCCGCAGGCTATAACATTAACGGTAAAATAATGATGTTGTACTTTTTAACAATTAATTATCCCTACTTAATTATCAACCCAAATTTACGTTGCGGGTCATTACTTTTTATAGTAAGTACAGTAAAGTACAAAATTATGTTCACTTTATAGGTATAAAATTTATTTTTGAAATCTTATAGCGCAATGTGAAATTTTCTAATGGCTTGTTTCCTAATTATTCGATTGACCAGTTCGATAGTTTAAGTGTGAAAGAAACCATCCATTAATGTTGACCAATCCATCCACTATTGATCAATATCATCAGATCGATTGGTCTGGTAACAAGTTTTAAGCTAGATTTGAATCTTTAGCTTGTTTACAAACAAAACAGTTAGTACCAAAAGTACGTTAGTTCGAGACTTGGATATGCTTATAATATTATTTTGTACGTTTACAAATTACTATTAGTTTCAATTTAGTATTAGTTTCAACCCGACCAAGCTTTAAAAAGCTATAGCAGTTAATCAACTTGAGTAATTGACTGTACTCTCTTACTTTTTATAGCACTCATCTCTTTGTTTGGTTTATTATTTTCAGCCATAAAACAGACTATTTTCTAGTTTAATTGTGAAGATAAAATGCTTTTATACCTACTTGAAGAAATTTAATTACGTAGAAGCTCATTAAGTTAATTTCTAGGGTTTATTATAATGCTAAAAACTGCTTCGTTATAGGTATAATAAAAAACTCATAAATTTTTGGATTTATTTATTTAGAATCCATGTTTGTAAACAGATGTTGTAAACTTACAAGTAGAGTCCGTTTAAAAAAATATAAATATAGCTACGAAAAAGTACAGTTGCTGCAATTATGACTAACTTCTGGTTTAAATTAGATAAAAAACGATTGAATTCACTCGTATTTTAACTTGTTTAAACCAGATTTAAACAATAAAATGAAATGTAAGATATACAGCCTTAATTATCTTAAAACAAACTATAATCACGAAACTATAGAAAATCGAAATCTACCTGAGCATTTGAAATAATTTCTCATTCGTAAATAAATTAATTCTCAACAGTATTTTAATAAAGATTAATTTTATTGAATATACAATAATTGTCAAAAGAAATATATTCTATCTACAATATACAAGTAACAAACATTTATCTATATACATTTAATAGTCGGACTAGTACACGATTGTAGTCAAAAAGTGTGAAGATATTTTTACAAATTTACATAATATTTATGTAAGGATCACTGCAGGCAGTCAGGAGTTTTCTAAATTGTATTTACAGCCACTTATGACCGGGTCATTTGAAACATTTGGTTTTTTACCGGAAAATTGAAACATTACTATTATTTTTAATACCTTTTCATGACCATTTTTTTTTGATCTTCTAACGATGTAAATCATAAAATCAATCAATATTTACAGCTACTATTGAACATTTTTTAGTCCAATATTCCCATGTAACACACAGCCCTACATTCCTTAAAGTTCAGTCAAGTGAAACCTTAAAAAGTTCAATCAATAATGAAGACAATACAATACGTAAGGATTTGTTAATGTAAAACAACTATTTAATAACCTTGACACATTTAGTGCCCGCTAAAGCAGGTGTACTCCTGGTGCTGGATCTGATGTATGGATTTTCTTTGGATAGCACTGCAGACGCAGTCTATATACAATATCATAACAATTTTTTTAAATTACCAAGCACACAAAATTAAAATATAATGATACCGGTTTTAATACTAAATATACACAAAAAAAAGTACCACTTGACCGTACCTACCCGCAAAAAACTAAAATGCCAGTACAGTTGACAGGCCCCTGTTTTACGAGCCTAGTCACAAGTGGCGGAGTCGTAAACTTCCACAAACGGTTATAACATGACTCGTAAGATTCAAAGTGAAATTCTGAATTTCACACTAAAACTATCCTGTACAGCATAAAGCTCTCTTACAAAAATTACAAAAAGTTTTCAACGTAATTTAACCTATTATATACAGTTATTGCTATCGAATGTTGCGCTTTCAACGCTCCAGTGTCAACTGGCTTATTGCCTCCGCTAATTTAGTAATAAATACGTTTTAATAAATGCTTCGGCATTATCATATTCTGCTCAATATCTCTTCTTTACACTTAATTAAAGTAAATTTCTGTTTAGCGGCATTTATCAATTTCATCATATTTGTTGTTTAAGAGGTAATAAAAAACTTTTCCGTAAAATGGTAAGTACACAAACGCTCAAAGAAATCCGTCGTAAAAGACTAAAAGCTCATTGGAATGATCGATATTGAATAACGTGAAGAATAATGTTTGGTAAAATCATGTTACGAATTCCGTTTTTTTTTTGTAAATTAATGAAAATTTTGAGCAGAATATAAGTTGCCATCTAAGCAACTAAATCTACAATACATTGCCGCCATCAATGATATGCCTTTAAAACGGAATGATAAAAGCGATTTCAGTATGTTTATCAATTTGAAACCGTAACAAGCAAAGAAAGAAAATTAAATTATTTACTTTAGTCGTTTGAAACAATTACATTATCATTAACACCAATAGGTACTTTAGTAACAGGAAAAGAGTTAATGTAGGTTCTTTTTTCAACTTTCGTGATCACGATACATATTTAGAAAAACAGTTGATACAATGAATGTTTAGACGTTTTTACGGCTATTGCAATGCAAATGAAATGTTACAAACATTTTTGTGTCAATTGTA
Source organism: Xanthorhoe spadicearia (assembly GCA_947086425.1). Taxonomy (NCBI): domain Eukaryota; kingdom Metazoa; phylum Arthropoda; class Insecta; order Lepidoptera; family Geometridae; genus Xanthorhoe; species Xanthorhoe spadicearia. Next base: position 7,150,406 of record OX352204.1, on the reverse strand, counting down.
AATCTAAATAAGGATAAAAGTGTAAGTGAACAAGGTTTTTTTCAAAACTTAGATCAGTCTTTAACACCTACACTTAAAGTATTATTTCGACGAAACGAACATGTCAATTATTCACTATTCGGATTTGCTAACATTAATTTCTCTCAAACAATTTAAGAAATAGGTCTAGAATGAAGACATTTTGATAACTATTATTTCTAAACACTCACACTTATACCAAAATACGACCAAATCTGAGACAACAAAATTATAGTGAATGATGTGCAAGTCAGTCTTATTTCAAAAGAAAATGCATGGACGACTGGACGTACCTACAGATTTCGATGCAAAAAATCAGTCAATAGTTTAAAAGTATCAAAATTGCCATTAAAATGAAACAAGATAGTGTTGCTGCAGTCTAGATGGAGATATCTATTCCATCTCGTTTACCTGTGTGCTCATGTAATAATGTTACTTGATGGTTTCATTGTCTCAACAAAAGGGAGGTATTTTGGTAGTTGGTGAGTGTGAGGGCGATAGTGCTAAATGCACTCGCGCCCGCGCTAGAGTCTATGCGAGCGCAGACGCGGGAGCCCATACTCATGGTCTATGTGGATGAGCAGAACTAAGTGAAGAACTGCTCACTCCTGAATCACTGCTTTTCTCAGAAGCGCACGGCTCTCCACCAGCGACGAATTTGACAACGTTCAACCTATGATCTGATTCGCATGTGTCATCTCTTGCTCCACCAGGGAGACCTCCACCTCTAGCAGCTGTTCTTTCGGGTACTGTACCTGGGTAGCGTTCGATTCTGTCGCATTCAGCATCATCTGGTGCTCGTCGGCGGATCGAGCGCTTAGCCTGAGGAGCGGGCTCTGGCGGTCTATGCGAGGGTTCATCAGCTCTGTGAACTAGTGGGGATGTCCTTACTCGAACTCCTCCAACTCCCACAACACCTGCTTCGTAGCAGCCAGAATCACGTGGAAACTGCCGACGGCCAAAAGGCGAGTCACCACCTTCTGAGCTGGAACCGCCACCGTCATTTTCCATGTCTCCTTCCCCACCTAAGCAATAATAATATTTATTAATAACAAAAAAATGCGAATAAAACTATAATGGTATGAGAAGCAATCATTTTCACTTACATTCGAGCTGGTGAAGTAATTGCACGGCAGCAAGGATTCGTGTACGGTGTTCTGGTGTCATAATTCCCAAGTAGTCAAGGTCAGACGGCTCAATCTCTTTGAATAACTCTATATCTTCATATCCATTTCTAGCAAAGGCCACAGTGTATTCTGGTAAATCTATCCTCCTCAACAACTCTTCAACTGATCGTGGTCGTTGCTCCCACAATCTTTCACGACTTTTGCACCATTTCGTGCTCCTAGATCTGACCGTGTCTCTTTCTGATAAAACTTCAACTGTCGCAAACTTGAAATTTCCAACTTTGTTGTTCAGAACCCCTCGCCATATCCCGGAAGCGTTCATGTTGATGACCTCGATAATGTCTCCTTTCTGTTAACAAATAGTTCAAGGTTAGCAATTTGCGCAGATTGCTTAATAAAAGCAGGTATTTGTTATTAAGATGTCTTACCTTGTATCTCAGGGCATCTTTCTCATAAATATTGGGTATGTAATCGACGAGTGCGCGGGCTCGACACAGCAGTTGCGGCACGAGCAGGCTCCGCCCAGCCGGACTTAATTCTATGTTTTCTTCTGCCGAGAGAGATGAGTGATTACTACCGGCGCGAACCAACGCTTGTGTGCCTGCACATAAAATACCTAAGATTACCCCTTCATCCGTTTTAACTACCACCAGCACATTAGAAACAAAAATACCTGTGAATACATCTTTGCATGACTGCGAACAGGATTGTTAATTTTGTTAATAAATTAGTAGGGTAAAGGGTGCAGAACATTCAAGTGTTGAAAAGTGTGTGGTAAGTAACAAACGGGGGGTTATGGCACAAAGAAAGGAAAGACGAACATATTATTTACAAATTCTTTTATATTAACACGATATGAGTAATTCAATAAATCCACTCACTACTGCCTGATCCGCTGGGAAGACTTTCAAATGAACTATTAGAACATGGAAAGGCTTGGTCTCCACTTCTCCTGTCGCTGCCTTCAGGCCCTCGCTCTTGTCTTAGTCTTGATATTTTTCTTTGGACGTCTTGCCTTAAACCCCGCACTTTTCCCGCCAAGTGAGATACTCCCTCGTCTTCGGCGGACTGAAATGCAAAATTATTTATTAGCAGGGTGAAGGAATGAAAAATTAAAAAGCAATTTTGTGCTAGCGCCTTTATTAAACCATTTTAGAATTGAAGACAAAAAATACAGGGGTGTTTCAATTGATTACCTGATGAACTGTTGCTATGTGTTGTGAATCAGTTTCACTCTCCTGATCTTCGTAATCTGACGACGCAGGTGACAAAGGGTCGGCTCCTATCCGATACCCGGACATTTGTCTGTAACCCCTTCTCGAGTCCCGCTCCGATCGGCTAGATTCCAGCGAAATGCCAGATAGCCGCGATCCTATAGATTGGATGTCAGATGCGGCGTAATCCCCGCTCTCCCGATCTCTCGCTGTTCGTAAAGGGATCACTGTAGTCGGGTAGGGGCCACTTTGTGGAATTATTAATCCTCTCCGAGGGGTCCGCGCTAAACTGATATCACCCGCGCTTCTTAGAGATATCACGCCTTCGCCTCGCGGCTCGTTCCGGAGGTTAAGCGTGAAACAAACTCGTCCGTTTTGAAAGGTGGCTGCTGGCTGACCTCCGCCCATGAGGAAGTCTTCTGGATCGCTCTCGTAAGGTGGCTCGTCGTACCAATGCCCTCGGCCGGACAGACACCTCGCTTCGTCGTCGTACATGTACGTGTCGTCTGTAAACGAGCCGTTTATTACACTTCAGCGTAGCGTAGCTTCGGCAATGCAAATAAAAAAGTACGTGCTAACAAAATTGCAAAAAAGTTTACCGTAACAATGCTTCCCACAAAGTGGCGCTTCCACTGACAACACTGCGATTAAAGCTGTGTACGAACATCGTAAGCCGTGCGTTGCAAAATATTTTTCCAAAAACATGCATTCAGCATTTTGACGTAAGGTAAACATTGATCAGATGAATGGAGATGATCCCGCTTGCACGTTGTATGCATTTTACGATATTTTCGACGTTTTTTAAGTCATATACTGGAGTGATTTTGAAGTCAAACATGAACAATATATGGTTCTGGCGGATGAACGATGCACATCAAAAGCATACCGAATAATAAAAATTCTTTAAAACATTCCGCACAAGAAAATCAAAGAAATACACTTAAAACAATAATATTAACCATCGAAACATCGTGCAGCCCCTCATGCGGAAATTTTCACACTGTATTATAATTTATGAAACTTCTTAAAATATCCTAGGCGCTTCGATATTTTGACAGATTTCGAAAAATACAAAAAAGTCCTACAATAACTTTGGAAAAGCTTTTTAAAACAACTAAGATCCTATGCACATCACGTTTTTGAACGAATGCGTTATTGTGTAGCGCGTCATCTGCTGGTTCACAGCGCGTTTTAGAAACGCAAGGATAATGAATATGGGTCACAGATTTCTGATGCTTTCAGCTCGTCACTCCGCGTTTTATTTGCGTTTGTGTCGAATAAAACGTATAGTGACTGTGCGTTTCAAAAAAGTGATGTGCATAAGTTCTAAAACAAAACATAACTGTACAAAATCACGAAAGCTAAAGCCAAATGGTCACAAAGAAGCGTATTTATTATAAAGTTTCATCAAAATACCGAAAAGCGTATACAAAAGATGAGTAATAAATTTAAATTTTCACAATGTTTTCCAAGATATGTTTTAGAGTACCTATAACATAATGATATTTATCAAAACAAGACATACCTCCGAAGGGGCCTCTCACACCATCTCTTCCCATATTCATCAGGCCGTGCCTTATATCTCTCAAAATCTGAAACAAAAACAATTTTGTAAGACTAAAAATATGGGGAAAACCGGCACCCTTTAGTACGAGATAGCATTATATTTTAATTTTGAGAGAAAACTGAGCTTGCCATTTTGAAGGGGAGAGCGCAGATAGGAACATTTTAATTTAAAAAAATAATAAGCGATTTTCGCCGGTCTGTTTCATTTCTACCGAGTTCGTGTTTTCTCTCCAAACATCCACTAAAAATATATGCGTGTTCATAAATACCGATGCTTTTATCGCATAAAAAGTTTACGGGTTTTTACAAGGAAATAGGGCCCGGTTTATTTGCCATAACGTTGACGTGTGCTCTAACATGCCAAAGATACACTATTAAATTTTATATTTTTAAATTGATCGAATAGCTTCTTCCTTGTTCGTAAAAACGTGATCTAAAATCAATGAATATACACAAATTTTGTTGTTTTTAGACAGAACTTATTAAAATCTTCATTATACCTACTTCTCTGCTAGTCATAATCATATCCGTCAAACAATATAAATATTATTTACTTTAAACGAAAATCCTATGTGAAAGTACTAAGAAAAGTCATACTAAATCGATTATCTAACGCGTTAGATAATCGATTTATTTAGTACACGCGTGTACTATGTGTACTCGTATAAGCACGGAAAATTCCGATCACTGGTAATAACCATGAAAAATTATAGGTATATCAAAATGTTTTGTAAAGTCTTGGCCTGAAGTCACCGGATGGACCTCCAACGGTGAACCAGGTAAACAAAATATTAAAAGTATATTTTAAAAGTAAAATATTTCCCTAAACGCGTGAACACGGTGATAAATATTCAGGAGGGGCAATAAAACGACCACTTTCTCGCAAGTAGGAAAGTATTGAACATTAAGTTAATTTATGCACGCTTTGTAACCAAGACGGTTAGCACACGAAAAGGATTTGCGTGTACTGAAAATATACGTTTGGATGTTTATTTGCTCGTGAAATGGTAGAGATATTACGTGAAATGAGAAATTTTGTGTTACATAATATATAATTACCTAAATAATACAAAATTTCTCAAGCAAATTATTATTTATTATTTATTTATTTGGCTCAACGAATCAGCATTGCTATTCAGCGTGGCAATGCGGCCAGTGTCTTGGGCACGCTTCCGTCTGGCAGTGGTTTGGATCAGTTGAGCTACCTATAGACCGTTTGCAACGGTCCTTAGATGGCTCAACTGGTTCTATTTGTATTTTGTACAGTTATGTATTAGTTTAGTTTCTGTAAATAAAGTCTACTAAAAATTTCTCAAGTCAGTGTAGTCAAGTTGCAATACTGTATGTATTTTAGAACAAATTTCACTCTAAGATTCAGTAATTTCAAAATGAATATAAGTATTGAGTATTACCTATAGATAATTTTGTATACTAACGGTTTCAATATCCTTCCTACGTGTGTGGATTTGATGTAATCAAATATTTAGTAGAAATACAGAAAAAACATTTGAACCAGTCAGACTTCTTCCATACTTCAATCACAAGATTGAAGTAGGTTTGGAAGTTACAAATAACTAACGCAGAATAACAAATAGGCATAATATAAAACTAGATGTTAGTTAACTGGTCACCAAATAGTGCGAAGTTCTGCAGATATATTTTCGTCGTACAAAAATCAAATTTCACCGAATCTAAAAATTCAAAATTAATTCATTCGTGCCAATCGATAACAACCCCAAATTTTTAATAAGCCACATAACAGTCTCGTTCCAGACGGTGTCACCCAAACTCGTGCGGCAAACAGTTTATTGGTATACTAAAATATCGACATTCTATATACTACAGGGGCATAGTTTTACGAGTGAAATGTGCTGAGCCCCAGGGCTTCCGAAGTTTCGTTGGGAAGCAATACGACTGCCTATAATAGGCTTAGCTTAAGATTAGGGCACGATTAGCCCATGACTCGACGGAGGCACCGAAAGATTACAAGCTAATGTGACTCTCGCATCAGATTAGTTGTGCTGTGTGAGTGATAAGGGATTTTCGTGTTTTTCAGATTGAATAGGATGCAAATTGCCTTAGCAGGATAGACGGAATGAATTCGTATCGCAAAGTGAATCTTTACGAATGTACTGCAATTTTAAATTCATGTGTAGTATAATAGTTTAAAGCCTAGAATCATAATTACAAATGACTTGATTTAAAGCTTCTTACTACACGTAGTCATCGCTATCAAATTTCTATAGGTACATATTTTCTATGATAATGTTGAAAAATACCTAACTGACGTTCTTTTGTTTTTTTTGACAATATTATCAATGGGAAACGGTTGATAAACGTTGCACATTTGGGTGCCAAAATTAAAAAGGTAGCATTTTAGGAAGCCTGCGTGTGAATGAAGGGTCTTACCTCTTCTTGTTCTCTTGCTAATTTGTCTTTTTTTTTCATTGCTTCTTGAACTTTTAACTGCAACAAAGCATACATTAATAGATTATCATTTGCAATGTTTACTTTCTAGCCCGTTAAATAACTCTTTCTGAACCCAAGTGCGCTTTGGTGCAATGACAATAACATGCTCAATAAGAAGGTACGAACCAAGTGCAATAATAAAACTTAGTGCAAAACAAAATGTTTCATGCATTTCTCGATTTGACAATGAACATAAATGGAAGTGCATTCCATGCAGTGCTTGAAGTGGCAAATAAAACGTGCTTATAATATTATCGAAAACGATTCCCGTCATTAATCTTATTTATAATTGTTATAACGTTGAGAAACTTAAGATCCTCCTCCAATTCTTAGAGCATGCCGAGTTTTAAAGCCAAAAATGCAGGACGAAATTTAGAATTTTGAAAAACTGTTTCTACTCTGTTGGCAAAGAAACAAAATATAATATTTATAATAAATACCAGGAGCTAAAAATATTTACTAAGTACTTTATCAATTATTGTTTAAGATATTTTGATGAAAAAAGACAGATAGAAAAATAAAATAAACTACAAATCTACGTATATCACAATAATATAGTTAAATACAATAAATAGAAAAAAACTACAGATTTAACAAAATATGATTGCCATTCAGAGTTCAACAGATAAAACCATTTCCGCTATACAACTTCGGGTAACCATAGCCTTATAGCAGAAAGGTTTCAGGCTCACCCTATGTATAGTTTCTTCAAAGGTGTTATGGGCGGCATTCATTTGTAAGAACCTGAGGCGATCATAGTCCCTTGGGTCAACCATGGACCTAAGGGCTGTATCTGGCCCTTGGCCTAAGCCGAGCCCGCTCTGAAGTACGCTGTCTGGTGTGTCCACCTGCAGGAAAGTTTCACAATTTATGGTGGAGGGCGGAGTTTATCCCTTTTTTGTGGCGGATTGTTCGGAATTTTGTCTGTAGTATATTCGTGTTCCTGAACCCAACTTTTAATTGTTAATAATCCCGTTTTATTGGCTTATTCTGTTCAGTGAGAAGTTTTATATCCCGATTGGCTTATGTTGTGTGAAGTGAAGTTTTATTTTAGTAAAGCAAAAATTAAACCATACATCATTAATAAGTACCTACATAGCTCTAAATTGAACTGATTACAACATAATGTGTACCTACATAATTCATTCAATAGTTTTTTTAAATGAATTATTCATAATACAATGGTGCAATTTCACCTAAGCATTAGATAAAATATGTATTGAACCTTTCTAAAAAACCTAACCTTTTGAGTCAAGCTTCACGCTTTATTACTTCATAAACCAAAACAGCCAAAACGAACAAAATCACGTGTTTTAAACAAACTCCAGCATAATTTATCAACTCATTGAAGAGTCATTTTTCTCATAAAGATCCGCCAAAATACTCTCTTAGAAACTCAAACTTTTACACGAATCACGGTGGTATGATTTATCGTCAGCTCAGTCAAAAACTTCTTGAGTGATCTTATTTTTAGTTTGACGGCTCAAACTTTTAAAGTTTCGTCTTGATATCTCGTTTCGTTAATGTTTTTGAAAGTTAAATATAGAAAATGAATATAAATACTGTGCTTTTAAATAACATGCAAGCAAAAATGCGCCAAGTTAACTACTGCAAATGACACACTGAGATCATTATGACCTTTATAATCTATTATTATCATTAAAATGTAATTTACTACAATCATTATTTTTACTCAAATCATTTTATGCAATAAAGCGTTATTTTGTTTCACTACTTACAATAACTAAGTTGCCCACAACACTTTGTTTACTTAAAGTTTATATTTTTAAATATTTATTTTTTCAACTAAAGCGCTAAAGCGATAATCGACATGTAAATAAAAATCAAAACTTAAATTCATAGTTTTAGATTACGTATAAAATTCATACTATATTAATATTCCATTGTCAATGTTTGATTAATTTTCTATTTTATTGCAGACTAATAAATTGAAATGTATTTTAAGATTTAAAAACTTTTAACTGTACCATGCAAATATTAAAATTCGATTATGAATTAAATCAAACTCTAAATTTTAAAATAATATGGAAAACATAACGCAGTGGGTAGTTAACAAGGTAGGCCTAAGGAGAGAGAAAAACTTGAAAACCAGATCCAAACGCCCTCAACCCAGCAATGGGTGAAGTCGGACTATGGATGATGATGTAAAATATCCTGTGCATTTGATAAGGGGCCGATAAATTCAGCGTTTTCAGGCTTGTCGTATTATAGAAGCATTGTCGGCCATACGCATTATTCCCTTATCAAGTGCGAAGTTAATGGGCGAGCTTTGTACCGCCTATGATTAATTGATCCACCCTCATTGTGATGCAGAAATCCTTAGCTTTTTCCGTAAGTGAATATGATAAATGACATGTTTTGTATGTACGTCTATCGCGGTAATTATCGGAGTGTGATTTCGCAGTGTTCTGTTTATTTGTAAACACATTTAGTGAATGAATTGCGTTTTTGAACAAACAAATAGGGTGATTTGTGTTGAGCGGATTGTATGTTTGTTCAATAAAATTGTGCAAATAGTTTCACTAATGTTTATACCTAACGGTAAACTTACTATTTAATTTTTAGATACTCATAAATAAGTTATCGAGGACTCATGGATAATGTCAAGATAGTATGCGGTAGTAACTCCTATGAAGACTTTCTCCATCCTAATGTAAGATTTGGCACAAGCCCACTTTTTGAAATAATCTAACAATATCTTAATATTTTTCTTATGTTGTTGTTATCTGTAATAATTATATGATATCTGAGTTGTTATTATCTATAACTAGCTGCTCCCTGCGGTTTCACCCGCGTAAGTCCCGTTCCCGCGGGAATATCGGGATAAAAAGTAGCTTATGTTACTCGTGGATAATGTAGCTTTCGAATGGTGAAAGAATTTTTCAAATCGGTCCAGTAGTTTTTGAGCCTATTCATTACAACCAAACAAACAAACAAACAAAGTTTTCCTCTTTATAATATTAGTGTAGACAAGGGATTTTTACATCAACAAAAACACCAAAAACACTAAAAACACAAAAAATATGCTACACTACTTCGCAGCTAGAAGAACAAACCAGCATTATCAGGCATTATCATACGGGAATAAATAACGAGTGGTCAACAAAAGTGAATTATGTACAAATGCAAAATTATTCAAAGGAATACACATAAAACTTGCAGCGGGCGTTCAAAGAAAATAATTCGCTTCAGAAACATCGGTATGAATACCTAACGTGATAAATGTACCGCAAGAAACAACTTTTCTGGCTGAACGAAACTGGGTAAAACTTTGTTTGACTTTGTTATGGAAATATTTATATTTTCAATAATCAAACTATAATCATTTAAAGTACACTGCTTTAAACGGTAAACCATGTTTAATAAAATCTTATATTTGGTTTTCTAAAATAAAAACCTTATTAATTGGTTGTAGTTATTAAGTACTAGTATTTTTTTTGAATGAACAATTATCATTTTTTATATAACTATTGTAGTGGTTAAATTTAAATTCAATATAATATATAAATCACCAAACATCTCTTATAGAGAATATAAAAAAACTAGCAGCAACATATACCTATTTTGGAATTTAATGAAATTTTTACGAAAATCTCTACACAATTCCATTTGCATATTTCGTGTCGGATTTTAACGAATGAATTGGAATTGTTCAATCAGATATAAGTTGACGTTGTAAGTCGGTAAAATATTCACAGTAAGCGCATTAACGGAGGCTTTTACAATAACTTTATTGCTTTTAAATTCGGTCACATCACGTCAGGAAGTAAAGAATAATAAACGAATTAAAATACAAATGTAGTTTCACATTTTGTATTGATTGAGGATGACTCTACATAAGAAGTCCTTGATGAGTCTAAAAAAGTAGGCGATAGAGGGAAATGCATGAATGCAGTTTGAGGGAGGAGGCCAGAAGTGGGTAGAATTTATTTCTTGTAAGGGCTCCTCACAAAATAAATAATATTATAAATTTTACTGGTTAGTAAAGAAAACAGAAAAATACTTAAGTCAAGTATAGTCTTCCATTTCTGACAAAAAACTTTGACCACTTATTAAATAAACTTTCAGTTTTTTCACACCATTCCTGAAGCAGTTTATGTTTCAGTAACCTTAGTATCATCCAAAATTCTATTTTATCTTAAATCAAATAGTAACATAATACTGAAATATCGAATAATACAATGCTGCATGCAATAATATGTTTATCGATATAAGATGGTCGAAATTTACGATCATTGAAACGTTCGCGAACGGCAACGAAACAACTATAACGTTTTATTGCTACTATCGAAGTCTGGAAAGCCGTAACACGAGTAATATTTACCACAAGAAGCCAAGGCAAGGTGCCAATACCCGCAGACTATCCATACGTCAACAATTACTGTGCCACAAGGCTACGAAAGACTTACTTTGCTTTAGTACATATGGCAATAACAATATGCTAATAAACTTGGCTCGGAATACAAAATTTACACAACAAATCTACACAGAATTTGTGTAAATTTCGTTTCTCGTAATTGCCTCAATATACATTGATCCTGCGCAACTTTTGGAGTACACGAAAGACTTGCTTTTTATATTTCTTGTAATGAATCGATTGACTTCATAATTTTCCGTAATCAAGCTAAAACTCGCTACAAAATCAGACCTAAAACTTAAATTTGCATCCAAGTGATGACAAAGCACGCAAAGAAATTAAATTTATAGAAGTGGAAATTAACTGAAGTTAATTTCATGGAATTTTCCACGGAAGGGGAATAGAAGATTAACTTATTTGATGTTATCAAAGAAACCCATTACGAATTTTTACAATTTAAATTTGAACAAAGAATTCTCTTTAACAAACTATTTTTAGTTGGTATGCCATATTTCTAAATACAAACACTAATATTTTCTTACTGCGATCTGTTTTCCGCAGAAATGACTATTTCCCCAATTCCTTAGGAACGTTAACGGCTCGTTTTCGATTTGAGGAAGATAAAACACAACCAGCTTACAAGAGCAAGTCGCGTGCCACAAACTTATCCCCAACAAATCCTTTAATCGCAGCTGTACTCGGCATGGTCAATAACCGAAAAAAGCAACTTCTGACGGGACTAATCCTAAGTGCAAGTCCGCCGATAAGGATTATACCCCGCCTCCCTAATGGTCTTTATCCGGTGGCCCAACAAACGCCCATAACTCAACCCCGTCTTAGCTCAACCGACTTAACTTTGGCAGGCGTCATTTCTCAAAAGGCATGCGGTGACGTACCCCCTCAAGATTAATAAATATAGGTGGACGTGGAAAAATGTAGCACTTAATTCGGATAGAATGAGTTGCGTATCTACGAGCGGGTATTGCCTGATAACAGGGATATGTGATGCTGATGGAATTTATGGTAAATATTTTGGGTTCTTAGTCGTAGCACATAATATTGCCTTTGTTCGACACGAATTGGGTTCTGTTAGTTACAGGCAACTTATTCATAGTTCCTTAAGATCAATTGAGTCATGTTCACTTGGAAGATTAGGAAATTTATTTTAAAAGTGTAAAGCAAAAATTTAACTTACTTAACTCAAAAATTTGAATTTGTGATTGCAATTTAAACTTTGTTAGACGGCTAAATAAAATGTGCTGTTCCAATCTCTAAAAGAATCCATCTGTTGAGTTTTTTACTGAATAACAGCAAACTCGAAAACGGGTTAAGCCGATCAATTCACCGGCTGTGCGTTAAACCTTCAAGCAATTAAAAACTCAAATTTTGACAAGCTTTCCCAACATGTAAACAATACTCTCAAAATCCACGTTAAACGCGCACCTATGCGCCCCCCATACGCTTACTAATTGCTCCGAGTGCATGTCAAAGGCGGACCGGCGTCGCACCGGATCTACATAATGGGGGATGGGGGTGCAAAAGGGAATGTATGAAAAAAAATAGTGCGACAGACGCCCCAGGCTGGAACTAAGATTCGGTTACACACAGTTGCTAACGAGAAAGAAGACAATGCACTTTTTTTTCCGTGTGCAATGTTTTAAAGTATTCGTAAAAGTTTTGGTATGTAACTTTGGCTGTACAAACGTTGAGAGGTGATGGCACCATTAAAACAGGAAGCTAATAGGTATATTCTTTGAAGAAAATTTGAATTTTTGTAAACATTTATAATAATAAAAACTAGATACTGTAGTCATAAGATGTGCATAGTCATAGGCTTGTCCCAATACGTATTTGGTATGTGCTCACCTTTAACTTACATTTTATAAGTGACAGATTGCAAGTCCATCGAACCTATGAAAAAGTCAAATGAAGAGAACCTATGAAAACAAACTAATTCATCAAATCTACAGCTAAGATAGAAAAGTACTTACCCTCTGTGGAGGCATCGCTTGTCTCGGACTGTGGGTGTGCTTCGGCGAACAGGAGCCATGCTTCTCTTTCCTATGGGACTTCAAACCCCGGAGTAGCCGTGAAAAGGTAGTGACTTTCTTCTTGGCTGTGCCGAGACAATTATCTATAAATGACAGGTATATTAAAATCTGATCCCGCGCTTTTTTACCGTGACGACGATGTTACGATAATGAAAAATGATAATCTCCATGCTTGGGATGCAATTATGTCTTTCGTGACTATTTATTGAATTATTGATAAAGCGATACACAAATAAATAATTTGCACAGATACTACATTCAAATGTCCAATTACAGGCTTCCACATTACATACAAAATTATTTTAAGGGTAGTGACAGACGTAAGGTTCATTGTTCTTTCTACATTATTGGGCCATGGTAAAGGATCAAAAGTAGGTATCCGGGCGTGTGTGAAGAATGTAATGATCGTAGTAGTTGAGTCCCGTGGTCTTACCACTATGTGAAAGAGGCGTCATTTTATGTATGTATGTAAATACTTACATAATAGTTATCTTGAATAAGTAAAATATCAAGTTAAACATGAGGTTGAAATTAGTTGAGGAGAGCCTCAATAACTCTATCAATTCCGATTAATAACACACTATATCTACGTATTAATAATCAAATTTCAAAATTACTTTACTTAAATGTTAGTTCAGCATCGCGGTTTTGCCTCCCTATGTTTACTTTCATTACATCCTTCAACAGTACAACACAAAACCACAGTCACATCGGAAAGGTACAAAAAAGCTAATTACTTCTGCTCTTAGAGCCACTTTTTATATGGCACTTGTAATGATGCATGATGATACGACAATCTTTGTGATTTTTTTCATATTATTATCTGAGACAATTAGTTCAATCGGGTGTTGGCGTAAGGCGTAAAGCTTCAGTGTTGTGCCGAACTGTACCCGACTTTACACGAGTTCAATTAAAATCTAAATTGACTTTAGTTAGAGTTTGAAGACAATTGATAGACTTCAGAGTTGGCAATTACGCTGAAACGACTTATAGACAATCTTCAGATAACGAAAGCTCTACCACCATTAAGATTTGCACTGCGATCTAAGCTTTCTCGCACTTGGAATAAAAACTATTTTTAAAAATGCGAAAGGTTATAAGGTGAACTTACCACTAGGTGGGAATTCGTAAAAATACGCTGATCTTGGACTGAGGCAACTGTAACAAGAAAATTCATGTTCAAAATATGCATTACATCAGACTTAATATCTTAAAACCATGTACGCATTCCAAAGTTTCTCTTAAAATAGATCAAAAAAATTTATAGAATAAGTACAAAACAATCACAAAATACCTATAATTTTACATTTTACAACAACTATAAAATGTCAATAAAGCGCATTAAACAGTAAAACAAGCGTCCAACAGCGCTAGCTCAGCAAACCGCTGACACAAGCACCAATCAAAAAACAATTAATTAACCAAGCACCGACTGCAGAAAACGTACAAAAACTATCGGTATTCCGAAAATGGGATATTAATGGACAACGACATTAACAATACCAGCTAATGATAATTATTGTACGAAATGAATGCTGGTAATGAATTTGTAAAGAGTTGATCGTATGCTCTTGGTTTATTGATTGAGTAAATAAACTAGCAATTATGATTCTTATGCCTCTTTCGCAAGTTGGAACGTTAATAAAACCAATACTTAAAATTATCGGATTACAAAATGTCCCCAATGTAGGGTTTAAATATCCAAACGCAGACTTGACCAAGTGCAATGGATTAAGATCATCTTTGAAAAACTAGTTCTAATTTTATGAAATGAGTTGAATAAAAATAAATAGTATCTTGTAAAGGAAGGAAGGAAAATCTTGTAAAGGATTTGTCTTATGATTAGGAGTAGTAAAAAGGTACACATTAGAAGAGAAATTATACGTTGATGTTATTACAAACCATTGATCGAAATCCAATACAATGTCGATATATCAAAGCTTTCAGTTCATTGTGTCAAAGCTCCAAAGTATTTAGTTATACATTTTCACACCACAATCTGCCAAAACAACAGTTAATGTATATTTATTATATTCCAGTTGAATTGTGGGAAATCAATATTCATTGCGCCGCTGTGTTGCAGATATGATAGTTCATTCTGATTTATGACTCTGAGTTATATCAGGACACGTTTGTATGAAACAGGTAAGCCTACTGGCGCTTACTGACACAATTATATTAACACGAGCTTAAAACGGGAATAAGATAACTTGACGATGAAACCAGTATTTTAAAGTCTTGCTGTAGATCCGAGCTTCAGTTCTGATTACCCTACTCATATCCTGCGTCCTTCTAATATTATAAATACGAAAAATAATGATGAACCTCCATAAGGTTGGAGTTTTTCAAGGGTAACAAATTATTTGGATAGAAAGATAAAATTATGTTGACGTTTTATTCTGTATTCGGTTTAAATCTCAATCACAACAAGCAAATTATCACTTTGTCAGTTAAGACTTTCTTTTAAACGTTAGTTTCTTTTTAACTATCTATTTAAAAAGTTACCAAAAATGATCCTAATTTAAGTTTTACAAATAACTTAGGACACATTTCAAAACCAGGCAGAGTATACTAACAGCTGCAATGCAATGGTTGAAATATAAACTTGATACGGGCTAACTGAAATAGTAGCATTTCAAAAGCAACGATGTATCAAACCAGACTGCGACCACGGCGCGGAGGCTAACAGTCACAGAACACTATTACTCCTAACGCTAACAGTTATTTCTACCGAAGTATGAGCGAACTGCTTTTATTATAGGTATGCCGATAAATCTTGATTTAAAATGTTTCTAGAAGGTACTCATAAAAATTATCTTAAAATTTCAACAAAAAAAATATTAGATGCGGAGCTGAAACAGTTAAATAATACGAGTAAGTTATATTGTTTTATGCTGACCGAACTTCCAAAGGACGAAAATAGACTGACGTTTGACGTTATAATTTTTTTTAATAGATGTATTGTAAAAAGTTCAAGGCATAAAAAAACTGCACGGAATACATGAATCTAAAGAGAAATAATACTAATTATCACTTTTATCTGAGAGCTTATACTGAGGAACTTATTGTTACTAGTAGAAACGTTTGGGTAAAATGGTAAAAAAGTTACGAACCTCGACTTGGACTATTGCCGAAAAGAGAATCGAAATTGAATCATAACATTACATTTCAAAATAAAATAAATTTATAGAACAATACAAACAAAACAGACTTAGTTTAACCCTAGATAGCTAACGTTCGTCAAAATGACGAATACTGAATGAATATATCGCCATATCTTTTTAACTGTTTCGGTTGTGCGCGTGCGGTGTAAAACTAACTCAGTGCGAGCCAAGCTGCATCGAACTGCGGTTGCGATTTGGCGGTAAGTTGCATAGTTTTTGAGATACCTACTACTTACTCGTCATTTTGACGAATGGTTAGCTTACGTGTAACTTTTATAAATTTGTCATGTGTTGATTTTTACTTGTTTTGTTTTAGTTATTACGTTAAAAGTGAAGAATGGCAGGGAGGTCGAATATCACAGATTAGGCGATTGCTCGGGCGTTGGATGATGACGATTATTTATTATGGTTTAGGTACTTGCTTTCGTCATGTGACGAAAACGGAACCGTTAACCAATCATCTAAAAAAACCTAACATGATTGAATTTTACAACGCTAACAAATGTGGTGTGGATACCTTCGATCAAATATGCTCGAATATGTCATGCAACCGCAAAACCAATCGATGGCCCATGTGCTTACTCTATGATATGTATGAATTATCTGGTATCGAGCATTCAGTTGGATTCTGTCCTATTTGTGCCGAAAAATTATAAATTTTTAATATAACAATTCAAACATACATATTTTTACTTACATACTAAATAAAAATAATATAAGAAAAAAATGTAAAAGTTCCGGTTTTAGTTGATTTAAGATTTATCTCATTTTTGATCTCTTGTAAAGGCACATACTTCAAGATTTGTTATTTTGTACTCAAAACTTTAAAAAATATTATATTTTGCTAAAAATATCTTTAATTTATATCCTGTAGTTTCTAATATAAAAATAATCTCAAACATAATTAGGTACATTAAATTTAAAAACATAATTTAAATTTGTTCGTCAAAAAGACGAATGGTTAGCATCTCATGCTATTCTAGTAACGTTAGCTATCTAGGGTTAATAAAAACGAGAAGATATTTTAGTCACTTTTACGTCAATGTTTGTTCGTATCAATGCAGCACAATTTGGATTCTGATGAAATTACCATAAAGCGTAGGTTCGTTAGATATCAATGTTTCGCATTATGATTCTGGGCATGTTCCGGGTGTAGGTTGAGTTCCGATCATTTACAAGACTATTGAGTTAGTATACGAATAAACTTTTATGGCTTTCACAGCATCGGCATTCTTGTAATCGATTTTTTATTTACACTGCGATAAAAGAAATAAATGTAACTGCATTTTATGTTAACTAAATAAAAGCGAACAATTCAAGTAGATAACACAATTATTTTGTTGTTAAGACTAAGTAATAAGAGGAAAATAGTAATATGGGTTACTATTTTTCGCGTGATGTATACCAAAAGTAACATAAATAGTGAAGTACATAAAATTTCTTGCTTTAAGGATATAAAAACGAGTGAAATAACTCACATGTTTTGTAAATACCACAACTAAAGCTTGTTTATTCATTTGTTTTTGTCTTTTTAAGCTTTTGCGATCAGAATCATGTTCATTGGCATGATAACAAAATAGTTTGTAATCATGTTCAAATCATCACATTTTCTTCTTTTTTTAACCAATATTTTTTATACACACTGTGGAAGAACTTAACCCATCTTAATTTTTCCCAAGCTTGTCATAACTTTAATGCGATATCATAGTTAAGTGCAGACAAGTTTTACGTCTCTTTTTATGAATATCTGACAATTCAAACCAACACTGACAAAAGTATTATCTCAATAAAACGTTTGTCCATTCAAGAAATGTTCATCTTTACTTTTTATGACAATCTGCACCCGGCGAGTATTAATTGCTTTCGTAATTTTAAATTTATGTTATAAACACTTGTTACGAGATATTTACCATGATTTGTGGATTTTTGAGTTTCCCGATATTTTTTTTTTGACAAGTGTTTATAATGTTCAAAACCATGATAGTTTAAAAAGTTTAAATTTATGGTCATCGTAATTCGGAACATTAATTTTCCATTCAATTTTCCTGAGCAACTATGTCAATCGCTTATGACTAAGCTTTGACGTGGGCTGAAATACTTTATTATTATAATTGAAAAACATTATGTTCAGATCAATATGCACATCAATATTCAAATGGTTTTTAATATTAACTCCAGCTGGTTCTAATCTTTATTAGTCATCGAAATTCTACACAATGTTTATTAAATTAGCGGTAAAATATCGTGAGGTAACTTATAATAATAGATAAGTTAGCTCTGCACAGTTTACTAGAACCTTTGGATGAAGTCAACTAAAGTGGGATTATTCTGAAAAGCAAGCCTAACTCCAGTCAAAACTGTCGCAAGCATCCCCTAAAGCGTAGTTTTGACCAAACTGTACTCGAATTTTCGAGGTAGGACTATTCTATTGTTTGCAAACGATAAAGATCTATAAACTTGTAAATTCTACTGGACGTATTGACTTTATGAAAATAGCAAATTATAAAATTTTAATCAATACTTAAATCATTTAAAATGTGCTGACGAGATCTTTACTCAGCAGTGGGACACAAATAATTAAAATGTGGGTCGTTTTAATTAGATTCTTAATATCCAGATTATACTACACAACCCACAAGAGGAATACAATGTCGCTTATCAGTTAGAGATCTCTTTCAGGAAGATTTTGGTGCGAACAATGCCGTTGAAGCCATATCGATTGAAGTTTCCTCAGAAACCAAGTTGAAGGAAAAAGGTTTGTTATTAAAGAAAATACGATTAGGCATTTCACTGTTTGAGGGCATTACACACGAACTTCTCACATACCAGTAAAAAGAAATGGGATCGTTTGTATGTACACAGCTTAACGGACTAAGCTTGGTATATTAGCATGTTACATAAGCTTTTGTTTTCTAAGTATAATCATGATGGTTTTTTATATTAAATTCATGAACTAGTAGGTAACTAATTTCGACCAGCCATTAATAGCAACGTGATTTAATCTGTAATTAGATGAAATTGAAATCTCATGTTCTCTATTAATATGTGATAGAAACAATATATGACAAAAATATTATCGACATTATCCCGTGGTGAATACATTCCTGTATAAATTCTGTAAATATACTCTAAGCTTCACCTATAATTTAATTTAAATCCTTTCCATTGAAAATTGAACTAACTTGATCCCCAAGATAACTTCATCCGATCCTTTGCGTTTCCATTTAAAACTGGCCGTAAAGTTCATCAAACGACACAAGTAAGTTAGTATACACAAGTAAATTAGTATCGTGTGTAGGATAATCCAAACAAGAAATATTAAAACTCGTACCAGAATCAAAGGAAATTTAAAGCAGCTGTAATGAAAGCTTATTTCTAATACTTAAATGATGAAAAGATCGCAAAGCTTCCAACAGTTTTATTCGGAAAATAAAGTAAAAATATCGAGTAGCACCTACTATTCTATTCTGTATAAAAATGTTCTTGAATATTTCTAGTTATTAAAGATATGATTGTTTTTTTGGAAAATATAGCGAACTTCTTAGAATATATGAAATTTTGATGGTAATTTTTTTTAAAGCAGCTTTAAGCTTTTGTCGATCTACTGAACTAAAACCCTGAAGACTTTTCCGTTTTCAGATAGTACATCTGCAACCCTTTTTTGTACTGTAAAGCTATGACTACAATAATTAAATTAATTTTATATATCCCTATTCAACTTCAAACTTTTACATAATATTAGTAGAAGCAAAAAAAAGAATTGCAAAATAAATGGTTTCTAATTGCGTTCGTGTAGTTTTTTAACCTTACATTTGTCTTTGTTACATTTTTCTGAAACCTAAAAGGTAAAAAAAAAGTGTAATCATCTTAAAGTAACCTAGCTGTTCCGTATAAGCTCTATCTCAGTAATCCCTTAGCATTTCTTTGAAACCTCCGGACATATCCATCAGATAGTTAATTTGAATTTATTCTGCAGCGAGCATGCAAGTAATGATACTTTGAATCGCTTACATTCATGTGACACACGGTCGTTACGTTTGATGAATATATTACCTCTTCTAAGAAACCGCCAGATTTATAGCTTGAAATCATACAAAGTTGTGGTTAAGTTTTGTACAAGGTATCGTCTTCCATTCATAGAATTTCTCGTGTACTTTGACGGTGCTTGTCAAGTATCGTAGTCAAAAGATTTACATTTTGCTATCAATCTTACTAATTATTGGTAAAACATTGTTTGTTATTTTGTAGAGAGAATAGTAACAATAGCACAACACAACTTTTTTAATTCTACACTAACTGAGGACTATGGCGCGAATTGTTGCAAGTCTGTATTTAATTTCTATACAAATTCTGTTATACAATACAAAAGCTACAACTCGGCGATGGAATAGCATATTTGATTTCACATTCCAATAAAATTTATTTTAAATCGCAACAAAATGCTTACAAACTTGAAACTCTGTGAGCAGTGAGCACATTCTCAAACGCGGAGGCCGCTTCTGTCGCCAATCGAACGTCTGATTTCAATTTAGATTAGCCTGTATAAACATGCAGCGCAAACTCTTATCTAACGAGTACACCTGTTAAAGTCCAAATAATTTATGACTATGTCCAACTGTAGTTAGGCAAGGGGTAAGAGCCCCTGCATAATAACTTTGACAGCTGTGTGTGACATTGACGTTTCCTTTTTTAAATTCGGATTGCTCTACGCTTGTAACGCAAAAAAAGAATCGAGCGTGTTTTTCTTTCATCGATTAAGAAAAATCTTTGAGTTGCTTTTTCATAAGCGTTGTTATTTTATCAATTCAGGCCTTTTGCATCTATAGTGGATGATTTATACAGCGTCAGGAGGCAATTTTTGCCTATACTTAACGGGACACTGTAGTAAGGCTGTTGTTTTAACAAACTAACAGTTTATTTAAGTAATATATAACAAAATAGCAAATCTTGTCAAATATTCACGAAAACAAAGAATTATAATAATTATTCAGTTTTTAAATTTATGTCATTCAAATACTTGCGTAAAATATCAATGCTGTATCTTTCTGATGTTTGTTATGATAAATGCCACATAAATAATAACCATCAAACATACAAAATAATTGCTCTGCCCCATTTGAAAGTAAGTACGTCCCACCTTGCCATTCTCGTTAACGAATAAGCGTGGTTTTCCTATTTCTATAGCTAACACTATCTCTTACACAAGCTATGGAGATTGCTGTCTTTGTGATTTAACTTTTATTGGTATTATTCTTTGAATTATGGGTTTTTAGAATGCTAGAAAACTGTGGGCATAACTTAACTGCTCTTTGCTAATAAAAATTAAACTACAGAGTCAAGATGTTTTCATAGAACCTGAAATAAGTTGGTAAATGCTTCTATTTTAG
The DNA here is from genome assembly GCA_947086425.1 of Xanthorhoe spadicearia. NCBI lineage: Eukaryota > Metazoa > Arthropoda > Insecta > Lepidoptera > Geometridae > Xanthorhoe > Xanthorhoe spadicearia. The sequence continues at coordinate 7,129,032 of OX352204.1, read as the reverse complement.
TTTTTGAATGGTGCTTGTGGATGCAAGATGTCAATTCTGGAGTTCTGGACACATAAAGAACAATATCATAGCTTTAACACTAGTATGTGTTTCTTGTCGTGAGTTGATAAAAAGTTTGACATTTGAATAAGTTGATAAAAAGTTTGAAATCAATTTATCTATCTATCAGTTTTTACGCACCTCTGATAATTATGCTGTTGGTTATGCATCAGCGGCTGCGTGGGCTGAGCCAACAGTAGCTGTTTCTGCTGCTGCTGCCTCGCCAGCATCTGCTTCCCGAAGACACCATAGCCAAAGCCATAGATCTCGTCCTCTTCTTTGTCCGTCAGGCAGGAAGACGGCTGCAGGGTACGGAACTGCGTTGGTATGTTATACTTGCTAGAGATTAGTAGTAGGGTTGCTGCGAAAATATTGCTAGGAAATGGACTGCTTTAAACTCTGACATCGATTCAGATGATTGTATTGAAAAATTGATACTGATTAACATACTTACTGAAAAGTTGTAATCATCAATAAACAGCTAAGATTATAATAAATTTGTGTCAATTGTCATAGTAATATTTTCGCATAATGAGTGTGTTAGTAATTTGAAAGATAGAGGTATCTAATCGAATGGGATTCCATAATGTTCTGTCTCTGAAAATATTGACTTGCGAATAGCAGAATTTCTCTAGACGCAAGCTCTTACGATCATGTGGCCATTTCTGGTAACAGAATTTTATACCTTTTATATATATATATACTTTTATTCGGGCCTTTGCATCTTTTAAGATGGGTTTTACAGCGTCAGGAGGCAATTTTAGTCTACACTTAAATTCTTGGAACATTGTTAAGATTATATTAACTTCTACAATCTATCAATATCAGTGACACCGCTAGCGCGCTCTTTTACCTGTCTAAGTTGGTGCATCATTTGAATAATGCAAATATTTATATCTAAAAGAACTTATGGAATCCCTTAAATTTAACTAAATATGGGTGCTTAGGATATAATGGGCATTATATGGTACATCACAATGCCAAAACTAATAATAATCGAAATAAATCATTCTCTTCAAACATGTTAATGCCAACCACAAAATGTGATTTTCAAAGCAATATCGCCAAAAACAGCTATTTCGCTTAATAGTTCTGATTAGGTATTGAAATATTAGTAGAAATAGTTTACAGGCGCGATAAGGAAAGCGACTTTTTGTCGTGTGTATTGCAGTATTTTTTTTTCAGTTAAAAATAATTGAAATTAGTTTTGGCTTTGTTGAAATAAGTAAAATAAATTATGACGTGAACTATAATAATAATAATAATAATAATGAATTTTATTTCGACCATACATTTACACTGTTAAAGTTGAGGCCCTGTCTCCTGGAAAAGCGTGAGCTGTGGCCCAGGAAACAGTACTCTCCCAAATAATTTTACACTATTATGTAACATTTTTCTAAGCTATGTGTTGCGAACAAGATACAGAGATAACTCACAGAATGTATACTTATCATTTCATCGAGGCTACAAATAGCAGTGTAATGGTTTAAATTTGATTACCAATTACTAAACAATAGGATATAATAATTCAACATGAAACCTTATGTGTTTCAAGTTTCATTGATAAAAGGCAGAATTCGCAGATAAAATTTTAGCATTGTAAATTATCATGCGTTTTATCTGCTTTACCACCCAAAGGGCTCTGGTCGCTGTCCAACGTGGGTGACAGAATGCGACAATCAAGTCCCATTCAAGTGATAAACATTGTTATGGACACTAGCAGAGCGGGTCAGCGAAGACAGCCAACTACATGCCTTCGCCTACGTTAAACTAGGATGAGACAGCTAGACATCTTTTGTACTGAATAAATCAAATCTAAAATTCAAGGTATAAAACATGTTCTTTGATGATGGATGTGATTACTATGGCATTCATCACAGCTATATAATTAACAGTCTGGGCGGAGATTGAAGTCGCAACAAAAGTCGCGTCTGACAATTTATTATATTCCATAAATCCTATAAATTTAACGCCCATAAACTTCACATCATTAGCGCGATTCACATGAAAACTAATCACTAGAACTGTAAGTAATTTGGTTTTAGCTACTTGGAACAAATCAGTTGGATTTGAAATGACAATTTCAATAGTAACATTGATAACAAATGCATTCTAAATATGGATTGCTTCTCGTAGGATAATGAACGAAATTATTTTAAATGATGATGATTGCTGATTTAAAAAAAAAACAGTTACTATGGTTTACTGAACATCGACTGAATAAAGGCAAAAACTAATTTCAGTTACTCTATCAAGCCTTTGTTTAAATACTAAGCTAAGACTTACCGAGTACTTCCCAGGCACGTAAATTGGTTGTGAATGCGACGTTGTCAGATTGTTCAACGCTAGAGATCCCGGACTTGCTGAAGGCGGGGTTTGTGGGGTCCCGGGGCCACCCAGGACTCTCATCCTGGGAGACATTTCATCCCACTCATGGCGACGTAACTCTTCCAAGTGATCAAGCACGTCTCCATAGTGGGTGGAGAAGAGGTCGGCGTAACGGGAAGCAAGACCTTCTAGGTAGCCACGGTCACCATCCTGTGGACAAGAATAGAATATTATGGTATAGGTTCGTTTAGTTTTGAGCTTCGACTTACATTATTGTTTATTCTAAATTACAACAAAACAAATGCACAATTTAGCGCGCATAGTGCCAAAGGTAAAAATAATGCCAAATGGCAAACTTGTTCCTATCCGTGCTATTTTATCTGAAAAAAATAAAATACTAACGTAAGAGTATTATATAAATTAGTTTAGACTTTTCACTGTCTTGTTGTCACTTTTAATACGTAAAAGGTTTGAGTTAAATAAAGTCTTTTTCATAGTGAGTTTCACGTGTTCATCTTGTTTTCAAGACTTATTTGTTTCTGAAACACCACAATTAAAAAACAAAAAGACAATTTACCTCAGTGTTCTAAATGAACACGGACTGGATGAAAACTATTTTCATGTAGTGCAAAGTGGGCAGTGGTCCAGATAAAATTAACAAATTAGCTTCGAAGTTACAGGCATAGAATATGTTTCACTAACTTTATGCTAATTCTCCCGAATATTATGGAAACTAATCCAACTTATGCATAATGCAACACTGTAATGCATGTAGAAGCTGCTTAGAACATTTTGAAATAGGTAGCAACCTATATAGTAATAGCCTATACCTACAATAGATGGTTTGATCTCGAAAGAGTTTTCTTCAAGCTATTTTACATAGCCTCTAGAATGAGACACGTTCAAAGTACCATAAGTATTACATAAAGATCTGATAGTAATGTCTACCGTTCTCTGAGATACAGTCGTGATCATATTTCATTTGTTTTATTTTTTCTAGGATGAACCATTTTTCGTTATTTCTGTAATTATATTGAAAATCATTATATATCATTTTTTAACCGACTTTAAAAATGAAGATGACGCTGAATGTATATTTTTTTATTCATTTTCTGGATTATTAATTTGTACTTCCTAGGAGTGGTTTTGAAACTGTTTTTTTGTTGACAAGCAAAACTCTGCTAGCCTTTTGAAAATTATATCTAACGATCGTCGATGAAAAGCTGCAAACGTTTTATAAAGTTTTTAATACTTGATTTCTTACTGAAAGAAACAATATTATAATTGTTATTGTAACTGTTGTACTTGAATGCAACTCGTTTTCAAGAGACTCGGTAGTTTTGAGTGGTTGTAAAGTTGGTAAGCAACAAGTCACTCTGATTCAACTTTAGGTCACTTCTGAGAGCTACTGAAGCTTGCTCCATCTTCTATGACTCTCAAAATATTTAATTCTATGCAATTTTACTAAGACTTTGTTGTCTTATTAGTTTGAAGTCTTTTTAAAGGTGAAGGTTTATGAAATAAAAACAAATGCAGAATAAAGTCACATACAATCCCCATAGTCTTTTTTATGCCTTACTTTGAAAACAATTTGTTGTAGGCTCATGTTGGTAATAACATAGGTACCATATTTCTCTATATTACAAATTTATGGAAAGTTTATTAATAAACCAAGTTCTTATCGGTTGTTTTTTTTTTTATTAAGCAAACTTTCCTACTAAATGTGGTGTCATAATACTTTTTCAAGACCAAGACAAGTTAAAAACACTTCATATAATTTGTACTTCTAAAGTGTCTGTGTTCAGAGAAGTTATAAAGTTTAGTGACCTTTACAACTGTAATGCAGAGCATCAAATTTTACAGCGTTTTTACACCCACCCTTATTTTGTTTTATGTTTAAAACTTGGCAGACGCATAATTCTCTCATCAGGTAGTCAAAACAGTAACTCTATGACGGCCTACTTCACCTTCAAAAGGCCTCAGCTTGAAAAACGCTTAGAGTCTCATGGCTTGAAAAACGCTCTGCGAAAAATGCTTACCGTCTTACCGCTTAAAAAAAGCTAAGCATTGCTTAGGTACCGCCTGTTGTTATTCTTATCGTTGTCAAATCAGTTTGTGACGGACTTCTTGGCTACCATGTCATTTAAATCTCAAAACAAATTGCTGTTGCTGAAACTAGAACTAGAAAGAATAGCTTTAAATTTTAATTTTAAGTTTTTGGGAAATTTGATTACTAACAAGTTTGGATTAATCTTGGTTTTTCGACCCGAGGAATTAAGGCTGTAATTTGACGGTCAACGTTTTTCTTACCGATTTCACGTGAGCTCTAACCATTACCAACCACCTACTGGCAGGACAATCAAGAATAGTACAATAAAGTAGGCGCTTGCTTTCAAAATCTGTGCTATTTCTATCAATTTGAAATGGTATTGCGTGGTGAATTGTAAATTGCACTTTATGGTGCCTTAAATACATTATAGACAAAGCGACGTTGGATTATGGGTTATTCAGCGTCTTTAGCTAACGAACCACTGTCACTATTATGTGGCGCCTTTCGAAAAAGAGAGTGGGTACTCACCTCTACAAATTTTTGGCACTCAAAAATTCAAATAAAATTATAGTATTTTACAAGCTTGTACGAAAATCAATGATTTGAAAAAAATATTTCCCAAATTTATACTTAGTCTATTCACACACAAAGATTTGGCAATAATTGTTCGCGTTTCTTTGAAGACGCGAAGAATTACGCGAACGGAATCCATACTCACACTCAGACCAGCGGGCAAGTGAGGATAAGCTATTAAGAATTTACGTTTATAAATATTAACAGGTTCCTTTCTGACAAAATTCGTGCCATCGGATTTAACCGCGTTGAATTTCAGCATTAAAAGATTCAAAAGAACATTAACTTATCTCACACACTAATAATGTAGAATGAAGTGAAATTATGCGGAGGTTACATGCAGACTACATTGTCTTCTACGTAGAACAGAATAAGGTGGAAATTGCTTTGGTTGTGGATATAAAATTTTGTACTTGTGCAAGAAAACGCGGAATTAGAGCCCGCGGTCCATGTCTTTGGCTCATTCTTAATGAAACTTTGTCTGTGGTGGAATTATTTCCCGCTTTGTTTATTTTTGGTTTTGTAAGGTTTTACTTATCCTAGATTTAGAAATATTTGCAAAGATTATCCCCATTATTTATATACTTACTATCATGTGGGCATGACTGTATTAGTTTTCTCTTAATTTCTTAATGTTTTACTGTATGGTATTTAAGTGAAAAAAAGTGTTAGATAAGTAGAAATGTGGTTATCATAACACAACCATTAAGTTACTAAATGGAACTTAATAATGATTCTTTTGGATTAAATTATACATGAAACCAGCTTAGTACTAACCAAACTGAGAATGAATACATCCCATTTAGCATAAATTACTCACTACTTATAAACAGATTAAAATGCTCACCAAAAGTTTAAATTTATACCGGACGAGCTCTTCAATTAAACTTGTTAACTGAAACTTTGGAAAAACGGAGTAAATTGCCGTAGACGCAAATAACTCACAAGTTTTGCAATTAATTCTTCAACTGAAATAATAGACGTTAAATTGATATCGGTATGACGATTAGTTTGGGTAAGAATTAAATGCCAAATTAAAATAAACCTCAATTCGGAATATTATTTTCTATACGAATTTATGAAGTTTAATCATACCAACCACATAGGATTCCGCGATTTATTTGTTTTATTAGTAAGTCAGAGTACTGACTACATCACACAAAGAGATCATGGTAACAATAAAACAGTTTGAATACGAGTTCAGTCACAAGGTCTGTATTTTCAGTGAAACTTTTGCACACCGCCAACTCACAGTATCCACATTTTAAAATAGAAGTGTTTTGAATTCCGTGAATATATAACACGAAATTATAAATTACTTATTTGAAGTTTGTAGACAATTTGTCATACAACTTTCAAATGAAACACGAGAACATTTTGAAAATAATGAAGTTTCACAAAACCACTTGAAACTTTATAAAGTTCTCAACTATGACAAACATGTGGCATTCAAACAACGCGAAGCTCTATTTCACAAAGTATCTGAAACAGCATCAAGAATTCAATGTTTTGTTTCTATTACCTAACTTTTCGTTGGTCGTTTTTCTTAAACATTCCGGCTGTCGTTGGCGAAACATTCAATGAACCCGTTTCTATGCTCTAAACGGGAAGATGCGGTCTAAATATACGATTTAAATTCAAGAGCTGTACTATCTTCTGCCGAAGTATCATGAGCTATTTATTGTTGTCTTTTATAGCGGTTCGAGGCTGAACGAAGCCGTAATGGTAACTTTTTCAAGGAAACTTACCTTAAGTTCTTTTGAAGCTGTGACCGCTTTTTGACGTACGCAATATAGCGGCGCAAAGGGTTTAAATTTTTTACTATGAGTAACATACAAACGCTGTACGTCCACAATAAAAATAAATGATCTTCACATGCCATCTCAAAAACCACAAAATCGGTCATGAAGTTAACTTTAGAGATAACATCACTACGAACTAACGAATTGGTTAGACACAAAACTACCATATATACCATTCTACGTTGGCGTGACATCGTTGCTGACATAACTCAAATTGTGTAACGTAAGCTTAGTCACGAAGAAAATAGAGTAGGTAGTCCAAGGTCGTATAAATATCAATTAATTATATAACAGTTATTTTGGCTTCTCTTACTGTAATATTTGATTTTATCGTCATCATCGTCGCCCTACCTTTATTGAAAAAAAAACGTGTTAGTCAGCACAACATGTGTTTTCCTTCCCTTCATCTCTATCTAGCATAGTAATTGATTTTTATAAGTTTAATCTATTAATGTTCATTTCAGACCAGAAAAAGATCTAAACTGAAAAAAAAACTAAAAAGAAACCCAGCCTTTTCTTTCAAGGTCGATTTTTTCCTTAACTTCCTTCTAAAAATAAAAGTCTTACAACAGCTTGCAGACACTGCTATAGGTTTTCGTGGGAGCCATTGATAAAATCATTCCAGACGATGCTAATGAGTTCCTCCAGTTGGACTCACAAAAGCAGTCCGGAAAAACTAAATAAACCGCATCGAGTGAAGTGGGTGCGAGTAGGCACTTTCTCATGCAAAAGTCGAACGGTTACTTTAATTCTTAGCTGGAGCACTTGTCGGTTTTACGAGCGTGGAGCGATTTAATCCACTTAAAACGCTGAGCAGAACTCGAAGCCGACAAAGCTCTCAGCCGCCCTCATTTAAAAATGGAAATAAACTGGACCATCTTTGACTCGCGACCGCTATATGAATTCCAAATGCTCTGCTTGATCTATCTGATTCGTAATTGTTTGCGATTAGGACCGTCAATAGCATTATGGTTCATGATAGTTACGACGGGTTTTATTGATCTCTGGGATTTAAGCGTCTTGGTTTATTGAGTTTAATTTCTATTACTCTGAAGTTTCTGTTTTAGTTATACAGAAAAGGAAAATATATTAAGTATATAAAAAAGATGTCGAGTGAGTTTTGTAAAGTAATTATTTCGGAAGAAAATTTTGTAAAAAAATACCTACCTTTAGAATGGGACATTCAAGTGATCCCTTCCTTCCACGCAATTTCCGCTATACCCCTTTAAATGAGGAAAAAGGGAAAAAATAGATGTGCCAAAGAATGGCAATTAAGATCACCAAATAAGAGTTATAGTCTGAATTCAAAATTAGGGTTGTTTGGGAATTCTTAACTAAGATTGCGTGTTTTTTTAATGTCTATGAAAAACGGAAAAAGAGCTTTGTTAATACCTATTTGGTTAAAGTTACGCCCAAAGAACATAAAACATAAGTATTGACGAGTGTAAGCATAGTATTTCTTTTAGTTGAAGACAAAAAAAATATTAGGTATAAAAAAAATTCATAAAATAAATTAAAATAACTTTTTGTCCATCACAAAATGCAAATAGCGAGACATTGTCTTATATCTAAATATTTAATTATTTTCTTTAAAAGTGTCGATAAGAAATAAGCGGTTTCTTTGATTTAAATCCACAATAACGAAAAATACCTTCAAAGATAACATCATGTTTTCATTTTGATACATTTTATAAGCACACTTAAAACATGTCATAAAACTGGTCCCAGCCGCGGAACGGTAAGTAAGTGTATGAAATATTGACATTATACCTGTTTGAAAAATAATTTATGTAATTGTATCTGGGCGTAATGATAGGCTGTTGAGTGTGTTTTGTTAATTATTAATCAAGTTTATTGAAGGTAGATCTCTGAAGATGCCGAAGCTAAATAAAACGGAGAAGAGAGAGAGATATTTATCAATATTTCAATCTACACAAGTTTTAACTTGTGTAGGCTGAAAAATTTAAAATTCTTAATAAAAGTTACGACTCCGGCAGGGTTCGAACCGGCAATGATACAAGCTCGTTCCTTTGTCTTTAATTCGTCGGTTTTTAATTGTGCTTCGTCTTATCGACACACAGCCACTGAGCCCTAAATACCGGAGTCGCAGATATCATTAAAAAAATTGTATAGGTTGTTCGGCGGCAGAAGAAAAATGTGAGTTAATAATTTTCACGCGTATTTCCTATTGTGAATGAACCGACTACCACTTAGCAATGTTCCAAACTTTACCGCGTCGTGTGGTCGACTGTAGGTAAATCTATTTTTAAAATGACAGCGAGTAATCCCGATGTTGAAGGAAGTGTCAAACAAAGTTATTTAGTGGTATATACTTAACTTTGTTTGACACTTCCTCCAAAACACGGCAGTAATATGTTGGTGCCGTTACTTTAAGAAAATCTATTTAAAATAAATGCTTAGATGAAGATAAGAAACATGCTTGATTGAACAAACACTGAGAAACCACTTTCATAAACATTAGTTTATAAAAAAAAAGATTTTGCTGTTTATGATTATTAGAAGTCAAAAACTGATTACATTTTTAGTTGGATTACACAAGCTTTCATTGATTACATCTCCTACATTTTACTATAAATAATTATTGACAATGATAAGTATGTATTCTTATAAATACTTAACTGCTTTGGCTTACAGTTACAATCACATAAGTATCTTCAAAATTAATTTCAACTACTTTAACTAGCATTTCAGTACTCGGGCATTAGGCTTGAAGAAATCAAAATAGTGGGATATTTTAAAGAATTTAAAAAAAATTAATTGTAAAACTTTATCTTGTATCGTATGTGTTAATAAAGAAATACTTACTTGTTGTTTAATTTCAATAGTTTATTGAACTGTGCATCTCGGCTACTTACCACACCGCGTGCGTCTCAGTAAGTGACAGTCCAGACCCTTTGTGATACAGACATGTCCACTCGGTGGTCTGTTTGAAGATAATCTTAGGACTTGTTTCATAGTCTTTCTTAAACTTTGCTATTCACAACTCATAGCTGTTGTAAATAGATTGCATAGGATAACCCTTTTAAATAATTCTCAAAACTTCATTACACTTACCATCACCGATGAGAATTTTTGAGTAGATTTTTGTAGTGTCATCTTATAAGGTGTCTTAGGGTAAGATCGGACTAGTTTTCAGAAAACCAATCGAGTGTTTGAAAATATTTTTTTGTATCGCCTCTGGTTATTCTTTCCTAACGCAATAGGGTGTCAACAAATGCAAAAATACAGAGGTTTCATTTCTTAAATTTAGTTTTTAGATAAACCCAACGGTCGATGTTTTATGAATGATACAAAAGAGCATAATTTTTCAAAATGGCCAGGGAAAGATCGGACCGTGTGAGAGTAAGACCGGACTATCTAATAAAACGACCCCTGTAACAGATAGAATAAGCTCTATCACTAGAAAACATTCGGACTTATCCTAGTAAAAACATAGTAAAAAATTAATTGAATCTCTTTACAATTTTAAGTTTTAGCTTGGATTTTGTAAAAATTTTTTGCCTCTATGCCGATCTTACCCCTGCATGTCTGAAACTCTGACTTTTTAACTAGTTAGCCAATTAAAATTAGTAAAAAATGGTAAGAAAATGAACAAGTTGATCAACTAACATAGGAATTTGCAAATACATTAAATAATTCACTGGGAAATGAAACCGAAAAAATGACCGGATGATCATAGTCCGAACTTCACCTATTGAAATTTCAGAGGCTAAAGATCGGATCTCTGTTTACAAACGTCTTAGACATGAATGTATAATATTAATCAATAAATTTAGCTACACTCATAGTGATAAAGCCGCGAAACTTCAAAAATCATGAAAACTACTTACCAAATTGCTTGTTGAAAGTTTGAAGTGAAAGATCGGATCGTCTCCTTTTTCATTTTTTTCCCATCTTTTGCTAGAACGATGATTACTCGCGTTCGGCTGGGCCTAGCGTCAGTCGCAGGATGTAGGGGGGTGCATAACAAAATGGCACAAAAGGCAATGTTGCCATAATTGTTAAATATCGCCAAATTTAGTAGTTATGCGACTTGTACGGACTTACCCCTTGTCCGATCTTACCCTAAGACACCTTACGGCTAAATATTTTAAGATATTTCGTTTAAACCTTACTAACTAACACATAAAAATTAATTTTCAGATCTCTATGGAATTAGATTAATTCAAAAAACAGGCAGGTACTAAATTAAGTTCTATTAATTTTAACTTATCAGCTGTAAAAATGTTCGGTTTATATTCTTTATCTAAGAGTCTTGAAACACGAACTATAAATAAGCGTCTCACGAACTATAAGCAATTCATCAAATTAAATGTGTTGATAAATGGCGATTACGAAGTGTCAGATAAAGTTATTAATGCTTTTATTAGCTTTATCTAATTAACATTATTACTACTAGTTTGCGAACTCTACTTTGCTTGTTACCTTTTTAACTAATAAAAAATAAGGAAGTTTTACTGTACTTTAATTTTCTTCGCCAATGATTTTGAAAATTATTTTATTTAAAAAAAAGTATAATTCCGAGTTAGTCCAATACGAAAAATTGAGGATCTCATGAGGATCTTCGGAGTTATAAAAATGTAACTCGAGAGTGAAAGAAATCTATTTTTACTATATTTACGAGTCCGTTTGATAATAAAACTAATTTTGCTTAATACAAAAAAACATTTTACTGTGTCCACGAACAGAAGCTATAATATACATATATACATTTTTATTAGTATTTTCGTGTGAATTTCCTAAACATTATCTTCATTCATTGTTGTTCGTTTGTTCTTGCTCTGTAAAGCGTGCAAAGCTATTTCAGATTCGTGATCTCTTAATAGTATTCTCCGATGTCCCGATAGCTACTGAATAAACTTGCCACGAATGGCCACATTTGCCGTGAAAGCGGAAAAACCTCATTTACCGTTTAAGTATTTGTTTTGAATCTTAGAGAATTGTACTACTACTACTACTTATTTTAAAGAGTATTCTAACAAAAGATCAAGGACCAATAATGGAACTGGAAATAATTTCTGTGACTAAATTTTGGTCTAATAAATATGGTAACTTTCTAACTGATACAGGAACGTAAAGATTGGAGCGATCAAAGGTAGGCCTTTGCCCAGCATTGGGACACAAACTTGCTAATTACAATACTAATAATACTTGTAAAGATAATTACTCGCTACAACATAGTTCATGCTTAGAAATATAATTAAATTTGCGTTGATTACTCCTAAGACAAAGTATGGTGTTTAGTTTTTAAGTTATAACATAGAATAATAGTAGCACAAGTAGTTTTAGTATTCTGCTTGTTATGTAAATTTAACTAAAGTTGCGCGAGTCTCTCTCGATAATGTTTCTGGTCCAAGTGAAGCCAGAAATCTTGTGGAAGCCACTAGACCATATTTCATTAGACGGAGCAACACGAAGTCTATTCGATAGTGAGTAAATTAAGTTTATCTTGATCCGCACCCTTAGCATCGGTGTAATCAATGCGATAGTCTTTTGATAGTGAAACGGGGATTGGAGGTTTTATTGTGGGGACTAGTAGTAAGATTCTTTTAAATGATGATACAAATAGAGATAAAATTTTGCTACGAAGTTGGGTGAGTAGGCATTTAAGATAATTTTTCAATTTCTTAGTATGATATTGAAGACTAGAAAACATACTTAAGGTAGAAATATAATATTACACAAGTGACACATGCAAGTGACCTTTTATGGTTATTACTCAAATTAGAATTCTAAATTCCTTAAGTGGTGTTTCCTGTTAAAAAATGACATGACTTTAGAGCATTTTTTTTCTAGTAATTTTCAATAACTTATATACGTAGATAACAGAGAGACTTTAGAAAGCCTCTAAGTCCTTTGTGAACAAAAAAGTAAGTTAACAACCGTGAGCCAATTTGACATTCGGAACAAACTACAGGAAAGGACAATAGGTATTCCCCCGATTACAATCGAGCTAGCAATGCTCAAAGCTCCCCGTAGCTCGATCAATCTACAAAAAAGGAGTTACAAATTAGCTGCAGTAAAACCTAGTGCATTTGGAACGACTGTCCTATCAGTCCTTGGAGATCTCAGGTTCAAAAATAACAACGTGTCGTCTTATTTTGACTTAAACGAATGGTAACATTCGGTATTGAGCCAGGCGCCATTAGTATGGTTTTGTTGGTCTATTCTCATTAAGTTACAGCAAGACTGCAGACATTCTTAGGATTATTTGGTTAAATGCACTGCTCTTATTACTAAACTGAATATTGAATTAAATTGAACTATAATTAATTTCTGAAACACAAACTTTTGGCATGAAATTGACGTCGTATAATGGTTGTTGAAAAATTTTGTTTAGCTTATGAGAGAAAACAACGAGCTTTAGCTATTGAGCTTTTCTACGTTAATAAGAGTAAGGTAACAACAGAAGAAAAAACCTAAGTTCTTAGTACTTTGAAAGTTCAAAATAAAGTTTCAAGAATTTGTAGCCAACGAGTAAATTAAGTTACATTAGAAGACAAAGAAAAACATTTTGACAAAGTGACGGTCGGATAAGTTCAGCTTAATCATAACATTACATCAAACTTTTTTTAATAAGCGATTCCCACAACCCATTAAGCTTTCGTCTTATCGCAAACAAGATACAGAAGCTGAATGCAAATCCCCGCCATCTGAAAATAACGCAGTCAGAACAAAACGTCTGGACAATAAGACGAGGTTCCGCGTGCCACCGCGAGGCGACAGTCTGAACGCGATTTATGTCCCACGACGCGTCGCCTGCACTTATTCTACCCTGTTCATTCAGCCGTAGCCAATTCTCTGTAGATTACTATTGAAGATATCCACTAGATAGATTATACATTTGAACGAATATAATATAAGACAGACAAGATAGATGCCCGATTACTCAAACGCTAATTAAATAATTAAGTATTGAGGAAGTAAATTAGATTTTTTTTACAAAAAAAATTGTGTCAAAAAATTACTTCCTCAATACATAATTATTTAATTAGCGTTTTAGTATTCGGGTGTAAGAGTCCCATACATTCCTACTAACATGCGATCAGCCGTAGCCCGTAGCCGATTTCTGTAGTTTATTATTGAAGATATATAATAACTTATACTCAATTACAGTGATTTAACAGACGCACTAATGAGTACCTAATGGTAAAACTAATTTCTAGGTAGTATTCTAATATAAGACAAAAGTGTAATACCGACAAGTTTAGGGGCCAAAAAATGAATTCAAATTAATATTATAATACGAAGCAAGAATACATTCAAGTAGTTGAAAAATAAATTCCAGTACCTATTCTAATACGCTTCGAGCATGCAACCTGTCACGCATGGAATGTTAACTTTTGCTAAATGTTGCAAGTCAGAATTTCAGACGTGTTGACAGTACCTACACAAGTATAGTGAGTCATATATTACCATAAGATCTGAGAAAATGTTAACTTCTTGGGAAAATAGAGATTTCGTTGTATTTTTTAATGATAACAAAACAATCCTAGAAAATATAAGCAAAAATCTAGATAAAATACAAAACAAACAATTGCAGAAGAAATATGACACTTTTATCACGTTCTCATAAAATACTACGAGTATATTATTAGTGAAGTTAAAAATATTACAATGATAAAGATGAAAGTGTCAGTGTCTGTCATGGACATGAATCTTTAGCGCAAACCTATAATACTACTATCAAATAGATCTATTAATTTTTTTTAAACTTTATTGACACTACCTATTATTATTTTAACAATCTAGAAAAACTTAATAAATCCATTGAATTATAGGAAGTCTTTGTTCATTTTTCGCATACAAATTCAATTAATATCCATTTAGAGTTTGCGAAAGCATTTTTCAAGTGAATTAATCACCATCAAATTAGCAACTCCATCATACAGCGAAACTTCACACCGGATCCGTGTAATTGGGCATCGCAAGATTGACAATGACAGATCACTTCCTCTGAGATGGCAAGACACGTGGGTGAGAGATACTATCAGTGGAAAGCAAGTATGTTATGAGTCATATGACAGACAGATTGACATGAGATTTTTATACACAATCTGAATTTCAAATTATTTTGATTTCTTTTGTAGACTATTTGATGTATGTGGCAGTACTTGTATCAATTCTAAAGACAGAACTGGGTTCAAGTACCGACCGTGCAATGTATTTTTGATTCATCGAAGATTTGAATCGGATTTAAAATGAGGAGCCCAAATTGCCTGACCATTGCCAGACAGTTAAGATAATAAGTGATGGTTAGATGTGTCTTTAATTTTCATCTAGTTCTTACTAAGTTCCTCGCTTCATGGAAAAAGTCTAAAGTTCGAAAACTAAAATATGCAAGCGTACGCCCTGTATCGGAAAAACATCGTCATAAATATCAATAACAATTTAAACTTGAAAGGAGTTGGAGAGTTTAACAATATTCGGTTTGCTTTTATGATCGATAAACCTTCATTGAAATAAGACTTGTAAAATGGAACCTCGGGCGTATTCTGGAGCGTAAACCACGAAATGCATAAACAATGGCCTTTGAATAAGTCACGTGGGCAGCGACTGACATGACAAGCAACTGGCGATGCGTGCTACACTTACAGCGACGTGGTCGTATCGTAAATATTCGTTTCTACGAATACCACCGCAGCGTTGACTTTCTTGCGCTATCGCATTGATTCTAAATTGATTAATTAATATTTAGACTTGATAATTATTCATTACTTAGTATTGTCAAAACATAATATTAATTACACAGTGTAACGTGTTGACAACTGATTGTGTCAATCATTTTCAACAGTTATTTGAAACCACAGGTAAATATAAAAATACTCTACTGGAAATAAGGTAATTTAAGCGACTGACTGTGATGTTTGATGTACTTGACATTAGAAATAAGTAAAACTTAGGAATGAATTCGCCTTCATATCAATAAGAAAACTGTAGTCAGAGTTTTTACAATTATTTAATGAATATTAAGCATTGAGCAAATGTCAGAGGAGAGGCTGCTTGTGGCGTCGTGTAATCCCACTAATTTAAACTGCGTAAATCTGATGTAATTTGACCTATTATGTGGTGGAAAACTTTATTCGTTGTTCCATATAACTTAGAAATCTCAGAAAGTTGGAAACACGCGGTAACTTTATCACAGTATTGTCCTATCTCTAGATTTCTACTCGTGTTGTAGTGTGTTGGCCTAGTGGTGAGTAATTTGACTTTAGGACAAAGTGTCGTAGGTTCGAATCCCGGCAGTGCATCAATTGTTTGTTTTGAAAAGTTGAGATGTTATTTAACACGATAACTGTCTTTCCTGTGCATTTTGTTGGTTAAGCTGAAAGATTGATTTAGGTGCTGGTCAAGCCTATTTCATTTTAATAATGTTCCAGACACAATGTCCTTATAGGGGTAAGCATGAATTGCCTCCTGACACTGTTCATCATCTAAATAATAAGAATGAAATTTATTGAAGAACCTCAGTTGATTCGTTAGTAACTCGTGCTCAGGGTTTGTGGAATACCCTACGTTTGTGAAATGCTATTTTGATATTTTATGTTATTGCCTTCGGAAGTTCGTCGCTATCGATTTCGTATTTCGATTTAATTATTGCTATAAAACCGCAAAAGAATGAGAACGGACATGATGAAATAACTCACTTCATTTCAAATAAGAGTAAATTTACTCAAGAGAGAAAGATTGAATTCGACAGCCAATTACTCATTCACGATTTATCTTCAAAATAAGGGATGAGTATTCTATAAATAAGCGTCCAATCTGTCAACGGTTGAGCGCGTGTTGTGCGACGACGAATGCTTGCGAACGATACCCACATTTATCTATTTTCGGACTTGACACTGTTGAGACGGCGACGTCTGCGCCGCACAACTCTTTTTCATTCAAGCCCTTGAAAGGGGACGCAACGCAATCGATATTACAACTACGGAACCCTAAAAAACGTTTGCAGCGTCAGTGTCTCGTTCCAATTTCGAAATGTTTTGGTTAAATTTTGATCGGAAAGCGCGCGGGCTTCCCGCCTTCCTTGGTTATCGCAAAGCTTTGTTGTTCGATGCATTAAGCTAATTTGAATGGTGAAGGGCTGCTCAAAAAGCCGTTGTTCGAATACTTTTCTTTAACAGGGCGGTTGCCGGTTTGATTGTGGGAGCCGACTGCACGAATTGCATTCTGTTCGTCGCACAAGAAGACAGGCGCATTGATCGTAGCTTTTTGATTTAGCCGAATAAACGTGCGCAAGGGGCCTTCGTGCTTTAAATTCAACGCGCCCATTACCGCCCCCTACTTTTATTTCTTACTGGCCGCGGCCGCCGCAATTATTCCACTAATGAAACGTTTACAACTTGATCATTTTAATCTTAGCTCTCGTAATTTATGTGTGTTTTGATTAGCCGCTGAATTCGGACGAAAATAAGCCTTTGGAGACGATGAAATCAGATAATCTGCCGATCTCGGGTTGTCATCAAGTAGACTAATAGGCGCAATTTGGAGAATTATATCCCTTATTAATCGCCAAGTAAGGTTCAAATTACTGCTCGTGATAAATGCGCAAGACAACGCGCCTTGCCGTGGGTGAAACTGGTGACAAACGAGCCGTTCTGTCACATTGGTGATAAATAACTGATTATGTTACAGTGCATTTTGCCTTCATAATTAATTGACAAGAGTTATCTAAGCGGCATTAACATCAGCCGATTGCCGTTGTAAAGCGGTCCGTTTGCCTGACAATTCATAATACCCCGTCCATTATGAAATATCGGACAATTATTATCGCGGGCAATGGACGAAATGGAAGCAATTTAAAGCTCTCCACGCTTGAAACATGCACCCTGCGGAGTTGGATTTATTTTTTATTACTTTATTATTTTATTGGCGTTGCAAGCGTTAACTGCCTCTTGTTTTTACGGTTTACTTTTGGACCGTTTTCTCATGGTCATAAATTCCGCAAGCTTCGAACGAATGCCTCGAGCCCCGAGCTAAAGTAGCTGCTGCATTTATACCGGTCCAGATCATTCGTTATTGCCTGCAGTTGTATGCGCACCCGCTTTAATAAGGAAGCAGATTAATGCGTATGAATGAAGTCGTTGCATTCCAAACAAACAAACGGACAAAGTCTCTTTGATGTCGCTGATGAACACGCTATGTGGATAGATTATTATCGTTGACAAAAAAGCGTAAACAGTCGAAAATAACGAGCGAAATGATCGTTTACAAAAATAGTTTCGGTTATTCTGGCTCTGGTTAATTGCTGCATTTTTAAAGCCCGGCTGCCTCGGATTCCATAATTTGTCTTCCTAGAAATGAGTCGCGTCGTCGAACGCAAGATGTATGCACGAACTTTTTTGGATACGAAACTTTTTTGTGGATATCCCTCAGATTTCTGAGCGTAAATTACGCTTTAGTAGAATGCCCCGGGGAAACGTTAGACGGGTTCTTTCGGGTAATTACTGTTTTAACTGCTGGGACAGAAATGTCAGACGTTACTTATTTTGTGGCTGACATTACCGTTGATGTTTGTTTTTTCTTTTGAGTGAAATTGTTTAATTTGTTTCGGGGGTTATTTTGGTACACAAATGTTTTTTATTAATGCTGTGTTTACATATCTACACCTTATAGCAAGCCACTACCGGGTCACTTTGATCTTTTAAAATATTATTTTCATCTTATTAGAACTACTACTAACTATATCCTACCTATACATTGAACAACACAAATGCGAATGTAATCTGCAAATGTTATTCTGTGGCATATTACATAGATATTCTGTAGTTTTGGATGTACGTATCCATCTAACCCTTGGCTCTTAGTTTATTTTTGAACAATTTCCAAACCGTATATTTTAATTAGCTAACAAGCCTGAAGACCTATTTAAACAACCGCTTTACTTTGAGTAACTCACACAGACATTATTGTATTCGTGAATACTTTGGCCATGACCTTGGGCTCTTACAATTTTCCATCTAATTTCGCCTAAATTATTACCTTGTATTGAGAAATAACTCTAATAACTTTAAGGGTCAGAGGTTAAGCCTCAAAGGCTTGGCTGGTGACGTCAGAGGTTAAATGTATAAAGACAATGTTTTCTCAATTATTATGAGGATTACAATAGTGATACTTCAGTAAATAGTACCAAGGAAAATCGAAAACGTATTCCTCCATTGAAGATTTACAGGCCGTTACATTAGCTCTTCATTTTTTCTTAGATACTACGTTTTTTAAAATTACTTATTTGGAACAAAACAGAATATAAAATTTCGAATTATGCATACTTCTGTCTGCACAGAATATCTCTTAAAAGTACGGACTTAAATAACTCGATAAAATCTTGTGTCTATGTTTTTCTAGTTATTAGTTAATTATGATCTCGAAAAATAAAATTATGTTTCAAATCATTAAATAGTAAGCAACATCATTAACTATTTCCATCTTCTTTGATGTCTGCCAATGTTTTGCTTAGTTGGCACTTGAACAAGATAAAATACTCTCAAGTGGCTAAAGCAATGCTTAAAGTCTTATCTTAAAACCATTATGCACGGTAAAAAGCAATTAGAATTTCAAAATAGATGTATTAAGATTATAAACGGAACAATATATTCGGGGCTTTGGTAGGAAGGTATTTTGTGCACATACAATAACCTAATTATATTAAAGAAAACATGAACGAAAAGAGTATAACTCTCCCATACGAAAGGAAAGGTTAAATTAATTTGGTTCGAATTATGAAATTAGAAGTATGACTTTACCTACTTTTGCTTGCGTGGACCCGATATTTTAAATCGATATCACTAAATTAATCTTGTTTCATCGAAATAGGTTTTGCTAGGTAAACGTTCTCAAACGATCTAATAAAAACATAAAGCTAAAAGATAAGTATAACATCTAATCAACTAACTAACATGCATAATGTATTAATTAAAACAAAGAAGGTAGTAAAAAAATGCCAGTGACATTAAACTTCTTTGCATTTCAGGACATAGCCGCAAATTCTGCGTCTATTTTATCGACGGACATACAAATTATAGTCTGTACTGTCCAACCAATAATTATGGACTATCTACTATTACCATCTAGTGGCAGTGAAGTAAATTGTTTTATAGTAACTCATATTTTGTCATCGCCCTTGATGGAAGAATCAATTACTTTACAGTGGTGAAATTAGTTGCAATTATCTGCATTAATTAAATGCTTTTTGACTCATTTGGTTCGCACAAAAATAAATTCATATGTTCTGACATTCATTTCAATTTCCAACTACTTCGTATCTTTCTCAATTATTTTATATGCAATTAAAATTCAGATACATAACCCTACTTAAGTAAAACGATAACTTTAAAAAACATACTCTGAGCCAGTTTGGCCATCTAAAGATCGTCGCAACAATCTATAGATAGCTCATCTGATACAAATGTCTAAGCCTACCCAAGGCACTGGCCAAAAGCCAATTAAACAAATTGCCTTAGTTAACAAACGGCAAATAAAATTTAAATAAACGCATTTCCCTTTAAATAAATTAGTCATCGTTTATTCCCGGTCCCCAAAATCTGCATCCAAAACTCCGATTAGTATGCAAAGAGATGATAAAATCTCAAAGTGGAGCGACTTTATTATAAAAAAGGTTAAACCGATTAATGGTTCAATATCTTAACAGTAAGTGCTTGAGGTGGATGTGAGCTGAGGCCGGAACGGCTAGACGCATTAAATATTGAAATATAAAGCCTACGGGAGCGAAAGAGACGGAAAACATGCAATATTCAGGTTGAACTTGGCAGACACCTAGGAAAGTCTTGGTCGTAGAACAATTCACTACCAATGCACTCTTGTTCAAATACGAATAAGCATTTTATTGTTCTTGTAGAGGATATTCGATGACAAATTCGATAATGCCATTCATTTTACAGTGAAAATGTATAGAGACAGCCAAGAAAATGAGCTTTCTTGGCTCGCCTTGATTCGTTTGTGATCTACTTTCAGATGCTGTACACTCTCGTAAAAGTTTAGTAGATCCCCAAGGTGTCTCACCAAGAGTGTAGAGTTACCATTACCTATTTATATTGTGCTTCCAGCTGAAATAGTTTCGTGACTGGGATAGTTAAGTCAGGATAACACTCAGAATGCTGGAATTGAATAAAATTCAGTAAAAAGTACAAGGGATTTCTATGCTTTCTTTGTGAGGGAATGAACAAATGTTATATTCACGCTTAGACTAACACTTACTTTTCTAAGATAAAATAGGGGTAATTTTATAGAACTCTTCGGTTGTGTTTGCAAAACTTTGAATAGTGTCTTGTCAAGTATTTTATTACAACACAAAATGTTATCTAATCAAGATGATTAGTAATTGTATACCTTTGACACCATAATTGACACCTGCGGGCGTACCATGACCGTTTATAGCGATTCAGTTTAGGTCCAACTACGAACCAGTTTTGACGTAAAGTAAGGCGCTGACGTAAAGTTTTGGCAGTAAGGCAGAACCTAAACTGAATCGCTAACACCTCATGGTACGGCTCCTGGACACAATTCTATCAATCTGCAATTCGATGACGTATTCACGAATTGAATCTTAAGTATTTTTTTAAATATTGGTTTATACTTTCGAATAGGTCGCAATAGTACCTAGGTATAATCGCAAATCTGTAGAGCCATTGAAAAGTTTAGTATTTTCAATATTTTTCCCATTCTCAAGAAAAGCTGAGGATCTCAACTCAGCGGAAGCCTTGCCAAATCCCCAGAAGTTGTTTTCAAAGAAAACATTTTATTAGAACAGTATTTGGAGGCTGTAAAACTAAGAATAAGCACTGTTTGTTTTGAACATTACAATTATTTGTGTGAAAAGTATGTGGATGATAAAACAATAAAAATATTTAAATAAAAAGTTTCCGGATAAGTTTGGCAAAAGCTACAGGATAAGTGGGTAAAACTGATAAACATTATTTATTTATTTAAAATATTGCTAACTGATTATCCTGCACCATAGCAGGGCCCCCTTTTCTTCGTACCTTAAAAATTTTAAATTCCGTAGCAGAAGAGACGTTCACATACTATCAACGATCCAATAAACAGCATCATCTCACAATAGATAATGAGTAGAGGTTATAATTGAAGTCGGTTTTCATAAAAAGAACACTTGTGTAAAATCAATTCAGTTTTCAGTAGTTTTTCAAAAAACGAATAACAACTTCACACCTTCTTTGAGTAAATGAGGAGTCATTTAAAATGGTTTGTAGCTGTTACATCTGTAAATAACTTTCTTTCATTTGCTCCTGTAGTCTTATTTCTAAGCACTAGAAAAGTACATGTCTATCGCTTACACCATTTAACTCAGCTCTAGTGGGAGCTAAATGACTCGTGCAGCTACAGTGCAATTTGGCACGCGCTCAGTATAAGAACAAAATGTTTTAGTGAAGATTCATATTGATTGTAGAAAGTTTTAGTTTTAGAGATGAAGTTAGGTTAAGGGAATTGGGGATTGTAATGGTTTTAGTTTTGAGTGTGAATTTGGTAAGTCTGATTGGTTACAGTTATTAGTTTGAAGTTGAGTATTTCGAAGGAAATTGTGATCAGTGCAAAAACTCTTTCAAATTTCAATTTGATATAACTTTGACTATTTAAAAAAAACCGAACTATTTGAGGAGATGCCTTCCATTGCTTGAAAAAAATGTCGTGATGATACGTTATAATTATCATAATTATATTTCCGTTTATAATGTAGGTCAGTTGCGAAGATTCCATGTTCGTTAAAATCAAAATTTTCTCATTAAACGACATAAGAAAATTAAAATGTATTTTGCAATACTGAACACTTTTATAGCAAGTCACATGAAAATACAAAAGTAAACATACCTAAGAAACGCTTAATGACCTGTTCAGCACTTCAAACGACACTGTATAATCGCGAACAAAAACACTACAAAGACGTTTTAAACACTGTATAATCGAGCACAAAACACATTAATATGCCTGTGCAATTTTTGCTATAAAATGCTGAGAATTTATAAAAAATGCTCACTCGCTAACTAATGGCTATTACGGTGGTTTAGAAAGAGGTTTCATAATTTTATTTTTTAGCTGTGAAAACTCAATGTTGAATATTAATCTAAAACTATAATAAAAATCGAATCAAAAATTATCTTTTAATAAATGAGAATTAACATATTTACCTACTTATACGCATAAAAAGAAATTTCTAAGATTTAAAACGACTTTGTCATTTTATTCTTATTCCGAGATTAATCTGGACTGGATTGGCATGACATTTACTGCACCGACATAAGGACGGAAATAAGTACTATATCTAATTGATTTTCTAATCGTGTCACAGCATTAAATTTAATTTGCCACCTGCTCCGTGACAGCCATCTTTGTCATAAGCTTAGAGAGTGACAAAGAAGGAAGTATCGGCTCCGATGAATTCCTGGTAATGGTAGGAAGCGGCGTCAAAGCGCGCATCCGGTCCATTGAAGTTAATACCACGGAATAGTAAATAGTCTGTACGAGAGAGATTCACTACAAAAAGGTTGAGACAGAACAGGTAGAGATTGATCCATCGTAGAATTAGCTCAATATTATCTTGATTGAAAAATTTGTGTTTACCGTAAATAGGCATTGGACTAAAGAACGAAAGTGGTACATAATAATGAATTTTTTACTTTTTAATTTGAATTTATATTTTACGTTTGATTCTACTGGCATTGATCATGAAAATTTAAAAAGTATTAGTTACCTAGATATTTTTAACGTTTAAAAATCTATGCAGTTAAGTTCCATAAAATTGTTTCATACCCTTAAATTATAGAGACTGCAATCCAAGCTATTCCAGTTTTAGCTATACCAGCATTTGTTTACCTAAACCCTGTGACATAAAGTTTATTTTAGATTGGTGTTATTATTAAGTGACATAAGCCCGTTAATACGTCCCTCGGAAGTCTTTCGTAATTACTACCGAAGGCGTAAACAATCAACGCCGTGATTCTGACACTTTATTGTCTGTAAGGGTTCATCTATTAAGTACGTAATCATTCGTTAATACTTTATTAACAGGGTAAAATTGACGAAAGTGTAATTAAATATCAATATAAGTTTGTTAATTTACTGAAATTTTGGTTATTTTGGTAATTTACTTATATTAAATAGCATGGCTTGATTTTACCTACAGACTAAGTTTTTATTTTTGAAAATTGGTTTGTTGTAAAACGAGTTATTCTAAGCACAACGTTTCACTCAAGTAAGTTATCTTTCTAAGCTGTTTGAAAATGTTCATTGTAAAATTCAATAGTCAGTCATCGTCGATTTTAATTTGCAAAATTAAAGATTGATAGCGCCCTAAAGCCGTTCGTTTATTCGCTTTTACGATTTTTCATTGGCCATAATTTCAAGTTCGTCAATAACTCGAAAACGTCATGAACCATGCCCCTGTAAGGACCCTCTTCGAAGTCGTCAATCCAACACTCGTTAGTGTCAGAACATCCTGTCATTGTTCGCATTCGCAAATCAGTTAATTACCACATCCTTTATTGTGATACGCACAATGGATGTCAGCTTGAGTGTTATCAGGAACGAAAACAATTGTTACAAAGAACTGTTTCTTTAGAAAGTATAGCAATAATGTAGGGAGTGACAATACCAAGGATCGAGAGAAAGAAATGGTTTGCACATTAATGAGGTAAGATATTTGAGGAAATATTTATAATCGGGTATTCATTAGCCAAATCTTGGACTGTAGTTTTCATATCTAAAATATTTTTTTAATTCTTACAAAATTGAGACTCAAATGGAAGAAACTTTGGCCTGTTCAAAAGTTATCAAATGATGCGCTGTTCAGCGGAACGGATCTTTATTTTACAAAAATATTTAGCTGTTTAGGTATTACTTTTATAATAACATTCAAGCCTAGTTATTTTAACCAATAAAAAAAATACATAACAGATCAATCAAAACGTTGCAATCATATTTTCTGCTAGAAACAGCCAGCGGTCATTTGCTAGCAGGGTAGTTATATCAATATACCAAAACCCATGTGAATACATCCTAGTGTATGTAAGTGCGTCGAACGTGCTTCCTGCCCCATTCATTGTCATTTACTTTGATGCTGTATTGATCCCGTAGGCACGTTGCAAGTTATAACTTAAGGCGGTTTATTACTGCGGAATCGGCTCGAGTTCGGTAGCTTCGGCAAATTGCGTAAAATCTCTGCTTATTTGGCGAACTGCGGATTTGGAGACTGTATTATGGATATTGAGAATGCTTTTGGGGAATCAGGTGGTGGCTTATTATGCTGATTTACTGAATGGTTGTAATGAATTTCCCGATAAGTGAGAACTTAATTTCAATGTAGTAAGTATCTGATATTCTGCTTGTTTTTATGAACAAAGAAAGCTAATTAAATCAGCCACATTATGAATTTGTATAATATGCATGAGTTGACGGTGGCCTAGAAACTCCGTCACCAGTGTTTCCACTTGCTCCAACAAACGAGTAAGAAAAATGTATTTTTAAGTTCAACTAAAATGATTCAGAAATTAAGTGAGAGCTTGGCTCTTTTTTAATTTCTGTTTTAACAGTGCTAACATTGTTATCTTCTTATAGTTACGAACCCCATTTCGCTGCTGTAATTGAAAGCTCGGTCGGGTTTATTATAGCAATAATCTCGGCAGTAAACGCTCTTAAATGCTCATTATTTTCACTTGCGTCACATCTTCCGAATGTATGAACTATCCCTTATGTCATGAGATCAAAGGACTGTAGGGACGACGCGTAATTGACGACATCTTTGTACATAAATAATCCACACATGTGAAGACCTATTTTCATTCAACACAAACTTCCTATGTTGCACTTTTGATAATAAAACTATTGTTGAACAAATTAGTGAAGCTTGATGAGTCAATTCGTATCTCTTTTATGACGTGTTTTGATCATAATGTTAGTTGAATTGTTCTATAGTTAATTAAAATTACTAAGCCGGTTTCTAGAACGCATCAACGAATTGAACTTACTGAACTTAGAATTATTTATATTATACGAACGAACGAATGAACAGAATAGTCAGTAACAAGGAGTTTCCCCGCAAGTTGAAGATGAAGGGACATCAATATGAGCATAGTTTCTTGTACATTATTAAACAATCACAGCTTATTTACTTGGCGTTTTGTGATGGTAATTGAAAAGGGTTTACGACAGAGAACTGGCGCGTGGTTACAATTTAATCTACATTATTTTGGTGTAGTTTACAACATGTGATTTTGCGTGCTTATAAATAGTTTGCTGTTCTGTTCTCCTTCAAAGCAACGTAGATAAAAAATTCCTATAGAAAGTAATTATGATATTGCTAAATCTATTTTTGCGAATGTCTGAGATAATGAGAATAGTCTGTACTAATAGACCTATTATTTTTTTTAAATTGTCTACAAAATCTTGGCCCACTAGATAATATTTCTTTTGTTTTTATTCTATTGATAATGATCAATGAAAAGAGTCAACAAGCACCTTAGCAGCCTTTTCAATCTATAGCCTATTTTACAATTATTGATACGGAAAGTCAAAATATAGACATATTTTATCATTATCGTAACAAGACGTCATACAAACATACTAAACTAAATCTAAGAAATCAAACTTGGAGCTGTGTTGTATACATAGAAGCCAAAATACACTCAATAGAGTACTAAATACTCGATTACACACGCACAGAATCTGATACGAAACTACGTACAGTACCTCAATATGTTTGTGTTAATTTTCGCTATATTCGGCTTGTACTGTTGTACCCTTAACACTGGCACGATCGTGTAGCTTACTCATTCACGCTATAGAATCGAGATATTATAACCCTGTTATTTGTAGTAGACTTTGAAACTACCTTAAGATGAAATGGCTGTTATATTTTTTAAAATTGGTATAAAACAAAAAAAAACTTTTTCAAAGAACTGTTAAATAGTCATATTAAAATAATTATAAACACTTCAATCGCCATGGTTGGTAGATTTATGAGTTTCTCGATATTTCGGCACAGTTGCATGCGCCATGTTCGCGGTTAAGCGCACAAAACGCGGGGCGTAGCTAGCAGGTAAATAAATTGATATTAATTTTGTAG
The DNA here is from genome assembly GCA_947086425.1 of Xanthorhoe spadicearia. Lineage (NCBI taxonomy): Eukaryota > Metazoa > Arthropoda > Insecta > Lepidoptera > Geometridae > Xanthorhoe > Xanthorhoe spadicearia. Next base: position 7,102,124 of record OX352204.1, on the reverse strand, counting down.
GTACCAAACTAGTGCTAGTGGCAGTAGTCTAGGCTGAATTTTGAGCCCACTCAATTAATAGGTTCATGAATAATTTCACGTAAAACATATTGGAGTTTCACTATGTTGATACAAACTGGTAAATAACATAATTCCAATTCGTGTAACGCTTTAGTTAACGTTTCTTTTAGAATTATAGTTAAGAGTGGATGAGTAGGTTCATTGCATTCTTGATAGGATGGTGTCAATTTTTTTTAAACAATTATTTGGACATTATTATAATCACACGGGAAATTATTCAAGTTAAAACATTGTTGATTTATCGTAATTTTAAAAATGAAATTATATCTTCATAACTGTTTACGTCATTCTTTCTTGAGTACTAATTTTTACACATTTAAAAGTTATTTGATGCTACTAATAACAATATTAGTAAATCATTATACTTAAATAAATAATTAATAAATCTATTTAATTCCCTAAACTGTGTTATAAATAAACTTCAGTGTAATGTATTAAATTTTGTTCATTAGCTGTTTCTCGTTTTAGTCCAAGGTGTACCAAGATAGCTTAACTAAAATGATTATGCCAGCATTTACAAATTCCGTCATTAGCACCAATAATTAAGTAGTGAAAAGGCGGTAACTCCTCATTAATGTTCTGAACCCGATAAGATAAAAATATCGGCCCCTTTGTCCTTATCTTTGCGTCAAAATATTTTATGTCTCTGCGATTACTCGGCCGACCAAAACATTTATCTTTTACGTTTTATTCTACGTCTGACATTCACAGTTTTTAAAGTCACGTGTTTTTCAGTACTCTATAAACTGTACTACATCGTTACTAGGTTGATAGTGTTAGATAATTATGTAGTTTTTTTGCCTTCAATTTATTGGAGAACTTTTTTAAACGTGAATTTCATATTATTTATTTGTACTTACTTATAAAATAAAATATTATTATGATTAATTTGCAAACTTAACTTAATTTTAAATAAATTTATTATCATCTTAAGTTCGCTTACAGTCAGTTAGATTCGCTTTTGAAGAAAGAAAATGTTAAATTTCATCCGTCATTATTAATGTTTTAGTTAGAATAGGGGCCATTATTATGATTATTTTATGATCTGGGAAGAGGCGAGATGGGCTAAAAGGTTACATAAAATTGTTCCTTTAATACATCAACGATAAACTTTGATAAAATTGTATTAACGGTTTGGTCAAAGTAAAACATATTTGTTTTCTACCTGAAATAAAGAATTTAATGAATTTGTTTAAAGATTTGAATTTTACTTTCAATTTTGGATTTTCATTGAATAATACTGTACCCGCCCGCAGCGTAGCTTGCGTGGTACTACCGAACAAACCGAAGATTATTTGTTGTTCCAGGTCATTAAATAGTTATGTTTCTAAATTTCAGCCAAATCCGTTCGGTAGTTTTGTAATGGATTAAATGTCAAAATATCGTTTGACAAAAAACTGACCCCAGAAATCGTAGTCACTTTGATACTATCTTCTCAGTACTTACATAATTATGTTTTTGTGAGGTGAAGGTGACAGCTGCCATTGTTCTGTTTCACAGAATAGTCCAAATTGAGGTAATTTTGGGTCCCAACCGTAATGAGATTTTAATTCTTGGACACCTTTTAGAAATGATGATTGAGCGTTTGAATGACCTCTTTGGATTGTTATTTAAATTCTCATAAGTAATCATTTTTATACATTTTGAAAATACTTTTAAATAAATAAATATCCTTGGACATTCTACACGGCGCCGGCGGCGCCGGCGTCATCTAGTCCCAAGCTAAGCTGCTTGTGCAGATGATATAATACTTAGATACCTACTATTTTTTTGTAAATACCATACCATAGGTTGAAAACACCCAGACAAGGAACAATTTATCTGTAGAACATACAAACATTTGTCCCGTAGCGGGGATCAATCCCGTAACTTCCGCGTCTCAGGCGGGTCTTCGACAACTGCGCCACATAGAATAAGAGTGGTTGATGAAATAATGAAATACCTACATCTGCGTTTCAGACTATGACTTTCTTTCTTTAATTTTTAAGTAAGCATTTACATTGTAAATATTTTATCAATGAAAATCGTCTTAAATCAAATCCAGGATTGTACGATAGAATTGTAATGCAGCTTACTGCGCTTTTTTAGTTCTGGTCTGGGGTCGTTCAAAGTTTTCTTAATACGGTAACCAGCATAATACTTCCATACTACTGTTGGGGTTCAAATAAATGTTAAGATGTGGATATTGTCGCTACGAGTGTGTACCACCTGCTGGATGGGTGGATGAAGTCGAAGTATTGGGGACGTCATAGATATTATTGATCATGTGCAGGATGTTGTAATTCGTGATGAGACTTAACAAAAAAATTTTTTTCAACCATTATTGTGTTTGTCAAAATTATGATTTAAACTCATATAAGTAACTAGCTAAACGATAGCTATATACTTTAAAAAACTTGTGTTTCTTAAAATTAAGTAAGTAACTTAATTTTCAAAATTTTCGACAATAATGTTTCTTGTTGGTTAGGGCTGTCCCACACGGCTTTAAAGCTATAACTTAGCTACGCTATTGTAAAAGTAAGTACTACGATCTACGTACCACGATCACACTGCTCGAGAAGCCCGTGCATGCTCTTAACACATTCGAGGCCCAAGTCTCGACCTCCAGGCCGCGCGGCTACAGGAAGAGGTAGTGCGTCCGGGGCACCCAACGTGTTAAAGTTATGAACGTAATGTAACGGTCACGGTATTTTAAATAAGTCAGTTTTTACTGAGCTCTTGGGTCTGGGGTTGTCTAATCCCGGAGATGCTTTGTCAGATTGCCGACTATCTTTAAGTCTATGCGATTGCAACTTGGGGTACCGGGAATAGGATTTGTGGAAAGATTCTAAGTTTTATGTTAGAAATATCATTTTCTACAAGTTGTAGGATTGAGAATTACAAAAAAACTATTTTGAAGTAAACTGTCATGGCATTTTTATTATAGAACATAAATGTATCTTCATAGTTAACAAATATTACATAAAAAATGTAATACCTGAAGATGGACCCGAATCAATTAACTATCTTCGTAATCTAATCCATCTAAATCCCAAATTGAAATGTAAAAAACAACAAGCTAATACCTTAAGTTTTAATGATTGTTCGTGTGAAGAATTCCTTAATTGATACAATAAATAACACTTCGTAGTTTCGGCATCTGTGATAAGTTGAGATTCGAAGAAGATTTATTCGAAATTAAACTGTTTTCTAATTGGTGTTTTATAGCCTCACCAGGAAACGCGTAGACTGCGTTACCATTGTTTGTATTCGATACAGTTATTAAAATAATCGCTGTTATTACTTTAGAACTCATTTCCTGTCTGTGAATGAAGTTCTCGAATGTAATATCTTTAATATAACATCATTTATTGTTACATCATAAACTAACAACAGCTATATCAAAGCTCTTTAGAATGTGATATATGTCTTCATTTTACTAGACGAAGTCATTACGGTAATTGACGACATGAAATTCTTTTTCCAAATTTGAATAATATAAGGTACACAAACCTGTGTATTGTGACAAAAATAGTTAATAGATTTTAATGCTCGTTCTAGAGATTAGATTTCATAGATAAATACTCTCTATCTAGATATAACTTACTTCTCAGTGAACCAATCTCTTTCAATATAATCCTGAAACTCGAGTTTCGTCGAAATTTCTAGATTTATCTCATACTCGTGCACTTACATGTTCACCGAAGCAGGTGACCTTAAAGCAATAAGTGCTCTTTGCAGCGGAAGCATAAAATTTCCCGTGGGATTTTAGCATGAATCGATAACTGTAGTACCAACTCTTTTGTCGGTGTATCTGTCTATTGTATTTTATTCCTGTTGAAGTGAGCTCGTTTATCTATCGGATCGACTGAACTGCTTTTAATTTGCATACGCCAGTAAACCGATGTGGAACAGTCAAGGGAATCATTTGGAATATGTCTTTGAAATTTTGTTACAAAATATTGTACAAAATTAGATTTCTATAAAACGTTCGCTTATTTTGATGTTGTATTTTCTTAAACCATACTCATACATCATGTCTCATTTTATACGAATTCAAACTTTTTATAACTGTTTCGTAACTTTTACCGTCTTCGTTCATCTAACCGTCATAAAATTAATCTGAATCATCTCTAATAGGAACCTTTACGTCCACATAACGTCTCATCATTTTGTTTATTAGAATATTAAGAGAGGCTAATTCACTGTCACATTAAGTCACCTATACGTTGACAACTGTGTAAGATACAGTTTTTACGATTCCTCCACCGGTATTTATTACGTTTGTCACTCATACTCAGAGACGTAATAAAATGGTACAGTCAGCAGCATAAAGATATTATGTAACAGGGTAGTCAAAATTATATTCGAGTCACAAATTCAATTTTATATGGGTTGTCAGAATAGTCATATTATTGTAACCATCAAAATGGTCAATAATATCTTAGCAACAGTTGGCAATTTTATATAACGCAACAAGATGTCCAATATTATGTTCGCGTATGAACTATTCAATGGTATCTACGCACCAAACTTTCCAAAAATATCTTCGCATGAAAGAAAAATGAACTCTAATGTCTCAAGTCACAGTCTTTTATTCGTTTCCATAAAAGTCTTGATACCTTCAAGAAATCTTATGATTATGACAAATTTAATCTATGAGACAGACTTAAAAGATCAGTTAGGTATTTAAAAATATTTTTGTAGGATCCTAAATATGTAGCATGCTATGTACCGCAATAGAAAGGAAATTAAGAAAAAAATATAATTAGGTATTATGTTATAAAATTTATATTAAAAAACTAAACACATCATTAAAACCGAACAAAAATGCTTATTCATGAATAAAACTAAATAAAATCAATATCTTGTGTATCCTCCTTCTGCATTGATAACATCTTAAAGGCGTTGTCTCATTGACCGGACAGCATTGTAACAAAAATGGTCACCTCGCAGGGATTCCCATATTTGTGTGACATGCGCACGCAATGTTTCTGAAGTTCGAGCTTGAGTGTGATCCCACAGTTGAACCATCTTACCCCACACATTCTCAATAATGTTTAAGTCCGGACTCTTGGGAGGTAATCTTATTAGAATTAAATCGTCGTTGCCAGCGATATACTCGTTCACGACCCTGGAATTATGTATGGAGCAACCGTCATGAATGAATGTAATCGGTTCTTCATCATCATAAACATTTCTTGCTGTAGGAAAGAACGATTCTTCTAAAATCTCTTTATATCCCCGTCCATTTAAGCGGCCCCCTATCTCTACTATTTCACCGGGTCCGGCCGCAGACACCCATCCCCAGAACCCTACGCTGATGCGGCCACTTCTGTTATTGGGCCGAACGTTTGCCTCATCGTATCTAGTATTGTTGACTCGCCACAAAGATACACGTCCGTGAGCCGAAGACGTAAAAACTTTCTCATCAAGGAATGCTACTTGGTTGAAATTATGATTTAAATATTGAAGAGCGAATTGTAGCCTCAGTTGTTTATGCCTCGGCGTTAGGCCAGGTTTTTTTGCAGGCACCCGATGTTTCAGACCAGCTTCGTAGAGTCGGCGTCTTATGGTGCTTTGCGACACCTCATTTGCGACTGCTAACTCCGACGTTTTAATAAAGCGGTCTTGGCGCGCTGTGCCAACAATGGCAGAGTCTTGGACCATGCTGGTTTTCCTTGGTCGTCCGAAAGAGACGTGTTTGACCACGTCTCCCTCTTGACGCCATCTTTCAATCCAAAGTCTTACAGTATTTGTCTAAAAAATAAAAAAGTTATCGTTAAGAAATATCAATCTCGCCATTTCCTGCTCAGATGGTCCGTGGAGATGATGGATACTTACACTTATGCCAAGTTCATCCGATATATCAGTATTGCTTACGCCTTCCTTATGTAAATTTATAATCTGATGCTTATTTAGTTCAGTTATTCGGTATGTAGCCATTATTAAACTGTATATATGTATAGGTATTCGATATATTTCTAATTACATTTAATGTAAGTAATCAATACGATAAATCGAATGTCAGAATTGACTTGAACTACGTACACTCGTAGTTTGTAATCTATGATAATGAACTCCAAGGAGGTAAATGATAATCTATCTCGAGTTCTATCAATGACTATTTCTAATCTAAAGAGTTTCTATTACTATACCTATCTAATTTTAAAGTTTTTTCATATATACGTTGTAAGTGCGATAGTTTGTTTGTCATTATGGTTTTCGGTAATATTAAATTTTCTCTACGTTTTTCTGATCTGCGCGAACGAAATCGAGGATGTAAGTATGCACTTGAATAAATAAATTTATTGATTCCTCTTTTCGTAATTCGTAACTGACATGAAAGGAAATTTACGCCGTAACGAGAGAAGTTTTTAATTTTAATTTACTAGTAATTAATTTAATATCATTCTTATATAGTTTATCGGATTTTTATTTCATCTCTCTATTTAAAGCTTAATAATTACTCTATAATATTATTCTAGGCATGCAATATTATTTAAATCAGTTTCTTTAAGACAGCAAGTAAAACCGCGGGACTCGCTAAAACTTTGTACCAAAAATCTGTCTTCTTGCAATTTTAATAAATTTACTAAGTTTTAAACAAAAGACAAGTCAATGACGTTATGCACGAAATGAAAGAGATAAATAGAGATGGTTTATTACACACGTAAAAAAGGAATGGACGATGATACTTTTGAATAAATAACGAATAAAAGACTTGAGACATTAGAGTTCATTTTTCTTTCATGCGAAGATATTTTTGGAAAGTTTGGTGCGTAGATACCATTGAATAGTTCATACGCGAACATAATATTGGACATCTTGTTGCGTTATATAAAATTGCCAACTGTTGCTAAGATATTATTGACCATTTTGATGGTTACAATAATATGACTATTCTGACAACCCATATAAAATTGAATTTGTGACTCGAATATAATTTTGACTACCCTGTTACATAATATCTTTATGCTGCTGACTGTACACGTCTTATTTTATGTCACTGCGATCGGAATTGTATATGTTTACGATTGCTTTGAAGATTATTTATTAGTTACCCAATTAGGAATCATAAACACTTTATTTTAAGTAAGCTGTTAAAGCATCAGCTTATTAATGCGGCTGGGAAACCTTGTTTTGACGTGTATCTGTTCGTACTTAGACTGACTTTCTTTTTTGACGGTAGGGTTATGACTTTATAAGGCATATTAGGAGTATATATATAGTTTAGTTGGTTTGATTATCGTGGATTCAAACATAGATGATGTTTCCGTCAACAGTGAACCTTAATAATTCCATCTCTATTCTGTGGTTCACGACAGTTTTAAGATGAAAAATAGCTGACAATAAAATTGTTCTAAAAGTTATACCTAGGTAAAAAGGTTCAAGTTCAAGGTACGACCTTCAAGGTCGTACCTGTCCTAGTATATCCTACTATAATTATGTAAGTTGTATTATTATGATGTATGATAGCATGGTTAATTATTTTATGATAATGATTATAGAGTGAATATACTCGTAATAATAGCAAACTGCTATTGACCTTTTATTTATTGTTATAAAATCCAACAACAGCGTGTTTCGAGCTTTTTACAGGGACTGTTTTGTAGTTTATTAAGTTTAAGTTTTAAAGACCAAAACTTATTTCTATAGAACCACTGTTGTTTAAATTGTAGGTAACGGAAATACAAAACAAGCTTTGTTTGTATCGTATACCAGCATCAACATTCCGGATTATATCTGCATATATTTGAATAAGTGTAAAATCAGATCACTGTGTTGAAAGCAAACATTGAAATCTCTAAAAGTCTCTTGTACTATGTCTTCGTAGCAAAATAGTCTGCTTCCGTAAAACTAGGGTCGTCGAAAAACCGATAAAAATAAAATTATCGATACACAGCATATAATATGATACGCTCTTTGTGTAAATGGATACACTAGAGATAAAAAGAATTTCGTCAGTTCAAATACACTTTCGTACGAAGGTCTCGTAAGTGATATGATGTTGACTCGAAATGTTAGAGGGACAGCATGTTTGCTCTCACCACAATCTGAGATTGGTAATAAGATGCGACACATGTATTATCCCGATTAAATCCCCTCAGAAAAGGGGCTTAAATATAGTGATGTCTTTATGTGATGGTCCTCGATGATATCCGATCCCTCGCTATCGATAAGCGATACCAAATCGAGAAAAAGGTTTTGGTGACAATAATAGAATCTACAAGTTATGTGAATACGGTTCAGGGCGTCATAATCGTTTATGAGCTTGAGTTATTTGATTGTAAGTGATCTCACTCGAAGTCAAATTGATTTTATTTTCTATTCATGATATTCATAAAGTTCTCGGACATTTTATACAAATAGTCTTGAAACAAATGTGTTTAGAACATAATATCCGTGAATAAATTTAACTTAAAATTGAATTTACTCAAATTTCTTGAAGTATAACAAAGGTCAAGTTTCACAACTCAAAATTTGAGGTGTTTATGAAACCTTCTACTCGATATTCAAACTTCCATCGATATAACTATCGATAACACTCAAGTAACAACTCTACCCAATGATTGATCACCGAGCGTCGCAAGCTTGTCAAGACGAAGAATAACATTGTTAGTGCTCTTGTAAACGTCTCGGCGATGCAAAATCCTCTTAGCCGCGCCTACGGAGCGTAACTATGAAAATGGATTTTGAAATTGTGTTCTGTGTTGGCCTAGGTGAATGTATAATACCTATGGAAGTTTTGGCTTTATAAATCAATTATTTCGATATTTGTAATTTGTAGATAATCATTAAAGAATAAAATCTTAGTACAGACAGTTTTACATAGGTAGTCATGTCTCTCATTGCGTATCGCAATTTATTTGAGACGAAGTATCAAATTCTATCATTGTATTAGAACATGAGATAAATTATATAAACACAAGTAACATTTTATTTACATTTGTCACAGTAGTTAGTTCTTAGAATATTGCTTCAGTGCCAACTGACTTTTGTAACCCTCGTGAAGATATTAACGAGATGTCACGATTGCTTTTCCTTTAGAGAACTGACGGGATACGAGCTTGTCTGGTACATTCATTTCCTTCTTATTTTCTCTTCAAGTAAAATTCTAAGAATCAAAAATATAAATAAATAATTTCACAGAAATGGGTACAGGTTCGCATGAAATAACATTACTCATTTCATTAATAAATATATCGGACAGTATAATTGTATACAAAAGGCACAAAGCAAAGCAGTAACAAAAAACTAAAAATAATTAATACAATTCAGTATGTGTTTCATTCGATCTGTTATTAGCAATGGTAATACGTTGTGGGCGTTTGAACGTGTTACATGCAAAAAGCTTTTTGAGATTGAATACGATAAGTTTGAAAAAGGCAAGCAAGTTGACAGCTGTTACACATTTTGAAATTTTAATCATGGAAAATAAAAGGTAGTAGAAACCTCAGTTCTAATGAATAGGAGTAATTTATTTAAGCTGTCTGCGTGCTTTGTATAAGATTACGTTTTCTGCAATAATATTTACCCATCTGTAATAATAATTACCTACTAGTTTACAACCATAGTTTAACTAGGTATCATTTTGTACATGCTATATTGCAATATCAGGCTACCATCTACATACATTTAGTCTAAGCTGTGTCCTACTTACCGATAACCAACCAAAGTTACTAAACTATGCAATTCATGTTCGATCATGGGTGATATGAACAAAAAACAGGATCACATAACTCTGTTCTGATGATGGAATCAGAATCAGTGTCGTATGAGCATCTAATTAACAAAAAATAACAATTACCCTTTTGAATGAATACGCTACTAAAAGTGTTTTTGTAAAGCTTAGATACAAATTAATAACAAACCAGTGCATATTACAAAATAACGCATCCAAAAATATTTGAAACTGAAATTTTACATTCGTAACACAACTAAAAAATATGCAAAATTATCAATGTAAATAAACAAGAACAAAACAGCGCTTATAATTTCAGCTAATGGAGTGAATTCTAATAAACACTGAAAGGATAATATTCGTTTAAACTAATGGCCGTCTTGTGGTCCTATAATGGATATAGGAAGCCGTATGCAAGACGTCGTCTGGATAAAAGGAACAAACTATAACTGTGGACCACCGGCGGAGACTTCAAAGGACTGTAATCATCGTGACAAACGCGGACACAAGGACACTGGATGGATCAAAGGCATTTCTTTGCTAAATGTATGTAAATTATATTATTGCAAATGTTTACTGAACATGTATGCGGTGCGAGGAATATCTCGGTTATCTTTATCACCCTACCTATGTTACTTACATAATTTTGTTTGACGCACCTACACTAGTGGCAAAATATTTCGTTTGTATTCTATTTCTAACATTGCTATTTCTTTGATTTGACATTTCTGATTGCTCAAGTTATTTGTTCGTTACCTATATATCCTGCCTTCTAGTCAAGCTACATTTTTACAATCGCTTTAAAAATAAACAAGAAAAAATGGGTCGCGACTCGTGGTCCCACTAATTTGACCCACTAGTGGTAACGAAAACTTGAAATTAGGTGTTTTATTAAACATGTTTTAATACTACAGGAAATTATTATTTTGATACAGTAAAGTATTATTAGTTATATTTGTAAATATTATGTAAACGTGTATTTAATGAATTTCTGTAAATCAATTTTAGGAACATTTCATACAATGTCATCTATTTTATTCAATGTTCCTCATATTTCAAAACTCAAGCATTATATCCCACATTAAAAGTAAATTGTGAGAGTTATAAAACTGCCTCTTCTAGTAAAACTTTCATCCTTTCAGACTTTAACAGGTTCGGTTTAGTGCTTCGCCGAATGAAACCACAAATTATTCGGTTGACATTTCTAGCAGTTCTCAACAGCACTACACTTTACGATACCATCAAAGTAACCGTTGAAGCGTTTTCACTACCACGCCTAAGTATTAATTACTACGTTTTCCAGTGCTTTTTATTGGTCACTACAGTTCAATTTAGTATAAAGTGTTTCGGTACGGTTGCATCTCACCATAAATCAAAGATAACTTTACGATTGTCATTGTGTTGTCTACCTATAGGTAAACACCAACACAACCTATAGGTCTATTAGTATTGACTAATATTAGTATAACAAAGGGAAGACGTTTATATCTAAGAATGGTAAAATTACAATTTCATCACCAAAATGTTTTTTTCATATAAAAGATATACTTAAAAGTACAAAAGACCGTGCATTAAAGTAATTGATATTACCAATAACTTGAATGTGTTCACGAAAAACCTTTGTGTTGAATGAATGAAGAATTACCTGAAACAAAATAATATAAGTTTAATTACCGAAAGTCATGAATACAGCTGAAATATTGAATAATATTTGTTAGTTGTTTGTGTTGTGTTGAATGTTTAGTTCCGCTCCGTGCGCGATACAGATATAGCTCCGCGTTCTTAAAATATTTTGAACGTGATAATGTCGAAAAACTCCCTTGAAAGTCTTGTGCGTGAGTTGCAAAGAACCGTGGTGACACTTGTAAATAAAATTGAGTCCTTAGAATCGCGCATCAGCGAGCAATCAGTGATAATATCATCTCTCAGCTCAAACAGTGATAAAACTCCTACCCGCAAATCTGTGACACCGAACGCCAGTTCGTCGGCTCCGACTAGCGTCCCCGCCCCTCAGCGACCCGTCCGCAGCGCGCACGTCAAAGCATCGCTGGCTTTTGCGGCACAGACCAACTTGACTAAGAAACGCAGCGATGGTTGCGCTACAACTGCGGCAAGGTCGAAAAGTGACTCGCCACTAGACAACTTGGTAGCGGAGACTATTCCCCGTGAAATGAATTTGACATCTTCTCAACCAGAGTTAAAGGATGATATAGTAAAAAAACCTACTCACATCGCCAACGAAACAAATAGCGCCGAAGATATCGCAGAAAAATGGCAAATAGTCAGCCGAAATCACAAGAGGCCTCGACGTACTATTACCACTGGAACTGGTACTACAACCGACAAACTGCAGGCTGCGGAGCGTATGAAATACATTCAAGCTTGGCTATTCCGACCCGACACTACAGTTGCCCAAGTACTTAGCTTTCTAAATAATATTGCCGAATCAAAGTACACCGTCGAAAAACGTAACATTAGGACGGATACACATGCTTCATTTGTTATTGGTATGTCGGAAGCAGTTTACGAAAAGGTAACGAGACCGACTTCTTGGCCCCCGCGAGTATGCTTCGTCGATTGGTTTCCTGTTCGTCCCCGCGTCCAGCGCGGGGGCGAACGCACCGGCGCAGGCGCAGGCGGCGCCAACTGATGACTTGATAAAAAAGTGCATGCGTCAGCGCGGCTCATCGGAACGAGGTGATCACCTTCTGTCTACTAGCCAATCTATAGTGGTATATCACCAAAATATTGCCTCGCTTGATAAAAAGACACAGGATCTCGAAGTTCTTCTACAAGACAAACTTAATTGTGATGTATTAGCGTTGACTGAACACTGGTTACACGAATCTAATATTGCGAGTGTTACTATAGACGGGTACTCTTTAGTATCAAGCTTTTGTAGGAAACAAGTTGTACACGGTGGATCTTGTTTATTTATTAGACAAAATATAAAAGCAGTAGAGTGTATAGAATTAACTGAAATGTCGACAGAACGATATTGTGAAGTTTCCGCTGTTGAACTTATTGATTATAATGTGTTAATTATATGTGTGTATCGAACGAATTTAATAAAATCAATTGAATTCCTGCACTACTTGGAACGCTTGCTAGAACGAGCTAACGATATTGGTAAGAAATATTTAATGGTAGGAGATTTTAATATTGACTGGCTGGGAGAACAATGTTCCGTTAAAAAACAGCTGACCGATTTATTATTTTTACAAAATGTACATAATGAGGTTGACTTTCCAACGCGAATAACTAGTACTACATCAACTTGCTTGGATCATGTGTACAGTAATATGCAGCGCGGGAGTGTAGTGACAGCGCCGGTCGTCACCCAGCTCAGCGACCACTACGCCGTGCGCGCCGAGTTCACGTGCACTCGCGCGCACCCGCCGCCGCGCACTCGCCGCGCCAGGCAGAACACGGCGGCTAATCGGATGGCATTTAGAGCGGCAATACTTAGTATTGACTGGAATGAAATACTAAACTTACATGTACAGTCTGCTGAGACCTTGGCGACATCTGTAATAAACATTCTCTCTAATCAATTTAACATTTGCTTTCCCTGGAAACGTATTAATATTCGTAAACAATCATGGGTAACGAAAGATCTCATAGACTTGAAAAACTTGCTATTAGAAACCGTAAGGCTACAGCACGCTTACCCAGATACCCAATTAAATACCTACTTAGATAGACTTACAGATCAGTATGATTTATCTGTAAAAAACACAAAAATACGTCATTATGAAAAAATTATACACAGTAGCTCCAACTCACATAAAACGATATGGCGGGTAGTGAACAGCGAGAGAGGTGTGAAGACTGGAATATCCACTAGTTTTACAGATGTCGCAAAGGACTCATCGGGCGTAAAATTTGAGTCACGAAAGGCCGCTGCCGACGCAATAAACGCGAGATTCGCGGGCGCGGCCGCTGCGTGCGGTGCACCGCGCGCCTCGCTGGCGCTCGTGCGCGCGGCTCTCGAGGCGGCACGCCCTCCTTCAGACCGATCTATGAGGCTCGTAAGATTTACTCCATTCGAGGTATTCCACATCATAACAAGTAAGATCCCGCGTAAACCTACAAAAGACATCTACAACATCTCAATGGAACTGTTGGCAAATGCGGCGGAACCATTGGCTGTCTGTCTAGCTACTTTGTTTAACCGGTGTATATCGGATGGAGTCTATCCAAGGGCTCTTAAGATAAGTAAAATCTCGCCACTGTTTAAAGGAAAAGGCAAGCGAGAGGACATCGACGGATACCGACCGGTCTCAATTATTCCCGCCGTTGCCAAGGTGCTCGAGAACGGTCTGAGCGCCCGCCTCACCGATTATCTCTCTGAGACGGAGGCATTATCTGAGCGCCAATATGCATACCGTGCAGGCTGCTCCACTACCTCGCTCACTCGCGAGGTCATTCGACGGGTGATGGAGGCTTGCGAGAAGAAGCACCAAGTAGCAGTCCTATGCTGCGACCTATCCAAAGCTTTTGACGTAGCGGACCATGATGTACTCTCTGCCAAGCTTCAGCATTACGGTATCGGTGCACAGGCACATTCTCTGTTGACCGATCTCCTACGTGATAGGTCTCAGGTGGTAGTCGGCGACGGGGGGGAGACTAAGTCTGAGCCATTAGGCACTGTGATGGGCGTAGCGCAGGGATCGTCGGTATCCAACATTCTCTTCTCCCTGCTGCTTAACGACCTCCCCGAGTATGTGACCGCGGGCGAGGTGTTTATGTACGCGGATGACGTAGCCTCGGTTGTCAGCGCTGCGTCACTGGAACAACTCGAGCAGCGACTAAATGAGGTAGCCAACCAAATAGCACGGTGGTTTAAGTGGAATGGACTTGTGCTCAATCTCAAAAAAACGCATTTCATCCACTTCTCCATCTCGGGTAGGCACACTAGAAATCTTGACGTATGCATAGACTCGACTCCTGTAGATCAGGTAAAAGCTATCACTCTACTAGGGTTTGTAATCGACCGTGGCTTGACTTGGGGCAGCCACATAGAAAAATTGTGTGCTAGGTTAGGCAGCGCATGTTTCGCGCTTAGTAGGCTTTCGAGAGTTGTCTCCGCCGATGTAGTCCGTACCTGCTACTTCGCGACTGTACACTCGCTTTTACAGTACGGAGCTGAACTGTGGGGTCGCGCTGCCGACAGGGAGCGCGTCTTTCGCATGCAAAAACGTGCTGTGAGAGCGATCGTGAGAGTGAGTCGGGACACGTCGGCGAGACCGTACTTTGTCTCGTTGCGGATACTCACATTGCCCGCTATCGTAATATCTCAGGTAGCAATGTTCGTAAGGCAAAACTTAAGCTCATTCGAAACGCTTAAAGAGAGACGCGTGGTGGTGCGTGTTACCCGCAACGACGACAAACTTGCCGCGGTAGCTCACAGACTCACCAGGTCTAAGAGACTCGTGCATGTCCTGGGGCCTGAGGTGTACAACCGCCTGCCAAAACACGTCGTTGATGCTCCCAGTTTGTTAGTTTTTAAAAACAAATTAAAATCGTGGCTGATCGAGCAAGCGTTCTATAGTGTTGACGATTTTGTTTGTAAGATTCAGTGACTTAAACAACTACTACTTTAATAATTATTTTTTATTAATTTTTATTTTTTATTTTAAATCAACATGATTTTGTTAATTTTTATTATGTACCTATCCTATATGACTTGTAAACTGACATTTACCAATAAATTGATTATTCTGATTATTCTGATTATTCTAATAACTTACATTAATTTAATGTTAAAAATAACACACGAAAACAACTTTGTTTCGGTATATTCTAAACCAATTTGTAGTTTTCTGGTATTAAAACCATTTTATTTCCTTTTAATATTTCAAACTGACGCATAAAATATTTGCCATGCCATAATCATATTACTGCTTGTGCACAAACACCACTTAAAATAGGTACTTTGGGTTAAATAGTGAGAGTTAATAGTCATTAAAGTTAAAAAATATGAAATAATTTTAATACTGCACTTAGAGAATATAGTAGTCAGTTTCATATTTTTATTATGAAATTAAAATAAGATTTTTAAGGCTTTTCACATACCACTTTTCACAAGAAGAGTACCACTGATTTACATCTGCATTGCAATGCAGTGGGACTTTTATGCGTGCCCTACCCCTCAGATTTTATTAAAAAAATATATAAATAAAACCATATTATAAGCACTTTAAATAAATACTTAAGAACATTAATAAAAGTCCGTGGAATACTATAATTTATATACTCAACTATTAACATTATAAATATAATTTATATTTATAACTTATAAAGACCCAACCCTTGTGAGCATCTGCCATAAAACCATCTTCAAAACAAACAACATCGTTACAAGTTAAGTATTACATTTCTTAATGGTGTTCTGGATGCATGTAGAAGCACTTATAATTAAAATAATTAACTATAGCAATCATCGTTTACAACCAAACAAAGAGCCTTCGCCAAAGTTAAGTAAAGTTACAAGAAGTTAAAGTATCAGAGACCATTAAACAAAAAATCATATCGAAAAAAACTACGTATTATCAATAATGAGAATGAGGAAGGGGATACCTTTGCCCAGCAGTGGGACAATATAGGTTAAGTAAAAAAAATAACTCACATTAAATATATAACTTTATTTCATAATATTAACTAACGTATGAGCTACATCAGTTGTCTAAAACTTGTATATCGATTAACATTTTCAGTTCCTTAAGAAAAATGTTACATACGAACTTACCTAACTTTACCTACATAGATGAAACTATTCTAGTCTTTTATGGCTTAAGTTTATGCCCTTTCAATTGGATAATATTCAGTTTAAGTGACTCAATGTCGCATAGAAACGTCAGGTTCACTTCTCAAAGTACCAAGTCGATTGGTAAATTATGCTAGATTTAACTTCAATGCAGTTTATGTAAATATTCTAGTATACAGTCACCAACAAGGAATGTTCAAAGATTCTATGTTTTTATCTTTGTTTCTAAGTGTGGTACCTAAATGTTTTTTGTTTTGAATTAAGAAATAGCCAGAGGTTATCTAAAAGCCACTTCACAAGCTTATAGATACAACAAAAATACATTGACATTGTTACATAAGAATAAAATTAATGTGAAAAATCTACAAAAATGTTTACAAGCAACATCAGTGATAATGCATTTTTTTAATCTCATGCTGATTTTTATGCAAATATTCCGTAAGCATTTTTGAATTTACCATTTTAAAAGACAAACAAAAAAAGGAAAGGCAAACATTTTAAATTTGAAGAAAATATTTTTAACATGAATTTTATAAAATCTCCACTGAACTGGAAGAACTTCTTGAAGAAATTAAAACTATCTCTAACTTCGAACAATGAACTGTAATGAAGTTCAAAATTACCTTGAACTTAAAACAGCACGATTTATTCCCTGGACGAAAAAAAACTTTGAGGAAAAGTTATATGAATCAATAAAAGTTGGAGACGAGAAACCATCTAAAGACCTACATTAAAAACGGGTTGATCTGTAAATCTTTATTTTATAAGCAAGTGAAATTACGTCAAGTAGGTTTGTAAGTCTGTTGTCTGTCTGTCAACAATGACCCACAACTGTGTTCCTAAGTGTAGGCAAAAATTGCCACGTGACGATTCGACTCCTATACCTATAGTAAAAGATGGAAGGTCAGAAGAGTCTGTAAAACCATAGTAACCATTGTAACCATCATAATATTATATTATATTTTTGAAAGACAGTTGACTAATAACACGTACACTTATATTTAGTTAAACTATAAATAAACAAAAATAAATTATTGGTAGGTACGTCACACAAAATGTTTGTCTTGTACATAGAAAACTAACCCACAACATCCGAATTGAAGCTAAAATCAACAAAGTTTAGAGACATACAAATTTCATCAAAATGTGTGCTTTCAAATGTTCATACGACAGGGAAGCGAAGAAGCGGATTAAAGCTAGCAATCCAATAAAAATTTTATAACACCTTATTCTGGATAATAATGTCGAAATCGAGGTAGTTACTGGATCGCGTTTCGCCTGCAAATTGGCGATTCGTTCAATGGCGCGCTTTTTCCAACCTTAATTTCGTTATTGGACCCTTTTTGGTACCGTTACTGAGTTGCATGAATAAAACTTTTCAATTTATTTTATTGGGATGCAATCTTAGTGTGGGTCGATAATGTAATTCGTTTATTTGAGCAGATTCGAACATTATTATTAAAGAGCTCGAAGCTTTACGCCAGACTCATAATAACAAATTGGTTTCTCAATTCTCATTTATAAAGAACATACTTACTCGTAATATAACAAGCTTTTATAAGGTGGGTTTAAAAGGATTCCCTCCAGACATTTTCTAAGTTGACTTTACCCGTTTATGGTGGCTCTGGTATCCACGCTCCATAGATTCTGTGTTTGGCTCTGACTAAATATTTTAGTCTACCTAGGTAGAAGGTTTTGTAGGTTTATTATGATATTTATTTACTTACTGAATAACAGACAACTAATTATATTATATATTAATAATACCTATAATATTTATTAGTGACACCATAATTATAAGTCAATATTGTTGACAGTAACTGTAAGTATGTCTAAGAATACCTACCTTACCTTATTTCATACATTTAGAATAAGTTTAGTATAGGCACATTTTAAATAGACATTGGTAAGTATTTTGTTTTGTTTACTTAGCTCTTTTTTATTTTGTTTTAGTTTGTGTGTTGTCAATAAAATTTTTTTCTTTCTTTTATCACTTTTTTTTAGACTGAACTTGACATAGTCAAAACTTCCGGTAAAACATTTACAGAAGTAAAAAACATTTTTACCTTCAGCAATTAAAAACATAACTTTCTACAATAAAGCTTTTATTACAGGTAAAAACCTCGCGTTCCTCTATCCACGCAACGCGTGTGTTTAATCTGATATCGCTAAAACAATTCAACATAAAACAAAGAAAAGGTTCGTTACACCTGACAATAATCTTTAGGTGTGGTAAGGACAGTGCCTTTATTCTGTGACAGTGCTATAAAACATTTTTGGGCATAAATCCAGAAACTCACGATTTAACTTGTTTTAGTTTAGTTGTTGAAACGTGTTTATGATCATCAAGAAAAACTCACTTATTCCATAATTACAGATCCTTGGGTTTATGAAGGTATTACTAGTAAACCATTTATATAACAAATTATAGGTTCCGAGTATCTCTTATTATTATTTTTAAAATGTTTGAAAACCGAAAACTGATGAGAGTATATTTCTCTAAGACATCTTTATTATGATCTTAAGATCCGAAATTATAATTCATTTATCAGGAGAGTCCCAGATTGTTTAAGTTATATGCCCAGGTAAAGTCAGGGCAAACTGCTATACTTGATAAGCCAATGCAACCATTGTTATTATTGTTTTATTCCATTTTCAGTTCAGATTGTCTCGACTATCGTAAGTGCAAAGAAAATAAAGCGAAGGGGATATCCATTTAATTGGCTCGCACTGAGAAACATGACCACAGCTTCTGAGAATACTCCGACACAGGTTAATCAGAATATCTGGTTTAATTCAAAAATCCATCACTACAGTGCTGCCCCCGATAGTTAAAAAGGCGCAAGTAACAACAAGTCAAAACGGAGAAAAAAATGTTTTAATTAATGAAACGGGAAATTGTTTGCTGTCTTTGGATAAATTAATATAATTATTCTTTTTTAATGGGATTTAATGGCTACATTAATAGTCTTTGAATTCAACTATTAAAAATATGAATATTTTCTAATTATTAAACTAAAAATAACAAAAAACTGTTTCATCTTAGTATAAAAATTGGGGAAAAATACTACGTCTTAAATTGAATAGACGCAAATAGCCAGATGCGCCCTTTAAATCTAGAATGCTTATTGCTGGACTTTTATTCTAAGTATCTAGATAACCTTAGACTTAGGTTTCTAAAAAAAATAGGCGCATTTGGTTATATACGCCTTTTTGCATAAGTATTCAAAGCTATGTAGATAATCCTTGAATAAGATAAAAAGTATATTCAGATAATTATCTAATTAATTCATTCTTCTCAGACTATAACCTAAAAATATGCAGTAACTGTGTTATACTGCTATTATGTAGGAAGGTAGGTACTCAAATTATTTATCTTTATTAAAAGAACACACTATCGAAAGACTCAAGTATTTATTAAAAAAACTGCTTATCTATGGCACAAAATCAAAATAAATGTCATATAAGTACCTAATAAGTTAAGCGCAAGTTCATTCTCAAGATTTTCCGACCCGCCGGCTTTGCCGCGCGTTCAACATGGAATCTTTTCCAGCTGAAGTAAATAACACTATTGAGTTTTTTGATGAAACCGAGCTGCTTGAGCAGGAAGAAATGGTTTTGGATAACTCCACAAGTTCTAAGAAAAGAAAAGATCGAGACGAAATAGGTAATTCCGAAGAGGAATGGTCTCAGGTGTCAAGAGGGAGAAAAGTCGTGAGGAAGGAAGGAGAAGTAGAAGAAGAAGACAATATACAAGTTTGTGTAACTAGTCCGACTGTTTTGCCAAAACAGTTTGCATTAGCAAGATTATTTGGAGAGCATGGCATCAGCAATATTCAGAGCAATCTTCAAATCTACAAAAGTCGCCGACATCCATACTCTTTACAGTAATATTACGATTTGTATCGGAGACGGCGCGATGAAAGTCTTCGAAGTCTCTTTTCTTTTTTTTAAGTGAGAGAGGAGCGTGGTCTTCAGCAGAAGGAACACTATTGTTACTGTCAGTTGTAGAGACTTGGGGGCAATTATATAGGTTTATTTCGTTACCGTAGCTTGCTTTGTCTGCGTGACTGTTGTCGTTATTTGCGTTGCATAGCAAAATGTTCTCTGTATTTTCTTCTATAGTGCTATTTGTACTTTGCGTGCTTGTAGAAGCTAATGCTTTGGCAATTAAGTCAAAACTTCGTCCTTTCTTCATGTTAGTTGTCTGTACCTAATAAAATAAAACAGATCAATACATGAACATAATTCAATACAGTGTAATAAAAAAAAATAAGTAAATATAGGTAAATTTAAATACTTAACATACACTACTATTATATCCATAGATATACATAGATAAACATAGATAAACAATATTAAACATATTAATACAAAAAAACATAAATAAACAATATTAGATCACTGTCTCTTTTCTTGACCAATTATTTCCTACCTTAATCGATCAAATTTATCCTAGACTTCGTCTTAAATGAAAACTAAAGATGACGATAAAACATAGTGTAATAAAAACTGGATGCTTACCTTGTGATAAATCACGCAACGAAAAATTGCGCATACGCGGGACACGTCCCACTCCCACTGTTACTCGGGCGCAACTGACAGGAAATGTCCAGCCGCCGTACTAATCAAACCCCGCGCACCTCCCCGTAGGATTCACGATAATAAGTGAAAAGGACGTTTCTGCTCACTTGCGCCTTTTTAATTAGGTACCATCAGTTATATTTTTACGCAACATAAGGTATTAAGACGTATATGACAAATGCGCCAGGCTAAAACAAACTTTACGAAGTAGAAAGGGCGCAAATATGGTTACTTGCGCCTTATTAATTTCCACTTCGAAATAGAGTAAAATATGCGTCTTTTAAATTACCTAACTCAAATAAAATATGCAAGGCATGGGGGCATATCTACATAAATGCGACTCTTCAACTAAGTTTTAGCCAAATTCGCCTTTTTATCTTCAATTAGATGTAAAAATAAGTGCAGAAGCTGCTTATTTTCTTGTGCTAAAATTGCAATGAAGCTTGGTAGAAAAGTATTAAAAATATAGGTAGATCCGCCTTTTTTTCCTGATTCTGGCAATATATATAAGTCAAATTCGGAAAAAATGTTAGATGCGCCTTTTTAACTATCGGGGGCAGAGTGTAATGGATACAGTATACCCTAAGTTAAGCAACGTTTTGAGCGGTCACAGCTTGGATGGGTGAAGGCGCTTCCGTGTTTCGGAGGTGGTCCCGGCTTTTAAAGTCGTTAAGTTATGACAAAGGCCTTACGCGGCTTAAAAACTCCGTCACCAGAGTTAGAAACTTGGTCATACAAACGATTGTGCCCTCCAAAAGGTGCCCTCTAAAGCACGGAAGAACTCAGTTGTTAATGCCACTTCTGGTCACTTATCAAAGTTGTGACCGCTCAGAACGTTGCTTAACTTCAACGAACATTTAAGAACGTTTCAAGAACGTTTTAGCCAGCTTCGCCACGAGCCCTTCAATTATTAATAAATGGCCAGCTATAGGAGCAAAACGGTGATATAAATAATGAAAATAATGATGATGATGACAAAAATAAACCGTAATGATCCCAATAATGTGTATCTTACAATCATTGGTCACTGAACATTTCATTTAACTGATGGATCAGATAAATTTTGTTATTCCACCATTTTACGCATTAAATTTAAAATGAGTAATACTACTTAGTAATATCATATATAATTACCTTGTGAGCAACACTGCTGTGCTGACTAATTTTACTATTGATTTATCAATCAGTGGGTACAATGAATGTCTATAGAGTTAAAACAACTTTTACTCATGATGAATCTTTGAATACTTGTTTGTCTCTAAATTAAAATAGTTAAACTAAACTAAAATAGTAAGATACTTTTTTTCTTATACTACTTCGCTTAATTTATATATCAATTTATTATTTATATATTTATTATTTATATATTCGTATGATTGTATTAAAATTGATTCGTTTGGACTTTGTTTAATTCATTCATTCCTTCACTCTAATTAGGAATCATGTTTTGTTCTAACAAAATTAAAAGTATCAGCTGTTTGATTCTAAGCTATGTCTTTACGTGGGATGGTGTGCTGTAACATAATTGCATGTTGAATTTGTTAGACAATTTTGATAAATATCTTTGTAGAAATCGAATTTAATTGATTTTATTGAATTTATAATGAGTGCTGGGCAAGGCTACTCCATATCTTGTAAATGGTCTGTAGATTTTTAGTTAAGATAATAGTATATAACTGTTGGTTTTCTTAAGAAATAAAAAAAATCGCAACAAGCTTTTAACATTTTAATAGAACACAATAAGTTAAAACTTACCAAGTAGTTAGTAATATACATATAAGTAGAATGTTTGTAAATAAGTATTGTATGAGAAATAATGCCCCATTTCTCTGCTCCGATACTTACATAACAAAGAAGCGAATGTGAAAACCTCAAACCATTTAACGCATCACAATCGAATCTCCGTATCTACACCGAAAAAATAAACTCAACCGCAAGCTCTATCGGACGGAAAACGGCATTTCTGTTCGCCAGTTCATTCGTAGACAGACTACCTATCAGACCTAGATCACTATGTATTGCTTTACAAAGTAAAATACGCCTTATATCTGAGAATTTCGACTGAAAATAGCTTAGTTGAATGTGAATATACATTGTGTTTTTGTCAATTGTAATTGGACTTTAATTTGCTACAGATAAGTATCAATTTCAAATAAGGTTGCTTTACACTGAGTATGTTACTCCTTTGCTACTATATCGTCGATCGTATCCGATACTGACTGATTGGATTCCAACGCTTCGCCGCTTTCCTTTGGAGTCGCGTGAAAATAACAAGTCAGTCAAATACAAACGATAATAAATTCAATTTTCCCTTTCCGAGCCGTCGAAATGACGGCTGGACAGGATTAAACTCGTCCCATTCTCCTTTTGTTCCCCGCAATTCCTCTCGTGTCGTATTTTTTCTGTTTTTTCGTGCGTTCACCGGACGGCCGTTTCAGTTTTTCAGCGGAAAAAATGAGCTTACCGCTAATGAAAGAATAATAAAGTTTTTCGAGCGGAAAATCAAAACGCGTTTATAGTTTTCTCGTTGGAGTTGGTTATGATTAATTTGGCTATGAGCTAATTGGGGTGATTAATTGTTACTGGAAACTTTATCCCTGATTTATTTTATCCTATTTTATAATTTATAAATTTACATGCACGTTCATTATTAGTATGTCGATGTGTCAAGCCGACACGTTTAATTTTCATAGGTAATATTATTATGTGTGAATATCATAAGTTTCATGGTAAATGCGTGAATAACATTTATTGTAAATTCAGGATGATATTCTAAACAAGCAATGTCCTTAGGGTACCTTGGTACGTGCTATAACAATTGAAACGATTCTTAGTCGTACAGAAAGCAATACTGTGAACGATTCCCGACCTTAATATCGGTAAAAGGGTTGCAAAATTGCCTCCAGAAAAACAATAGTTCTGTCCTCCATTATTTAGATCAAGGTAAGGCATAAAGGGCGGGGTTCGGAAGGGTGGTCCCTTACAAGCTAATTGGTTGCAAAATATGGGTGCAATAACCAATATCGGAAACCCCTCATCATAGATGCGCTTATTTATTGTTTTTGGGTATGTGAAAATAAAAATTAGGTAACAGCGGGTTAGGAATTTGTATGGGCTTTGCCGCGTACATAAATCGTGCATGATGAAATTTGTATTCATCAATAAATGATTTGATTTGATCAGACGCTCGCGCTGAGTCGTGACTGTCTTGTTTGATAAATCAAATCTGCAGATCTTTTTGTACAAAAGAAATATAAGGGTATATGAAAAGGTAGTCATGTATTTATTTTAATGGATAGCATAAATAATTATTTAGATAAACATATCAACAGCTTAACAGAATTTTTTTTGAAACTTTATGAACAGCTTGGTCACCATGGATTGTCGTGCACCAGGGCTGCCGGTCGGATCTGCCGACACGCCAGTCTTAACGACATCATCCGTCGGGCTCTTGTCGCCGCCAACGTACCAGCCGTTCTAGAACCGAGCGGTCTGATGCGTGACGACGGCAGGCGCCCCGACGGTATGACTCTTGTACCTTGGGAGAGGGGAAGGCCTTTGGTGTGGGACGCAACTTGCGTCGATACCCTTGCGCATTCACATCTCCCGGGGACATCCGTTGGGCCTGGCGCAGCGGCAGATTCGGCTGAAAATCTCAAGCGGCGCAAGTATGTGAATCTGGATAGGGTTTACATATTTGAGCCGTTTGGGGTGGAGACCCTGGGTCCATGGGGTACCGGGGCCCATCGCGTTTTCAAAATTCTTTCAGGGCGTCTGGTCGAAGCGACGCGTGATCCGAGGGCTGGCTCTTATTTGGCTCAACGAATCAGCATTGCTATTCAGCGTGGCAATGCGGCCAGTGTCTTGGGCACGCTTCCGTCTGGCAGTGGTTTGGATCAGTTGAGCTACCTATAGACCGTTTGCAACGGTCCTTAGATGGCTCAACTGGTTCTATTTGTATTTTGTACAGTTATGTATTAGTTTAGTTTCTGTAAATAAAGTTCTAGTTACAGCTTAAATTCTATTATTAGTCGCATTTTGAATCATAAATTGCAAATACGAGTATTTAGAAAATCCTACCAAAGCACTAAAATGTGTCCACTTTTAGTCTTATTTTTATGACTCCACAAATCAAAGTACAACTTCTTCAATTTAGCATCGCAGACCAATCAAAAGACTAATGCAATTTCTGAGTTCTTTTCCAGAGAGCGAACACAAAAATGATACTAGTATTAAAGAGATTTACATAAAACTTGTTTAAATGTTAATCTAAACGCGTTGGATTATGACGTGCCCTCGCGGTGAACGCTATATATAGCCTTTTACAAAAACCTCATCTGAATTTGTTGTAAGTACTAAAAACATTATTTTAGTTTTTTTTGTCAAACTATTGTGTCACACGGCTGGGCACAGATCTCTCCTAAAATTTTGGGGGAGTCCTTCTATTGCAGTTCATCATTCGTTTTATTGTAAGATAATTATATTTTGTTATCTACGTACCTAAATATTTATACTTATACTTAACAGTCATTATTACACTACTATAATAATAAAAATAAATATACTTAGACGCTTACAGGTTCTTATATTTCCATGCCTCAAAAATAAAAGCTTCTTCTAAATCCAAACTTTAACCGCAAACTATTCAAAATTGTATGGGGCTTTTACAATACGCTGCATGCAGTTTAATAATTTATCAACATGGCGGGGTCATGTCGAAATGTGATTCATATTAGGGTGTTGACATGGGTTCAATTAATAAGAGATGAAATAGAAAGGGAATCCTTGCTACTCTGTTATTTGTGTCTCAAATAGCTAAGCAGCTATAGTATTATTCTTGTTAAATTTATTGATGGATTTCATTATTATTGTTAACCTATTTCTTAAAGGCTGTCTCGAAACCTAACTTACAAAGGTTACTTCTAAATAAAATGTATTTTAAAAATTGAGAGTTAACTGTAAAATAATATTATGTCCTACATTATTTCGAAATTGTGGTCAACACAATATTATAAAATTACATCATCGTATCTTAATGTGACACAAAATACCTACCTATTTTACCACCTATTTTAATAGACTTTTTGCGTATAAAGTAGCGGAATTCATTTAGTTTTTGCGACCTGAGATTATAATGGATATTACAATACGAAATTACTGTGATCTCAGTCAAATTATATCGAGGAACAACGCGTTTCATATAATTGGACAGTCACTTATTCTGTGGTGCAATTTAATAAGGACAAGCGTTTAAATGTAATTTGTATTATACTAGCAGCACGTCCCGGCTTTGCACGGATGTACTAATGAAACTACTGGTATAAAATATAACGCTCTCCATTCAAGAACTTTTTAGCTCAAATGGCATTGTTCAGCAACATTGTCGGTATCTAAATCGATAATACTTTTAAGTAAGTTATTTCCTGTTTAGGAGAGAAACACTTAGGTACCGGTTTTTACTTCTAAAATGATGGTAAGATAATATAAAAAGCTTGAGCTTTCAGCTTTCAGCCATACAATTTTGATCTCACGAGGATACAGTATAATGATGATGATCGTTGCCAAATAAATAATGACCTTACGTCGTTTTCGTTGATGGATGGACGATCAGATGGCCTCCTTCCTGTCGCTTAATTGCGCTCAAATTTATGGAATTCTCCGTTAAGGCCAATCAAATATTTGACTTTCTGATAACAAAAAACGTAAACATGCTCGTAATTACGAACTCTGTAGCGCAGTGGTTAAAGGTCCGCCTAACGCAAAGGTTGTAGGTTCCATCTCCACCAAGGTGTATATTTGTATGTTTTGCAATTTTTTTTCCGGGTCTGGTTATTTTTCGGTGGTTATAGAAGCTCTAATAAGAATCTAGTCTAGTTTCTATAAAACAATCGTTTAGTTGCTTAGCTTGGAACTAGATAATGCTGTGAAATATCCTAGAACATTCAGGATTTATTTACTTTTTGAATTATTCCCGAAGTTATCCAATAAATATTTTATGATTATTGTAGACATCAGATTCTAGACCCTGTGAATTTCAGATATATCCTAGGGCTATGATTTTTCCGAGACTTGTTTTTTTAGTCTAAGAATAACTTATTAAAATATTCTAAGAGAAAATCGAAAACAAACATAGCAATTCATAAAAAATATTAAGAAAAGGTAGGAAACTAATTTAAAAACATTGTACTTATTCTTTTCTACTATTACTCTCTAAATGTATTTTAAATGAGCCTAAAACATTGTTTGCATTATAAATCTAGCTGCACGTAAACTCACTACTATATTGTAATAAGCCTGTGCACATGCAACTTTATCAACGACATTGATTGATTATTTGTAAATCAGTGTTTGTCAATGTTTTAGATCCCCCAACATATGGTTATCAAAACTTCGTTTTGTAAACATTTTAGTGCGATAAGTACAATGATAGCAACAGAAAATTGCCGATACGGTTTTATTAAAACGATTGGTTATCAAACTAATAGCTATAGATATTGTTCAATCAGTTACTGATAAAACTAAACTTTTGAAAGGGTAATGACCCCTGACCTAAAGCTAGTATCGAACCAAAATAACACAAAACCTCCTTTTTTGAATTCGGTTAAAAGGAAAGTCATGACGCTCTCTTTACGAAAGACTCGTTTAAAGATTATAAAGATTATTATAATAGAGATAGATAAATTATTGTTTTTTTTTTGTATATTAAAAACTAGAATGGTACCAATATAATAACAAGTTATGAACCAACTTGCGGTCTTATTGTAAGCAATTTCTTCCAGGCGACCATAAAAATAATGCTTGAGAACAAAAGTCATTACTGAAGTTGCTAGTAAAGTTAGTTAAGCATGAGTCGAAGTAATTTGTACTATAAAAGGATTGAACCATTACCTTAGTTTAACCACGACGGTAGAACTATTTCTGACGAGAGCAATTTGAATCCATTTGCCGAAGATATAGAGAGACTGGAATAGATTTTGAATGGTTCGATACATAAAAGGAGGATTTTATGAATCGCTTCATTGAAATTGTTTTAAGTAAATCTAATTTCTTATTTAAAAATTGGTCTACTTTCATCTTTAATTACATTTTTATGTATCTGAATCAAAGTACCGACACCTAAAAGGATTTTATGTATCGAACCATCATATCATAGATCGATACATAAATTTATTTTATGTATTGATTCATCGACATTAATTTTAATCTAATTGCTTGTTTAAAAATTGGAATACTTTCATTTTTAATTTCATTTATGTTAGGTTTGTTATGAAAATATAGCTTAGATTGTTTGCTATAAGTACTTTTATTTACCAATCAACTTTTGATTTCAAAATTAAGTTTGATTAGTCAAAATCACAGTAAGAAAACTGGAACTTAATTAATAAATTATCTACGTAATAATATCTCACAAACCAACAATTCTTAAAATCCTAGGATTACGATTATAACCATAACTGGTACTGACCAAAATAATATTGCACACTTTACCATCGACTTTAATACAATACATCAGCAATATAATACTGTATGACCTACGTAATGGACCTGATATCCTCTGTAGAATTTCTCGTCCATTCCCTGTATTTAGGTCCGTAGCTGACCGCAAACAATAAATTGGTTCGAGCGGGAACCATCTCTGCCGTAGTAAATCAATCAGCCGGTATAAAATACGATCGTTTGTTATATTTATCAATATCGCTCTATAGTTCGAGGGACGGATGCAATCTTTTGTTATTACCGTTTTCAGGTCATAACTGTGAATCACATAAAACTTTAATGTAAATTATTTTTTTTTATAAAAAAATATAAGTAATACAAATAATAAAAAACGTAAGCTCGTGGTAGCTAAGGGAAACCTTTATACTTACAACAGTTTGTAAAATAATTATAATATTGTGGCTGAGAATAATGAGGCGTTCCTGTTGGACTAAAATTGGTAACAGCGTTACCAATTTTTATTATGGTTTTTCAAATAAGTAGTAGGTAATTGAAATGATTTCATCGAAGTGTTTACAACTGATTTAACATGCATCTTTGTAACTCTAGCTCCTGATCTGCTTATTACAGTTCGTACACATTCGTTGATTTATTCCGATTGTTGCGTCTTCGAGTAACTGTTTATTGAATGTTATTGATAAGTTTTCTTACTTATCTGATTGACTGTTCATTTGTCTCAATGTTTATTGATCTTGATCATAGGTTCGAGTATGAGATTTATACTGACAGTATATCAGCATCAGTTTCAATAAAACCATTTGTATACGACTCCATTTTTTTAAATACGTATTGTTATATTTACAAAAAAATAAGCATGTATGGATAAAACATTTATGATTTAAATTTATTTTATTTTGTGTGTGTACATAAAAAAATAATACATTTCAAAATTTTAATATTTCCACAACTGCATTACAAAGACAGAGAGAGGTAAAGCTTTACAGAAATTAAACTACTTATATACTTCTAATTTGAACTTTGACGGTTATACAAAACTCCAGTTACATATTTAAAAACAACTTAACTTCACAAGCTTAATAAGCTCTCCAAATTATAAACCTTAACCTAATTCACACTTTAGACCTCGTAAAAGCACTTTTACAAACAAAAGTGGCACTATTTTCTCAGTCGCCGGTAATTTGTCAGTGGGTAAAGTTATTCAACCACAATGAACACCTCGGCTTATCTCGCTGTAGCAATAGTTTTGACGCCAAGTCACAGGGTAAATAATAGGCAGTACGTAGCCAAGATACAGATTAAATAAGCATTTTAGATGATAATATTTCACTCTTAAATATTTATACACTCTTAGGAAAAGTCTTCAGTGAAAATAAAATTAAAAATGTTGTTGACTTTAAACCTAATGAACATTTTTAATAATCATTACGCTAATGATCATTTTTAATGATGAGTCTACCAATATTAAAACGAAAAGAGTTTGTTTGAACGCGCAAAGTTCTAAATATTTATAGAGTTTAATGAAAGTATTGAGATTATAAAAATACGTCTGTTTTTAAGATCTGAAAGGTTGCTATGAACCGTGATTAGTACCGTTTAGTCCTTTTACATTAGCATGTCTCTATCTAATATACCTTTTTATCCTTTTTTCCGATGTCTGTGATATAAGTATAGTGTATATCCCACTCTCTCTTCAAAAATAACCTATTCAAAGTCTACTGTAGCATTCAGTTTAAGTTCCAATTATTATAAACTTTGATACAACTCGTTAAAGTTTTACTTATAGATTAAGAAGTGACACAGGCTTGTTTAATACAGAATAGTAAGTAAAAGCGCAGTTCTGATTTATTTACTTTGTGTGGAGGTCGCCGGCCGCTGGACTTACCGCTTTAGTCGTTTATTATTTTTGATGCTGTATTTGCTCAGGTATTTTTGTAGTTTCGAATCAATAAACCTGTTATTTTATGATAAGAATGACCTTTGATAAAACAAATGCAGATCACAAACATTCGGTTTTATTTTGAAATTCGTTTTTAGAATAAAACAATTCGTTTTGGAACGCTGAATGTGTTTATAGACGCGAATCGGCCTAAGTTTTTAATTTAATATTTTCTGATGTGCAACTGAAACTTTTTGATGAATAACTGATAGCATAGTGTTTATATTTTTCTGAATCGTTTCGTATTTTGCACTACTAAACTATGATGAAACTCACTAGAAAATACATTTATCATAAGGCGAGAAAATATGACAAAAAATACAAGCCGCAAGTAAACTACAAACGCATTAGCTTCACCCGCTTCATCAAAAACTTCGAAACTGCCACAACCTCATGTAATTAACTAAAAGAACTTTTTCAAGCAAAGGGTACAGAGCAAAAAGGTGGACCCCGTTACCATGACAACGCATAAATAATCCTTATTACGAAATAAGGTAGCATGAAGAGTTCATAAATTCATTTCCAGATAAGTCGCTCGACGTACTACTCGTATATTGCTAAGCCAGAGCTTATAATACATTTTCTACTCTTGTACGAATATTCTATATTCATCTTAGCATAAACTCAGCTTATTGAAAAACATAATTATTGAATGACATTTAAGTTTAAACAAAGTTTATTCATTAGACCGCGAGAAGATATTAAATATCATATTCATAAATGTTTTGTTTTCGTGAAATCACACATTCATACTTTTTAATCGTTTTTGAATGTAGTTATGTAAGTATTTTCGCAGTTCGAAAATACTTACATTCGAACTGCGAATGATAGGGAAGAGTGGAAAGCCTTAGAGGAGGCCTTTGTCGAGAGACAAGCTGCCGAATAAAGAACCGTTTGCCGATTAACGACAAGGATTTACCTTAATTTAAACTTAAAAATCATAGTTAGATACATTACATAGGTAATTGTCTTTTTTAAACTTACGTGATCAGAACACATTTTATAAATTATATGACCGGGTATTTATCACGTTACCTTTTTATTATTTATCCCGACGTTTACATAGGTACTTAAGTATAAGAAGCATGTAAAGCAGTAATAAAGGCTTATTTTTTTTTTATTTTTTTTTTTATTTTTTTTATGTAAGTATTTTGTCACATAAATAATCCAGCAAAAGAGAATGTTCTTTTGCAAAATTCAGCTCACATTCACGGGCGACTCACCTTCAACTTATTTTCTGTATAAGGTATGAACGATGTCACCGCAAAGCAAAACATCGTCCCCATCGTCGCTACCCTGGATGACTTCGCAACATCGCCACATTTAATTTACCGTTCTAAAGACACGTAAAACAACTAGATAAGGTTCAATTTGATGCTGTCTGATACCTTTTGATGATACGTGCTTTGCAAATCAAGTGCGTTGAAGAGACTTGGGATGTTCTATGAAAAATCGTGACAGGGGCGACACAATAAACGAGTTAAGGGTGTATGAGGTTCTTAATCGGAAATGCGTGGCGTGCTTAGCTAACGCCAAAACTGTATTGTTTTAGAAGTCGCGCTATCTACCCTATATCAATGACCATTTTTTTAAATAACTCTTAACTTGTTTTTTCTTAAACTTTTGCGATCACAATTCATATTTTAGAACTATTTTTATACAGGATGGATAAAAACCTATATATAAATAGTTCTAAAACTCTTAACTTCTGCTCGGATATAGGTAACGAATAAGGAAATGTTCGTTATCAACTTCAACGTTGAATCTATAAAAATGACAGTTTTATAGATTCAACGTTGAAATTGATAACGAACGTCTTATTACAATTAACTCTGTCATAAATCTACAATTGTTAAGAAGAACCAACATTTTGACAGCTTTTTCCCAATGATCACATCGTCACGATTATAACGAAACCCAAAACCCAAAATCAATGGAAATATCGATTGTCAGTGTACCATCAGACTCATGAATTTTTATATAAAACGACAAGGTGAAGGCCAATCAAATAAAGCATCTAAGCTTTGCCAAGCTTTTTGTCAGTATTTGCGAATACGGAATGGCGTTTTACCTGTCTGTCGGCGGGTAAATAAATCCGTGGGTGAGTTATATTCGTGTCAATCTTTACTATCTATCAATGAGTTCGTGTATATGGCGTTGACATAGATTCTATGATTTATAAAATGTGGGTACTTAACCTACTTATAAGAGTTCATAATATAAATGCTGAAACGAAAAAAAAGCTATTTTAAGGTTGAATTCAAGTTTAATTGACTACCATTACGTATTGTACGCGCTAATCGTTATCGTGGTAATTCAAAGAAATTTCTACGCGCGTAGTAATTCATCAGTCAGCACTGTAAACTTTCATACATTTTATTTGATTTATTTATTACATCATCCGACTGCAGTGTTAAACGTCGGCATCGGTTGATTACTGAATTTAATACATACTTTAAAACTAAGTATAAAAATCCATCTTTTCATATGCCTATCCAATTGGATTCAAACGTGTTTAACATAGCCTTTAAAATGCTTGCTTAGTTTTAAATTTATATCAGAAATTTTATAGAAACATATTCCTTACTCTACTAAGGGCAGTAAAGCCAATTTCTCGGTCGAAGTACTCCAACACGGACTGACGTGGACGCATTTGACGCCACATGTTGCGTCCGCACCATTTGCATATCAAAGCTCGGAGTAACTCTCAATTACATAGTACCTACCTACGGTACACTGACGATGGACTTCATTAGACGTAGTGGTTTTCGGTCGGTACTTGAACTCAAACATATCAAGTGTTAACTTAGAAGGCTGCTGGAGTACAAGAAGATTGAGATATTATTATAGCAATAGGGGAAAGATTTTTCGAGGGTGGAAAGACAGCTAATCAAAAATATTTTTTTTGTCAAGAATATAAAGATTTTTTTTTTGGCTGACAGTATTTATGCCTAATACAAAATGCCAAATGTTAAAAAAAATATTTAGGTATTCATTTAATTTTTGTTGGAGTGTTTATTTCACTGTTTTGAAATGTCAACATGTTTAAATACATTTCCATATTGGTTTTACATTTCATTTTGAATAAAAATAATTTGAAATGCAGATTTGTAACTAACATGTTTTGATACCACATATTTTAATAAAAATACAACGTATAATTACAGAAAGCATAACTAAAGTCAACTGATTACAAACTAAAAGCTTAGAAATGTCCAACACGCTAGTTCGTATCAAAAAAGCATAATTTCAAACCATCATACTCATTAACATACGTAGAGTAGCGGTCAAAATATGTTAATCACTGTTTAATTCATTCCTTTCTCGGTAAAGGGCAAAGGTACTAACGAGCTTTGAAACCTTCGAGATGTTGTTTTTTAAACATTCCTTTTCGTTTCAGAACTAGCAGTACGTCCCGGCTTTGGACGGGTGTAATGATGAAGCTATTGGGATAAATTATAGCCTATAACCATCCCGACAGTCTAATCTATACATCGGTGAAATCATTT
The DNA here is from genome assembly GCA_947086425.1 of Xanthorhoe spadicearia. Taxonomy (NCBI): domain Eukaryota; kingdom Metazoa; phylum Arthropoda; class Insecta; order Lepidoptera; family Geometridae; genus Xanthorhoe; species Xanthorhoe spadicearia. The sequence continues at coordinate 7,068,144 of OX352204.1, read as the reverse complement.
TTGGAATCAGCTGAATAGTTTTGGAGATTACCTCCGTAAAACAAACAAACCAACATAACCTTTTTTAATATTTGTTATAATTTTTGTTCTTCAAACGAGCGAAATAACGAACGTTTGAGTATAGTGCGATAAGACATGTGCTTCTATAGAAAAGTCTTCTATATTGTACTGGACTCCAGTCGCGTTTTGTGCTCAATGACATGTATACAGTTACAGGGAGAGCACAAATCAAGATGCTTTTAGATAGTGCGCACACATTGAGATTTATCGCATGATGCAAATGCAATCGATATTTTGTTTTCTCTTTTGAAATAGTCGGCATGTAATCGGTAGGTGACTAACCACTGGTCATACTTGATTCATATCTATACAATCCTTTTTCAATTTGCATGTTGACTTCGAAGTGACTTTAAGTTTTATATTGAAGCCGTAAAAGGTTATAATCATAATTTTTTAGCTAATCCTACTAATATTTGAAGTGCAAAAGATTGGGAGCATGGATAGATGATTGTTAATTTTACCTCGTTATATTCATAAGATTTGTCAATGTAATAAGGGTTTTAAGATTGTTTTTTCCTTGTTACTCGTAAAGAAAAGAGATAACAAACAAAATAATAGCCGCTTAAGTTAAAAGAAAGTTTTCTACGCGAAAATAAATAAGACGGCTAGTTTTATTAAAAACTTAAAGGATTTTGAATGAATGGTTCATATTGTCATGTCCAATATTCGGTATGGTGCCGCATATATGCGACAATGCGACAGCCCCGTAACTTTATTCTAAATCCACTGGTTAATTCAACCGAGGGTGCGTGGCGCAGTGCCAAGCCAGCGGTTCTCACCCCCGCGTACGTGTGCACTGATTTATAACCTCTTTGGCAGGCGAAGGTAGCCAGAGAAAATGTTGAAATGTGTGATGTCTTGTGAAAATATTTCTCTAGTAAGCTGATTTGAGGCTTTGCTACATCTATAATAGAAGATGGATCTAAAACTTGAAACCGTCACTAAAATTGGCCACTTGTTCACTTTCTCATACGAACGAACGATCGAACAAACTAAGGACGGTCATGGATAAAAGTCTCACTCCAGACATATTATGAAAATATTTGTGTATTTAGAAATAAATAAATTGGTTCAAGATGTAAAGCATATAGAAAGAAAAATGAAAATACTAAAGTAATTTCATTGTGTTCGATCAACCTGCCTTACATGCGGTGCTCCGTTTCATTTTGCATAAAATATGAGTTTCTTTCTGAATTCATTGATTTATGATTTGACCTTAAGTTTTAGCAGTCAAAGGTTTAAGAAAACATTAAACTATACGTCTTATGCAAACTTTTGTTAATTCATTTTGAATTATATACATAAATGCAATGAAACAATAAGTTATTTCAAGAATGTGTTTGTCATAAAAATTCTAAAGTAATAAAGAAGTTTTCGTTCACCTCTTTCTATAAGAATTTATAAAGGTGTTAATAAATGTAAGTAGCACAATCATAAAACCTCATAAAGGAAGTAACAGACGTAATAAAATTCTGAGTGCTTCTATTTTGCACTGCGTATAATCGCAGGCAACATAGAAAGCACTACTGAAGAAATTAGCAAGCCATTTTGCAGATCTAAGCACGTTTAGTTTGTAGCTTTACTTAGCTTAAACAACTAAGTTGTTGCTCCTAAGACGGCTAAGAATTTCAATGAAACACGAGAAAATTATTCACATTAGTTTGAACTCATCAAGTTGATGAGCTATTTAAAATAAATACTTAAATTAATTGAACGAAAGACAAAAGCGTCGCAGGTGACGTATCAATTTAAGCACCAAGTTTTGCATACAAAAACAGTGTAACAAAAACTTATACGACAGTTGAAGCGAAGCCCTACCGGCCCGTTGACGGCGTTCGACTTTGCGAAAGTAATTAATCGCAAGCCCAGCTCGCGGCTGTCGTCACGTCGCATCGCATCACTTGCCTCCTACAGTCCACTCTTCTGGAAAATTGGACCTGCTACGTCGACTCGACCGCGAAATACAATCGCAGCCGCATCGCACACAGAATACACCCTTTATTTATCGCCCCGGTAGTTACACACCTTATGATTCATAGAATAAACTCGCATAATTTACGTAGCATTGTTGGCCGAGTAATAAGAATTAAATAGGAATATATCTCTGTCGTTTGTTATTCATATTACATTACCGTATCTTCCTTTTCCAGACGTTTAAGCGTTGATTATTCAGCGCTATCGTGGCGCACCATCTGGTGGTTTTGCTCGCGAGCTTCGAGTTTTATGCTCGCTGTGTAGAGTGTTTTTTCGGTTGCAGTATTGTTAGAAGAAGGTTATAGTGAAGAGACATTATTTTGTCACAATAGTGGGTGCCGCCCACGCCTCGGGCAACAGCAGCGAAGTCCTCGGTGATGCACTGCTTTAGGGAACGAATAAATTACCCGAGACGGTCCGTTCAAGACTTACTCTGCATACAGTTCCGCAGTATCTTTAGAAAGAGTATAGAATAATGCGCCTCTAGAGTCGCACGCTCCAGAACAAATGGTCAAGAATAAATTCAAACTCAGCAAAGTAACAAAACAGTTACAGTTGAAACAATAGCGTAGGAATTTGAATTAGCCACGTAGACGATAGCCTCACCGTGAGAAGCTTTGTTACCACAATGCTCATGGCGTTTCTGGAAACCGCAAAGAGTGGTAATCTAATACACGAAGCTCAGCGACACTGGCTTTCATGGCCGCAAATCTCGTATTACACGACCATGTTGCATAGCTGTATCGAAGTCAGCAGCGTGCGATAATCGACCTAATATCAGAGTGATAGGTGTTGCTGCAGAGTTATTTGTTGGTAGAAATATTGTGGCCGACGGCGCGGTCGTTTCATAGATTGCTTTTTTGTCGAAACTCGAGCGAATAAAAAAGTAGTACAATCCGCTTTGGTGGCCGCTACGTAGGTGGCTATCGGTGTATTGGGTGTATAGTGTGCCGCGAATTCGTGCAACCCTTTGCAGAATCGATAGCGATAAATCGAACTGTAGCTCTTCTACCTTTGCCACATTTATGTGTTCTATGTAAGAGCGTCGTAAAACATTAATAACAGTAACAAAGTATTCGAATTTATGGTTCTCAATTTACCATTCATTTGCTATGTAATGACGACCTCTGAGGCGCAGTGGGTAAGAGCCCGCCGGAGAATTGGAGGTTGCGAGTTCAATCTCTACTACAGGCCCAATGTTGGTTTGCTCTGCTATTTTTATTTCTATATCACAAGCATTAAGTCATTAAAGTCATTAAAGTCGTTGTTACTTAGCTTGGGATTTTGACACCTTGTTAAATGACCAAGGATATACATTTGGTAGCTTTTTAAATTATTCATCCCAATTCAAGATCTACAACTAACTCTCTGCAAACCATGAATAAAAAATCGATTTAATTATTGCAAAGGTAACATAAAACACAGCCTCTATTATCATTTACATAATTAAATTCTCGATAAAAGATCCTTCCTACAGAATAAATGATAGTTATTATGAATGAAATATTACTCACATGAATATAAGATTGCCTATTCAAAAGAGAAGATTTATCGCACTAGTCCAGTTTTTAAATGAGTTTGCTATAACACAGGGCGATTCAAAGGCAACAAACCTTTAGAGTAAGAAGATGTACGGTAAATTTTATCAAAAGTGTTAGAAACGCGAGAGTTACATGCCCTGTATTATTTGCCATAAAATTCAAATCACGTAGTACTAGTGAAGCAGTTGAAAGCCGAGCATTTAAATAGGTTGTATCCTTTTGTTGTATTCCTTTTTAGTATCAAATAGTATCACAAGATTGTTTGGAATGATTTTGAATGTACTTTAAAATTATCTATCTCATTATTGTTATTAAATCACCCTGTTCTTTATAAAGCCATAATCACTTATTACACTTATTTATAGGTAGGCAAAGTCGTAAAAGAACGTTGAATTGGTTAAGAACGAAAGTGAAATATTTAGGAGGTTGTAAAAACTTCGACGTAACAATAAAAAGGCTATACTGTAATTCATTACAACTTATTCAAAGGTGAGGTAACGATCGTTGATAGAGACGAATGAGCTTTGAAAAAAGTAAAATAATTATCAAGTAATTTAAAACAAAAAAAGAATTTGCCAAAATTTTTATACAGCTAGGATTTGTATTCGAAACAACAACGGCTTGTATTTTATTATTATCTCTTAACTTATGAAAAGTTTTGCAATCCGGATATTACAATCATAAAACTTATTGTGAATAAGGACATTTTAGAGTGTAGTTTTTTTAGGATTAGTAGTAGGTATTTCTTGTATTTTGCATCACTTTTGTCAATGATACAAAAAATCGTATAGAAACAAAGTCAAATTCACACAAGCAAGGGATCTCAAACATCCACATCTAATTTCAAATAAACAAACCCGTACAAGATAACAGACCCAAGAATTAGCCGAAATTATTTAACCCTCAAACTTGAACTTCAATCAAGGAGAGTTTTCAAGAAAGTCTCCCTTTAATATGCACCTCACAATAGTCTGAGTTTTGAAGAGGCACCCTTGAGGGGTACTTTATCTTGCCACAAACACAGAAGGAATAGCAGTGCTTATTTGCGCGTCTCACTACGATGAGTCAGAACTTGAGGAAGTAGTTACTTAGTTTAGCTTTGGTTTAGTTTAATCTCACTTATTTATAAATATTATCGGGACTTAATTGCGTATTGAAATCATTTTATTTACCTCGACGTTTCGATGACCGTCACCGTGCCAATTATCAGCATCTAATATATTTTGTGAATAATATGACTAATATAATAGTTCTATCATTTTAAAATACATTGGAACTTAGGTACCTTTGACTACCCCCTTAGATATTTTATAAATCCTCAAAGATCTAAAAGAATATTATGTCAACCGCACCTTGGGATCAATAGTCTTGATCTGTCTTGATTATTAGGTATTTAATTTCAGTACATGAAAATAAGAGATAGATTGTGTAACAGGGATAGCATGAGTTTGAAAGGTGTGTGCTGAGATAACTGACAGATGAAAAAAGAAGAAGAAACATTGTTTCGGAAAAGAACAGAGTCTAATAACTACTAGCATGCATAGCTAGGTTTCAGGATGTTCGCGTCATCTCTTTTTGAATCGAGAGGGTAAGTAATAAAGTTCAGTATACACTGCAAGGTAATTCACAGTGATACCTACTAAAGGTTCCCCTTTATCGTAAGGGTCGAAGGAGGAATGGGATGGAGATAGTTGTCTTTTCGGAAGAGGTCAGTTTTATCAAGGGTTTAAAAAGTTTTGTAATGGCTTTACAAGAAGATAAAGCTTCCGTAGCATTATAAGTTTTTTTTTGAGGGCAGAATCCCTATGGAACTTTTCAGGTTGCAAAAAAAAGGAAACCTTCAGCTTTTATAACGTAGCCGTGAATAATAATACTCGTATCAGTCATTTTTTAATTGTTAGTTATGTAGTTACGATCCTAAGTACTAAATATGAATGGTCCAATGGCACCCCTTCATAAACTATAAAGTAACACATCTTTTCGAAATAAGTTATGACTACATTAACATTTATTACTCTTTTCATACAAAGTTCCCATACAAGCAACGGTTAAAAGCTCCTCAACTATTCAACAAAAAGGGTGCTCCAAATTTCGACAGGTCAGACAATACGTATAAAAATATTTTCACAACATACAAGGGGTGATAAAAAGATGTTAATGTAATCATGCGTCTAAACTCCCAAGGGATGTTATCATTTTTGGTAGCATTATTTGTTCTTAGGGACTTTTTACTTTTGCATGGGGTGCAAAGTTTCACACTACAAAGATTCGTTCTGACTGTTGATTAAGGCAAGATTCTAAGTTAGTACAACAGCTAAATCATTTTGTTTTGTGTTTTATTAAAAGTACTAAACAGATGTAGAGTTTAATAAATATAAATACATTACATAAACCTTTTTGATACTTACTTGCAAGTATTATCTAGGACTATTTTTTTAGATAATTGAATTCGATCTTAGAAGCTCAACTCTTCACCAAAATATCGGTGAACTATCTAAGTGTACGTGTCAATACAATATTTCGCCACATCAAGTATGCTCTCGAAACAAAATATAGATTATTTATACTATTACAAGAACAAGCAACTTTCATTTCCTCGGTCTTGTTTACAACATTGCAAAATCTAAACAAGCACTTTACCAGACAAATTAGTTCTAGAAACCATCATTTATCAAGACCAGTATTTAGTGCAGCTACCTGACACTTTGTCATGTTATTTCATTAGTATTTGTAGCTAACAGTAAAGCTTTCAATTAAACCGCGAATTATTGCCACTGCGTTGAGAAATTGATAGGATTCTGAGTAATGAGAACTACCGGGAGGTTGATAAATTGTTACAACATGAAAACATGGTCCTATAACAATGAGAATTCCAACACAAAGAAATCAATTATTCCGTTTTGGCTTTTTATTGATTATTAGATTTTTTTAAATAACATTATGATAAACATAAACGCAAAATAGGTTAAAAAAAAAAGTAATAAAATTATAAACTAACAGATAAAAAAAATTTATATAAATAATCACAAATTTTAGTAACTTTCTTCATTTAGATAATATCTTGTGTTTAAAAATAACAATATCTTTATCTTGACTGTGCCTGTAATTTTATTATTTTCTAAATCAACATTTGTTTATCGACCAATAACTAAGTACATTATGTAGTTTTAAATCAAATAATATTAATCAGGGTTTTATTATCGAAAGCAAATGGCAATATCATTCAGGTATATCAATAGTAAGCCAATACCGGGTTTCTGAAGCTATTATGACTTCGTTGGACGTAATTCATTTCACTCGGATAAATTATTTTGTTCCTTTATAGGCGGATTAATTCATATCGAATTTGTAATGAATTATTGATAGAAATGAGAATATGGGCTTGTGAAAATATTATTGGTTTTATGAACTACGAAACGTGGGTGTATAACAAAATGTATTTGAATATACCTCTGACTACCACTAAGATATCTATCTTTATAAATCAAAAAGACTAAAATATCTAAAGTAATTTTCCTGAAACAATCATGCTCATATTTCATTATGTTTTTTACGGATTTCATGTCAACAACTCCTCAATGTCATAATGCCTACATTTTTTAAATTAGTAAAAATCGATCTTTAGACCACTTTAATTTTCAAAACATTTATTAAACAATCAGATTGAGCTAAAACTTGGCATAAGGAAGACAATAATGAAAGGATTCAATACTTGCTTCAAAACAAGTCGGCATAAAAACTCAAGGCTCTTTTTTATCACAAAGTTTACTTACTTCTCTTTAATCATTGTTGAAATTTAAATAGGGAATACTGAATCACAATAAGCGGTATCATCAACCTTGTTCAGGCAGAATAATGAAATGTGTGAATTTGCATAGTTATTATCATCATAATTGGTCACGGCAGGGTCGGATTCGTAAAAGATAAGCCGGATTGGCAAATTTGGATGTTTTAAGGTAAAATTGCCTTAAAATTACCTTTGGGGTTGCCTTAATCAAACAGAACTTAAAAAATTTAAGCTTCTGTTTTATCATTTATCTCTCTAAAATAAATAATAAAAATAAACGACAAAAAGTAAATACTTCTTTTTATAAATCCAACTAATTTTCATAGATTTATAAATTAAGAAAAAAATAATGATACTGACTCTACTTGGGTTACTAGAGTTGCCAGCTTGGTGTTGCGAATGTAATGTATGGTTTGTATTTTTCAAGCCAATTTATATTTTTTTCTCGTAACAATAAACAAAGTGTTCTCCGACAGCCAAATCTCAAATACACTTAGCAAAATACGTTACAAAGCTTAGGAAAAAACACGCTCTCGTTTACGCGTACTGCAGAGGGATTCGTTAAAAGGGTGAAGCTTCCTCGTCACATTGTTTATTCAGTCCGGTCGCCGAGCAGACCTAATCCGCTTCGATCGACCGAAGTGTTGGTTCCCGTCTAGGGATGTGCACGAAACCGAAAGTTTAAACAGATTTGTCAATGCTGAAAGAAATTGGCTGAATTTAAATCTTGTTGCAATGGTACGATGGATTTGATTTGAAGACGATTGAAGTAATTCTTTTGGGTATTCAGATTGTTGTTGCTAGTAATTTTTATTTGTTTATTAAACATATTATGTAAATCATGTATTGTGTGAAAATTATAATGAATGACGTTAAAAAAATAAATGTAAAAATTGTAACACTTACATGTTATACAATTCATGTTATAACTCAATTGGTATAATTTTGGCTAATTGATAAAGTTTAAAATTAATGACGTTGTTCTTTTTTAATTAAAAAATGGTTTAGTTTGAATATAATGTTGGAATGTTTTATAACTATAAACCGTAAAACTCGTATTTAACGAGTGAACCAAGCATATATCTAAAACAACAGTAGCAGTACTAACAATGAAGATTGATAGCGACAAAGTTTTCATTTTCTTCGCAATAAACGTTGAGTGATGCGAATTCAGTCCAAATTTTCAGTTGAGACAGTAGAAAAAGTTCTTTACGTCCCTATTTGGAAGACTCGTGAGGAAACATCACGTATCTACGACGACGTTTTTAGGGCCCAAGAAGACTTTATGTATTTCGACCTTTATTTTTAGAAGCCGAACCATAATGAAAGGAAGTTTCGAAGTGTATGGTTTACGATGCAATTTTCGGCGATGGGGAAATATTTCGCGAAAGCTTTGAGATTTTGTAATCGAAGTTTTTTGTTTTATAAATTCAGAGGCTTTTGTGACGAAAGATGGCGTTTTTATCTGTGTAATAAAGCAACAAAAAATCTTTAGTACAGATTTATTTTTTAAACTACTAAACACAGTTACAGTGTTCTCTTAACTTTACTAAATTGATCCATCTAATGATAACTAGAGTGATTCAAGCCACTGCCACTATTATACTTATTTTTTATATTATATTATGGATTCCATAGTTATTACCTAAACATTATGTTTAGGTTCAAGCTAAATACCCACTAAGGTCATAAATTAAGCGATAGACAATATACCATCAATTACAAGATACGTAAGATTGATTGCATGTACGATTCCTCTTATCAATGTTTTATTACTTACAGTTGCTGAAGGATTGCTTTCAAAACTTACCTGTAAAGAAAATAAACACGTATTAGTACTACAATACAGCTTAATTTTCTACTTAACACTGAGCAAAATAACTTCTTTAAAGAAGTTTCTTAAGGCTTTCCTTTCATGAAGATCAAATCAAGGCCTCTCAAATCTGGAAAGGCACTTAATCATGTAAGCTTTCAAGTCAGCTACCTGTCAGTTAAAGCAAAGTTTATCACGTACATGGCTTTCGGAATAATCTATTATTTTCAGAAGATATTGACTAATTAAGGTTGCATAAACGTTATGAAATTGATAACTGATCAAAACATAACTTAGGGTTAATGAAGTTTTATTTGAACATTAAGTTTTTTAACGTTCGTTCATTTGTTCGGATAAGCAAGTGGCCAACTCTGGTAACTTTTACATTTAAGGTTTTATTATGGTTGGTTTAAAATAATGTTGGACATTTCAAACGGGATACATCCAAAATAATAATGATAAATCTAGCCCCAAACCACTAAATAAATGATTAAGTACTTTATATTCTTTGTTGTAGCTTAATACGAGCTTTGGTCCAAGACAACAACCAAGCAGGGGGGGTCTACTTTGCAAATCGAAAATCAAAAGTTCGGCATCAAATCGCTGGTCAGCTTATGGTAGATGAAACTGAATTTGGAAGATTAACCAACATAAGCTGACCTGCGATTATTGTCATGATGCATCGGCCCCGACGATGGAAGATGTCGTCGGCAGACGCACAATGAGGTGGCGGGATGAGCTAGACTCATTCGTGGATGATTGGTCCTTCATAGCGATGGATAGAAGGGAGAAGGGGGATGGGTAGGCCATCGCTCTGCAGTGGGACTTTATTCATACATAATTTTATAAGTAGGCATGTACCAAATTTATGTGTGGTTATACCTAGTTAAGTTATACATAAATTTGGTATCAAAGACACCTTCGAAAGAATCTAGAAAATTACATAAAGATCTAAAAGGAACGTCTATCCGCTCTCTGGGATGATAGTCGTGATTATATTTGTGATCATTTCATTTTTTCATAATTAGTAAATGTGTATCTGTCTGTGTTTTTTGACTTTTCTATAATTTTCACGGTTTTAGACTTGTAAAAATGAACCCTAATAAAGGATTAATTTTTACCTATTTTCGTATTCGTCACTAATTCTTTTTAACTTTACAAAAAGATTAGAGTAAACTAGTTACATAAACCTAAATCTCTTTAAAAATTCCTTCAGCATTTTTCTTTTCTTTAGTACATTACGTGCAGTGCAAGTTTCCAAAGAACCATTTGTTTGTAAAAGTTTTCTTTCACACATTTCCAGTAACTTTGATTGGGAAATCGAGTAAGTACCGCATTTGTAAGGTTTAACTCAGCCTTTGCCTGCTTTTCTTGTTTTATTTCAAGCACGGAGTGTATATCAGTCATTTGGTCAGTTTTACGTTAGTAATTTCTCCTGTGCTATTATTGACAGAGTACAACTCACAATAGTTTTTAAATTGAAATAGTACCTAAAACATTTATAACACTAACTAAGGAAACAATACTTGTGATGTTTTCCTTCATTATTTTGAAAAAACGCATATAATTGAATTTATTACTATGTTCAATCCAACCTCATTTTTATGATCAATTTACCCCAACCCACCCAAAAGTGACATCCAATACAATACGAAACAAAAATGTGAACTACCATTTCCAAAGACTATAACCGTTTACCTCATTTTACTGGAACTCTATTGGCTAGAAAATAAGGTTCTTTTTACTACTTTATAAAGGAAACTATTCAAATGTATGAGATATCGTAATAGCGGCATTAGCATCATCTTCCACCGGGTCGGTATTATCGTTACAAAGAATTCTTCGACTGGATGCGACTTTTTTTATACCTTGTAGGTCTTGTTTCTGTACCTGATTTATCTGAGAAAATTCTAGAGTCTCTATATGAAAGTTCCTATCTTGTTTAAATCTTTATTTGACCTGTAGCTAGAATATGGAAATAAAATTTAGATAGTACATATGTATTCACTTGTTTTGGTTTAGTAATTGGTACGTAGGTATTAAAAATAACCTGATAAGGTCTGAAAAGATTCGTAAGATTGTTTCTGGGAATAGGTAAAATTGTGATGATTATTTAATTTTTAATTTCATTTGAAAAATAACCTCTAAACAGCAACTAACGGGTTAAAGCTTATAAACCAGAAAATCTCCCAAGTCTAAGTCATTGACATCTTTTACCATTTCTTGTATCCCATCACTTTGCAATTATTATTCAAAGGGCACTTAGAATGCGGGTGACTTCGAATGGGCTTGCTAGAAGTTACAACGTACGGGCGGCCTTGTAACGATGTTTGGGATGTTTGGCTTGTATCGACCTGTCTTACACAGATACACGACCGGTTATCATAACCCCTTGTATTCTTACGCACGTGTTCAGTACTGACTAGAGTTTCATGGTCTTATTTATAAAGCTTGTCAATTAGGTTTTAAAATATTGTCTATTATTACTACTCCTATGACAACTCAAAGAGATAGCTAAAGATTTAATATTCGTTTTAGCTAATATAGGTTTACTGGTTCAATAATGCATAAGGGGGTGATGGGGTAATTGGTTAATGTCACTAACTCGTTGAGACGATTAACCATTGTACATTTTGAACCATTGACCGCTCAAGTCATTAAACCCTTGGATTATTTGACACGTTGACCGCCCACTCTTCAAACAGTTGTTCTATTTGAGTAAACAAACTATTAAAATTGTATAATTTGTTTTAAACTCTTATTAACAGAAATTGCTGAAACGTACTATGAAATATAATAGTCTCACCTCACCACATTAAATTTGCAACCCTTGCTTCGCAGAACTTTTATAACACCGCTATCTATATTTATAAATAACTTTCTTCCTTCGCATATTTAGTACAACGCTTCGCTATATTTTAAATTGTAACAAACCTTCCAACTTTTACATAGCAAAAGTTTGACCATTTACAAGGAAATATGGTTCTTCTATTAGAATATATTTTACCTACTGATTTTTATACTGTGGCATGTTTATATTCGCATCGCGTGCTCTGCGTTCCTAAAACTTGTAAAATGCGTGCGGTAAAATAAACTCAAGTTAATAGGAAACTAAATTCAATTTGGAATAGCACGTACTTGCCTTATTTTTGATACTGAGATTGCTATTAAAGTGCTTATAAATGAGTGGTGAGAAAAATTAAGTATGTGGGAAAGAATAAGCCAATGACTAAAAACGTCTGGAAATAATAGGTATTATAGGGAAATTGCGCAACAAAGTTCCGTAAAATTGACACCAAATAGTAAATTCAGGTACCAAAAACCATACCTAGATAAAGAAATGGTTAAAAGACACTACAAAAAAATCAGTCGTTCTTAAAAATACCCTTTTTCGATGAAATCTATAAATATATTTCTAAGTGTAAAATACTTTTCTACACCGAAAATCAGGAAATACCCTTTCAGATAAAATGAAAAACATAACGTCGATTTGGTCGTATTGCTGTGTACCAAAGCTTGTAATGGGTTTACCGAGAAATAGAAAATGGACGTTTGGTTTTGATTTTCATATCTCGATTTAAAAAATATGTTTATACAAATATAGAATTTATGAAAGTTTAAGAATAATATAAAAATAAAAATCATATTTGAGTAAATATAGTTCTTTTTAAACTTTTGCGGTCATATTTAGGGAGTGGTGATGATAGTAGCCCGTGTGAGGTGCTGGAGGTTGTAGGTTCAATCCCCGACGTAGAGGAAAATGTTTATAAAATGAACACCAAGCGTTTTTAAATCTAGAACTGGAAATTTCACGTCCAAAGCATGGAATCGCTTAGCTGCTAGTGCCACTGACGGTCACCCATCCAAGTTATGACAGCGCAGAACGTCGCCAAACTTTATAGCGATTTATCAAGAGCGTCTAAGCAACCCACACCACGAATTCTTAGTTATTTAGCAGTTCGTTAAGCTTGTTAGTTGTAGCTAGTTTATAATGTAGAGACGGGAATTTATAGAGCTATTTTAAACATATTAAAATCTAGATGATACAATACACATAATCTTAAAGAAAAAGTTTCGACAGTCTACGCAATATCAAGACGGCTAAGTTCTGGAATACAAATATTTTTAAAGTATGGCCCTTGAAAAACATATCTTAAAAATAATAAGAAAACATCGAAAGCTCAAGAACCCCGATAGGATTCCCTGGTATTTGTAACAGAAACCCCAAATACACTAGTAACACAGTAAGACTTGGAAAATACATTTTGCAATATCTGCATGACATTTTTGTAACAGAAACGTCTCGTTGAGATATTGGGCACTAGAAGGCGACTGATAAACCATCATAACATATTTTTACATTTCGGATCATTTTGGAAGCTAAAATTTCTCTTATGAACGGAAAAAATATCTAATTTATTAAAAATCTTAGGACTAATGAAATAAGGATGCAAACAAAAAATGTTTAGGAACCCTTAAAATAGGGGTATAATTACAAATGGAAACTTTTAACAACCAAAAAATATGATAATTATGAGTGTACAATAAAACACTCGTATAAACTGCTTTTATTTACCAAAGTCATAGAAGTTAAATAAAATTCATCTTACTTGCCTCCGCTTATCTTAAGTAAACGCTTGGATTTACGCTCTTAATTAGAAAGTACTCACAATTAGTTCTGAGCTCAAGAAAGCTACCCATAGTCATCAGATAACAGCATTTTGCTACCACCATTTCCCGTAATTTGAATTGAATGTTCTACCTCACTACTTGCAAAGCTCGTAATACCACAGTTTAGATAACATTTAGTATACCAACACACAGTGTATTTTATAGTTGGTGCAGTGAAAGCACAGGTAAGCTAATAGTTAGTTTGGAAAATGGGAATCTTAGACAGGCATCTCTGCTTACCGCTCATTATACCGAGTGGTGGTGTACCGTAGTGTACAGTCTGAGTGATACAGAGGTCATTGCTCTTTCAGACAGGTTGAAGGCTTCTATGCGCACAAACTGTTACATAATCTACTGGATTGGACTATAACTATTATATCTAGGCAATAAATTAAATTTTGCGATATGCAATAATGTAAAATATATGGTAAAAATCGTAGGTATTAAAACATTTTTTTGTAAAATTCTTATTTTAACCCGATATAAAATAAATAATAAATAAAATCAATGCTAAAATGCTGAACTCAAAACAATTTAAATCGTAAAAGTAAAATGTTTTAATATTTATGTTGTTGCCCTGTACCTACCTATATTGTTATAAGTGATACAAATGTTTTTATGATATTTGTTGTTTTCCCCTTGTACAGTATTTATTTTATGGTTGTGGTATAGTTTTTCAGTGACCATAAAAAGTGTTAATTCATTCGTTCACTTTCCTCAAAACATGAATTGCTTACACTTTTACTAACTCTTCGTAAATAGAAATCATTTCTACACAGCACAATCAGCTGCCAAGTAATCTCCATCCTAAGCCTGAAACAATTACATTGAACTAAGTCCATCAAAGAGACCGAATGGCCGCGAACTTTGAGATAAGAAAACACATTCCTCATTGAGTATTCGAATTATCTGCTCTGTGTTGACACAGTTGCGTTAGTCATTTCAGTTGGGTTGGCGCAAGAGGTAGACGAAAAGCTTTATTTATTACCTATATAAGAGTTACAAAAATGATGAAGAATTTTCTGACATTATGAAGATCTTGTAAACTGGTCGTGTGTGTGTACATAAAAAAAACAAATGATCACCCAAATTGCAGAAGACATTACCCATTAAAATTGATTATGGGTGTAGTCACAGCTTATTTAATTTGACTATTTCATCTTACGCTCACACGCTGAGTGGGGATAAACATCTTCTCATCTTCCATCATTCGTCAACTATAAAATAATGAAAATTTACCTCTATCACACTCATATTCTCAATTAATTAATATTTATCTTTTTGATTTATATTTTTTGCAAAATAAATACCTAAAACTGCATCCTTTTAGGGCTTTTATAATTTGAAGATCTTATTTGAAGATGCGTAAGGGGTTAGTCAGTGGTACTTATGTCAAAATACATATTTGGTAGGTATAAGCCCACATATTGAAAAAGTTAGAGTATAAAATATCTGAAGTAGTAATCTATTACTTTGGTACCTAAACGCTAAAAGTTCATCACTTGTTCTCTACGAATCCAGTAACTCGCATAAGCCGAAATATCGGGACCGATGTTTATATAACTCTGATTTGGGAGCAAAGCGAGCCGGGACGATAACCTACCGAACTATTTGTACTGCTAATTATTACGACGCACGATTGTTGAGGTCGTGACGAAAAGTAACGGTACTGTTTCGGAGGTATGTATTCTTTGTTTTAGATGTTTTTTTTTAGTTTGTTTCTATAAAAGTACACGGTAAGAATCTTATGAACAACCGTTGTTAATGGTATGAACGTAAATGGTTAATGGTAAGTACAGATTAAAGACTGTTTCCCAGGCGTAGTAGACATTTCATAATATTTAAACATTTCCTCATCCTCCCGTTTCTTTGAGGCCACTCCTTGCCTTTAAAGCAAATGCTAGAGAAAGCGGATACACTAGTTCTATCGTAATAGGGTATGCAAGTTAATTGTGTATATCATTATTAATCTATATTTGTATTTTCTCGGTAAGGTTTTAAGTCCCAGTCTACGCGGTCGTAAATAGTTCCATATAAGTAAAATTAATGTTTTTATTTCTACCACAATGCCCTATTTTATTGAACATTGAATACAAATTGCGTGCGTTTTGCGTAAAACCTCCGCTTTAATGGAATTTGTTGCGTACGAAAATATTTCTGATTCCAAGTCACACTTGATTATCCAGTCAAAATAAAATGAAACAAATTGTGCTGGTATAAGGTTAAAAATTGCTAGAATTCATATTTCCATTCCTAGTACTAGTAGAAATTTATTTTGCAGACTTATCATAATTTGATTTGGGTTTTCTAGAACTGACTCTAAGTTACAATATCGCGTGAAAACTGACCATGGAATGGTACATAGTTTGTATTGGTTTGGTTAGTTTCTGTAAGTAATTTTTATTTTATGCGATTCAGGTGACGTATGCTATTGCGGCTCATTAGTCAGATTTATTGTGAGATTACATCGACCACAATGCGATTAATTTAAATGTGGCTTTTTTACCTTTGAATTTAATTTTTAGTGAAGCTGATTTTGTGTTTTGGTTACCATTTTCTGCAGTTTTATTAACATAAATAACAAGGTTTTGTTTATATTTTTCATTTTGATATTATGTGGTATAACTAGAAAGAAAATATTGTTTGAGAAAGAATTGAAAATAATTTTAGTGAAAATTACATTACTACAAAATAATGTCACTGTTTCTGTGAGTTTCGTTTCAATGCTTCACGTAAATATTCTTTGAACAGATTCACTATCTGTTAAAACTATTAAATTTGTGCAATCTTTTTGATTCCGCTGATAAATTCTTACTTTAATTCTTGTTTTTAATAAATAAAAAAATAACAAATAAATAAACTTACTTTAACTAATAACCAGAGTAAAGTATATCATAACCTGATAAATGAAAACGTCAATGCTAATCGCATCCTGAACATAATGCTATGGGAACAGACAAGATCAGTTCTCAAGCCTTCAATCCAGAGCTAGCCGGTTGTCTATGGTTTATTACTGACTATTAATACCATCAGTTATTGTGAAACCAAGACTATTGAACGATATAGAGTAGTGAGGACAGCTGGATCATCTATGACTAATTTAAGTTACCTAATCAAGGATTAATCCAGATTAGGTAATTTAAAATAGTCAGTTTAAATAGTTGTATTTAAAGATAGTGTTGAAAAATGAAATATCTACAGGTGAATAAATACTTTTACATTACTTTTACATAGAAAAAAGAGGGTTACTACGCGCAAATAAAAATCGACATGTTCAATAAGTAAAACTGGTTAACCTGGTATTTTTTCAATAATCTTCAGAATAACCTACAAAAATATGTTAGGATTTGTTTATAATACGTGCTACAACTGGTCATAACTGATCGATTTCCTCCTAAAATTAGAAGAAAACAATGAAACAGTCATAAATAAAATTAAAATAAAGATAAGAGAAACAATTTTGGTTAATAACCTACAACTTTCAAAATAGAAAGGATGCTTGCATAATTTGTATGATCCTGGAAGGAACAAACCAGCTGTTTTATTTTGAATATGTGGTTCAAACACTCACAGGACCGGATTCTGTTCAATGAGGAACCGCCTGTAATTTAATATGGACGCTGCGTATTAAGTTTTTGTTTGACAATGATATGTCGCAATTATTTAGAAAAAATGTAAAGGGAATCTTAGTTGGGCTTTATTATTATCTTGTTGTTCATAAAAAAATAGCAGTGATGAACAATGTTAATATTTTTTTAATCATTTCTTTTTGGTGGCATACATGATTTAAATTTTGAGAGGATAAGTAGATAGTTTATATTTTTCATCAAAAAAGACCGGGTTTTAAAGTCGTTAAGCCATGATGGAGACCTTTAGGCGGCCTAGAAACTTCGACACCAGAGTTGGCCACTTGCTCATACGAACGACCGAACGATTACGTTTTCTCTGTATTAAAAAAAAATACGTTTTCATAGCAATCCCTCTGCTGAATGTATTTGCTTATCCAACTGTGATTAATCAAAGAACACATAAATGAAAGCAGCGACGTTATGTGAATTCATTTCCCCTCCCGGATACATCTCAAATGCTCCTTACGCAACCCAAATCTTTGCACCCTTTGTTTCCCTGAAAACAATTCGTCAAGAACCTCACTTTCAGCATTCAAAAGGAAAAGAACGCCAAACAAGCGAGCAACGAGTTAGGCCGTAACACAATTCCAACAAAGGAATGATTAACGATTTTTTTTCTCCCCCAAAACTCATTCAAGCCACGTCGATATTGAATCCGTTAGAAGGCGTAAAAATGAAAGTTTTCCTCTTTTCTTTACAAAATACCGACTGACATACGAAGCGTACATTCAACAACCGCACTCAATTTGGGAAGTTTTACGTTTATCATAACTTACTGAAGGAGTATTAAATTTTCACGTAAACACATGAGATTGCTTGAGTGAAAGTGGCTTGGCTAAGTGATACATCTTGCAAAGGATCGCGATAACAGCAAAGTTATACCAACTTACGGCGAAATAATGCGTATCGTTGACAAAGAAACCTACACCAATAAACAGCGCTCGTAAAAGTTAATAAATTCGTAAGAACCGGGAGGTAACCTCAATAAAAACTTAATATAATTTTATGCGTAGTAAACTGTAAGCCTTTATGCGAGGAAAGGTAGAGTCCCGTGTGTCCCTATTCGTGACGTAACTACTGTTTTAGACTTTCCCTTAGTTTCAGAGTTGTTCAAAATAAACGACTTCCATTTGGGAAGAGTGACAGGTAACTGGAAGTTTACGTCGTTAGAAACTCGAAAAAATCGCGAGTCAACCGATGCCAAAGTATTTAGTCCGTTGAAATGTTACATTTGCTTTGCATTTGTTAGAGGACGCAATTTTATTATTGGGACATGTGTGGAGGGTCAATAGAAGCTTAACCTCAAGTTTGTGGGGTTGCCACCCTTGTTTCCCGGCCGCCATCTTGAAAATAGTGGTGAACACGATATCTCAGAAACTATGCGTCTTACAAAAAAATTGCCAAGCTATAATTTGTAGCAAATTGTTTTGTCTACAAATATGTTTCTAAAACTTTTTGCCCTAAATCAAATATTTAAGAAGTTATAAGCAAAAAAGTGAGAAAATTTTTATATTTTGCTTTATAACTTCACGCAAAAACGGCTAGACCGATTTAGTTGAAATTTAGTATGTAGATAGGTGATACCCTGGATTAACACAAAGGCTACTTTTTATCCCGATTTTCCCGCGGGAACGGGACTTACGCGGGTGAAACCGCGGGGCGCAACAACTTAAACCGGATAAAAAGTAACCTATGTGTTAATCCAGGGTATCACCTATCTACATATCAAATTTCAACCAAATCGGTCCAGCCGTTTTTGCGTGAAGTTATAAAGCAAAATATAAAAAAATTCTCACTTTTTTGCTTATAACTTCTTAAATATTTGATTTAGGTCAAAAAATTATAGAAACATATTTGTAGGCAAAACAATTTGCTACAAATTATAGCTTGACAATTTTTTTGTAAGACGCATAGTTTCTGAGATATCGTGTTCAACACTATTTTCAAGATGGCGGCCGGGAAACAAGGGTGGCAACCCCACAAACTTGAGGTTAAGCTTTTATTGACCCCCCACACATGTCCCAATAATAAAATTGCGTCCTCTAACAAATGCAATACTCTGACCTCAAATTGTAACATTTCAATGGACTAATTGTTTTAATAGCACTTCGACTAAACTTTTGTTTCGCAAAGAGCAGTTTTAAAGAAATAATTGCTTTGGAACCAACTCCAACGAATTTGTAGAAGACATATTTTTTTCTTTTAACCAAAGTCTGGGAATTTAGGCAGTCCATTGAGTGTGTGATCGATGATGGATTTTCATGCTAAACTTGTCCTTGTAGAGACAAAGACGTCTTTATTTTCTTTATGTCCTTTGAGATACACTGAGAGTTCGATCCCAGAGTAATTCAATAGACCGTGAGCTAAGTGGCTCGTCTGTCGTTCCAGACCGCAGTCACATGAGTTATCGGGTTGCAAATTCACTAAAAAATAAAATTAGCTCTGCATATTAAGTTTCGCGATGCACTGCGAATAAAATGCGAGCAGGTGTGTTCACTTCACCTGGCCAGCATATGTTCAAAGCACGTTTGCTTAATTATTTCCAACGTGAGCTGCTAAAATTTTAATTCAGGTGAACGAGTGCTCACGTACTAGCAGTAAGTACAAGTTGTTACCAGATTAAAGCGAATGTAGGGAAGTGGCTGTACAAAATATTCTTATTTTTTAGCGCTGAAATGTTACGTAAACTTAAAGTTCCGTCAAGCGTCTAAGCCGTGTAAATTACAAAGCGTGCGCCTTTATGAAGGTGAAATAGTTAATCAGTTACACGCACGCGCTTCGGGCAGTTAATGACATAATTAAAAATCCCCGGGCCGAGGTGGAAGTTGCAGGGTTTAGGGCGAAGCTTATCCGTACAGTAAACCGAACAAGTTGGCCCCGCTCGCTAATCTCCTAAGCCAAGAAATGGGGCAGCGCAAGTGATAAACTTTTGAGATAATGTGTAATCCACCTTGACTGGAAAGCTTGGAGCTTTTTGTTGAGGTCGTGAGATTTGCATACGTATTTTAGTTCTTACAAAACTAGAGTGTAAATTAAAAAACATTATTACTGTGGAATGTCTCATATTTAGTGCCTTAAGTAACTTAAGTGTGAATATTATCATAAGTGATCATTAAAAACCCAAATTCGTTAAACATTGAAAACGTGAACCTAATAAACCGAGGGGATTTCGATAAATTGAGTCATTGTTTTTATAAATAAAAGCTCTATTAATTATTCAAGAAAACTATTATCTAAAATCTAATTTACGAGTAATCTTATATTGCTTATAACCCTGTGCTTTCTCTATACAAAGTTTGTATCATATGTTTATAATTAACATAGAAATAGAAGTTATTTAAGTTTCCTACCCATGCACGTCAGCGTATATAAAAAACCTCATTACGCTTCACTTTTGTACTTAATACAAACTCCGCTAGAACTTTCAAATTACACCAACAGCTAACGTTAGTGCTTGCCAGAACAACCAGGTATACGAATACCGAGTAATGAGTTTTGTTGTTTAGCGCCACTAGATAAAGGACACTGGTGTAACCGGGTCACTACAATTGGCTTTTAAAGTAGAAACTGTTTTATGGTGTCTGTTTAAGACTTAAAGTTATTTAGCAGCAAGTATTTTTTTTTATTGAATCCTGATTATTTTATGAAAAAATGAACCATTCGCGTACGCCTAACGATGACTATATGCGTAAAATAAGCAACAATTCAATAATTTCATATTCTTGTCGTCTACTTCATTTCGAATTGATTACTTAACTATTATAAGTGAAATTAAACTGCATAATAGTAGCGATTCTGACATAGCCAAAACTAAAACTAAACTAACGAAAGAAGACGCCGTCCTTTTTATTAGGTCGTTAAGAAAGAGACGGCATCAGTTTTAGTTTAGGTTGATTAATTTTTGTTTTCGCGACAATAATTGCCACGCCATGCGCCACTGATATCTTTTCTTCTAAAACACGTCTTCTGTATTCTAGCAAATAACCTTGTGATGAACTTTTAGTAATATAGTAATGTTATTGTTAGTATCCTACTTCTTATTCTATGATGTTAATGAAAGTTGAAGTTTAATTTACTTTATTGAGACAAAGTTTTAGGGACTAGATCCCTTTTGTTTTAGGCTCAAAGATAAATATTAGACCTAATTAAGACAGGTTTTATTAATAAAAGTTCGCGGAACAAGGTAACATTATAACATTACACCTAATTTTTCTTTCTTTGCACAAAGATTGCTTATCTGAGCTAATTTTGATTTTTACAATTACAGTTTTAACATTGGTAAAATAATAAAATATTTTTTAATGAGGTTCCACATAAGGTATTCAATAAAATTAATTTAAGTGAAACGAAAAAAAAACAAGTCAAAGAGAAAATAACACACTTGAAATTATATTGTTAATTTTATTTTTACTACAGATAACCGCATAAACACTATTCTAAAAACTATATTAAAGTTTATAGCCATATTATACTCGTAAATGATCGATTTGCAGTAAATCTAAGTAATAGCTATTTATACTGTGGTAAGAGCTCTGTTGTCGCCCGATAGCGGTCAATACGAAAGGTGATCAGTATTTATGACGATTCGTAGCGATTACTTGGTTTTATTTGCTATTGATGTGACTTTTATTTAATGTACGTACAACTCTAGATCTATACATAAAAAAACTGACTTCAAATTTGTAAGAAGAGCGCCATTTACTGCACTCTAGAAGTGCAATTTTGTTATAACTCCAAAGATACTAATTAGATTTTCAACTTTTTTAGCATGGTAACCTAGACTACGTAAATAAATTCTAATAAACCAAGCAAAACTCGAGACTCAAGGTAAATTTTTGTAATATACAAAGATTTATTTCACAGCAGGCAGTGGGAATCAAACTCGCAACCTCAGCTGGACTTTAACCCACCACGCCACAGAGGTTGAATATTACTTATGTATTCAAACAGAAAGCGATTAAACATTTTCATTTAGCCCAATACAAACCCAATACATTAATCATTGCTACTCTACGCATCCAATACATATCGAATGCCGATAAAATCATGTTGGCAAACAATAAAATGAACGCACCCTCAGCATGAGTTCTGAAGTTCTGATGGTATTCCAAATGCAATAAGATACTTCGACGTTATGAAATTAAATAAGAAAGAATTATAAGAGCATATTTTACTCAGAAAAATCTAAGCAAAACTACTAACTACTGACGACACTGAAGGCACTATAAAAATAAGAACATATAGAGGATATATAAGGACTTATTATAGAATTTGAATACTTATAGAGTTAAAACAGAATTGAAATTAAAACTGCTTACTCCTCCGCAGGTAGGTATTCTTTCAAACCTTATCTAGATAAGAAAGATTTATTCAGAAATTCGAAAGTACAAAGTGAAAATATGTCCCAAGATGCTAAGTGACAAATCTACAAAGCCCACGCTTCCCTAGAGAGGGTTATGTCAGGGCAAATAAAGCCTTTTACGTGTATCTTGAAACAGAATATGTCGTCATAAAAACAATTGAAGAGAAATATCTGTTTGTGATACACTCACGGTATAATTAACTTTAATAAAAGACATTAAAGTTATTCTGCGTATAAACTATTAATGGAATAAAATATTAGTATTATATGACATTTCTGGCAAAGGATCTAAAGATTTACAAAGATCTGAAAGAAATAAATGTCTACCGCTCCTAGGATACAGAGACGTGATATTTTTTTTCCGGCGAATCTGACGTCTAAAACTAAAGTAATTAGACAGCTAAAAATGTAGCCGTCCCTTTCATAAAGATCGTAATGAAAAGGATGGCATTAATTTAAGAGCAGTAAAATTAGTTTAGATTTTGCGACATCTGAATAGCTACCGATGCGTTCTTATTAGAAACCATTTGTATATTTTGGTGAAAACACGAGTTACTAGTATTTTTTTGACTTTATTGTTCGTATCTAAAATATACTCTCATTTACCTACCACGGGTTTCAAGAGATTGTGTCTGTCTAAAAGATGCAATAACAATATGTCTTAAAGTTAAAACCAAGTTAACTAGTTCCATAAAAGACGACTTGTCTTGCAAAAGTAAAAGGAAGCAATAATTTAAGACGACAAATCTTCAGCGTTTTTATTTGCAATAACTCGTTTAGTGACTTTAACGTTTCCCTTTTATACAACAACATCCTTAAACATTAATAAAACAATGTTTGTGTCTCTTTAGGTCTCGAGTAATAAAATGTATCGTTAATACTGAATTTAATGACTATCGACCAATTTTTAAACAAAACGATAAATTATTATTACCACATTTGAGAAAGCATGGTTAAAACTCTAGGATAAATGAGCAATCTCGACCAAAAGTATGAAGGTTTGGCATGAAGTGTATTCAATAGACAGGTACCTAGCTATAAGAAATTAAAAAAATATCATTCGTTTGTTTTAATAAGTAACTCTCTCTAATAGTATCTAAAATGTTATCAGTTGGACATCGGAATCTGAATAATAATTATATTTTAATACATCACGTAATTTTTGCAGAAATTACGCTTTTTGTCTCTTTTATCTCAAAGGCAACTCAGTTTATTGTCTCAGTTTATTTATTATATTTGATATCAAATACTCATCATTTTTTAAACCACAAAATACTTTCAAAACTGTTATAATAAATGTGTTTTTGTAAACGATTCATACGATCCTAAATGTACCGTTGTTCAATTAATGGCTGTAATAAAATTAATTGGTAGTGCAAATAAATGTAATTTTAAAAGTTGTTTTGTAATTTGGTTTAATTGGATCCGTGAGCTCATTTCCTTAAATAACATAGATAGATAGATAGATAGATAGATTAACACTTTATTGCACACCACATTTACATTAAAACAAATTACAGATACACAGAACATTTAACATACAATATGATAGATCCGTGTTAGCTGAACAGGATTGCGCCGCGACTTATTTGAAAGACGGTGATAATTATCCTGACCTCAGCTTTTATACGATCGGTGAATGTTTTTTTTCTGAGTAAACTATAACAGAAAGGAGTTATTCTATTACTGCCAGTCTCAATAACCTACTATCTCTGGTTCTGCTTATTGCTGGTAGATATTTGACACTTCCATACAAAATGTGTGAAATACCTACCAACAGTAAGCAAAACCCAAGATAGATAGGTTATTGAGACTGGATGTTAGTGACATTGACCTTACAATTTGTCCAAATGAATGACAAATATACGTTCTATATCGCCTTTTTTTTGTCTACATTAATGCAAATACTTCAGAATTAAAATAAAATCCACGCCTACTCGAAATCAACTAAAATCATTTAACAGTTTTCAATACTTGTTAAAACTCCACATTGAATGAAGGTTGAAGATAAAGTAACATAACAAACTAAAGTTGTAAAAAGCGCCTGGCGACGTTACATTCGCGGAATAGTTCAACAAATTCCTGAGCCGTGTTACCTAAAAAGAACATTTTGACGCTTTTTTGTTACCATTTGTTGTTACAATAGCTGTTGTTACCGTATTTCTGGCTTCGCCTATCGCGTTGTTTACTATGAAACAAAACAGTCGTAAAAATAAAACGAAAATCAGCTTCCCTGTTTAATTTAGCGGGGTTGTCGACAAAAAACGTTTGCTCTTGTTGAGCCTTTTTGTTGACTGAACGTAACAACGCTGGAATGCATTGTTCCCGGTACTCTGTCCCTGGAGCTATCGGGGCTGACTGTGTCCACTTGCCTCTAAAATCCTGCCTTTTGAGCTGCAATTCTATTTGCAAGCTAATGTTATACCTATACTATCATGCATAAAACTTGTCATGTTTGCTGTATGACATAGTATGTAACTCAAATTACTTAGAGATCAAATATCTGTTATGTAGGATTTTGCTCGCATGTTATTCACCAGGATTAAAAATAGAATATTTAATTTTTTTATTAATATTTCTAGTTATTACTTTTTAAACTACCTTTTTCAAGCAACCCTATTTTAACTAGAGATTAATGTGAAATTTTCTTTCTAGGTGACTCAGATTATGCGTCAGTTTGAGTCACGGTAGATAAGATTGGAACTTCACCTACATTATAACAAATTAATGATAGTGGTTCTAAGAAGATGGCGTAATGTTAAGAATGAGGAATGTTTCTTTGTAAGTTGATAAGTATAATAAAACATTATTATACTTTGTATTATGTACGTTATAACTTTACTGAAAAGCCGTTTTGGCGAACTTTGTTCCGCATTATAATTTTAGACAATTTTTTGTATGAGAATTTTCTTCTTTTATTTATGAATTTTTCAATAGTCGTAGCTTTGCGGAGAGCTAATAAATTAAACAGGAGATCGATTCCTGAACATGACGCGGTAAGAGATTGCACGTTATCTAGCTTTTGTTTTCTGAAATCCATAGAATTTTTCAAAATATAAACGCTGAGACGTGCCGCGTTTAGACATGGTTATTTGGAGAATAAGGCGGCTGATCAAAAATCGTTAAATTATGTTCGGACCTGTAACCGACCATGACGTATTATTAAACAATTCAATTTATGTTCTAACTGTCCAAACTTTACGTCAGCGCCCTTACGTTAAAATCAGTTCATTATAGGAATTAAACTGAATTTTTAACGGTCATAGTAAGCCTGCTTGTTTTTAAAAAACAAAAATTAATTGTGAATCATACGTTTATTGAATTCAACAATCGAAATAGTAGAACAAATTGGAATCCGTAAAATGCCAACAGGACAGACCAATAAATAAAGGGAAATAAGAACGAACACCTCGCGATCCCTGCTGAGAAGACCCAACGGAGGCGCCGTACAGTCAATTTCAAAGGTATTAGGTATAGTAAGCGGGAAATTACTCAACAAAATAATGTCGAGTTAGATAAGTACCGATAATGTTTCGATTCTTCCGGGTAATTATTCTTAATCATTTTTATTCTTACTTAAAAGTTCAATTTATTTCGTATTTTAGGACGTGAAGGCTATAATGCACCATGAGCATGGGTTACTGACCTTTTCCAAGTTCAAAAACATTTTATCTACTAATTCCTTAACCAAATCTAAAAGCTGTCTTATTTACATTGTATATTGACATAACCGATAGAGACTGTAATTTTAAATAGCTAGTAAAATGAAATGTATTTTCATAAATAGACAAAACGAAACATGAACACGATCGAGTCTAAGTAGGAGTAGTAGACATGTTTTCAGATCTATAAGCATAAAAGATCATCTGAGGCACATCCAAATATTTGGTACATGCCATCATTTTACGAAAGTACCTATTGCATACATAAACGTGAAGCATAGCTCTTGGTCCTATTAAATAAATTCAAACATCACGTTTCAAACATTTCGCCTTCAAATACTGTCACAAAAGTTTTACTACTAATATCATAAGGATCATAATTTCCAAAACTACTGGACTGTCAGGATGCACATAGGCTAAATGTTATCCCGGTAGTTTCATGAGTACACCCGTTCAAAGCCGGGACGTGCTGCTAGTCCCATATAAAACGTAGTTTTTATGTTATCCCAGGTCAACTATGCACATTCCATGTTTATGCCAAGTAATTTTTAAGTGAGAGAAACAAACATCTGTAATACATTATTTATACAAAAATTTTCGCTCAAAATATTAGTAGGATAATAAGATTTTTAAATTGATCTTACTGATGCTGACTGTATCAATGGGTATAAATACAAAAAAACTTGCCAGTATAACGTCGCCTACGCCAGCTATTAAAGCAGGCTTTTTTATTGTCCATTCATGGTAACACGAGATGCTAACCTTTGTGGTAAAGTCTTGTTTTAAAGCAATGGTCAACATTATGTCGACTGTATTTAAGCGATGTAAAATAGATATATTCAAACCTTGCATTCAACGGTTTTGTCTGCGACTAAGTGCGCACTTTATTCGAGTAATACAAACTTTTTGTTCAAAGGCGTCTTATTTTTTAGTACTTAAGAGAACTTACATAATTTATTTGTGATCGATAGTGCAAATTTATTATAAAAATATTTTTATTCATTTGTAAGCTACAACATTGCAACCAAGGAAATAATGGTTGGTATCAACATTTTACTTACGATGGCAAACGTCATTGTGTATACAATAAAACACATTACATTTTTGTGTCGCTAAATTTCAACACAAAATATCATATTGTGTGTTTATGTATCAATTAGGTAAAGATGGTAATTCGTAAGTTGAGTATTGAAACTGGATATTGAATTGAAAATGTTAAAAAAGTCTTACTTCTTACACTTTTACCCTGAAGACCACAACAAAGACCATCTGGGGCTACTTTTTGCATAGTTATTGTATCACAAAACAAAAAAAGGCTATATAGCAGTTACCGTCATATGACGTTAACAGCTTCTGAGAAACCCAAAGCTTGTCTGATCTTACTCTGAACATAATATAATGTAATGACCATATTAGATGTGACAACGTATTTAATTGTAATAGCATACAGTAGATATGCTTGTGTCAATTTTAAATTACAATTTAATAACCGTACTCGTAAAACTATGGTGTTTTAATTCTTTATTAATATGGCAGAGGCACGAATAATATTTTAAGTGTTTTCAATTATATTTTAAAGAGCCATGATTTATTGAAAATAAAAATATTTTTACAATCAAATTATAAACAAAACGATTTGTTTATAATAAATTAACTTATATTGTACCTGTTAACAGACATTGTCGCCATCATAATTATCCAAGCATTTTAAAAAGAGTAAAGTAAGAAACGCATCCCAGAATTAGGAAAATAAGTCGCAAAAGTGTAGTAGATACGAAAAATTGCTGAGTTCACAAATTTTAAACGTCCCTAAAATATTTTTCATTCCGGGACCAAATTAAGGAAGCTGACAATTACCTAAACGTAAGCATAAAAATAATAACGGTCTGGAAGGTACGCACCAATAGCAAGGCTATCATTACTCACCAATTTAGAACAGGGATCAAAATTTGATTCGGTGGTTGAAAACGATCAAGAGTTAATACGAAAATAATAACATTCGGTTGTCTCTTATTATAAACGGAACGTAATTGGTTCAGTGTTGGGAAGTTTCGGAGGTTAGAAATTATGGCTAAGAAAAAACTTTGTGGTTGAACAAAAACAAACAAATTAATTAGTATGATAATTTCGCTTGGATTTAATGAGTTTAACTTACTAACATCAAAGCTTTTTGCAGAATGTTACTCATTTAGAAATGCAAAAAGCAGCAAAAAAAGCATAAGCTTTTTAACTCCAAGGAACAACATTGTACAAATATCTGAAAGTAAAATGATGAAGGTATCCATTTTTTTTTATCAAAAAAATGCAGTTCTTAGAATACGGTATAACTTTGGACTTAGTTCCAAGAAATAACGTGCCCTTTAAATATAGGTAGCGTTTTTCGAATACGAATGAAGATAACATTGTTCTTGGTAGTGTTATCTATAAATCCCTCTATTGTCCCTTATCTTTCACTTTCGTTATTGGCTTAAAAGCTTTATTTAGATATTTTTTTAACTGCTAAAAAATTAAGGACCTTTTTTCTTTTATGAAGTTTATTTAAGGATAAAGAATAATTTTTAGCATCCCCGTTTATCAAGTTACATTACCTAAAAGTGAGTGTTTGACTTTGACATGACACTTTGATATTGTGAGTTTTAAAATGTTTGCAAATATTGTCTCTCACAGACCTTGAAATTGATATAAAGGTTCAGAGGATATTGAAAAAATGTTTGAAATTCTAAAATAATGTCTACCAGTTCTTATTAGTGACTCTACATTACATTTATAACTCGGGAATAAGGACATACAAAATATTTTCAGTGAAGTTCGTTTAGATGGTAATCGCGCTTGGAAACAAAGTTTGATGGACCATTGAGAATAAAAACAGTAGTGATTTCATAATCGCTTGACAAAAACAAAAGATAATTATAAAATTACTGTTAAAATTCATAATTCACAACTGAAAACTCACACTCAAAACTTCTAATCAATAGTATGCACTAGATCCACACGGAATAGAACAAATTTGTGCAGCAAACTAATATTGAACGTGTTTGATCGCCCGCCGCAGTCCAAATTCAAAGCTAACACAAAAGTGTGAAACGGTGTGCAAATGAAAAATTTCCGCCACGCTTATTTTTGCTATTGTTACCAATTTGTTACGCTACCACGAGCGCTATTCCAACTTTTTTGGATGTTACTGAATTTTAAAATTAACAGGATAAAAATACGGTGCAAAAATTTGAAACTGTATAAAAATTGGAAGGGAATATATGAATTTGAATATATTATTGTATTATTTTTGGTAAAGTTAAAGTTTGTATAAGCTAGTCGCCAATTCTGGTGGTTTAATTCTTAGGCCACCTCAAAGCCTCGGTCACTTTAAGTACCAACAACTAAACATGCTCCAAAGCACGGAGGCGCTCATCTGCTAATGACTATTGCAGTTTTTTTAAGTGGTGCTCGACTCGAAAAACCAAACCACATAATTACTAGAAATAAACAATGAAACGTTTTCCTACTGGAAAAAAGAACAATCAATGTTGCTTATTAATTCATAACGAACTCAATGAACATCAAAGGCAATATTGGTTCTGTACAAACAAACACATCGATTAGTAGAAAGTCGCCACCTAAGAAGCCAAAACAAAGTTCTAACAGTTTATTTTTGAACGTTCTCAGAAAGCCTTTGTTTATTTGATTACGAACACTTATAAATTATTGATGTTGCTGGCTTGCTAGGTGATGGATTTATTATGTGGTTGGTGTGATAATTCATAACAATTTATTATATTCCAAGTTTTGCGTTTTTTATGGAAAAAGGCTGATTAAGTGGTTTCTAAACTAGAACTTTCATACCTCATTACGTTGTTGAAGGTATAAATTTTACTCAAAGCAAATCATACCTCTGGTTTTACTTAGGATTCTTAATTTGAAATTGAATAAATCATGAACTAACTGCTCTAGCAGCCACTCAAACAGTTTATTCTGTAAAGCTCTACCTTTCGTTTATCAAAACCTCGTATCATTTCTTAACTTCCTCATTTCAAGTGGTGTGGTCTTAATAGGTCAATACAATACTTAAGATTTCATCCAACACTTAAAATATTTCATGTCAAGCTGTCGTCACGGCTACTGCCTACGCTATCAGCTTTCTTCAATAATAATAAAACTTAAGTAGTACTTATCTGTACTACACAAGAGAAAGCTCTACTGGTAAATCTTTAAAGGAAAAACAATATCCGGTAGCATACCATAGGCACGATATAAAATGGTGAAATAAAATAAAAAGTTCGAAAATAATAATGACGACCTTGAAAATCAGAGACTTATTTTTCGCCTACACAACTTTTTTAAAGTGATAACAAGATATCCATCTTGTTATCACTTTAAAAAAGTTTGCGTTACTTTAGGGAAACTTATTTTCCCTAAAGTAACGCAAAAAAGTAAAATTTTATAATCTAATTTAATTTCTGTAGGTACAATTTTGTAATAAACTTCGTTCAATTCTATAACAAACTTATTCGAACTAGTAACATTTTATAAAAAAGCAAAATGCTTCAGAAAACTTTCTTGACCTAACAAATACGGATGCTAATCTCACAACCCCAGTGAGCCGATGTAAATTTGCACAAGTTCCACTGTGGACCTAACAAACATCAAGCTTCTCGCATTTCACCTGGCGAAGTTGAGCACCCAATCTGTCGACATTTCCTTCCCAACCTTGAAAGTTGGGATCTTTCATGTTTGTTGATATTGAAAATGTTGCTGATTCGATAAGGAAAGTTGATTTTGTTGTGAAAGCTTAAAATAGAATTTGTTTCATATTTTTTTAGGAGACTGTTTGACATTTTTCATTCGATAGGTATATTTTGCTAACAGAAACAAACCATTCCTGCCAAAATACAATGAATAAATTTTGCCAACAAGTCTTCGTTACGACCGCAAAAGTTTTTATTTATGTTTGTCTTGAAGCCTAATATAAAAGTTATGCGTACCACAAACACACCTACAAAGTTTAATGCCGTGTATGAGCAGAATTACCAGGCGAACATAAAGCAAGAGAGGAATACCAAGGAGTCGAGACACTGCGTGACTTCGCACACATTCATTTGTAACAAAGCAATGGAACAGGTAGAAAAACCCGACCCAGCTAATATTAAACCCGCTTTCAAAGCAAACAAGGCTGTACAAAAGCACAATTTTAATTAAAGCAAATATAGCTAGAAGCACGTATATAACCGAACAGAAATTAGACAACATTCCAAAAAGACGATAAATAACCGGCGGAAATTAGAGATGTTGAAATCGAAGACGTCTAATTGAACATATAAACAAAGCGCATACCTACACAAATCTTGTATGATTAACAAAATCTATTTGGATAGTCAAATATTAATTCAAAGAAACGAACTCTTTTATTTGCTGCGCTGTTGGATTGCCCACGCAAAGAGAAACACATCAAATGTGACTTGTCTCATGTACGATGAATACGTTTATAAACATTGACCTTTATGGTATTTCCATTTACATACATAAACCAATTCTTATAAGAGCAAAGCATTAATTTAGTTTTTCTATCAGCTTGTTTATCGAACCGTTTCGTATTGAGTAGATTGAATTTCGTTTTTAAGTCAGGTTTAATCGTAGTCATTAATATCTCTTACTGGTATTTAAATACGTGTGGCGTTCATTTTTATGTAATGCCTGGAGTGGCCGCTGTTTAATCGAGTCCGATTTTAACGATGCTCTAAATATGGACTTTACTATCTTTATTGGTTAAGAAGTTATGTTTTGTCTTTTAGTCTCGGTGAAATACAGATTCTATTCATGTCAGTTATTTCCCTTAAGCTTTTTCGTTATGTTTCAACATAATATTACTTAACACTTTTTTTATTTCAAAACGAAACTTAAACCACTTATTATACTGTAGATTACGTCGTGATATCAAACAGCAAAAAAACTCTGCAAGTGTACCTGAATTTTTTTCTACATCCATAATAATTTTACACTGTAAATTAAGAGATGGGTGAAAAATCACAGCACAAAATCAAACCCCTATGTTCAAAATTTATCGCCGTTATAGTTTTACAGTAGTTCAATCAATTTTGTCATGGTTCAGAAAGCGGATGCTACAATTACAATGGTGGATAACAAAAACGTAAATATTGGCCTATTAGTCGGAACTACGATATTGATACCCTGACTTTGTCAAAGCTTTTGTGCACAGTTCCGGCAGCGGTAATCGCTTACAAAATCTAAAGATAAAAAAACCATTGTTTGGCTCGGGAAAGGATAAAGGAATGTTCCCAGGTAGACATGGGGGTGTATCCATAACAATATGTGCCCTGCTAATAGCGAGCATTGAAATAATTCAACTGTGACAGCACGTTCCGTTAATAATGACCGAATTGATACAAATGGGAACATTAATGGAATCAGTGTCACCGGCTGTTGAAATATTCGATTGAATCCTGCAAAATTTCATACTTTATTTGATCGAAAGCTGCGGTAATGCTATAAATAAAAGTGATCCAATCGTCGCCACAGTACAAAAGACAGTTGTAGTAGTCGCATTCAAGGGCGCTCAACTGGTCTCGGAGTTTGTGATGCCAGTGGCTTTCTCAGATCCTTTTTTTGCCGACGATCCAATGCTCGCTCTGAATGTGGATTCCTGGCGTACTCAAGAACGAACAGGTTCCAACATGGAGACCGAAACCGGTAAAAAATCATCACAGGTAATTACGGTAGGCCTGTCGCTTTACAATTCAATATCGAACATAATAGTAAACTTAATTGAAAACTTTGACATGTACAAATTAAATAAAGTATGAGCTACAAACTTGTTACAAGAATTCATTTCGATGGCGAAGGTAGTTAAAATGCCAGCTGCCTAGGTAAAATTTAGTTACTTTGGAATTCCTCGGCTTACAATGTTCTATCCATTGTGGCGTGCCGTTTTCCGACCACTTGTTAGCGAAATTATTAGAAACAGTGCATTGTACGCGACGTTGGAAACAAAGAAATTCTGTAAGTAGTAAAAAGTAAGGAATACGGGGAAAGGTAAGTATTTTGCGCTGAGGTTTTATAGTACCCGACAAACGATAATGTGAAATCGTTTTGAGGAATAGTTATTCCTAGTACGGAAATGTTTACCAATGCATTAGTGACACAATGTAGGTATGAAGGTGAATGATATAAAAATTCTGGTACCTATGCAGATAAGCTGATAAGTATGAAATCAACGTCCGATAACAGTTTTTATTTTCTTAATAATAATTTGAAGTTTTTTCTATGGTAATACCTACGTAAATTGAGCTCAAAATTATTAGATGGCTTATTTTGTAGATTCAGCCAAGGAACCTGCTGACAAATGATTTAATTTTACACCAAAAGGCGTGCCCTCTTCGTAATATTCCGCCCTCTTAATCACTACCCAGCGGAATAATTAATAACACCTCAATTAAAATATCAACTAAGCGCTTCCGCCCATATGAAGATAGGGTTCGATGGCTACTTTGCGTTGTCGTAACCTTTTAATCGTATTTTTTAGTTTTAGGGTAGCTGCGTTGTGATCAATGATTTATGAGTTTCCAATGTTTTTATTTTTTGTTGTTACCCTTTTAACACAGTTTAATTACCTTGACAAGTAACTAGGAGATTATTAGTGCATAAACATGCACTTGATTGATTAAGTGCATGTTAAAATACTGAGATTTTACCGTTTTAAGACGTAGGTATCAGTTTGTTTAATTTACTTGGAATACCTACTAGGTATTCGCTTTGACCAAAACTTCCTAACTGCATAGGTACGGACCTTTTTGTCTACCATTATGGTAAATTACGAAGGAACACATAGATAATCTAAACATTTTTTTACCAGAACATCTAGTAAGTACCTACCTTCTTAGCTGGTTTTTCTTATTTCTACATTGCATAATCGAATATGGTTCTACGAATTCTTACTAATTAACTGCTACAAAAAGATAGTATCTATAATTGCGGAATTCAAATGCAACCGACAAGATGCAGTACCTACATTATGATAATGAGTTCACGATAAACCTTTAATCGAGTAGTTTGTATGGGAAGGAGATCTTTGTTCCATGTCGGACAAGTTGTATTACTAATTAACGCCTTAGGGAGCTAAAACAGGTTTTGCGATTTATCGTAAAACCCAATTTAGAGCCGGGAGGCACGCGATTACAATCTTCTCACGACAGGAAGGCGCAAACTCCTCATCTCGAGGGAAATCACGCACGCAACAAACTTTATGGCAACACGTCCCAGCGATCCGCTCGGGGCGGTCGAGGCCCGCACACCGACCGACTCAAAAGAAACAAGACGCGGGCAGTGCCTCGCACAACTCCTGTCACCCTGACACGACCCACTCCAGACACTTCATTCATTAATATTCCGATATGTCACTATCACAAAAACGTGTCACGAAGCACTGCCCGCAGTTAACAAAAACACTGACCGTTGTAGAGTATGGCTGTAGGCTCAATCGGATCCCGTCCTGGCCGAGACGCTCCCGGAGCAACCGCTTCAGTTGCATCCGCGGAATCTTCACCAACTCAGCTTTTCCCTCTTCGTACTCGTCTGCATACTTGGCCGGCTCGATGGTGGCCGTCGCCTGCTCCTTACGAGCCTCCTCTTCACATCGACAAGAGTCTCGGGCCGCTGCCGCCTCCTCCAAAGTGAAGTAAACGGCAGCGGCGCCTTCCTCTCTCAAAGTTCTTATGGAGTGGAGAAGACGCTGGCGATGTACTGGATTGAGAACACCGATAGCGTCCAGATCGGGTTCTCCAACTTGTTTGCATATTTCTAAGTCATCATATCCATTGTCGATAAAACTTTCCGCGTATTGGCCCAGGTGGAGCGATCGCAACCACTCGACGACGATGTTGCCGCTCGTGGACGAGGCCATGTCGCGTCAAACTGCGCGG
This sequence comes from Xanthorhoe spadicearia, assembly GCA_947086425.1. NCBI lineage: Eukaryota > Metazoa > Arthropoda > Insecta > Lepidoptera > Geometridae > Xanthorhoe > Xanthorhoe spadicearia. The sequence continues at coordinate 7,032,715 of OX352204.1, read as the reverse complement.
TGCATCACAAGGCGTGTTCGCGGCGCGGCGGTCGACGTGAAACTGACGGCCACGCTCCCCTTTGCCCCCTTTCCCCTCCATAAGCCGCGGTCGCCGCCCCTAGCTAGTCCTCCGTGCTTTTGCTTTTTGACATTTTGTAGCTTAATCGTTTCATTTCATAGAGGTGCGCGCCTCACCACGTGATACATTGAATAATTGTTTACATTCCACCTCGTACAAATAGCAGGCATTTTTGACATTAATACTGGCAGTAATAGATTCAAATAATTTTTATTTGGTGGTAATCTTAGACATTTTTTATGTTTGTTTATATTCTTATAGGAGGATTAATGTGAAACGCGGTCGCAGAGTCAACATAATATTGAACAGCGGGAGGTTGTTGTGATGAATGATATAATGCTTGAATATAGAGTTACCTAATTGTGGAAGTTGCTTTTTGACTACCTTATTTTTTATTAGTTTGAGAACAATAGAATTGAATAAACACGATCGGTTTAAATAATCGTTTTGATTCTGTTGTTCAATTTTATTGAACTTTGTAGGAATACCTGTGAACTTCTCTAACATTCTGGCAATTTGCTTTTCTGTACATGAGACGAGTCTCCCTAATTACTCACGAAACGTGAAGTAGGTCAGAGTTCAGTGGGGAAGCTGTTATTCATTCAAAGTTCTTGAACCTGTTTTATCTCATGCTGCACTGTTGATCCGAGTTTGCATAGAGCTAAGCCGATGCGGGCTGTTTACTTCAAACAAAGAGATTTACCTTATAAATGAATATTCTCAAAGACAAGTCATACTTGTGTAGCTGAAAGCTCATAATACGCTTAGTTAGTTTACAAATGTCTTAATATTTACTACAGAAATTTCTACTGCAGGAATATTATTTTTTGCTGTAAGAAGAGGACAGCAATGATAAGTTGCCAAATAAACAAGGTGCATTGCGTTGTTTTTGTTTAAGTTTTTTTATAGGAATACTAGCTGCTGCTAGTATTCCTATAAAAAGCGTCCCGGCTTTGCACGGGTGTACTAATGAAGCTACGGGGATAAAATATAGCCTATAACCACCCTGACAATCCATTCTAAACAACGGTGAAAAAATTTTTGAAATTGGCTCTGTAGTTTCAGAGATTACCTGCGTCAAACAAACTAACAAATAAAAGGGTTCATCACTAAATACTTTCTTAATTTTCATTGTTTATCAAAACAAAATAATGACAAACTTCGATTTTTTACAAAACAAGTCACAGTATAAATTTTGCTGTTAAATATCTAGAGTAAAGCAATAATTTGAGTGACATAGTTGTAAAATTTGTGGTGTGAAATAAATTAACCAATTTATAGGTTCTCCCAATTTTCACCTGTCCGTTGCCGTGTCGTCGGTTCAAGTGAAATATTGCAAATCGATTTTATTATAAACTTCTGAAAGTTTCACCACAAAATAAATCAAAACTCTTGTTGAACAGAATATTTTGCTCCAGTTTTTATCTATTTCCACATTAGGTTTAGTTCGGAGTCGATGTAACGAAGCACTTGAAGTGAGTTCGTCATCATAATAAAACACTTGCTTTCGTCTTTATCATGTTACGTTCACGTATCAAAGAGACGACACATTCATATTTACATCAACGTGGGTCGTTAACTATTCCAAGTTTCAGTCAAATTAGAGACAAAATACAACAAATAAAGGAAAATCCACTAACTTTCACTAGCTTTCGCATAATTGTGAGTAGTAATTGGACGTTAAATTTGCAAGATGAACAATTTCATACTGTCATCATTCGTCGACCACCCGTATTCTTGCAATGTGACTTACGAAATATTATTCATAAATAATCAAAGCACCTACATGTATAATGTTTTGTGTGGGTAGTACCAAACTCCATATTTTAAGGACCTTACGGGATTTAAGTAATGATCATTGCTAAGGACCACAAAAGTTGTGCTAAATAACACATATAAAAGTAATTTTATACTTAAGAATGAGAATTGTGCAAAAGGAGTCGTTATTCTGATTAACAAAAGCTTTTAAAAACTCTACCGGTTTTGCTAGAATCTTTGCTGATTCCATTCGATCTCTTCAAGCAAGATCGTCCAATAAACAAGCTTCGTAGCTTGCTGAGAAATTTAATATTTTATCAGCGAACAAGACATAATGAAAAATTGATAACATCATAATATTCGCTAAGGCTGCAGATAGGCTAGATTATTCCAACCTGATTCCAACCTAGTTTTCCGCGCACTAAGTGCAAAGATATAAAACAAATGGAAACGTCTGACTATTTGTGAAACGTGACAAGGAGCACCATTTTGAGAAACGTGGAAATTACTTCCGTGTTCTCCGAATGCATGTGTCCTTGGAGTCATATCCTTGTTACGCAAAATGCTAGAAGTAAAGCAAGAAAGTTTTGAACGTGGAATTACTGAAATAACGTTTCGTGTTTAAACTTAAGGGCAAATTTGCATGCATGTATGGATGGCTCTTTGTTACTTATTCACACAACTGAACAGATTTATCTGAAACTTGGAATAAGTACCTGTTTATGAGCTACAATAACAACAACAAATAATTTTATTATGATCTTTTCATGTAGATACCAGGCAACTCGTAAAGATAAACTCCACATCGCTAGGTGATAAAATAATTAGATCATCTTAAATTTTTTGAAAAACAATTTTGCGTAAAGTACCTAATTTTTACCCCATGTATGTTTAATTAATGCGGTACGGAGTCCGCGAGTTGTGTTAGTAATTTCATAAAAAATAGAATATTGGTTAAGGCATTAAGAGGACTAAAAGTTTTAATTAGAAACTTTGTGTTAGCATAGCATGTTGTATATTTCTGTAAACTCCTATTGTGTAACTATTAAATGTATGCCAATGTCTATGTCGAAACGGATTTATATAAAACCTGTAAGCGAAGGTAAGATCGTTTTATACCTTGATATTTGTAGCTGTGTAACACGGATGAGACCCCCTGAGGTCTCGAAAATGAGAGGAAATTAATAGGAAAAAGTTTGTCGATTGACAAAACTACTAGTAAATATTATTGTGTAACAACTTCGACATAGTTTGATATTGCTTCTAAGTATATTTTGATTGAATAGAAAAATACCTAAATTTCAAAATAAGCTAATTCGGTTTCGAGTTTTATTAAAAATCATATTGTTATGAACAGAAATTTAAAATATAATACGATCAATGAAGTTAACACAATTTGTTACTAATATAATAAGAGCTACGGGCAGGAATTGAATTAGAATTAAATTATTTACACACTTCTTGTGCCACATCCAGAAATTCTATGACTGTTATGATTTAATGCAAGTGAACTGGTCCGTGAAATTATGTTAGAATGTGCACTCCGATATTGCTTTTTAAGTAGTTTTGTGTAAAATATTGTATTTAATTACAATGAAAATTCAATATCAGCTAATTGTTGAATAATTTAATAGCACAATTATTAAGTGTAGGTAAAGTAATTTTATAAGCAATAATTTCATTATATGTATTTTGTTTAATTTAAATGTTATTCGATGTTGATTACTGGTATGGTCAATTCATTTTAATAATATTGTCAGCTTTTGTTTATTTTCATTTTGAATAAAACAAAGATGGTTTACGTGAGATGGTTTAGTTAATGTCTAATCCAGTTTCATCCCGACCTGTAACGATTTGCCTCCATAGCTTCTTTAATACCTGCATTATTGTGTCCCAGATTCAAGATTGGGTCAAGAAAATTACGGACTTGGAATCCTAGGACAATAATACAAAGCTGGTTCTGACGCAACCAGATGGTTACATTTTATTTTAGATATAAATGAATTGTATTTGTTATTGAAACCTACTTTATTTTTGTTTAAGTTTTTCATAATAGGTATTCTAAATATCACTATTTTTGATAAAATAAGTATGGTTTTGTGTTTTTAAAATTTGGTGCTAAACCGTCTTAACATAACAATTAAATTCGATAGAACTGTACTTAGTTTTTAATTATTAAAGTTTATGTATTATCGCAGATAATGGTTGCTTAAATAACCACAACTTCAGTTTAAGTATGTTAGTTAATTCAACTTTGTGTGATTACATAGTCACAGGGTAACAAAGGCAAATCAGTCTAATGTCAACTTCACAAAATGCCCATCAGCCCAACAAATCTTCTAAAACTATGTCCCAAGTACATCAGTACATTACTCCGTTTTACGTCCTATTTCCATAGTCGGCGAGCGTGAACGATTTAATGGACCAAAAGATTGCTTCAGTCGGCCCAAAAAGGTTTTTTAAACCCTTGTATAAAGTAGCTACCGGCCTTTGTAATTCTAGATTTGTTTGAGTCTTTCCTGATTTATTTCCTGACTAAAAGTTTATTTTTACCTACAAATCGTTAAGATTATATCCTAAAATGTAAACCGTGGTAGCTAGCCCGAGAATAAGTTATATTACAGTATCGCGGTCACTGCCCATGACGCACAAGTGTTAGTTGAAAAAAAGTCGAGGATTCCAATTTTGGCATAGTACTAATAGAGGGCTACTACTAATAGAGGGCTAGTTTAACAATTACAGTATTTTACAATGGCGGTCTTAACACCCCTGGTTTCCAAATAAACTTAAAATTATAACAACAAGAAAGCCATGATTTGCATTTTACAACATTTTTATTGTACAATGAATTATTTTAGTATGTTGTTTTCTATAAATCTTATCTAGATTCAATAAAAACACATAAATATTGAAGTGGCCAAACATGAATACTTAATGAACCATTCATCAACATGTCAAAATTTCAACGAAACAAATCTGAAACTCCAAAACACTTCCATAACAAAATAAAACCACTTCAGAACAATAATTTACTTTCCTCTAGAAAACCACGGCCTTGCACCACGCATTACCGTCTAATTCTCACTCCAAAACACTCAAGGAACTCAAATTCAATTTACCCGGCCTTCGGAACTTCATTATGTTACTAACGTTACATAAAATAATTTATTATACCGTTGATTTCTTGAAAAAACCTTCACATCGTGAAATCAGTGGCACCGTAAGGATGTAGATAAATGCTCGGCTTCGACGGTCCTGACACTTTAGCCCGGCTACAGAGCGAATAATGACCTTATCCGGGCCTTCCTTTCAACTATTTTGTGTGTCCATTTGGGTCAATTGGACCTTCAGTCGCTTTGTGCATATTTCTCGTACTAACATACGGCTGAAAGCTTTTTTGCTCGGCATCTAGGACGCGGTTTATAGTCGCGCCACAGTGTAAACAGCTTTCTTGGACCAACTGGCTTAAAATCTAACGTGAGAAGCGAAAATATTATGAATCTTAAGAAAATCGTACGAGTACCTAACTATGTTTTCAAATAAATGGCTGACTCTGGTAGAGTTATTAGCCTCCGTCATGGCTTAACGACTTCAAAGCTGGAGCCAATATGTAGCTTTTGAGGATCGGTGAGCTTAGTTGATATATTCCATTGACACCCATGCAAATATTGACCGCTCAGAACGTAGCTTAACAACGATCTTTTAAGAAAGTCATCCCAAGTTATGCCAACAAGGTATAGAAATATTAATCAATTTTGTTCTTTCACAAAATAAACAATGAATTCAGAGAAAAAGTAAGTAAATCTTTAAGTTTTATTAGTTTTTTTTTCGAAATAAATACAGTTGAGCTACTGTCTACCTTTGCTATGTCCTTACTCTTCGCGGTTTATTGGCATCTGTTGTGTGGTTATGGTGAAGATCAAAGTCTGGTTTGATTTTACAATCCTGAAAGGGTTATTTTAATTTAAAATACAAGCTTTAACTAAGGTTAAATAGTGTTGGTTTTGAAATAGATGTAGAAGCATTTCTGTTAACTGTTGCAAATGAATAATCCCTACGCATTCAATTTTAGCATATCTAGTGTACAATTAAAACTTTAAATTCAATTGCTGAGCACTAAGTTAAGCTAAGTAACGGGCTTCTATATAGTCAGAAATTATATTCGGTTCAATGCTACTGCTATAACATCTTGATCATGTAAAAGATATCATAACAAAATTAATACAAATAAGCTCAGCTAAAATACCTTTCCTTAAATAAACTCACCCAAAAATATATCACAGAAAATTTCATAAACTAAACCAAAATATACGAAATCTTGCGTTCATTTCGAGTCAAGAGGTGGGATCAAAGAGACCCCGTTACATCATAAGAAGTCACTTTACCAAAGCACCACATTTAATTTAATAGACTCTTATGTGAAATCCAGGTAGAGGAGCAGGGTTAAATGAAAATGGTGTGATAAGTATGAATTTTATATCGTTATTGTAATTTTTGTAAAGTGTTTTGGTAATACTAGGAACGTCCGCAAAGAGTTTTATTGAGGTTGAAAAGGGAGAAGTGAGTTTAAATTTTACAAATCAGACATAAAATACTCGTATAAATTAACTAGCTCCGCCTCGCAGTTTTACCCGCGCACACCCCGTTCCCGTGGGAATACCGAAATTAAAAGTAGCCTATGTGTTAAGTCAGGATAAACTTAAGCTATTCTGGTAACAATTTCATTTTAATCCTTCCAGCGGTTTGAGCGTGAAGGCGTAACAATATTTCACACTTACACACTTTTACACTTACTCACACCTTTGTAATATTAGTATGATTAATAAAAAAGTATATTTGTTTATGCAAGTTGCCAACTCTGAGTTTTTAGGCCGCCTTAATTAATTATAATGATTTTAGTAATCAACTATGTTTTTCAGCTGTTATTATCGTTTTTTATCCTCCACGATATTTTTATCATATCTTCAACTTTATGAAGTTTGCTGGGAAAACATTGCAAATTACGTGTGAAGTTCACTGAGCTGTTTTTTTCACTGCGCCAGATTTTTCATGGCCTTTTTTAAGAACAAGTGTATTTACGTTTTTTCATTGATAATCTCGGGGCCATAAACTTTAACGAAGCTCCTTACAAAACCTACATAAGTCCTTAGATTATACAAGCTTCTGTAGAAACAACACACTTACAACATCATTATACAAACGATCTCACATAATATTGCAGAGTCCTAAGTCAACAGTCGTAATTTTTATGTGAATCGGCAAAATGACAGTGCAGTGTCATAGGCACGGGTAGTTTGGGTCGTTCCCTCTGATGACCCGACGTCCGACCCCTAGGGCAGCCTAGTGAGGGTCTAGTGATGGGACTTCTAATGAATATTGATCTCGACACTTGAATTGATCAACACCTTAGAGAGATTTGATTGTATAAATTTTTGTTACACCAATAACACAAACATCAAGTTGCTCTGCTTGGGATTAAATGAGGCTGTGTGAAATGCGTGTGATATTTATTTATTGATAAGCAATTTTGTAACTAATACCATTCAAAATTATAAAATTATAATGTAGGTAATTTTAATTTAGAAGAAAATATAAATTTAAATAAGGATTAGAGAAAAAATTGAGATCTTCACTACTCCAATTTAAGCTTTAAGACTTAGATTACCGTATCTTTATGTCCCATATTGTGACGTCATTATGAAACCCTATTCCTAATATTCATGGTACATCATCGACAAAAGCCATCACTAGACTGCGGCAATGCGGACAATTCGGGGACGTGGACAAATGTGCCCAGCGACTCGCCGTGACACGTTCATTGAGCTTTCATTTGGGCAATTTTCGACTAAATCCCGGCCAATCGGACGCTCAGTTCTAACTGCTGCCCGTTTGCCAGAATAAATACTTGCCTTCGAGTCTCTCTAAGCTAGACGTAGCCATTATTTGAGTAAGGCTTTGTTGTTACAAAATCAGGTGCGGTTTATTTGAAACTTTTGTTTGTTGTAAAAATGTTCTAAAAAACTTATGCTGCGATTAAAAGGTAGTTCTTTAAAGGATTCTGAACTATATTAATTGGATTAATGCATTATTATTGTAATCTTAAAAACTGAGTTGTATTGGTGTTTAGTTTCTTCCACTATTAAAACTCGTAATGAATGATGGAGTCTTAACCGTAGTCATCTTTGATTGATAGAGGGAATAACAAGAAAATACATTATTAAAATCCTTTCTTTGGGTGAAAAATAAAGAGTTAATAAATTAATAATAAATTATTTAGGATGTTTCATGTTGGTAGGTATACCAGATCAGCTTATATTTAGGTATGTAAGTTTTTTTACAATTTAATCAGTTTGTAGCATCTTTTTTTACCAGCGTGTTGCAAACAAATATTTTTACAAACTATACCAACATTGTTTGAACTAAATTGATATCCAATACAAAAAACGATGAAAACAGCGGTGTATCCTTTCATATTCTCGAGCACGTACAAAATTCGGGCACAAAAACAATGCTACATTAGCAAACAAGAGGAGCGAAGATAATCAAAAATTCACACATACTATAACTTTTATTTTCCAAGCCAGCAAATTGCAAGCCATTTTTCCACACGAGACTTTATCAAACATTGGAGGAGACTTGAACATGATTATAAGTGAACGTGCCCAGAATTCAATTCTAAGTCGGAAAGAAACTGTGGCACATCAAAGGAACCGAATAACGCTTTGATTTTGATAAAAAAAAGTGTACTTGTTATCTGCTGAATAAATTTTCTTTGTTCGTTCGTTAAACCACTTTCTATGTGATAGGGAATATTCCCTATCACATAGAAAGTTATTGCGCATATGCGCAATTGCGCGTTTCTGTCTAGCGCGTGGAATTCACTTCAGTAGCGACACTGACTTTTGTTTTATGAATTCGTCTTTCCTCATCATAGCTTCTTTTCATTCAGGTTCTAGATTTTACTGCTTCTCTTTGATAAGTTTCTTTAATAATTCCAATCTAAACTGAGTCTTTCTTTTAAATACAATTGTATATTTATTCTTTATATTACTAGATAATTATTATTTTGCATTATTATTATGCAGACTAAGGAATCGTTTATCGGATTTACTTTTATCTTGCGAAAATTCTCAGTTTCAACCCCGACAGACGTCTTCGATCGATCACAAATATGTACCTGAATATCTAAAGAAAAGGGACTACTACAATCATACTATTTTTTTACTTTTCCGAATATTTCCCTACCAGAAAGATTACTTTTATTTTTCATCAAATCAACCTAGTTACGTTGCCCACATCAAGCACTCACACAGCAGTATTCGCTCATACCGCTGATCATGCATTCTAAGGATCGGCCACCCAAACTAACCAGTAAGCGCCCACACGCATGCTGTTACTGAGAAACGTGAGTTTTGCTGATGTAGCGCCGTCGCTCTCAGAGCTCCGCTCTAGATTATATTCATTCTGTTTTAAGCCACTGTTTGTTAAAGACCTTAAAAACGTTACATTAAATAATTCAACTTTAATTATTTTCGTATCTTTTTTAAAAAGTATTTCTCCGCTTTCCCGAACAAGTCTGGCGCAGCCTACCGGATTTTCCACGATTTCCCGGAAATCTACGGTCGTGAAACACTCACATTGGTATCACGGACATAGAAATTCGTACGAAACCGACTAACTAGCGGATGTGGAAAATTAACGAACCAAATAAATACGACTCTTCGTTTCTGGAAAAGCGTGAGAAATCAGTGACAAGTTTAGTGGCAGAATCACCTGGAGGACATGGGATCGAGCAGCTTGTGAGTAAACCTTTTCACTTCCTGTTTTTCATATTCCTGTGTCTTTTCCATCATTTTTCGAACTTACATTGTCGAACCTATTAATTGCGTTTTATCTGATTTTGTTTGCCAAAAATTTCAAACAAAGATATTTGTATTACATTTACAGGTATTATCAAAGCGTTAATTAATTTGTATAGTTTAAGTTAAATTTAATATTGTTTTACACTATATCGGTAATTCAATTAGTTAAGTTAAGTGAAAATTTTAACAATGGAATTCAAAGCCATTCCGAAAGAAACTTTAACACTCATTCCTAAATATGACGGAGAAGAAAATTTATTGAATTTGTTTATATCTAAGTGTGAATATGTGGTTAATGGTAGTAAGATTATAGGAAATACGGCACAAAATACTTATTTATTTCATGCCATATCGAGCCGACTAACTGGTAAAGCCGCTGCTTTACTAAGTGATTACCCGAATATTACGACGTATGAAGGGTTAAAAGATCTACTTACGCAGCATTTCGGTGACCCTCGATCGGAGGAATGTATTGCTATTCAACTTGAGACTTTGAAATTAAATCATAACGAAACGTACACACAGTTTTGTCATAGAATTCAGAATGTTAGGAGTTCTTTGTTTTCGAAAGTGAATAGAATTACTGATGAAGGAATCAAGGCAGCGAAAATGATTGTTTACAGTAACACCGCGCTAAATGTGTTTTTGTATAATTTACCCGAAGACATGTTACGAATTGTGCGTCTAAAAGGTTCAACATCTCTGGAAAATGCCTTAAGCATTGTGACTGAAGAAGTAAACTTTAAATTTCAGTATGATTCGAAAAATAAACAATTAAAACAAACGTCATCGCAACCACAAAATTTCCAAAACCCAATGAAATTCCAAAACCCAACATCTCAAGGTTTTAAACCAGCATTTAATTCGGCGCCCAATTACGGTTTTAGACAACCGAATAGCTTTAACAACTTTAAATTTAGGGTTCCGCAACACAATCAAAGTGGGTTCCGTCCAAACTTTGTTCAACAAATGCGTTTTACGCCACCCACGCTGGGTTATAGATTCGGATTAGGCCAAAACCTGCCTCAACGCACCTTTGGTCAGGCACCCCCACAACGCGCACCATTCCAACACGGCGGTTACAAGTTTGGTATCCCTCAACAACAAGGGTACAGGTTTGGTATCCCTCAACAGCAAGGGTACAGGTTTGGTATCCCTCAACAACAAGGGTACAGGTTTGGTATTCCTCAACAACAAGGTTATAAGTTCGGTATTCCGAATCAAAATCAAACAAACAACCAACATAAATTCGACAGCCAACGTCAGGTGCAAGAACCTAGGTTTCAAGACTCTGACATTAGCATGTTAACAGCCCCGATAAGACAAAACATGACTACGGACGATCTTTTCTATACAGACGAGACCTCTTATCAGGTGCATGACGACTACAACTACGACAATTGTGACTATGAAATTAATTATTCATACTGCGACAACGTACAGTCTGACGAGTGTCAGTACACGGACAACGACATTAATCCGGAAAACATCTGTTCGGAAACTGAAACTCAGGATTTTCAGAAATCAGCCTCGAAAGATCTGGTGAAGTTATAAGTTTGAACTACTGCGAAAGTATTTTAAAATTACCTCACGTGGTAATTCCTGAAATAAACGCAAAGTTTCTCATTGACACTGGAAGTAGTAGGTCTTTTATAAGTCCCGCAAAAACTAACGAGTTTTTTAGTGAGTTCAAATACATCGAACCGTTCACTGTAATAAGCACACATGCTAAAAGCATACATGACGAAATAATATACATACCATTGCTTAAAACTTTTAAGAGTACACTTCTTCATAAGTTTTTCGTTTATGATGTAGACAAACTATACGATGGATTGATAGGATCCGACCTTCTAGCGAAATTAGGAGCTAATATCGACATGCGTAATCAACTATTATTGACACACAATGCGACGATTCCAATCATTTACCATCCACCATACGAGATTGATGTACCGCCACGATCTGAAACAAGAGTTAGGATTCCCACTAACTTACAACACGGTGAAGCAATATTAGAGTATTTACAGTTCGATAAAGGCGTTCGTATGCCTACCGCTCTTGTAACGTGTAAAAACTATTTTGCCGAAACGATTATACAAAATGTTTCTAACGATAAAGTCATTCTCTCGTTTAGGAAACCATTTGAAGTAACGAAATTTGATAATTCGGAATGCAAGGTGAATTTTGTGACAGACGATTGCATGAATGATGAGTTATTGAAACAAAATTTAAACAAATTGCGATTAGATCACATGAATAAAGAAGAGCATGATAGAATTTACAAACTATGTCATGAATATCGAGACATATTTTACTGCGACAAAATACCTTTGTCCTTCACTAACCAAGTGAAACATAACATCAGGACCACAAACGAAGACCCCATTTACATCCGACCTTATAGACACCCGCCTGTTATAAATGAGGAAATACAAAAACAAGTAGATAAACTTTTGGCAGATAACGTAATCACAGATTCTCACTCACCATGGAGTGCCCCGGTCCATCTGGTACCTAAAAAGACAGATGCATCAGGAGAAAAGAAATTTAGAATGGTCATAGACTACAGGCGTCTAAATGAAATTACAGTAGATGACAAATACCCGTTGCCTAATATAACCGATCTCTTTGATAAGATAGGCAAGTCCCAATACTTTAGCACAATAGATCTTGCTAGCGGGTACCATCAAATCGAAGTTAATGAGGCGGATAGAGCTAAAACTGGTTTTACAACACAGTCAGGTCACTATGAGTTTCGTAGAATGCCTTTCGGCCTTAAGACAGCCCCGGCAACTTTTCAAAGGGCCATGGATAATGTCCTACGAGGTCTGCAGGGTATCCACTGTTTAGTATATCTTGACGACATTATAGTGTTCTCAGCTAGTTTGGAGGAGCACGTTGAGAAGCTACGTAAGATAATTGATCGACTTAGGAAAACAAACCTTAAGGTAACACTCGATAAGTGCGAGTTCCTGCGTAAGGAAGTCCTTTACCTTGGACACACCATCTCTAAAGACGGCCTTATGCCTAATAATGACAAGATAAAAGCAGTTTTGAATTTCCCAATACCGCGAACATCCACCGAAATCAAGAGTTTTCTAGGTTTGGTAGGGTATTACCGGAAATTTATTAAAGACTTTGCTAAACTAACACAACCTCTAACTTCGTGTTTAAAAAAAAGAAATAAAATTGACCCGACAAAGAAAGAATTCATTGATGCGTTCGAGAAGTGTAAAGAGCTATTAACAAACGCACCGCTTTTGCAATTTCCCGATTATTCTAAACCATTCGTCCTTACGACGGATGCATCCAACTATGCCATAGGCGCTGTACTTTCACAGGGACCAATTGGTAGCGATAAACCAATAGCGTACGCAAGTCGTACTTTGAACGACGCTGAAACTCGATACAGTACAATAGAAAAAGAATTATTAGCCATAGTCTGGGCTACAAAGCATTTTCGACCATATTTGTATGGAAAAAAGTTCGTTATTTACACTGATCATAGACCACTTACCTGGATTAAGTCCATTACAGAACCTAACAGTAAACTAACGCGATGGAAATTGAGACTATCAGAATTCGATTACGACATTCAACACAAACAAGGAAAACAAAATTTAAACGCTGATGCCTTATCGCGAATTAGAATAAATGCATTAAGTGAAGACGACGACTTGTCAATGAAAGTAAACATAGACGAAAAAGATCGGAACGTATCTCGCGTTTCTACACCTCGCGAGCGAACGCCATCTCCGATATTGATATCTTCAGGTTCAGAGAAAAGCAACTCATCGGTAACCCGTAATAGACCGCGATCACCTTACTCAACTCCATCTTTGGGTAGTACTACGGCATCCGCATCTGAAGGACGTGACGATGACAGTATTAGAACAGTTCATACGTCTCGCAATCTAGACACCGACGGTATATACATATTACAGGAGGCTATAGACACCAAGCCAAATCGTTGGATCGTTTATTCAAAAAACGAAACGCTACTAACAAAACATTGTGAAGACGAGATAACACAAGAAACAATTAGTGGAACTTACCTGTTAACTATAAACGACGATTGTCAAGTTAAGATAAAAGATCTGAATCTAAAGAAACATCAAAATTTTGGAAAAAAATAGTCTACAAAAGGTTTCCAGTAATCAACCTGCCTAAATACAAATGACTCCATCTGACATTTCAAGAAGACCTGTCAATCTCAACGGAATCGATCTAGCTGATGTCCAGTTCCTGAACAATTTATTGCAGAAAGGTGAAAGTGACATTATTAGTGATAGTGAAAATGATCATAGTGCTCTAGAATATAAAAGTGTTAGTATAGTAAGCATCGTGCTTTGTGTAATCGTACTATTATGTCTTCTATTGTTAGTATTTAAGTCTAAACTAAGAAAATTATGTATTGGGAAAAAAATTCGAGATAATCCTCATCCTTAGGATAATCCCGAACTTATGGAGGGAGGAGTTACGTTGCCCACATCAAGCACTCACACAGCAGTATTCGCTCATACCGCTGATCATGCATTCTAAGGATCGGCCACCCAAACTAACCAGTAAGCGCCCACACGCATGCTGTTACTGAGAAACGTGAGTTTTGCTGATGTAGCGCCGTCGCTCTCAGAGCTCCGCTCTAGATTATATTCATTCTGTTTTAAGCCACTGTTTGTTAAAGACCTTAAAAACGTTACATTAAATAATTCAACTTTAATTATTTTCGTATCTTTTTTAAAAAGTATTTCTCCGCTTTCCCGAACAAGTCTACCTACTACATGTTAACACGCATTTGCGTGCTACAATTTTATATTAGTGCCTACCTATCCGTATTCAGCCTCTCGCACTATTAACCCTATTTGTCGACACATGCTACGAATACTTGACCCAGTGTTCAAATTCTTGTTTCTATTAAGCTAAAGTTCATTTTAACAGTGGCTGAAATCTTGTTACACTGGCGCCTTTATTGCATTGCGTCACGTAAGATCCCAGGTGTGGAACGCTTTTACATGAAAAACTAAGGATTAGTTGGCGCTTGTTTTATAGAACCCTAAATGGAAAAAATATTAAACGACGACTATCATACTATGGAATATACACTTCCGTAGTTGAATAATGAATCGTACTTAATCGCTTTAAGGGTTATTTCGCTGCTATTTATGAAGATGGTCAAGCTATTTTCATAAAGCTTGAAACTGAAACGACGCGGATACATGCGATTTCGACATTGTTACGTTAATTGCTTAATTAAAATTGCTTTCTTATCGCTTACACAATATTTTAAGGGATTTTATGAGTGATGGTCAACATTTTTTCATCACCATCATGCAAACTGTATCTGTCTGTACACAATATTAAATGCTTAAACATGCGTTTGTAATGTTTCTTTTCACTAGATACAAAGTGAATAAATTCTTGTTTTTCACGTCTAATTTACCTTTCAAGCATTTGTGTCTGATTTAAGTAAGTACGTATGGTAAGATCTTTATTCGGTAAGACCGCCGAATAAGGATTCTTTTATTAAACACTAGCAGCACGCTACATTGCACGGGTGTAACTATAGCCATAAAATATAGCCTATAACCATCCCGACAGTTTATTCTATACATCGGTGAAATAATTTTTGAAATCGGCTGAGTAGTTTCGGAGATTACCTCTGTCAAACAAACAAACCAACATTACCTCTTTATAATAGTAGTATAGATTTAGATATCGATCGAATTGGTGTAGAATCGTGGTGGATAGTTACTGGTTAAGAGCGACCTATATCTAGAACTGGCTGAAGACTAGCAGGTGGCTTACTATGACCGTTAAAAGCGATTCAGTTTAGATCCTATAATAAACTGCTTTTGATGTAAGCTAAGGCGCTGATGTAAAGTTAGGACAGTTAGAACCTAAGCTGAATTGTTTAAAAATACGTAATGGTAAAATTGTTATAAGACAATAATATCCTGTGATTGATACATTACGTAAGTCAATTTCCTACAACCCACTTATTATATGAAGGGACTGATGAGAATTTAATTTTAGTCGAACGAAATTCGTGTCACGCCCTTTGAACTTTACTATCGAATTGTTTTTACAGTTCATTGCTTGTTTTAATTTCGCCTGGCGGATGGTATAATGTCAGAATGTGCTTTACATCCTAAGAAAGCAAATGTACCTACACATAATATATCATTTTAAACAATGGCAATTATATCAAATCTTAATTTATGGTACGGTACCTATAATTATGATACTGATCAATTGTTTTTTGTCGTTTTAGGCAAAAAAACACAGGCAGTGTTTTTTATTTTTTATCAATTTAAAAATAGAATGCTACTTTAGAAGCTGTTCAAACCTTAGTAATTATAAATTAATAACAAGATTAATGTGGTGGTAAAGACATTTGCAGCTGCGTTAGGTCATCAAAGACGTACAGATAATTATGGCTATAGTTTTTAAACTATACATCGTTTATTCACGTTCCCAAGTATTAATTTAAAGTGGAACAAATATATTTCACCTGGTATTAAGCAGGTGTTGATGAAACTATCGAAGCGTGAAAAGTCATGTTAGCATTTCCAAATGTCGTCGCTTTACGAGTACAGTCAGAATGTAAAATTAGTTTTAGATTTGATTATTATAATTATGATTTGTGTTACAAACACGAATAATACAAAGGCCAATGATTAGAATGAATAAACTAAAAAATCTAAAATTACCTTTACCTACACAGTGTTAAATTGCCGTTAAAAGTGATACTTACTTATGATTGAAAAAAAGTAAAACTTACAAAGCTTTTGATACTAATACTCCACAATTTTCTAGCCGCGCTGTTCGTGTTCGTATATGAACAGACTAATTTAATGCAACACCATGCACCGGTGGTTGAGTCAAAGCCTCACTAGTTCGCTGTATTTGTCTAGTCAGGATAAGTGGCGACGTGGCATGTGGAGTCACGCAAGGAAGTGGTTGGGGCCTTTGGTTTTCCTAATTTATATCTTGCGTGAATGATGGGTTTTACGCTATTGTTTCTTTCCTAACGGTATTAATTAAGGTATTCGCTGGTTGTGTCTGCTCGATAAAAATGATTTGTGTGTACTTTTGATTGACATTATGCGTTTCGTATCTATTGTTTAATTGAAAAACTAAACCAAAACAATGATTTGGTTACCTAGGTATTAAATATTATATTTGTACCAGCTGTGCGTCGCGGTTTCACCCGCGTCAGTACCGTTCCTGCTGGAATTGTGGGATAAAAAAGAGCCTATGCCACTCTCCATCCCTTCAACTATCACCACCTAAAAAATCAAGTCCATTCGTCGCTCCGTTTTGCCGTGAACGACGGACAAACAGACACACACTCTCTTTCCCATTTATGATAATATGTATAAGTATGGATTTTTCGACTAAAGTACTCTTACATTGTTTAGAAAAGATGTTCTTTGTTTCACTTACCTTTAACAACTACATCGAACTCGATTTTGAATTTCAAATTTATGGAAGGGCTTCGAGGAAAATTATTTTCCGCTTGGCTGAGTTTGCATTGCATCTAAGGACCGCGGTGGGACATAAAGCCAAATGATGTGGGTAATGTGGTACGTTACTCCCGAGGTAGAGCAAAATGTCTGCCGTTTTAAAACCCAAGGAATTTACTAAATATTTTTCTAGGGTAAATTGTGTTTATAAAAAATGTTTAACAAAGCCAGTTGCTTATTTGATTTTACAGAAAGTATTGGATTATTTATTATAAAATATTAGATTATATTGTTATATTTATAATTTATTCAATATTAAATAAGGAAAAAGTTTTTCAAAAAGGTACCAAAATAATTGTAATTGTACCTATCATTTAATTTTGAATATAAAATTTCAGGTCAAGATTATTATCGAATATCTAAATCCCACAAATGAAATGAACAGTAAGTAACAAAATTTTTAGCTAAAAGCCTCCGTAATGGCTTTAGTAAATAAATAAAATATGATTGCGACTAATAAATACTCCTGCGTGTGTTTTCAATGGTAAATTCCACAAAATAAAAGAAAACAAAATAGATTTCGCATTATTCTTCTTCGTTCTGTTTTAAAAGAAACAAAGAATTTAAAACGACGCGACGTTTTCACGGCTCAGTTGGCTATTCTCTTTGAGAGCTTGAATAGTGCTAAAGAATTATGCGAACCAAGCAACAGGCATGCAGTCGAACGCCCATCAAAATAAATTCTTATTTTATACAGGAAAATGTAGAAAATACTCGAGTTAGTTTGTTAGAAGATTCAAAAGCAAATGAAACGGGATTTGAAAATAGTTCCACTCTAATATTGCAAACTTGGGACAGTAATAAATAATGATTATGAATAGAAAGATTTGCTTAAGTAGGTACATTTTAGAATGATAACTAAATGACGCGGATTAGGATGATTTCGTTATCATCCATCCATTTTTATCACATTTTGTGACATGTTTTTGTACATTTAAAAAAAAACTGTACCGACCTCACTAAGCGTAGAATAAGAAAATGATAATGTAAATAGTAGTTTGGTTTCGAGTAGATTCGTTATTGTAAATTTTTTACTGAGATTGCAATTTTGACAAACCCTAACCCGCGTGTTACTAAATATATTACTCTTTTGAAGCTAAATAAAATGAAGTTTAAGGTCTGCGGTGAAACCGCGGCTCAGGGCCAACCAATGCGGGTATCCTCTGTTCCTCCTTCAATTACATAGATTAGTTGTGACAGTTCGTTCCCAAGCTCATTGACAGGGCAAGATTGATGAGGTGTTAGAAGGGTTGCCTATTGATATAAATCATTAAAGCTTACTCGCCTGCGGCTTTGCTCTTGTGGTACCTACCTTAATTTAAATCAACCTGTATTTTATTCCAGGTCAAACTAGTTATATTTAAAGTTATATAAAAATCCGTTTACTAGTTTTCGCCTAAAATTATAACCAACATTGACCTATTCTATCTAAGTATAAAAATATAAATTGAACTTATTAATCTTCGAAACAATTATTTTAATATTTAGACTTAACAGGACGGTTTATATGACGTGTATTATACATTTAATAGTAGGTAAAATAAACAAACGTTTGAACCGAGACGGGTAGCTTGTCTATAAACTGTTTCAAGAAATACATCGTCGTACGTATTATAGTATAGCTGGTTGATCATAAATCATTGATGGTGACCAAGTACATTCTAAGTGCATTGCATTATCTATCCTAACCTCATTACGCTAATGAGCAGTAAACAATAGACCACCAATCGTCAGCGCTGGCTCAGCCGTGGCTAAGCCTAGTACAGTGACATTAATTAGACACGTATTGTTATTGGACTCGTTATATATTCATGAGGCTAATATTTTGTAAGATTTGTCTTTAAGATTAAAATGTTTATGAGGAATCAGCCTGTAGAGTCAGTGATTGGCTTCGACAGATAAACATAATTTGCTATATAAGTAAAAAATATATGTTTATTTAGTTAAAAATGTTAAAAACATATTAATCCTCTACTATGTAATGTACAATCGCTTCAAGCGTAAACCATTAAAGTGTTTAGTTAGACAAACCTAATATATGCTTAAAAACACCACTATCAATACTTGTAAAATTATTAAGTCAATTAATAAATAATATCTATCTATCTATTGATAAATTACTGATTTTTCATGCCGGTATGCCTAAGCATACCGGCATGCAAGAACGGCATTCATCTGCAAGAACTATCGTGCCATAGACAAACACACAGATCATTATTACTTATAATTCCCCTCTTTCTGAGTTTAATTTTTTAATAAATAATCAAGGTGTCCGCTAAACAAATCTGTAATCGGTAACCCCTTATACACTATCAAAAGCTTTTTGACAGAAATAGCAAGCATTCTTTCAATTCTTTTAATTATTTTCACCCTTGAACAGGTCGGGTTGGAATGCTTTGATGTCGTGTACCCTCAATTTCTAACAAAACAGTATCTGCTAGGACAATCATAAAATATCCGTTTATTATTCTCACGTGCATGATTAACTTTCTTATTTTTTTCTGGTATCTAAGCCATTTCTTAATAGCGTCTTTACTGTTATAGGCATAATTTATGACTAAGTTTTCAAATCCACCAGTTTATAATAATTAGCCCGTTATGTCTCACTGCTGGGCAAAGGCCCCTCCCCTTAAACAGAAATTAACATAAAATAAATATACTTAAACAAAACTTCAATGTATAGGTAAAGCTCGTCTTGACAAGAATTTTCCGTCAATATGACGTCAAATTAACAACTATGATTTAAGTCCTGAGGATTTAATTAAATAAATAACCTTAAAAATTCACACAACGTAATCTAGTCCCAAGCTAAGAACTTAATGCTTGTTTTACGGTAACCAGATAGGTAATTGATATACTTACCTACTACAGAGATTTTTTTTCTAAATACAAACATAATTATACAAAGATAACACATAAATGCAACTCGAGCGAGCAGGAAATGTTTTACCTTCTTACGAAACTGAATTTGGGTTTTATATTAATTTTAAAATTGTCTTTGTAAATGAAACATTATTATTAAATGAAGTACTGTATGCACTTCTGCTACTGCTGAACTTGTGTGAATCTTAAATAACAAGTTTACAAAATATCAACTCTTATCATTAGTACATACCTACCGGGAAAACACAAATTGGAAAAAACGTGCATGACTTAACTGTTGATATCAAAGCATTGGGACTACTATCTTTTATAGGTCATGCGAATGTCTGACCTATTTTATAAATGATGTTCCTACCTTTGAAGCAATTTCTTGTATTTCTGAGTCTGAGAACAAAGCCGGGACGTGCTACTAGTCATGATTCAAAACACAAATTACCTAGAATTCGGATAGTGTTATATTTGCACTTATTGAATTACATAACAAAAGAAACACCTGAAAATATGCTTTAGGTTTATGTCCTACTTATAGAAGGAAACTACCTCAATATTAAACAATAAACTCTTTCGGTCAACTATGCATCAATGAGTAATTGAATAAAACTGACCTCAATTAGAAAAATGCAATTTCCAGATGTTCTTAACAAAAGGTTTTCATATTGTTACATAATGAGTCACTGAAAACTTTCGCTTTAAAAAGACTGACATAATTTCTTCGCTGTCATTCCAAAATATTTCAGACAGAGTTCGCACACCCTGTATTTTCGCCGATTAGTAATAAAGATTATAAGCGCCAACTTTGTGTAATAAACATTGCAGTCATTAAATGAGCAAGATGTGTCTTTATATCATATTTTTACTATGTTTCGGTTTTGCAAAAGTTAATTCTATGTCAATAAATGGACCGGCATTAACGAGATATGACCCTTGTGGTCTAGGTGTGTTACATTTCGATAGAATTCAAGATCGACGTTGGAAGGGCGTAATCAATTTTGGACTTTATTCTAATCTAATTGAGGTTGAAACTGAAATACATTTTGCAAAGCCTGTGATAATTATAAAGGTAAGCACTTTGGTTGCATAAAGTTTAATTTTCATGTCAAAAATAAATAAATTCAAGTACTATAAAAAAAAAACTTTTCAAGGATTTTTTATACTTACCTATTTATTTAGTAGTTGTTTTATTGTTTTTATTTGTCTAATTAAAAATTGTGTACATCCATCAAAGATCTGTGTCAATTCAACCGTCTTAAAAACACTTAGCAAGACATGTCAGCAGTTGCTAAATATTAAAATTAATTCTAGGCATGACCGAGTATTACCTTCTAACTAAAATAAATTTGATATAATATCATAACTACAATATCTTCAGACAGTCAACTTACAATTTTGTAAACTTGAAGCAAAAAATAATCATCACAAAATAATCCAAACTGAAGGTGCTCTTATCACATAAGAAATACTAGGTATTTTAATTAGACATTTATTTTTTTAGGAAGAAAACAGTAGCAGCTTCGATGCACATAGAACGTATTGGAATAATTTGGTTGTGAAACATGTTGCGCCCATTCCAAATTTGTATGAATTTGAAGTAGAAGTACTTGGGAACGTGACTGAAGTTCCTGAGGTGGCAAACTTCATTTTTAATAATGTTACTCTGTGCAGTAGTGAAATCAAGGTCAGTAAAATACAATCATCTTTTTTATTGAGTACTTTTTATGATGGAATTTTTTGTTTCTATAGCTCAAAGAAAAATTTTAGCTTATAGATTAATAAAATAATAGTAATGAGTTGTGATTGAGAAATCTATAAGATACAAATTTCTATATATTTTTTTAATTGTATGCTCTAAATTATTGTTAATTAATTGTCTAATTTATTGTTTTTTATTGTATCCAAGTTAAAGAAGCGATGACAGTACCTAAAAACCAATATTCCAACTGAAAGTGCCGTCCTAATGTAAACAAATTGTGACAGCTAAGCTAAGCGCTTTTGTGTATTTTTTTTCTTATCGTGCTGCGGGCACTTTGATAACGACCACCGCCACAAGCTAACTCGAACTTACTAAACCTTTTTATTTCAGGCTTCACAGACCATTGACTCTCTGAGCTTCTCTCGCAGTAATAACTATAGCGCTCAGATATGCGGTAGACGAGCCCTTCGTAATACTGAGCTGGTATCAGTGAGAACTGAAGCTGAACCGGGTGACTGGCCTTGGCATGTGGCTATGCTGATCAGGGAAAAGATGAAAAAGACCGCGAAGTATGAGTGTGGAGGGAATATTATATCAAGGACTGCTGTACTGACAGGTAACTTGATGTGGACGGGGCGTAAAGGGATAAACCCCCATCCGAGAGTTGCACCCCGGGTGCTCAAAGTATTGCAAACTCTCACCTGTAGATGTAGAGATTCAAGTGATAGATACAAATGTTCAGTTTTATACTGTATAGAATGACTAAACGGAAACGAAAATATAAATTGTATCTATAACTTTATGTTATTTCTCACAACCTCTGCGGCGAAGTGGTTGTAGGCCCGCTTGAGACGTAAATACGAGTATTGCGGGTTCTTTGTTTATATATTGCAGACATTTTTTCCCGATACTGGTTACTAGTGCGGAGTTAATTGTGAATCATTTGTCTTTTGTATGTGTTCCGTTTATGATGCCATCGTGTGGAATATCAAAAGATAATTATTTACTTTTTCTCAGCTGGTCACTGCATTCATAGAAAAGGTAAACTCCTAGAAGCTGAACGAGTCGCCGTTATAGCGGGAACAAATAATTACAAAGATTTATATCAAACTGGAAGACAAGTACTGTTTGTAAGTGAAGTGAAGATGCTTATTAAATGCCTTACGCCCTGTTCGAAATTGCAACTATTATTTTTATACGCTTGCAAGTCAGAATTTGAACTAAGTAGTAGACTAATTTGCTTAAACTTGTTATTACGGAATGTTACTTGTAAAACTCGTCCAAAAGGATGTTAAATATCCCGTGGATATGGCCGATTAGACTGAAATGGATAGCGGGGATGTTTAGTGCTTGGCATTTGCCAACTAATTTAATTTAAAATAATATATTTCACCTTCGACGAGGAATGGTGGGACTCCGCCAGGGATCGGGATGGTTGGAGAAGTTTGGGGGAGACCTTTGCCCAGCAGTGGGACGAAATAGGTTGATTAAAAAAAAAAAAAAAAAAAAAAAAATATTTGTAAATTTTAAAATATAAATAATTTTAATTACAGGCCAAGGAATTGATTCTACACCCTGCGTACACGTACGAATTCTCAACATCAGATCTTGGGATAATAAAAGTGGATAGTTTTGACTATACAGAGTTTGTACAACCCATATGTTTATGGGGTCCAACTTATGATAAATCAATGTTGTTTGAAAAAGAAGCAACGGTAAGTTTTATTTCTTTAAAGTTAAAATATAATCGCGTTTGATGTAAAAGCAAAATTAAGAAATAGTTTGATTTATTTGTAGTCAAATTAGTAGATACAATGAACTCTTTGTTGTGTTTCTATTTCTTAAACAATAATGATAGTTGAGCGACCACGCAAGTCGATATGTCACACTCATCCTAAAACAAATATACGCGACATAACGCAATCGTTCTGGAGGCTTACCATGACGTATTATTAAACAATTCAGTTTAGGTTCTGGCTGTCAAAACTTTACGTCAGCACTTTAGCTTACGTCAAAAGTAGTTAAACGGTCATAGTAAGCCGGCAGGTTAGGTCCTGAAGGTCTTACTTGCATTATGCCTTGGCATCTAAGCTGCTTAATTGTTTTTTATTTTTATTATTTTAGATCGTTGGATTTGGATTTACTGAAGAAAACAAACAATCAGATTTCCTCAGATCATCTATTCTGAAGGTACAGAATGACTCGACGTGCATCGAGTTCAAGCCAGAAGTGTATACAAAACTGATGGACGAATTCACTTTCTGCGCTGGATATGGACCAAACTCATGTAAGAAATACTTGTTCTCTATCATTAATATCATGTTTGAAAACCAATCCCACTGCTATGTTGTTTTTAAATAGAAAATTTTTAATTGTTGTTAAATTTGTTTTTTCACACATTCATTTTCTTCGAATAAAATCTAAATGTCACTCCTACAATTAAATTAAATCTAGAAACAGATGCAATTATTAAAAACTTTTTATAAATATTAAATGTTTCCAAAATATGCAAATACTTAGAAAATTATTCGATAAAACATATTATCATCATCATCATCATCATTTTCCTGCCCCTAACCCTATGTGGGGTCGGCACAACACGTGTTCCTCTTCCATTTTCCTCTATCAGACGTCATCTCAGCACTCACACCTTTCTTACTCATGTCATCCCTCACACAATCCATCCATCTTTTCGATAAAACATATTATATTTACTTCTTTTTCTTTATTTTCAGCTGTTAATCCTCGAAACGGAGACAGCGGTGGTGGGCTAGTCCTCAGCACAATACAACCAGATCATATAATCAGCTGGTTTCTTCGAGGAGTTCTGTCAAAATGCGGCGTTACGATTGGCCAAGAGTCGTGTGATCCAACACAGTACGTGATCTACACTGACGTAGCTCCGCATTATGGATGGATCATTCACCATTCAGGGTTGAAATATAGGGTTAATGTTGGATGAATAAAAAACCTTGTATTGTAAGAAAATCATGAGAAATAAGACAGTGTTTACGATAACAAGAACCTTGTTTTAAAAATTATCGAGACTCTTGTTTCGAAATTTTATCATTTTATTACGCGATGAAGTCTCGATAATATAAAAAAAAACTGTATGTTGTGTATAAAATGATTTAATGGTTAATTTAAACAATTTTAAGTATACTTTTTAACAATTTTAAATAACTTATTAGTATTTTCTACTGACTGTAAATTTCAACTTAAATTAGATGTTATGTAGGTACTTTTTACAATAAAACCCATAGATTACTAATTACCTGTTTTATTTGTTACTCGTAAAACTCATTAGATGTTAAAATTATTTTTAACTAGGAATTTTTCGGCCAAGACTATAAAATAGTACAATAATACGATTATAACTGACTTAATCCGATATATATACCTATAGGTATAAAACGTTGAAAACTTTCCCCCAAATTATATAATTATATATAATTACCTGTTTTATTTAAATAATTTAATTAAACATATTTAGCTTTAAGATAATGCTAAAAGTAGATATATTTTAATGTTAACATTGCGGTGTCCCAACGGGGCTCTTGTTGCGGCCAAACCTAGCTTAAGACCTAATGTACCAACTTGAGACAATAAAGAATATGAATATGAATATGAATATTTGTTACTCGTAAAACTCATTAGATGTTAAAATTATTTTTAACTAGGAATTTTTCGGCCAAGACTATAAAATAGTACAATAATACGATTATAACTGACTTAATCCGATATATATACCTATAGGTATAAAACGTTGAAAACTTTCCCCCAAATTATAACATTGTTTTCATAGCTGCAAGCCGCGACCACCGAGGACGTCACTTCACTCAAACTTCTGCATAATTTATTAAAATCTTATTAAAAATGTCACCGAACAAAAGAAAATTAAAAAAGTCTCTATTATGTTTCAAAGTTTTTTAATATAACTTGTTTTGTCTTGGAATCACTCGAACTTGTTTATTTTACATAAATAAAAAAAAAACACGCTATAAATTTACTGACATTTCAAGAAATTATTAAAAAAAGATTAAGAATAGCGGTAGACAATAATATTGTCTACGAATTTCACATAAAAAAAATGTCTACCGCACAACTCGGTGAACAGGGTTTTATAGAATGTTATCATTCAAATTCACACTGTAATACATTTCATCGAAATTCTAATCAAAAACAAAGATACTCATACACATTCAACATTATTTCTAAGATGCAAAAGTTTTGCAAGACAAACGATCCTGTACCGGCTTACATGACAAAGAGAAAACTTTTGCAGGCAACTCTCAGAAATATTTCTGTTTGTCTAAACTTTAATCTTCTGTCTCGGTGCTCTGTGATTGCTTGCACGCAATTTGATAAGTGCCACAATTGTATTTATTGTGTAGTTTATTCAGCATTTTTCTTGGAAAACTTAGGCTCGTTTAATTTATTTGTTATTTACTGTAGTCTGAAAATTGAAGAGGCATTCTTAGGTTAAAACAAAGGAATCAGTAAATTGATTCAACAATACGTCGCTGATGAGCAACTATTATTTTCAACGAAATTTTACAACGATTATTTTACTCACAAAAAAAAATCTGTACCAACTAAATATTTTGTTTCACCAATTTATTACATGGTACATACTAATAACTGAGTATCATAACGAACTCTTGAATAAAATGTTCCTTTGATTAAAAATCTCAAATAGGACACTACAGTTATACAAAATGGAACAAAACTATACAAGCCACTTTTAGAACATTGATCAAAAACGCCTCAATTAACTTGAGGCGTCGAGAAAGTCTTTAATAGGGTAGTTAATAGGTATGTTCTAATACTCCAACAAACAGTCGCTATATTGTTTAATGGCTCTTAATTGGAGCGGGTGACAACAGATATTGTGTTTGAGTGTAAATGATGGGTCTCGCTTATAATTAATTGGTTGGGTGATGTACATTCATCAACAGTATTGAAATATGAAAAAACTAAATTAACCAAAGTAAAGGATTTGAGCTCTTACAAATGTACTGATGCGAAAAAAAAATTATTTATTTGATATCCTAATTTTAAGGTAAGGTATAGGCTACTTTTCAAAAGCATCATCACCACCATACATTTAAACCATTATAATTATCATTACTTTTTTATTTAAATCATTACTTCGCGAATAGCGTCGCAGCTAATCATGAAATAAATAATAATTAATTTGAAACGTTTTATCGTTGATTGTACCTACAAACTGTGGGATTTCAATTTGTGGTTACTATTGAGTCATGTAATGCTTCTAATTTATTGGACTGAAACGTGGTGTTTTGCTTTGTTCAATGGAAGATGTTTTTGTTATTTGCGATAAATAAATGTTGAGTAAATTTTAGAATTTACAACGTCACCCTTGCTGGTTCACAATACAATAGTACTCGTCATTATTTTTATTAGATTTAAGTGCTTAGTTACGTGAAAAGGAACACAATGAATTAAATTGAATTAAAGAAAGATGTAAGACTATTTGGGTGATAGTATAAAAATGTCATAACTATATTGCAAAGAAAAGCATAGTTGTTTTGGATCATTCCCTTGAAATTCTGAAAGATTTCATTTAAATCCTCCCATAAACATTATGAACAATATGTAAAATTCTCACAGAACAGCCATAAAATCTAAACAGAAGTGAAACTCGATTTAAACTTAAACAAAATTCTGGCTGCCTTTAATATTATTTGGATTTCTGATCAGTATTCTACAAAGAGTGGGCAACTGACCTGCATTATACATCAGCAACGTCCTACTGGTATTAAGAAAACATTCACAAAACCAATCACCGTAGTGGTCAAGACCTATACCATTAATCAGAGGTGGTCTAGCGTATCGAATACTGTTATTTATTCTGTGGTAAGTACACAGAATAATCCTTAACCTTTTTATCGTAATTTTCACTAAGACTGATCAGATATTTAAAATTTAAAGTCTACTCAGAACAGAAATATGGCAATCATTTGAAACCATTATAATTTTTTGCATCGAAGAATTGAGATTTCAGCGCGTTTACTTGTCTCCTTAGTCATATATTAATTTCTAGTTACTATCAGATTTCAGTAGGTATGGAATTTTGTTTTCTTCGCCGCCTCGGACTGTATGTACCAAGAACGTCTCAGCAACCTGATAGTGATAAAAAAGCTACACCAGACCGCAATACGAAGTAGCAAAGTGATTTATTGGCTGGTTGCCGGACGGTACCGTCTACCACCTGTCTAGAAGCTTGGCAAGACCAAGGCCTTTATTTAGGGGAGATTTTTAGTAAATATAGCGGGATGAGGCATTTCTGGAATACAAATCAGGTAGTAACTTGCGAGATAGAAATTTTAAACAGGTATTCGCTGGCGCTAAAAAAACACTCTTGGTAATAAATAAAATCAATTATTAAGAAAAAAAGCCTAAAATAAGCTTACTGTTAGTATTCAATTATTTAGAAAAATAAGCTTATTTATTTGTCTACCGCTCCCTGGGATACAGTCGTAGTATTTTTAAATGACTTAAATCTAGACAGCAATCGAGAGTAATAATACGATACGTGAGACAACTTTGTAATTAGAAACGTGCCTCTGACTAGCATTTTATAATCTTTATTTCACATGATCTAAGTTTTTTCCTGAAAATTAGTTTGGCAGTAAAATTATTTTACAGTCAATGTTAAAACAAACACAAACAGAATTAACAACAAGTCTGAATCTCATAATTGCATCAAGTTCATTCGACAATGATCTGCAACAATAAGTGTTGCCACAATACCACAATGGGCTTGAATAAGCGCATACAAAGTCAGTGTTGCCAACGCGCCACTAATTAATGCATCAACTCTATGAAGAGTTTTTTGAAAAATTACGCTATTTAGTAGTGTATTTTTAAATTAATTCTGTCAAAGCATTTGCGGTCAGACAAAGTGCTATTGTTTCTTTTCGAGACAATTTTATTTCAGCATTGTTGTTTGGAAACACATTAAGAACTTTCTACAACTTATGGTTTGTTATTTATTTGTCTTTCTTTTGAATAGTATTAGAATTAATCAAATTAAATTGAGTCATGGAAACCATGAGTGATTAATCATGGCTCGTACTTATAAATTACCTAGTTGCAGTGTTACTCGCGGTAAAAAGTTCCCGTTCCAGTCCCGTTATTCCCGGGAATACTGGGATCAAAAGTGGCCTATGTGTTAATCTAGAATTTATGCTATTTTGGTACCAATTTCATAAAAATCCGAATATCAGTCGAAAATTAGTAGGATAGGATTAAAATGAACTCTAAAAATGTTCTACCATTTATCCAAAGAGAGCAGAGATACTTCCGTTGAGCCTTCACAAAGTAACTACAACACAATCTATGCTACTAACTAGATTGCTAAAGAAAATGTATTTTTAAGATGTCGCCGTCTCGTCTTCCCCAGTTCACTCAATTAGGATGACGTCACTAATTATCGTTCAGAACAGACTCAGTGTGAAATAGATTAAAAAAAACTTTAAAACTGCATTTGAGAGCAAGAACTATTTTAGCAGAGTAAGATCGAAGATCGTGAGTTCTATATAAGTACATAATTTTTTTATCTCAAAATTTCAGTTTCTTTTGCAAGAGGGGTAAGTGGGGCAGTTTAGTATATGGACATTGTTTTTTTGTCTACACATGAGAATCGAACCCGTATCGTAAACATTGTCTAATGACCCAAGTATTTGCCATAGACAAGGCAGCTAATGCGTAGACATGGCCGTGCTCTATTAATTAAACCTGTTTGGTGTTTGACTGGTTCTATTTGCTCTCACTTAATTAGTATTCTCGAACATACGGTGCCATGAGGGTGCGAGGAACATGTCTTGTCTTTACTTCACTGTTTATTATGTATACAAGTGGCAAAATTAAAATTTCATAAGAGATAAATTTCCGGAGCTAAAAACAAAAATATACCAAAAAGTCAAAAGTCAAAATATTTTATTCAATAAGATCATAAGACCACTTAGACATGTCACGTTCTTAAAACTAGGGGATTCTATTGCCTGTTCCAACGCGATTCCCTACACCAGGGAAAGAAGCAGGCAAGAACCTGGTGATGCGGGCCTAGCATTTTTTTCAGTGGTCCAATAACTGAGTTGGAGCATGTTCAGTCCCAAGCGTTTTTGTCATCTAAATAATCTGATATTTTATAATAAGCTTTGTTTAAAAGATGACGTTTAATTTGCTTTTTAAATTTGTTAATTGATAAGTCTTGCAAATCACTTGGAACTTTGTTATAGAAGCGTACACATTGCCCTTTAAATGATCTCTTAACTTTTTCGAGCCTAATCGTGGGAACAGCGAGTTTATCCTTATTTCTAGTATTTACATTATGGTTATCACTATTTTTCTTAAATAATTTAATGTTTTTCCGTACATACATCAGGTTTTCATATATAAACTGGCTAGGCACAGTCATTATAAATATTTCTTTAAACTTATTTCTAAGTGACTCTCTGGGACCCATACAATAAATTGCTCGAACAGCCCTCTTCTGCAACACAAACACGGTGTTAATGTCTGCAGCACACCCCCACAACAGAATGCCGTAAGACATAATGCTGTGAAAGTAGCTGAAGTAGACTAGTCTAGCAGTATCTACGTCTGTGTATAGACGTATTTTTTTCACTGCGTATGCTGCAGAACTAAGTCTCTTCGACAATCCATCTATATGTGGACCCCATTGAAGCTTACTATCTAAAGTTATGCCTAAGAATGTAGTGGTGTCCACGAGATCTATTTGTTCGTTTTTTATTAATATGTGACTCCTTACTTGTTTAACATTTGGTAGTATAAATCGTATGCATTTAGTTTTTTTCTCATTAAGTAATAAATTGTTAACATTGAACCATTCTACAACCATAGAGATAGCATTGTTTACTTCGTCAAAGTTAACCTGTTGTCTTTTCAACTTGAATAGAAGTGAAGTGTCATCTGCAAACAGTACAATCTCATGATTGTTTTCAATAATTTTAGGTAAATCATTTATATAAATTAAAAACAGAAATGGACCTAATATTGATCCCTGTGGTACACCCATTGTTACCACCGACCCTGGGGAACATTTACCATTTACGTCAACTCTCTGTAATCTTTCACTTAAATAAGAAGTGAGTAGGTTGAGAGCAATACCTCTAACGCCATAGTGGTGTAGTTTCCTAATTAATGTTTCATGGTGTACACAATCAAATGCTTTAGACAAGTCACAAAAAATGCCAAGCGCATCATGGGAACTTTCCCAGAAATTAAAAATATGGGATATGAGCTTGACTCCAGCGTCTGTGGTAGACCTTGAGAGCGCTTCAAGAGGTGCATTTTTTGTTTCACTCCAAAGATCGTTTTAATATTATTATTGGTGAAACGACATTAAAAATGTCTACAGTGAAACATAGACACCAAAAACAAATTGGAGTTGGGTAAAATGGATACCTTATTTCAGTTAAAATTTTAATGACTTCACCGATTTTGTGAAGAAAATGTAGAGATAGTTTTTAGGTACTAAGTAGTGCTTTTCAAACGCCTGTGTCGTGAGTCATGAAGAAAAGTTGAATAAACCCACGCATTGTTTTACTACAAATTATGACGCATCATGAATGAGTTTTCGACACAGAACTATTTTGAAATATATTACATTCACCAGTTCACCCAGTTACACCATCACATATTTTAATGTTTTATTTATTGATCATTCAATCACTATAAAATTCAGAACACATTTATGTCATACCGTCGTTAACAGCACCGGTCAGATGTTAGTGTATTTTGGCCAATAATAGCAAATACTTTTTCGGAAATTTTGTTTAAAGAAATTACACGTAACAGAGATAAAATAAAATGTGAACAAAAAGACCAAATTAAGAATTGCTTACTATGTTTGCGTTTGAGGACCATTTGATACAAAACTTTTGTCTAATACGCAGTTTAAAAAGTATTACTTATAATAGTGCTAGTAACGCGTCAAACGTTTTTTTTTTAAACTGGTAATCTTTTGTTCTGCGAGTATTCATGAGACTCACTTGTACTGTTGCAGAAAAAAATGTATCCGTCCAATTATTTATTGTGATTGACATGATATAGGTATATCTTACAAAATTAGGTAAATAAAATGTCTTGTAAAAACAGTAGTTGTCTCAACATTTTTCATGGTGTTTGATGATTATAATCAAAATGAAAAATCTCTCAAAATACCTTCCAAAGCAGATTTAATTAAACAACAAGCAAATAGTTTTAATACAAATACTTGTTATTCCTACTCGCCTGCGTTAGTAAGATAATGCCTCGCACGAACTTGGTGTAAACTTAAACAAAGGTAGAGTTTTGAAGTCGCAAGTGCGGAAAATGTTGATAGTACAGAGAGCAAGATGATATTTTCAGAGTTAAAATTACTTTTTTGTGTTAAAACTTATTATAAAAAAAATTATATAAGTAATTTAATTAAGTAACGAACGAACGACGATTATAGAATTTGTTTGATTTTGTAAAATGTAAAACACCTCTTTAGAAGATTTTGAATTTAGATTAGTTTTAATGAGTTATTTATTTTAAACGTTACGTCCCTGCCCTTTCTTATTACTATCTTTTATATTATTTTATAACATCTATTTATTTTTAGGCAGCTTTAAAATACACAAATCGTTTTAAAAAAATATATTTCGGTTAAATACTTAAACTTGTTTATGCTAAACAATCCTACTTTTTATTATAAGCTTTTAAATTATTTTCAGCTCAAAGCAAATTAAAGCGTGTTTCATTGCCAATTATTATTTTACGAATCAATGAAGAGTTGTAAACAACTCTGGAATCGACAAAGTGGAAAGTCTGCAACACTAATAAACAAGTAGGGTTAGCAAAACAGAAGTCAAATTAAATCAATATTAAAACTTATTTATTTCTGGAAAATATATTGAAAATTTGTATTGTAAAATCTTAAAAGTTACGACTTCGAACCTGGCAGGATTCGAACCTGCGATGATACAAGCGATCGTCCTTGACGCAGACCTGCCTTAGACCAACTCAGCCACGAAGTCATAATTTCCGGGGTCGAAACTATCATTAGGATCAATTATCGGTTTTCAGCACCGATTAGCTAATATCAAGTTGTAAGTACTCTCAATAAACAGATGGCAAAAGTTCTAAAGCATGTCAAAATGTTTGTTCAATTTGATAACAACAACCATAATCATTATCTAGAACTCAATCGACAAATCACTGCTAATACAACCACAAACCAGAAAATTCCTTCTCCAAAAAAGTGTAACCATTCCCCGGAAACATATTATTTACGGACATATCGAACCGGAAAAACATTACCATCAACAAAAGCAATCTCACTCGGCACTATGCAGTCGAACGCAACGACGTGAAAATATTGGAATCCGTCCAATGACTTGATGTAATGAAAACAACTTTACAGGGGTGGCTATGTCTACCTAAGTTTGCAATTTCCGAAAGAAATCTTTGCACGTTAAGGTGCTGTGTGGGATCTGTATCAGTAGATTTAGAATGTGTTTATATTAGGACATTTATAAAAAACAGAGAGCAAATTGAGTAAAATCCGTTTTCGTAGTTCCTGCTACATCTTAAAGGCTACACGACAGTTACAAAAAGGATGATCGGATCTCATTGTAAGGGCAGGAACATTTGTTTGATGATTAACAATACTCTTTTCATTTTTCAGTTTTTGTCTAATTATAGTCTTCATCTTGTTTTAAGGCTTAAGTTATAATATGACAACATTTTCATGTAGTTTTGTTCTGGTGAATTATGTCACTGTCAGTTATGATTTGTTTCACAACATGTGACGGTACCTTACAGAAAAGACAATACATGTTCTCAGACGATGCGACGATGCGCACAGCTTATTTTACGCGAGCAAGCGACTCGGAATCAATCGTGAAATAAAACTTTTTGGTGCTACGAGCTGCTACGTATTACCGTAGCTGTTTTAACGTAGCACCTCGTAGCAATGAAATATTTTGACTGTTTGAATTCTGCAGTCATAATAATATTTGAACGAATGATTGAAATAATAGTTCAGTTTGCTGAGTATTTTCTATCTAAAAACAAAGGCGTGCTTTAACTATGCAGCTAGACTTTATTTGCATAGGCAAAAGAAAAACACATTTAGATGGTAGTGAAGTATATTCTCCGGAAGAACTAAAACATAATAAAAATCAACAACTTTTTTACGTACCTCCGTTAAATTGATTAGTTCTTATGATTAGTTACTTCATATTTTTTTTTTTTTCTTTACAAACCCTGTGTTTGTAATTAATATTTTACCGACGAACCCTTACCCCATAAGAAACAAAAACAAAAGATGCTCTTAAGACAGCGCCAAAGAAGGCCAAAAGACGCATTGAGGACGCTAGACGACGGCAAAATCTGATACGATTCATTAGTGTAACGACCTTTTAATATTTAAAGCGGCTTTTCGATTGAACTCTGGATAGTGTGAGCTATTGCCTGAAGGTGCTAAGTCTTTGAACGCGCAACGTCCTTCGCCATTCAGTAAGACATATGAGTTTTTGACACTTTCTTGGGTAATTTGGTAGAATACAAATATGTTTTTATAGAATACACAAGAAAAACTAAACTATCATCACGATTACATCTTTGGGACGTATCAAGAAGTCTAAAAAGTAGTAAGAGGTGCTTCCAAATACATTTATATAGTACATAACTACGTGACAGCAAGCCCAAACTTGACTGGCGTCTTCACATGTTTTTCTTCACCGATAAAACTGGAAATTCTTAAGAACCGGTTTCATTAAATAAAAGTAGTTTCGAACTTTACTAATTTCACTAATGTAAAAGTATAAAATACTTGTAAGATCTTCCAGTTATACTTTCTCAGTTAACTCTTAAGCTCCTTTTCATGGTGATTTTGAAATTGGGTTCATTACCAACATTTGAAATTGGGTTGCAATTGCACCGCTCATAACTCATACTGCATATAATTTTGTATGGGGATTGTTTATGGAATTCCAGGGGTGTATGTAATTTTGCACCCTCAACAGTGGTGAAAGGGTTCAAACCTCAGGGGAGGTGTCGAATCATTCAAACGAACTCGCTAACACTCTCCCTTGGGCTGATGCACTTGTTTCAACTGGTTGTAAAGCATGAACTAATAGCGACATATCCATGAACAGATAAAATTAAAAAAAAACTGTATTTGGGCAACCAATTTTTCGTTTCTACAACTTTGTTACTAAGTAGTAGTTATTTGTAAAATCTTCCAGTACTTAGTAGTTCTATTGTTTTAGTAAAGAATACAAAAGTATTTTTTTTTTCGAAAGGTCATCTATACCTATACCTACGTATTACAAAGAGGTAATGATAGTTTGTTTATTCGACGGAGGCAATCTACGAAACTACTCAGCCGATATCAAAAATTCTTTCAATTATGTGTAAAATGGACTGTCGGGATGGTTATAGGCTATATTTTATCCCGGTAGTTTCATTAGTACACCCGTGCAAAGCCGGAACATGCCGCTAGTATTATATAATATCATAGGTATGCTTTACTCTGCATACGTTCATACGTTCTAGTATAATGTATACCCAAAACGCGCATCTCCCCTCAATTAGAGTTCTCTGCTAATCCAAAGTCTCTCATAAATATTAGAAAACTGCAATTTCCGTATCAACGTGCAATAAATTTATAATCAGCTTTCAGTACACACACTTGGTGTATCAGACTCTGTAAGCCGCTTCTTATTAATAATTTGTATTTAGGTGATGTTACATGGAGTTTGTAAGTCAAAAAACGGCTAACTTACGCTTGAAATAAAAAAAACACAATTTAGTTATTAAAAGTCGCAATTTGATTTATGTTTTTATTTTTAAGATTTTTTTCGTAATCATGGTGGTATTTGTATGAGGTTTTTTTGAAAATTTTCAGTTGTTACCAAAGTGACAACTATTTTCTTACTTTTTAAAAAAATAGCCCCATTATGCATATTCGACCTAAAACCTGTATTAAACCTGTATTAGCTAAAACGCATATTAAATCTGTTGCTATTTCTTTTCGTTGACATATGGGTGACAAGAAAAAACGTTCTTAAAACCTGTATTAAATTGTCAAGTTTTTATGAATAAACCCCTACGTTTATAAGAAAAAGATTCATTTTTGTTTGAGATGAATGGAAGAAGAAGACATGTTGGGCCGACTCCACCTAATGTTGGATAAGTGCAGGGAAATGATGATGAGATTCATTTTTGTTATTGTTATGATTTGAAGAAGTAAGCAATTTACTTCTAAGTTCAACACTGAAAAATCCAGCCCACAAATTATCAATACAAAGAAGCCACAATAAATAATTCAAAAACCTATTTCTTTACCATTTGAAGGCTTTCCATTCAAAGCCTTGCAGATACTGTGGGAGCATAATTTCCTGTACTGAAATATTTATAACCGTACGTAGCTGTGTTCGAGATCTACTTAGAATGTTAGAACTGTGCATTTTGAAATAGGAATTTCACGGAATTTTGTAACAGGTTCTTGTTTACTAAAACGTCATACAAAATACGAAAAAAGTGCTTTCTAATTTTAGAAATTCCAAAGACATTTCGTTGACATTTAATTTTGAGTAACAAGACAAAACATTTTTAAACCTAAATTGATTCATTTCTTGAAGCATGAACAAAAATAAACGCACGTGATTGGTCGTCAAAAATCATTTGATTGGCTAGATTTGACAATTGACAGTTGATTTGACAATCTAGCCAATCACTAGAAATACAATTATTTTCGACGACCAGTCACGTGCGTTTATTTTTGTTCCCATTAGCTCGCTTCAAGAAATGAAGTATAGATTAAATTGTCAAATCTTTATGAATAAGACCGTAACAATAAAAAATTACTTTAATATGAAATATTTAATTACTTTAATATTAAATGTATTTTGGGAAATTGAAATACTTTAGCGTGCCCCGTTGAGCCATAAAACACAGCTTGACAATTTTACTGATGAAAAATTGAAAAATCTTAATAAAAGTTATGACACCGGCAGGATTTGAACCTGCGTCGATACAAGCGATCTCCCTAAACGCGGGATGCCTCACCACTCGGCCACGGGGTCTTGACCTCTAAGAGGTGTCATAACTTTTATTAAGATTTTTCAATTTTTCTGTTGTAATACCAAGTGTGGTTTAACACTATAACAAAAATATAAAATCTATAATTTTACTGATGTTCAACCCCGCGTTTATAGAACAAAAATCTGTCATAACATTTTTATTGAAACAACCAATAAAAAGATTTTACTGCGATGGCATTGGTGTAAATCTTACTTTTAGTATCTTATTGTGTAGCCCTTTTCCGTAAAAAAAACTTTTCAGATATGAAAAAAAAATTAAACTAAACTCGTAGTCGTAATGATGTCCAACGACTAAATAACGTAAATAAAAAAGTTTTATAATTTGACTTTTGCTTGATTTTGTTCAGATCAGGATCAATGAATAGTTCAACCAGAAAACGTAGTAGGTACCTGTCTTAAAAAAACAATTAAAATTTAAAACGAAACCAACCTCAACACAACGTATCTCATTATTTAAGTACTTATTTCACTAAAGTTTTGTAATCAAACAAAAAATAGTCAACAAAGTAAGTTTTATATTTCTCAATTATTGTACCACACAGTTCTAAAAAGTACCAAATCGATTGAGCATGCCAATTGAACACTCACAAAACATATCCTGCTTTGTGACGCAGTAAGGTAAAAACAAATGAAAAAGTTTGTCACAAACTCAAATGTTCATTATAATAAAGGTCTGTTACATTACACTTCTTTGTTCCAACCAGCATGCGCCCTAATGGAATCCATTTGGTAGCAAATGCCTGGTCACACGAGGCCAGTAATCAAAAACAAGTTGTCAGCTACTCTCCTGGCCAGTACCTAGACTATTACTTGCGTAAATTCAAATACTTACATTAGTACAATTTAAAGTGCAGCTTCATTCAAAGATGCAATTTTCCTCCATGTATTTTCTCAACTTTTTGTACGTGATAGCGTTTTTAGATAAAATTATAAAATCTGACTAGCTGCGTCTCTCGATTTCACCGTGTAAGTCCCGTTACCGCGGAAATCGGGATAAAAAGTAGCTTAACTCTGCATCTCTTCAACTACCACCACTAAAAAAATCACGTCAATTCGTCGCTCCGTTTTGCCTTGAAAGACGGACAAACAGACAGACACACACACTTTCGCATTTATAATATTTAGTATAGTATGGATGATTCACATCCGTATATTTCTGTCCACGGCAGTGTAGACTTGCCTCGTGTAAAACAAGCTTACATGTGACCCACTGGCCTAATGTCCTTTTGTTGGCTTTTCAGCAGTTTTTGCTCAAATATTTCGTAACAGTTCAGGTAATCGTGGTAATTTGGTGTTGTTTATTGTGGATAAGAACTTTGACAGGTGTATTCCACTAACATAGATAAATTCATTCAATGACTAGAGCCAGTTTTAGTACTTACACCAAATTAAGATGCATTTTGCATCAATGTGTTGTAGGTTTTTGTTTCATAAGTTTATATTAGACATTTTTTGGTCATTTTTATTGGACAAGACTTTGCTTTTGCTAACCAAAAACTAACTCACCACAGATAAAATAATACCCTATACAAACTTAGATGGTTTTACTTGTTCCTAACTAGATATTATTAAAATTTGTCTTAAAAAACATTGATATAACTGTGTTTCGTGGCTATTTAATCAATTACAGTGTAAAACATTGGTCCAGCAGTGGACGTCGTTTAGCTGATGAGGATGATGATTATACAGATCATAAATAAAATCATCATAAAGACCAAGCTTATTATAAAAATAATTTCAGACCCTCCTTAATTTTCCAGTGTCTGAGTCCAAAAATCACTTTGCTACAAAACGTTACCAATCATTGCACTAAAAGCTATTTATTTATTCATTGAATCGTAAACTGATCTGAAGTGGGAGCGTCTCGGGACTGCATTGTGATGCGCAATTACTAGCTGTTAAACGTAAGAACTCTGACTAATTGGAAGAGTTGAAGTGAGTGTTGCATTTTATCAGAACTTTGTTTATTGTTACTTTCATTTATAAGAATGAATTTATCAGTTACTGTTATTATACTCTGTTCACCGATTCGATCGAAAAATAAACAAACTAAATGTGTTTTTGGTAGATAGGTAGGTATTCTGCTAACGTGTAAAAAACATTTTACATACGGCAATCTGAACGCGCCCTAGGCCCGTTATCGACGCCAATCACGTGCGTTTATTTTTCTAACTATTCGATGAACTCGGTGAACAGATTATAGATATAAATTGATTGATAGTTTCTAACATAAATCAATAATTTGTGCATGTATGTATAACGGTAAAATACATTTTTTATCAAGTGAAAAAAATTATTTGTATTTAATGCGTCTTGTAGGTTTTATTGAATAACTAATAAATAATAAAAATATAAAACATTCCATGACTTATTAATTCATTGATTTAAACATGAATCGAAAATACCTACCAAATTTCATCTAAATATTAAATACATTTTACCTGTAACAATATTGTACAGGCTAAGCAAACGCTCATGCAAAGGTTGATTCGTGATACGAGAGGGTGAAAGCAGAAAATCGTACTAGGTACTCGAGACTTGCGTGGGACGTGACGTATCTGGATTATCTAGCTCACGTTATTCACACCTTACCTGCTAGCTACTGTCTATACTGACAGTCTTTAGAACTTACCAGGAGATCGATTCTTGACCACATTTAAAACATGACGCGGTAAGAGATTGCACGTTCTCTAGCTTTTGTTTTCTGAAATCCATAGAATTTTTCAAAATAAGAACGCCGAGACGTGCCGCGTTAAGACATGGTTATTTGGAGAATAAGGCGGCAGTTTTAGTTTTTGGTCGATAGTTTGATCATGTTAGTCATTCTATTCGTTCGAGTTCGAGCAATTGGTTAACTCTGGTGACAAGGTAGGTCGCCTAAAGGCCTCCGTCTTGGATCCAACTTTTATGATACAAAATACTAGGCTTGGTTTCCTAGTTAATATTTTTTCCGCAAGGTAATAACAAAAACATTACCAAAAGTAAATATGTAAAATTATGAAGGAATAACCATTATTATTTCCTTACGACCCCAACAAAATTATTAGTAATAATAAATAATTATTCGTTTCCTCAAATTATCACAGAGCGTAGACCAAAAATAATTTACAATGAAAATGAGAAAATCACTTTCTCTTTGAGCTATTGCTCCTTCATTGCACACCCTACATCGCGTTAATTCGAGCCTTTGAACTGCTCAAGTCAATCGAAAAGTCGATCCCTTGGTTAAACATCGCGAATGAAAAGTCCCGATAGGGAATATTTTAAGTAATTGAACTGCCGAAAGTGTTTCTTAGATTTGGAAAGATTGGGTTTTTATGCTACGGCTGGTTACAGCTTAATTTACTTGTTAATTTGTTTGTTATTGTCTTGTGTTTGCGAATTTGTTTGAATATTTTAAAGTAGATAGTAAACATTTTAATAACACATTTCTTATTAATTCTGCTACTACCTAAACATACTTATGAACTTCTTTGTTTTGCAAATTTCTGAGCATACGTGTGGAACCTTAATTAATTTAGCTGGCGGTGGACGTTCCACTATTTCAGACATTTATTGTTTACATTTTGCTAAAAGCCTGTATTTAATGTGTGACATTTTGAAAGATCATCATCAGCTAGTTAAAGTTTCTCAAGTGTTTGTTTTTTTTTTCATTCAAAGGCCGTACGTTTAATGTAAACAAAATAGATGTAAGATGAATATCAAAGAACCTATACTTATACAAACTTTTTCATTTATATAGCAATTTAAAAGAAATTTGCCTACTCAGTTATAACTTACATTATACGAAAATGACTTTGTATTTCCAAAGTTTATGCATAAAACCACTCAAACTAAATAACATTCTTCAAAGCCAGACGAAAACTTACATCTGACTTTGCATCACAGATGCTCCCTCAATTTTCTCGACAAACGAACCGAGAAAAATAATA
Source organism: Xanthorhoe spadicearia (assembly GCA_947086425.1). Taxonomy (NCBI): domain Eukaryota; kingdom Metazoa; phylum Arthropoda; class Insecta; order Lepidoptera; family Geometridae; genus Xanthorhoe; species Xanthorhoe spadicearia. The sequence continues at coordinate 6,991,873 of OX352204.1, read as the reverse complement.
TTCTAACATAGAGTAGGTATGAGTACGGCATATTTAACTGTGGGATAGGTTTCCGATTGACTTGATGTTGTCAAAGGGGGCATTAACGCGTAGATCTCTTTAACAATGTTACTGAAATCCATGATGTAATTTGAATATTGTTTTTAGGAATTTGGAATAAGGAAAAAAAAAAATGAAATAAAATTCTAAAGTATTTTTTAGGTACGGTTTTAAAAAGAGGATTCTATAGATTACTACCGACCTATGTGAGACAACTTAAAAAACAATAATCGAAAATTACCGCTAGTAGGTAACTAAAGCTCTTTCCAAAGTGAGCATAAAACTTTTGTGCATTTATACTTTTCTGCAAAACACACGTTAGGTACTACAAATTTAAAATGATTAAAGCTTAATCGACAAAATTAATCAAGTTTTAATGTTTTTACCAAACATTCTACGACAAAAAAACACTTGCATCCTCCCATAGCGTTTGCTTGTGCAGTACTCCAACACATCATTTTATTAATTTAGATACAGACGAATCTGAGAGGCGAATTAATGTGTGTGTTGAGTGTAGGCCCCAGAATTGTTTTGTTTAAAATGACATTCAAGAGTGTCACTTCATCCAAGTTCACGGAGAGGTCACTTAAATATCAAGATCAAAGCTACTTTGTCACTCAGATCCTGTCTTGTCCCGGCTTTGTCTTCTACTTATGTTAAAGAATCATGGTGTAGTCATGGGTTTTTAGCCGTTTCGCCTCACGAGCAGTTTGGATTGCGGAGCGAATCGCCCACGTTTAATACAAGTGTTTATTTAGACCGACTCATGATACTGTAATTTTAAAACGCTTTTTATATCAACAGTTCAAAATAACTTTTCGATGTAACATCTGATTTGTGCACCAAAAGTTATATCTAGCAGCTATAATGTAGGCACTTATCTACCATCTGCTAGCACAGAATCATATTGAAATCTATAGAATGCAAAGTTGGTACAGATTATACGAAAGCCAATTTCCGGTGAACATTCCCGTACTTTAACTTACGCACGCATATAGGTAGGTATACTAAAGACGACAGTAAAATGTTATGACGAGATATGAGACGAACTTCTTCGTACCAATTTATTTTACCTTCCCCCAAAACATACCTGATAAAAACAACCCTATTGAAGCAAGTATAAGGTTGGAATTGAAAACTAGAGAGGAATGTCATTGCCAAATTATAGATGGTTTACGCACGTAAATGTTACATGAAAAGGGGCTGAACTTTTTACAACTTGAAATACTGTACGAAAGCCGATAAGATCCTATAAACCGCATATTGAGAGTATGAATACATGGGACATATCCGAATATGGAAACTTAGTTGTGAAAGTTTTTGAACGATGTTAATATGGAAAAGAGTATTTTTGAGGAAATGCTGATATGGTATTACGTTGTGAATTGCAATGAATATCAAGGGTTCTTACAGTTATAGAAATTAGCGTATTTTTTTTGGTAAGCCTTATCTATGGCTATTTGGTTATCAGGTACATTTAGTCAGTAAAAACAGTAAATGGTATGGTCAAGCTGAATAGACTGTATCGTTTGATTATATCTAATTTGTTTGATGGATGGTAGAGTACAACAGTGTCAAGGAAACAATAGGTAAACAAATTATTTATGCAAACACAAACAAAAGTTAAGCCAAGTAAATTGTAATAAGACCCTGTTCACACGGCATTGTTTGCACGTTTTTTCACGTATTGATTGTACTGCAAAAAAACGTGTACTGCTTATACGTTTAAACGTGTACGTCAAAAAATCGAATGAACTTTGACGTATTCGGTTTTTTCCTTCACTTTTCTGCGGCTATTCGTTTTTTACACGAATGATAATTAGCCGTGTGAAGACCTGGGTGATTGTACGTTAAAAAACGAATACGTGAAAAAACGTGCAAACAATGCCGTGTGAACAGGGTCTTACACGATAAATAGTAGTAAAATATTTACTTGTGTACTTAATGTTGTCTAAGTAACACCATTACAAATTAAACTCTGCAAATTTTCTCTCCTACAAAATTAGTTTATAATGTAATTTAAAGGTACGCAGTAATCATTGTTTCAGTTGAAATATTCGATGTCAGCAATCCAAAACATTCAGGTAAAATGAGGGTGAAATTCCAAGAGTAAAACAAGTTAATCCATCATTCCCGTCCTACAAAACGTTTTCCGTCGTAACATTTGAACAAATTAATATCAAGTTGAAATACGGAATACATTGAAAGGGACAATAGTCACGTTCCATTTGCACTACCCCGGCACAAAACCCGCTACCACTAAACCTACTTAATTCGCACTAAAGAGGCGCTGAAATTCCCTTGTTCATTTAAAACGACTGTTGGCCGCGCGGTCTTTGGACAAAGATATTTTCATCCTGGAAGAGCTTATTAGGAATTCCTAAAATAGTCATTCTTAAACTTTCGCAATCACAAAATTCACAACTTAAAATAGATAATCTAATCAGGCTCTAATCGCTTTCTTCCTTTTTTTACATTATTACTCGAAGTTTCGGCTGTATTACAACAACCGTGGTCGTGGAAAATACTTTCACTAACTTTGTAATAAACTAAAATGATGATCGTCTATTGCAAAAATGTGAATGGTTTGTATTACGTTTGAAGTTGTTTTAAGACTTTTAATAAACTTGAGCGGACAACATAGACCCTGTTCACACGACGATTGTACTGCAAAAAAACGTGTACCGCTTATACGTTTAAACGTATACGTCAAAAAATCGAATGAACTTTGACGTATTCGGTTTTTTCCTTCACTTTTCTTCGGCTATTCGTTTTTTACACGAATGATAATTTACCGTGTGAAGACCTGGGTGATTGTACGTTATAAAACGAATACGTGAAAAAACGTGTAGGTACGTGAAGCCGTGTGAACAGGGTCTAACCCAGATTTTATTTGTTAATATATTTCGCACCCGAAATCTATTTTATCCACTGCATGTTCGTACCAAGAAAAGCTAGAAAGCCAAATGAAACGTTGATTCCATTGATAACTACATCTCTTCAATGGTTACCGAATACTTGTACTCATTGCGGTACGGAGACCCACATAATAGCGAACACACGAGACCTCACCGTCCGTGAATTACAAATAGCACCTTAATTATGCTACCTTCTAGTCTAGCAGACCTGAGCACTTGGAATTAAATTATTATGTAAAACGAGCTTTAGTGCAGATGGTTAAGATTCAAAGTGGCTTAGTATATATTTTAACGTGGACAGATGAGAATTCACGAAAATTACCTTACGCATTCAAAGACATAGTTAGAAGTAAAAAATATTTGTCAAAATGTCCACAATAGATTTAAATTATCGTCTCTCGTCTAAATATTTATTTATAGTAAGTATTTTTTCTCACAGTCCACGATCATACTTTAAATTATGTCAAGATTTATAAACATAAATCCTCATTTTATAAGATCATAAAAAACAGAGACTTTCCAAGTTTGAAAGAATCCTTACAATAAAGGCGTCAAAAAATCTTAGGGAAAGGATAACGATCTTGCTCTGGGAAACTAATGCTGTGTTTAACAATTTTAGTAACTATACTCTTCTATCGTAAATTCATAATAGCTAACCATTGGACAATTTAATCTGGTGCAGGAGTATTCATAATTTTATTAAAATTATTAAAGTAAGTAAATTTATTGTTAAATTAAATTTTTAGATAAATATAATTCATCGTAGAAATTAAAAAAAACTAATATATTCAGTTTCATAAATTTATTAAACCTATTTTAAGCAAAAAAAATCGAATAATCCCTATCTAATCTAATGTTATATTTCAGAATTTTGCTTGAATGTCATTGCAAAAAGTCGAAAGTATGTTCAAAGGAGCTCGTTTGAACTTACTAATTTTTGCAATGACAAATCGAGTTCGGTCCAGCTACTCTCCTCCTCCAGTACTGACTGCCCCTCTACAAACAGCCATCTTCTCTTAATCCTGTCTTCGCAGATTGACACGTCTATCTCCTTAGGAGTAATGAAGCGGAGTATAATGAGGGGGCTACAATGAAGCTTATTTTATGTAATAACAAAGGCCTGCGTCACGTGCCAGCCCCAAGCGCTTGCTTGAATTGATTTGCAGAGATCGATAGTTTTGTATTAGGTCCTAGAAAAACGATGTTTTTTGGTACAAACCTCAAGGAGCTTTCAATTTTGCTTCGTTGAAGATCAGCTTGAGTTATGGTTTCTAAAAGTTCTAATACTTTGCTAAAAGACCTAGGGCAAAGACCTAATATAATATTTGTATTTTGTTTACCCAAATTCCAAAGGTCATGTGGCACATCATTAACTAGTAAGTAATGTTTATCCATCACATCAGTTTCTTAGTTTTTTCTAAACTCGTTCAAAATCCTAAAACAAAGTAAGTACCTAAGTACCTACCTAACATTAAGTAAATAAAAGTAGTGTGTACCTATGTAGGTACTTTGGTACTTACCTACTACTTATTAAAGATTTCAACAATATACTTACTTAGGTAGGTACTTGATTTTTTTCCACTGCACACTTTATTGGTGGACAAGGATAATTAGTACAAGTATTTTTATCGGCTTCATGCCGTCGAAGTTTTAGTTTTTAAGTAGGTAGGTACTTATGTATCAAATAGCTACTATGATTTCTGCACAATTTTTTTTCAATGGGTACATTAACAATGATTTTCATCTTGATTCTATGGTCTCTTTCCTTCTGGTGAATATTCTAACAATATTTAAATATTTTTCAGAGCGCCATCTCTGAATGTTGATCTGAACTATTTAGTGACTTATGCAAACTGAAGCCAAAACTTCAAATAGTTCACTGATAAAAATATAGATGTCACTTTTTAAAATTACGTAAGTGTTATAACTAGTACAGATGAAATCTTCTAGATGGCATTGATTAAAAGTTTATGTCTAGGGTAAGCCCAAATAATAAATTATGATAGTTTTCACAAAGAGAAGGTACTTACTCGTACAATTTATAATTTCAAAAAGATAAATTATGGGTTTGATAAAACTTTTCTTTTTGAATAGTAAAAAATCTAGTTTTAGAAATATCTACATAACTGACAACAGTCAATTTTTAATGGGTCTGATTATGACTGGTATGATATATGACTGGTTCACGTAATAGTTTCGTAATGTACAGCTACTTACTGGTTAGCAGACAAACCAGTGGTAACGTTGTTATAATATTGTATAATCTTTGTATACAAACAGCGTGTAATTTGGAACGCCAAATCATCTTCAAGGATTTATAAGTAGCCTAGGTTTTGTATTAAGAAAACTCGTCTGGTAGAGCTAGCCAAGGTTTTTACTCACACAAAAAGAAAACAACAAAATATCTCACTATGATGACGGAATTTATTCTTCATTGTTTCAACAAAAGATTACACATTTTATAATTATTTTAATAACATGATTTTTCTTCAGCAATGGTTATTAAATCAAAGAAAAACGATAGCTGAATTGAATAACGTACATCTAAGCTACTTCAATGGCTCAATATGAGCTATGTTATCATTTTCGTCGGCCCTTCACATTTCTAAATTGACAAGGTAAGTATAAGGCAAAATTCAAAACTCCAGCTTTATATTTCCATCATTCTTTATTCCTTCCTTTATTTTATTTATCACAGTAAGGACCGGGCGAAAATCTGTAATTACACTATCTTTGCATGCATTTAACGTAACATTCAACTACTAGGTCATTTTTTAACTATAGTCAATAATATCAGAAAATATTTTGTTTATTTTGATAATGATAATGAAACATTCAGCGTAGCATTACATTTAAAATTGTACCATAATTCAGTCTCGCTCACAACACAAAATGAATTATATGAAAATACTGAATATAAAGAAAATAGCGTTCAAGGAAACTCACAAGATTAATACACGTTGGTACTACATGTGTAGCGTCACAAAGTATTTTGATCGAGAATACGACCGTGTCTAGCTAGAATAAGTTAATGAACTACAAAATGCCCTAATTAGTCAATTTCACATTTAACAAGGCATCATTGTTTAACATAGTTATTGGATTTTCGTCACTATTATGCGCGACCGCATCTTCCTAAGTTCATTCATAACTTTAAATTAATAATTATACTAAATTCGACTATCACTCACGCTCACACAACAAAGTTTTCTGCAACGAAACAACACAAACAAACACTCAGATACTAATACTTATTAATACAAGTTCTAAGCATTTACATCACAAAATAGTGTTGAATGAAGAAATTGTTTATATTGGTCATTACAAATTAATTGGTCAAAAAGATATGTTTCAATCACGTCCGGAGCCGTGCTGTACAATTTTGATATTCAAGTTGATATGAATTATGTTTACAACCATTAGGTAAGTTCTGGTTGTGTCAACTGAAGAGTCCTGCTTCAGTGCAAAAGTTGGGCGATGTAAACTGCTAATACACGTAGATTTGTTTGAGCTGCGGTTTAAGCTCGGGAGGAATCGTGTAAACTTCCTGTTCAGGCTTCTTTTTCACTAGTCGCTTCCAGCGACCGCCGATGTTCTTGCGAAGACTGCGGAAACTCGCACGCTCATTTCCGTGCGGCTGCATAAGGTTGTCCTGGAAAGAATGAAAAGATCTGGTAAGTTTGATTTATCAAGAAGTAACAGTTTATACGATCCAAGCATAATTATCGTATGTCTTGTTACATGTGCATTTTAATGCATTCAACGAAGGTTCTCAGCCGTTACACAATACCCTCGATGTTTTGAGACTGTTGCTAGCCAAACAACGAAAGGCCGTCCTCATTGGTAAAAGAGTATTTTTTGTGTTCATTATTGAAATACGACGCCATTCAATATTTGAAGGTTCACTTTGCTTTGTTCTCTTGGGAACATCATCAGGTAGACGAGTTTAAAACTGTTTTTAAAATGTGAATCTGGATGAGAAGGAAGCTAATGTTTGCAATGAGTAAACTAAGGCCATTATGAGAGCGTGGCAAGCCTTGAATACACTATTCAAAGACACATTAGCATTATCTGCTTCCTGGTGTGGCGTCTCGATATGTGAACATGCAGACATTGAGTAGCATTCGATTGTCAATGAAACGACCGTTTGGTAAGCCTCGGGGAACGGTTATCAGAGCATGATATTGAGGTCACAGCATTTAAGAGATGGAAATATGGAGGCTAGCGTTTGCATTAGCCTCTTTTGTTAGCCAGTCAGCCTCAAGGAAAGAAGGTCGAGTTACAACACTCGCCTTGTACAGCTTTCTATTCGTCGAGCGTGTCCCGACATTTAATTTAATTTTGCACTTGGATACCGCTGCCATAGTACGCGTCGGACCAACTCTCTCTCGCGTAGCGGGGAGGGTCGAGCCAGTCACGGTTTCTTTTACATTTGAATGTAACGTTTCTTTTCCCAGGCAACTTTCAATTGTTACCTGCCCTGATAATTGCAAGAACGGCTGCAACTGATGTACTTGTTCTGTACAAAGCGTATTGGGGTCAAGTATAACAGCTGGAACTGGTTTCGTTTCTTGAAATAGACGTTCGAATTTTGTTTGTTTGGGTGGGAACGGTAATATTTGTAATTGATACTAACCTGATCGTGAGGATAGACGTAAGGCGGGGGCAGCGGCGGCGGGAACTGCCACATTGGCTGCTGGCGGAAGGCAAGCGGCTCCGGCGGCGGCGCAGTGGCCGCCTGCAGGACCTCGGCAGGGTGCACCGAGGCCGAGTGCTCCTCTCGCTTGCGCAGCTTGCTGTGGACGATGCGAATCGCCATCATAGTACCGTTGTTTCCAACCATGGTTCCAAACGGTCCGTACACGCAAGAATAACTGTTCACACTGGTCTGGATCACAGGTAAGTTCCAGTCGGGCAGTCACAACATTTCAACTTCACAATTTACACTCACAGCCGTATCGCGGTCTAATGACGCTAACTAATAACTAAATTTAAATTAATTATCACAATTTTATTTTGTTTAGAGCTTAATGCACTATCACTGTTCTTAGGAACGCGCGGTAGACCGCGTTACACAGCTGGAGCTGCGTGGTAGGTGACTAGAATATTTCGAGAAGTGTGGCCGGCAGGTGCCTAGCAAAGCGCTCGCTCGTGCCAAACGACCTCTACGGAGTACTCCATGCGTCTGAGTTGAAGTGGAGGGGCGCGCATGGCTTTTATAGAAGCGAGTGGTGACGCGGCGCCTAAGTGGGAGTGGGGAGGGTGGGGACGGTTGCCGATACGAACGTTTTCCGCGAAAAACTACGAGTGATGGCGGCGGCGCCTGATGCGCCGTTTTCAAATCCGTAGCTATGACGTATTTGAAGGCTTGACCGTTGGTTTATCCAGCACAGCCAAGTCGTAAAAAAATCCACATTACAAAATGGTTAAAACTTCTATGGGTTTTGACGGGTAGCGGGGCGGCTGTGAGCGTAAATATCAAGTGGGTTTTCAATAATCATTAAGTATGTAGTATTATTCTTGCGTGTACGAGAACCAGTTCATATTGTCTCTTTCCTTCATATCCTTTAGTTGCCAACTCATAATATGTATGTAGGTATGAGATAAACGTTAATACTTATTTTCTGTACCTACACTAATATTAAAATTAAAATAAGTGGTTGAACGTACAAAACTATAGACACGGTACCTAATAACTAAGTTATTGAAACAATCACATCCAGTAAACAGAGCATACAGTTGTACCTACAGTTGTTCCAGAAACTAAATACTACCAGCAATCAAATGTCGTCTTATCGATCACATAGATATACAAACGCCGAGGGAATTTTACTGCATTTCACCATTAGTCGAGTTCAAAGTCCACAACATAAAATATCCATCCATAGTAATAATGGTTTACGCACAGCTGGGTCTGCGGATACAGTAGACGCAGCTGACTGTAATATTGCATCTCTTTTCAATAAACCTAAGCATGTACACGTTTGCAAGGGAGGCGTGTTCTGAGAGCTTTCGACTCTGAAAAGCAAAGTAGGGCTGCAGGGCAAGGGAGAGCGGGAAGGTGCAATGCCCTTAGCTCCCACTAACATAAGCAAAGCTCCGGGCCTTTGACTCGAATAAAGCCTGGGATAAAAAAAACACAGGTAGTGAGCTATTATAAGTCGTTACCCTTGAGAGCGTCTAGAGGATACCGTCGTCATAATAAAAAAGGCATCGTGTTCATACCAAGTCGTTTCTCACAGCAAAGTTTAACTTCATATTCTTGCGAAACTTGCAGTTGTAATAAGACGTTCAAAAGTAAATACAACACGTCCTAATCATGCATTGAAACTCCAGAAAGCACATTCCGTAATGAAAACTAAGAGATATGGATAGAAAAACGTTGATAATTCACGTTAAATAGAAGACACGTTCATCAAAACATTTGTATATTTATCAACAGTAGTAGCCGGTATTGTATCAATATGTTTAAATGTTATCTGAATCTCAATTTTATACTTATATTAAATTATATTTATAAGTTATTATTTTTAGCTTTTAAGAAGTATCTTTTTTACAGATCAGTGTCGTATGACTGAATTATTTATTAGTCTTTGAGTAGGTAGGTACATCATCTGACCCTCCGACATAAAAAATATTATAACCTTTTTAGGCTTGTCATTCATCGCTGCTGTTACCAAGCGGGTTATGTAACTGTTTTGTAGGTTCAAGGTACTGATGCATTTTGCGTGTAATTATTCAATATCAATATGAAAGTGAAAGGCAATATTGTTTGATGAAATAAAAACAAAACAAATTTTAAAAGCTTGATTTTTTATGTCTATTACCATTACCGTCGATTAACGTCACACTCACGATGTTTTTAAATGAAATCGATTAAGATTATTTGAGACACATTAATCGGACTAGTAACCAAATATCTTGACCTATGTTTGCGTCAATCAGAGTGTATCAGTCTAAAAAATGGCACCACATGATGACAATTTATAGGTTGGTAAGTATCTCTGTTAGAATAAAAAACTGGTAAGATTGCCTCATTCATGTATAATTGGAGGATCATTAACGGACGGGAAACCACCGTGAATATTATATCGAATTACCCGTACTATTAGGTTTTTCTATGCTCGAACAAAAAGTGTACCTACTGGTATGGTGTTTCCAGTCTATTAGGTAGGATTGATTTATAAATATTGTTGGTACTAATCAAATTTTCTACTAAAATCAAAATCACTTTTTCGGAAAACGAATTTTTTTTATGATTTTGATTTATTTAAGCTTTTGGCCGTTTTACAGGATTATAAATTTTACTTTCTTACAGTCCAACACCATACCTACCACGCTTATCTAAATTTAGTATTATATTTCGACAGAATCTTTGTAATTATCAATTAGAAACAAACCTACATTTTATTTCTACTCATAAACTCCACTTTCTATTCAAAGTAAAAGGAATTATTCTATTGAAAGTTAAAAATTATATCTCTATCTACCTAAGTTTAATTTTATTTTTCAAGTTCGTTTCGATCAAAATCCAATTTCATTCGATATTGATAAGTCGTTAGAAGCTTCATTGCCGCATTGACGTCAACGATGTCGATCGAACTCAATAGGGGTACATTCTTAATAAGCTCTATAGTAAATGAATAATCTACTTGACCTTGGTATATAAACAGAATAATTAAGAATAAACCGAATTGACCTTTTTCCTTTCGGAAATGCGACATTTTTATATGTTCATTGAACTTGAAATGTTGCCGTTCACATTAAGAAGTTCGTACTGCAACCTCGTTGTTGTTTGTTTCGATATAATCGCTGGCAGATTTGTTTACATGTGCATCAACGAAGATAAAGGTAGAAGAACAAAATTGACTGAAATAACTCTTGAGAAACAGCATTACATACATTACACACAACAGAATAGTTTGCAAATAATAGAGACGGCCCTGTACGTTTCATTCTATTATTCTCTGTTACCAAAACTATCCATACCTACCTAGCATGAGAGATATAATAAGCTTATATCTCTCATGCTAGTATCGTGACTCTCATCAACCTTTAAAATGCTCTCTTATGCTTTAGGAATAAGGATTGGTTCATAATAACATTGACGTTGTAATTTATTGGGTCTTTATGTTGACCTTGGGAAATAATCTATAGTCTGCGAGATTTTTAAGGTCATTAACCTAATGAGATCTACATCAGAAGTACAAAATCATCAGCTAGTTGATTGGCTTTCTTGTCGCAAGACTGTTGTAGCGAACGTGATAAAACTGTCAGTTTTGACAATCAAACTGCATTTACTTACTATGTCAATTAGGATACCCTAATTGACAGTGTAGTCGTATTATACCTACTTACTGTCAAATCTGACAGATTGTGACTAATTTTGGTCTCACGACATGTTAGCTAATCAGTACCTAATTAACTTGCTTGTAATACCTACATAAAGTTACTAACATGCTACTTTCGAGTTATCTTGTGGTAAGTTGTAACAAGGCCATCAAGCTGCCTTAGCAATAGCCTTTTTTAATACATGTTGGAAGCTGATTGGTAATTAATTTTCTACAGAGAAGTTCCTGTATTGGAGGCGTTTGTCGTTTTCTTCCGCGTATAGATTATTTGAGTGCATTGACAGCTGCGCCTATAAACGATTATGAATCGTATATCCTTTACTCAAATGCCATTTATGTTTGATTTATCATAACCTATCCTAACGTTGACTTTTGTTGTATAAATATTTTTCCACCTGAAGTAAATGGATATTTAACTCTGATAACTTGTGATTCATGAAGCATGTTTTTACAATACAACCTAATCAAAGTTTTTTAGAAGTGTCATTTACCGAATGGATCTAACAAAGTCATAAATATTAGTGACCACAGCTAGAGAATCAATTAGTGAAAAGGTATTGTACGATCGGTAACAGACTTCTCTTGAATTTAGGGTTCCCGCTAATTAAATAAGTTCGTTATGGTTAATGGTAGTGCAATATCGGTTCTTTGTCCATCGCCAGTCTCTGACTCATTCAACAGAATAAGTTTTAAATAGAACTGAACGTTGAATAAAATAGCCAATCATTGAACACGAAAACACCAGTTCAGACAGAATCACATACCTGTTCTATTCTTGTGACTTTCATTTATATTCGATAAATGAGATGCAAATGAAACAGATAAAATGTCGCGACTGGAGTATGGCCAATCGCGAGGAATTCGCCTTGACCACATAGAAGACAACCTTGTTGCTGGTTGGAATAGCAAACGGGTTTCGTCTAAGAAAATAATAAGTATTCTAATTCAAACATCATCTATCCTAAGTGTGATATGGAAACCTTCCAATGTGACAACTTGTAGACACTTGACTGTAGCAAGTCATTTAATTGCCCGTAAGTGGACACACTTGGCTTAATCAGTAAGCATCGTACCAGATGCGAAACAATGAGAAATTACCCGCGCTCGAAGGGATTGTTCCGATCCCTCCCGCAGAGGCAAACGATGGTCTTATCCACTGAGAGCACGATCAGGGAGTTGTGCTCTAGAACCACGCCAACCTCACAGTTTTCCTCTTTACACTTCATCGCCTCCACGGCGATTGGAGCGAAGAGCATTGAAACGGCACGGGCACTTCACAGCAGTTTTTTTTGTTTGGGTTAACAGTGGCGGCAACGTGGGCCGCATTGGCGCGCGTTTTGGCGCAGACTGGCAAATTGGCAACTTCGCGGGGTTTGTATACATACGGCCGAGTCGACGGTGACTATTTGACTGGCGGTACCGCGTCGGCGGCCGCCAACTCGCCTCGCGCAGCGGTGGGTGGCGACCGAGCACGCACCTCTCCCGTTACCTCATTGCTATGTTACGGGGACCTGACCCCGCAAAAGCCCTCGCTAATGCACCACGTTAATTTGCATTCACTCACGACTCACGACAGGGAAACAGCTATTGATCGTTTGAAATCTATAGCATTCTGATTTGTCTTTCGAATTCAAATCATCTCGGACAGCATTGTTATACGCTAGTCGTGGTTTAACTGAAAACAGTTGGACGTCAACGGATGTCGGTCCCAGTATGCCGCATTCATACATAACAAATAGCACCGTCTGTCTGCTCGAGACAATCGAATGCCCATTGTATATGTAACACGGCTGAATATTTTAAGACGTATGTTTGCATTGTAATATTGATCTCGATATGTATCAATACCATTGAATACACGTAGGAATAAAATGAATACAATATGTACCATTTATACTATACCAAATGTTCGTAAGATGCTCAGTGGTTCAGCAAACTAATGGAGTCCCAATTCAGATACTGTAATCAAATTTACGTCAAACTATCACGTTTCTACCTTATGCAATGATTTAAATGAAGTGTGACCCTAATAATGATTAGATAATTGTTTGCTTTGTAGGTAGTTAAGTAATATATCGCAATTTTTAATTAATTTAATTATGAAATGAAATTGATCTAAAATTTGAACCAAATAGTAAAATATAACTTTTCCTACATTTCAATTCCCTAATTTACATTGTAACGTTGACATGACAGTAGGCAACTTATTATACCAAATAAATATTGGTTTAATAAAATTGTAACAGCTAAACTGATAGGTATTACAATTATTGTAATACCTATCATAGTCTACTCTACTAGACAAAGCAACAAAAGCCGTTGAGAATACAACTGTAGGACAGAATACTAATGATTAAAATACTATAGCGTAGTTGATAGTAACATTTTCTTGGTAGCATCTGTAATGTTGTAATGCGTCATTTAATGAAACTATTCAATACACGTTTCCAATGAAACTATTCGATATCCTGTAATATTAATTACAATGAACCACACAATCTTCTTTATAACGATACGCCTTTATTGCAAATGCATCATCATTTCACTATAGATATTTTATCTGAACCGTGGGAACAATATGGAATACCAATTTAGCCATGAGTAGGTGCGCCTACAATAGTTGACCTCACCATTCGAACATGGGAAGGAACGGGTTAAGTACGTCATCAATAGAAAGTTGAATGATTGATTAAATTGGTGACATTCTGTGATAGTTGCAATTATGAATGAGTCATTTCTACATATAAATTAGTACTATTTAAACAATAGAAGGATCGTAGAATTTGATCGTAGTAGTATGCAACTGACACTTTTTATGACACCAAGGTGGTCTAACTTCATTAGGTCTTCTCAAATGTGAGTCTCAGTAAAAATACTCAAGCAACTTTCATACAGTAGTCCACGTAACGATGATCGTCTCAGTTTTATAGTAGGTGTCATGCCAACAAGCTATCCAATAATAATGATTAGGTGTCATTATATATTCAATTTACAAACTTTTAATCTTATTTTCCTTTGATTACGGTTTTTTTTATTTTATTTATTGATATTTAATTCAATAAACAAAGCAATGTCAAATGTCGAATAGCAACTTCATAATAATTTGCAATGTATTTTAGAAGTCTCATAGCCAGACATAACAGTGGGTCACCTAACTAGGTGATCTCCAATACACCCACAGTATACCCTTAGCTCATCAGGTTACTGTCTGCCAACATGAGACTGGTCGATGAAACAAACGTTCATTTTAAACCTTTCAGGTTGGAAATATCGTCAGTTGATTTGTGATTTTTAAAACAGCAAACGGTCAGTGAAAATAAACATAGATTTTGAAGCGCCCCGGTGAAAACTGGCAAATATCCAATAGCTAGACCTTGGTCTCTGCTTTTCGCTAATGTCTACCGTAATTAAGGCAGAAAAATGCTAACATTTACATAACATGACATAACAGTTAAGTAGAAATTTTCAATTTCTGTCTTTTAATTTATTGAAGTAAAGGTTTTAATTACAATCAACCCATGTTTTTATAAAATATTAAAATTACCCAAATGCTTTTAAATTAGTATCACTAATTAAAACATAAAAAATGTCGCATTTGGGTGTGGGACAACCTAGAATTTTTTAATAGTTCAACGCTTTTTTGACCTTCCTCGACAATTACATCGAATTAGTTCAAATGATGATAGAGAATACCATGTGCGAAACAATTAAAAATGTCACATCACTAATTACTAAAACTGTTTACTGACGTGTTCTATAGCGGAAGCTTCAATCCACTAGAGGACATGAGGCTTAAACTAATTTAAACCAGATAAAGCAACTAAAACCAGTTAGCACTAGATATTCTCCACATAGGGTTTCCATTGATATGATTCTCCTTAAAAGTAAAACTAATTTGGGTATGACATCAAATTAGCACATTCATTTTTGAAGCAACAAGCTCGTTTAGTGAGTATGTGATAATCAGAAATGCCTTATTTACGAACCAAAGCAAAATGTCATAGTTGGAATGTCAAAAGTTCACATACCAGCAAATAAAGAAATAAAGTTTAAACTTGAGATGTCACAAAATGTATTAAGTACATATTCGTGGTTTCGTCTAGAATATATTTTCAATTGGTAATTGTAGGTACTTTGTATGTCTAGTAAAATCTACTCACATTTTTTTTATGATTTTCTGGAACGATCGCTTGATTACTGTCAAAATCAACAGTTTTGTCATTTTGTTCACTTCGTCAAAATTCTACTTCCGCCTTATTAATATTATTTACAAACTGTCAAAATTTTTATTTATTACTACACTGAGTGCTCACAAATCAACTTTCCAAAGAGAGCGCAACGATAGTACTGAGTCATGTGACATTACCATCACGGCAATATAATGTACAACTACCCTCATTTTGATTTACTTTTTTCACATTTCTAAAAACATCTTGCCGTTGATCATAAAATGTTAGTTTACGATATTTATTAAGTACTTACAGGTTTTTTTTTCATACTACCATGGCATTTTAATTACTTACTTATATTATCCATGACGTCATGAAGCAATCACTATACGAAGTATTATGACTCATCAAAGGATACCAAGCAGAAATGAAGGCATTTCGCAAAAGCCTTGGTCCGACTTGTACCATTCTATTGCCTTGAGAGAATGATTAGGCTTGAATAATACCTCTACTTACTGCACTGGTACTTCACTTTAGGTAGAATACAGTGAGATGATCGTTACTGAGTACAGGGATAATTATAGTTTACCAAACTGTACTCACTAAGAAGAAAATTAAATAACCGATTGCAGACGAATAACAATAATCACAAAAGAATGTCTGCAATTTTAAGACAAAGTCAAAGTGATTAAATGTCGTTTAAAAATGTTTCAAAGAAAATAATGTATCGGAAATGACTCCGAATAGAAGACGTTAAGATTCTGTCAATTTGCCAGAATGTATGATACTGCATTGTAAGAAGCTAAAGATTGTTCATCGATAAACTGCAGTTTCAAAATAAAAATAATTAATTCAAAATGGCGTTTTCATAATTATTAAGACAAGAAAAGTGTACACTTTTTTATCTTATTAATTTTGAAAAAAAAAACACATATTGCCGAGAATAAGCTGTTAAAAGCTGTAAGAGTTTAACTAAACACAATCATTTACGCTTCCTTCTATTTTTTGTTATAAAAGATAAAAGATTTTCTAAACAATTTAATTTACTGTCATCATGTTTAATTTTATTACTCTTACGTCATTGTTTCCTACTTATTAAATCATCAAATAAGAGCGTGATGGTTATCTCTAAGATTATAATCTTCAAAATCTTAGTCACTATAAGTGAAGTCATGCAAATAAAGATCTTTGAAGTACCTTCCTATCATAACAATTTACATAATCTAATCTACTTTCCTCATCTGAGTCAGAAGACTAATTATAACTTAAAATAATTATAAGTATGAAATTATTCTTATCATAGAACATGAAAATTAGTTGTACTTAAATGAAACATTTATTTCTTTTACATACATGAACATGAAGCTATAGATAAAATCAGTAAATGAAAAAAACAGAAAGGAAAAATCTTCTTTGCATTATGAGTTTCTTGAAGTGAAATTTCGTTATAAAAGAACAAAATGCAATACAACTCAGAATACATATTTATAAAATGTTTATTGATTTCTTTATTTTTGTATCATCAAAGTAATGTAAAGTATTTATTGGATCCAAAACATTATGATAATATTTCAAACGTTTTCTGTTTACTTTATGATGTGTTGATTTTATTGGTTGATCGTAAACGGAGCACTTGGTAATATTGAATTCATACTTTTTTTTATTTCACATTTACTAGATATTAGCATTATTTACTTCAATAAATAAATTATTAATTTTAGTAAGGATATTGAATCTTAAATTACTTATTATAACAGTCTAATATTCAATCCAACCACTTATTTTAACTGTGTATTTTTATACGAATTAGCTAAAATTTCTGAAAAAAAAATATATTGGTTGAACAAGAATGCACCAAAAATGGCTAAGGCAAACTTACCTAACCTGCCAAGCAAAAAGTTACCTGCCTTTACACTACCTGAGATTAACAAGGCATTTTTTCTAATCATTTGATGCATTATAGTCAATTAATCTACTTAGTATTAGAAATATAAAATTAGATCAACTATCAACTCAAAAAGCACTGAATTTAAATTCATAATAGCTTAATAAAGTTGGTGATTGATATAACCGTAATGTTAGAAATCTATAGGTAAATAAGGTTCCATCGCATGTAACTAATTTTGTGGTATAGTTATTTTAATGCTACAAGCACGTTATCATTGCCATTCGATTGCGTGTGTAATGTCATAGTCAGTTGCGTGCGATGCAAGAATTCAATGAGAACACAAACATTGCCAATTACTTACTTAATTGTTAGGGCCAGGAGGACAATGATGAGCCCAACAAGGGCCATTGCGATGACGACACCACATATCATGTAATTCGCATCATTTGGGGCATCTGAAACAAAAGGGAACCAAATTTAGAATATAAATCGTAGTACCATTGGATGTTTTGTGTAACTTTTCCATTTAAGTATATTCAAAATAACCTTCAAGTGTTGTTAAAGTTTTTATACGGTTATATTAAGATTGACCCGTTACGTTTTATACTTTTATTTGTTTGCAACTAAAACGGTAGTTTCAGATTTTTTTATTACGAAAATGGAACAAATAATAATCAACATTATAATAATATCAGCTTAACTAAGCCAATCCTACTAATACCTATTATAAATGCGAAAGTTTGTGAGTATGGATGTATTTTGTTCCTCTGTCACGAAAAAAACGATTGCAATGAAATTTATAAAATAGATAGCTAAAGACCTGGAATAACACATAGCCTACTTTTTATCCCGATATTAATTTATCCGACTATATTTTACTTTTTATCCGACGAAACCTCGGGTCGCAGCTAGTCTTTTATACTTCTCATTGGAGCTTTATTCTTATCAAGCCTACACAGCATCCCTGTCCGGATGTTGAAAGAATTTAAACAATAATATTTACAATTTACAACTTATGATTTTCATTTGTTATTTCTAAGCTGACTTACTACTTTTTACTGTGTCTATCAAAGAAAGGAAACATAATGTCTTGGCCAAAGGCAAAGTATAAGAAACGTTTAGTAGAAGGTACTTTTTTACATTACGCCATGCGCCATGGTCTTTTTAATATTGCTACATCTACAAAAGATTCCAAAGAGTGTTATGACATTCACTTTATATTGTCGCACTTCTGAAGTGATAATTATATTCGATCAAATTGTAAATACAGTCAGACACAAGACATGTTACTTCGACTTAATTATATCGATCGACTAGTTCATGTTCCGATTATTTTTGATCAAGGACTGGGAAAGTACTCGAGTACCTGTTGTCCTGAAAAACGATACAACAATATGTTGCATCCATAATAAACAATTTACCGAATGAGCTGTTCTTTAGTTTCCACGATACTTCATAATATGAGTCAATCTGTACACATCAAATATGTATGTAACTATCAGATCGTTAGTTTAAATAATTTACTGCGGCTGCCTTCGCCCTTTGACGTAATAAATTGAAATGAAAACAAACATTCAAGGTTTTCTTTCATGGAATCGATTTAAATACCTATAAGTGAGAAGAATCATGGCTTAGTTCTTATATTATAACGGGTTCGAACTGTTTTCAAAAGGTTTTGAATGTGGAGTTAGTAAAAATACTTCTATTATGTATTCGTTTCATCATCATCATCCAAAATATGAACGCCATTTTAATAATAAAAACATTTTGCGTGAGATCTTTTAATGTCATATACCAATCAACTTTATAAGCGCTATCCTATATCGATTACTCATTTTGGGTGAGATCTTTTGAACATCGTAGTATACTTATCAGCTTTATATCCTATCTCGATTACGCTGATCGATTGTATACCGTGTTGGTACCTACTGGATAACGGGTGTGTGTACCACTTCGCACCAATTGAACGGTGCTTCATCCTTAATTTGTACCGCACAAATCGATATGAGGCGGAAAATACCGACCGATGTCTGCCTGTGGCCTCTGTTAGGGTTCGTGTCTTGTTACTGCATGCATTGCATGGAATGAAACGGGTTTTCTTTGTTCTATAAGAACACGAGTAGAAACAATTTGTATACCTAACCTACTAAATCACTTGGTTCCTATTCTCTATTTCAATTTTACTATTACCTAAGTGAAGCCTGCAATTTTGTTACTTAACTGTATGGACTTAATACACCTTTTATGTAAGGACGTAAGTGTAAGTAAGCGTGATAATCCACCCACACTGATAAGAAGGTTTGAAGTCTACCGTAAGACCTTGTGCAGGATTGATTCTGACCGAAAATTTATCGTAAGCCACATACTTATGAAATAAGTACCTAATTTTAATTTACACATACTGGAAGTTGAATGCCTGAATACTGAAATATAATGAAAGTAAGTGGTGCTTATCTATTTCAGAATTTAACATTTCCATACAAATCTGTTAAAAATAACTTCCTAAGCGGTTAATAAGGCCTTGAATATTTAATTATCGTTTGAGTATTCGGACATTAGTTTCGTTTTCGGATTCAATTATAAGCTTCTTTTGTTTGTATTGAAAACTTTTGGCTGGATATTATAAATACATTCAAAATTTGTAAATATTATCTATAAGCACAACTAAATAGTTCACACTAAACATTTATTTATTATAAATGGAACGCAATAACTGGATATCATACATTATTAAATATTTGTTATTACTTCATCCAATTAATACAATTCTCAGAAGCATTAGGTACTTCCTAGTACGACTTATATAACTACAAAAAGCCCTTGGTTACTAGAAAATTGTAAAACAGAGTTCGTTACACCTTAAAAATGGGGTGAATAAACAAAATGGTCGCGGTGGAACCAGGGCGTTCCACTTTGCAATATTTGGGGTGAACTAACTGAACTAACAAGATATTCCGGGCTGTAAGCTGTCTAGTCAAGCAAAACTAGGCAATTAATTAGATCACGCAAGGTTTTTAATTTGTCTTTCGATAATTTGCACTTACATACTCTACTTATAAAATCGAATGTCTTTTCGGATTGAGTTTAACATGTAGGTAAGTACCTACTGTTTATTAGGAACATAAAAACTTCATCGGGTGATGGTTACCTCAGGATTTTCGCCAGAATAATACCGCAACAAACAGATCTTAAAATGTATGTGCAGTCAACTCAATGTTGTACTAACAACATTCTGATTTTGATAAAACTTAATAAGTTTGTATGACCTGTAGGCTAGGTATTTTTTAACATTGACATCTACTACACAAGAAACAAGCAAAGTAGTAAATGGAAGTCTAAGGTAGCTTTTACGTACTTCAATGGTACCTAAATAAATAAATAAGGTTGTATGAGCAAGTGGTCAACATTAACTTATAAAATAGATGGATATTATAAGCTTATTGTAGTAAACACCGTGTTTCCTTTAAAAACTACATAAAAATGTAAAAAGTTAAGTACTTATTCATTAATTAGGAATTCCCAGTCACCAGTTTGAATGTTACAAGCCATGATAGCATTGAACATGATGTACCTATTCTGAACATTGGAATATAATTATGTATAAGGAAACCGCAAAAACCATTGATATGAAAACATTGTAAACAAACCATATGGCGAAACCTTCATATCTGTCATTAGGTACCTACCGTTTTTAAAAACTTTACACTAAGCTCCAAGACAGATCTTAACAAACTGCGGCCATAAAAATAACGTACTAACATTACATACGGCACACTTAGAAAGGTTAAACCCAGATATTTTTAAAACAAAATCAATAATAAGGGAACTAAATGGCATTGAATGCTGGCAAATTTCATTTTTAATATCAGGGAGGATATAAACAAATAAATGAGACAAACTAAATCATTTTTTACGATATTTCAAAGTTTTAAAATAGCAGGTTTTAGTTTTCAGAAGTTTAAACTCTATATTCCGAAACTCATTGAAATGACGGAAAAAAGGCAAATAAATATTCTAAAATAACTGGGTTCTTGTCCTTTTGACCTGGGTTAAGCCATTATTGAGTCAAAGGGTTAAGGCTAAGGTCTACAGCATTATCGATAAATGCATTAAGGACGACCGCTTTTGTATTTTATATTTTAATAATAACCTCAAAGAATGTCTTTTTAAAAAAAAAACCTTAAAGAAAGTTTGGAACAGAGATCTCTGGTTAATATAAAAATATAGGTACATATGTGATTTTTTGATGTTAAACAGGCAAAACTGTATAATGTCTGAAAATAAACATACAGGCTAAGTACAAATTATTGTACCCTCTACCTACATCACTGATTTTAAAACAGCGCAAGTAAATACAAGAGCAGGTGATTTTAGTTAAAGCATAAAATAAATATGTAGTTGGAAAAAATCCAAAAAACGCTCAGTCAAACTTAGACACAATCAAACTGATAGCACATTCAGCTCAGTTGGTAATTTAAAGTCCACAATGTTATCCGATGCACTTTGAGGGCATCCGGCATAGTCATCAGTATATACCTATATACCTACATTAGGTATTATATTATCGTGTTCTTGCAAACGGAAGTGAAGATTCAGTTGTGCAAGCGTTTCTTCACAGCATTCTGGGTGGTATAACCGTCACGACATGGTTATTTTATTGTAACGCTCTGGGACAATGATGTTTTGCATCACAGCTTAGGTAAGCCTTAAGATTCTAGATAATGCAACATGAATGACTTCCTAGTTATGACAAGATAATACTTGTCTGGTTCAAAGGGAAGGAAGGAAGTTAGCGGACAAGTAGGTAGGAAAATACATTGTTGAACTGTTGTTTTTTTCCAGAATATAAATCCACCTACGTTATTAATTGAAACCAATCTAAATTATTACAATGAATATCTCATTTTATTATTTTCATAGGTTTTTATTGCCGTAAGCCTACGATGAAGAGTATCAAGTTTTATGTGTCTAATGACTTCATGAGACAGATTTGATTCCGCCACCTTTGAAATATCCAATACAAAATGTCAAACAGCAAAATGTATGCAGCTGTGGCAATAAAAGGATCAACATAATGTCATCAGAAGATGGAAGCTATAAATCCAATTTTGATTTGAATCGGCCAGGTGCCAAGTTTCTGTTCCGCCTGGTCTTATTGGCTCCAGTATTCGTTCCATACTTTATTGAGCTTTATCTTACGGCTTTTGCAGATCAATGATTTTCGTTCCGAATTTGAGTCTTGATTTCCTGTTCTGAAGTCAGAAAAGTCGTTCACCTGGCAACATAAACCAGGAAATCTGACACTTATTTGAAGACCATTTTTACACAGAAAGCAGTTAAAGAACCATTTCTAGCTTAAGATTTAATGAAAATCTAAGATTTTATAAGACTAGGCAGTTTAGATGATTGTTAGTCGAAAAGATAGGAGTAAGGCTAATTCATATCTTCTTTAAGCGTCCAAAGCGTTGTTGGTGTATGACATAAGTAATGCTCAGATTTTTCCGGCTAACGGTCAATAGGTAGTTTCTACGGTGAAACTGAGCCATAGTTCATTAGTGGTAGTGTAATACAACTAGAGGCATCAGGTGGTAAGTGCAACGCACTCGTCCATAAGGGGTGAATGCACTCGCCTCGCCTTTTTGCCTCTGGGGCAATGTTCCTTGGGATTAGTTGAGAAGAAATAGCCAACGGTTTTAGGTACGACGCTCATAAACTTAACTGTGTTGTGATAGAAGATTTGAAACGGATAAAATGTATGAAACACGAGAAGTTTTATGGTACCTATATTGGTAAGTACTTTCCTCAATAGCTATATCTCACAGTTACGTACAGTTCGATTTAATAAAACTTCGAAGACTCTCTGATATTATATCAAACTGGCTAGTTTAAAATTCATTGCCTGATTTGAGGAAACACGTACAAAACTGGCATAGCAACTACAACACAATTCTCAACAAAGAGTTGCACTTCCTAAAACGACAATATCACAACCTTTGGTTATGCTAATTCATCAGTATCCGGCGACACGTGTAGCCTTGTTTAGTTCACGTACTGATAGGCGCATGTTAAGAATGCAACGCAGCAATCCAGGTACAGGTTTACTCAGAAATTGATTTACATCACAGTGCCATCAATCACCAATTTGCCTATAATAACTCAGATTAGATCAAATGTCAAAAAAGTGCCAAATACATCAAATCGAATGTTAAAGCCATTGTGTCATTGCCTTATAGTCATTAATTCAATTTATTCGTTTTTTGATTCTGGCCTTGCGTTGACTCATACAGGTACCTACCTATCTGAATTATGAATCATCCATAATGAAGTTAATTTTGACCTTGAACAATAAGGTTTTAATTTTGTTCGCAGTTCAGAAAGTAGTAAAATTAGTCTTCATCGCTGGTACTTCGTTTTATGTCCTGCTGTACTATATAAAATTCTGATGTAACAATCATTATTGTATCGGTACAACCTGTTCGGACAATCTGTACCCTCAAAGCTGTTAACATCTTTGACCTGTACTTCAATAAGTTAATCAATATTAGCAATAAAACTGATGAGTTTTGATAGTATTGATCGTTTAAACTCTATATAAGATATCAAATTACATTTTATGTTTTGCAGTTTAACAGGTGCTGCAATACGCGTTAAAATAGGTAGGCTTCATGTACCATCCCTTAGCCATACTATAACTACGAATATTAGGAAAAATGTATGGAAATTCGATAAATTTAGTTCGTGTGTTGAGAAGTAATTACACAAAAGATTAGTGATAATAATTATTATGAAGCAATTTTTTGAGGCTATAGGCTCTGTAATAATTTAGATTGATGCGGAATATCCTTGGAACTCAAAGCTTTTGTCTTCATTGAACGAACTAAAACTGTCTGTAGACGCAAAAGACAACACGTCAAGGATTTTCCGGGTTTATTTATATAATACATGTAAATCGGTAAACAAAGTCTAGGTTTGGTTTGAATCTTATACCAGTATTTGGTAGCAAATTAAGAAACATCATAGCAACACAGTTAAATTAAAAGTACACCACAAGGTATACTAGGAGAATCTTGCCTTGTTCATGTTTATAGCACGGCCGTCCAACAATGCAAATCGCACGCATGTTGAATTGAGCAACAATCCAGAGTAAAACCATTTACAAAACAAAGGCATTGTGCCACGTGAATTACCCCACAATTATACAATGTTTTGATAAAACCTAAAGGACACGTGATTTCTTAGTACATTATGACATGCATCATAAAATTCTTCAGCGAAGCACGTCTTTTAGGACTCTAAACAAAATAATTGCGTCAATGGTAGTATAATCGCTCAAAACATGACACTTTAATAGATAAATCTTGGATATTCTCACCTTATGATTTGCGTTCACTGTCTGATGATGACTGACGATGTAGACGTACATGCGAACGTCAATGCAATAAAGGAATCATAAATTTGGAAGAAAATGGAAGTGAGGAAAATTATGATCAGTCGGAAATCATAGGCGATCAATCTATTTTGCGATTAATAGATCTGCTCAGACTTCAGAAACTATTTGGTTGCAATTTTATTGCATAAGATATACGGAAAAGAAAGTTTTATACGATGCAATCTTCTTAACGAATAATAAATACCTATGAATTAAGGTGAGAAAAAATCATGACTAACCCATTGTTGTAATAACGCCAACTCTGCTTAAATCATCAAACAAATTAAAAATGATTAGCGAAGATTGTTACATAATTGAGATCACACATTATTTAATCTTTAGATATTCATCTAGTTTGCGTTGCTCAAGAATGGCAGTTGTTAAAAAAAGATCTTTGAAACGACTGATTAGGTTAACATTTAAGAAAATTTTAAAATACTGTTTGTCTTGGCCGTAAGACGAACTGTCTTTCAAAACTTTCTTCATTTGATACATTTTGTATAAAGTTTTTTCAAATATACAGTAAGCAAAACTAAGGATAGATAGGTTATTGAGACTGGCGGTTAATGATTTAAACGAGTCATATTTATATTTTACATATTTTGTACCATCAAAAATGACAGCCAAAAACTGTTAATATAGAGTTAATGCAGTCCAGATAAATATAAACAATTTAAAAAAACAATGACAAAGATTTAATAATACCAGCCTTATGTCCTAGTCATTTAAATTGCGAACTGAGTCCTCATTAGTAGAATTTGAACACTACATGCAATAACATGGAAATAAATAGATTGCGTGTGAAACATAAAAGAAGCTTGCCGATACTGATCAAGTTTTTCTCCGAATCCAGTGGTTCAGCCTGTTCTGGCTTGGTAATTAGCAACACACACTAGCACAATAAAAGCGGTTACTTTTCATCGTTTAAGATGTTAGTGAACTACGTTAAAAACATTTATTCATCACTCTGAGTCCTAAAAGGTGATTCTACTCCTGTTTTTTTGCGACATGAAGAAGAGATGGAAAAAGCGAAACCTGGATCTTATAGATTTATTTAAGTGATTTACCCTCATAATCCTAAACACATAAGCTCCAGTAGGGAGCAAGTCAAAAGTCGGACAAAGAGAGCTCTTGAAATGAACACTTTCAGTGCCTATGGCACGTATACGTACAGGAAGCAGGACTGCGACCTTTTCTTTGAGAAAGCACCACAGGGCAGAGAATAATTTAAGTAGTTATATAAAAAAACGAATAAGAGAATGAAAACTGCATCCCTTTGTTAACTAGCTTGAAGATTGTGCAGGAAGGACCGCCATTGTTCAATTATCACCTAACTCTGATATTCATATGACTGGCTCGATATCTGCATCAAAACCCTATACTATACACTAAAAACTTACAATATTGTGTGGTCTTGTTCTAAAACGGCGAGGTTTTTCAACCGACCGACGCATTCCCCGACCGAACCTGACTCGTTTTATTGTATCCCTGTTGCGATGCAGGACTTAAATAGAAGACTTGGATTACCGAGCTCAGATGCTCATCTCGAGTTTTTATAACCTTTGTTCACAGAATTGTGTTCAATTATTTTGAAAT
Source organism: Xanthorhoe spadicearia (assembly GCA_947086425.1). Lineage (NCBI taxonomy): Eukaryota > Metazoa > Arthropoda > Insecta > Lepidoptera > Geometridae > Xanthorhoe > Xanthorhoe spadicearia. The sequence goes on along the minus strand of OX352204.1, from coordinate 6,965,483 downwards.
GATTTTTTTGGGACCAACAGCTGTTGCTACGGAGTGAGTAAAGCTCTATGGAAACTAATTGGTCATTATTTTTGGTTTTGCAGAATGCATCCCAATTACAATTCGCATACCTACTTATTCACGAAAGTTGACGAAGAATGTTTTAAATTTATAAATTTCGCAATGTAAGAATGTAACCGTTTTATATTATTTAAAACCGGACGTCTTGTAATGCAGTAACGAGTTACAAGAAATCGGCTACAATTCTCGATCAAAATAAATCAGTGAACGGTAATACACTGGTTCCTTTAGCTTTCTCTGGAACTGGACCACCGCTTCCGTGGCGCCTCCATAATAACAGACCTGTGACACTTCCAATAGAATTTCGATTTAAAATGAGCTCTATCACGATAAACTTAGATTATACATTTAAAACATGCCAACTACTCAGCCACTTATTCATACGCTTATGGTCTCAAAGAGACAGCACCCCTCCCTATAGGAATTTGTTCTCTAAATAAAATTGAGTTTTAGTCATTGACTTTGATGATAAACATCTCTCGCTATGGCACCATTCCTTCTTTTTCTCTTGAGTCTTCGAATTATAAAGGCTCTCATCACACATCAGAGTGAAACTTTTGTATTGTGACTGCTGTTTCTTCTGTGATTTACCATCGGTCGGTCTTGGACTTTACCCGGTGAAAGTATTTCAAGAAACATGTTCAAGACTTTTTATTAATATCTTATAGCAAACTGTCATATGGAAACACTGTTGCATAATATATACCTAGAACTAAATTAATCTTGTTATTTACATTGAGCAACATAATGCTAGAGCATTTCTTACCAGTGTTGTTTAAATGCGATATAATGAATAATTATAAAGCAGTTATAAATTTATATTGAAATTGAATTAGGTGCATATACGAGTGCGTTAATCCCAATCAATTTACGTTTAGAAAAGGAAATAGATTGTTCAGTGTTAGCACTTGATTCATCAAATGTTTTGGCAAAATGCTAATAAGATTACTCAATCCAATACGACTATAAGTCTGTAGTAACAATCGTCGTACTTTCCAAGCCATTTGTCACCGAATTTCAAACAATTACTGTTCTATTACCGTACGTTGTTTCGGTTCAAACAAGACCAGCTTGACTCACAATCATTGCTTTGTTTTCATTTGCATAAGGATGTCGACCCGATGTGCATCAGATGCACATTCATCGTCTAATGAAATCACATTGTGATTTTGTAGTCAAGTCGTTACGAATCACAAACAACGTACCAATAAAATACTACGAGTATACTAATCTTAGCGCGATTTATTTGTTTTTTTTCGAACAACAGTCACTGCGCTTTTGTAGAGGACTGCTCCTTCAAAAGCGTGGTGTTAATTTTGCCTTTAAATAATCTGACGTAGGTACTTACCTACTTGGCTCTATAGCGAGAGTCACAGAACCTAAAATATAAAACTATCTGTGACTGTTAATCTGCAAAACATTCGAAGCCACCTAGTAAGAGAAAGTTAGTAAACTTCTAAGTACCTACCTAAAAGAGAAGAAAGTGGGTTAGTTGATACTTTATGCTAGTTGCAAATGTATTACAAAAACACAAGAGGCGATTCTGATGTCGCCAAAACTAAAACTAAACTAACTGAAGATGATGATGTCTCTTTTCTAACGATCGAAATAAAAAGGACGGCATCATTCACTAGTATCCCTACAAATCTCATGGAATTTAAGTAAACAAATTTCTGCAGCTGCATAACAGATGCATCGAAACTTGATCCCAAACAGCAATCTGTTGAAACACCTGTCGCAAGTTTTTTGATGTAGCAGGTGGACTACCTGACACATTTTTCAGTTTTATAACTATTTTCAAAGTTGAATGAACCTTCACAATACAATGAACTGAAAACAAAGAATACAAATTGATTCGCATGTGTTTTGATCTAACCAACTTCATATGACATTGCGTGATTCAATATGCCTGATGTCTTTACTCAGACACAGTGTACCTATGTATTTATGAAATTATTATCATGAATACACGTTAGCTCAAAGGTCGAGGTAGTTGAACATAATTAAAATAATAACAAAGTAGTAATGCTAAGGCGAGGCATTATAATAGGACGATTGGGTCTCATTAGTCGTATCACACTAATGCTAATTTATTTGTAAAACGTGAATATTAATAATTTCTATTAAATTATAATCTCATAAATACTTGGTATAAGTTATGATTGAAATGTAGTAATTTATTGATAAAGTACAAAATTTTATCAATAATTCTTTTAACCACTAACATAACAACATTATCAAACTATAGTAACAGCGTAGTGAAGTGCAAAAGGTAATTAAACAAACTCTTTCTCACAATACGAGTATAACCGCAATTCAGACCTTATTTCCTAACAAATAGAGTTAAAACTAGCCGATAAGTAAGAGTACTCGTAACTGTTATGTATGGGGTAATGAAAGTGCAATGACAAATGAAGCGAAAGTGAGACTAGGCTTAAAAGTAGGACAAACTGTTTTGCCATCATCCATTTTAAGCCATTTAATGATAGTAGATAATTTAAAATTGAGAAAGAGTACATCGTAGATCAAAAAACAACAGAAGAAGAAAGTGGGTAAAAAAAATTAAAAAAACAGTTAAGACGATTTGAATAGATTTGATAATGAAGACTATCAAAGTTAATTTAACGACAATCTACTGTAACAAAAAAAAAATGAGTTACATAGGTAACGTTTCGTAAAACAAATTCATCAAAAGTTAAAAAAACTCGGTCAACAAGCTACTGAACTACATAATATACTTTTTGAGCTTAATATTATCGCCCACGTAACAAGCCTGTCCAAAAGATGAATAAGCGTTCAAGAAACCGCTTTAGTAAGTACAGCTAATATGTCTGTTGCGTAACTTATTCGAAATGAAACCCAATACTACAGTCACAGAGATCATATTTGGAAAGCTCGTCGTGAATGACTGTACACCGTCTGGTTGGACTTTCTGGTTAATATTGTCACGCAAAGGTGCCGTGTTCTCAAATCGGGTTAATGTTTATAGGAACAGTAAATCTGCAAGAGTTGTACATGAATTATCATGAGCTTTCCACTGTCCGATCACGTGACTAAAATTTGACCTAAACTAACCTAACTAGAGGTCACAAACGAATTTGTTTCGTTTTTGAAAAACTTTTACATACATACTTAAATAGTTGTAGGTGCAATGTCCCGCTGTTGACTTTCAATTATGTTCTATTCATGAATAAATCAACCTTTACTTGTGTTATTTACTTTTTTTACAATTGTTCTTGCTTACAATGATATAGGTATCATTCAGAATAAGTATGACTAAACTTTATTGAGTTTCAGGTATGAAACTGATTTTTTTTCACAGAAATCAATCATCAATCATCAATCAATCATTTTTATTTATTTTCTCTCACAAACTACAAATAAGTACATAAAAAAATAATTTAAAAATAAAATAATAATAGAAGTAATAAATACAATTAATACTTAATCCAAAATGTTTGTTAGAAATAGCACGAGATAACTTAGTTCTCATCATGGAGTGAATCATTTCTGACCTAATTCGCCACATGGTGTAACAGATGAGTTTGAATACTATAAATACGAACCCAGCTAAGGTTTTTTTCATGAAATCATCTAATGCGCTCGTGATCTTTTCATTTATCTGTTTAATCACGGTTTAGGTATTCACAATGAATATGCAGTTCGTTTTGTTATCGACTACTGTAAATAAAATGCAATGGATTTAGTATTTATTGTCCTCATTTTTATGAAATTATAGTTAGCAGTACCTTCATTTTCTGTCGTTGCCCTTTCATACGAACATTTATTTGCTTAGCACCTACCTAAAATAATAATACATAAAATATTTATGCAATTACGGAGACCTGGTAGGCGACAAAAAGCTCCATCACCAGAGTTGAACATTAAGAACTTACTTACTTTAATACCTACATCAACTTCTAAATGAATACCTACTGTTTTGTTGTCAGGAATTAAATACCTAAGTTCCATCATTATTGTTTTAGAAATGAGCCATATTTTTCAAAGAAACTTTTTCCGCAAATTCTGTTCAGGCATTGAGTCATTATGAGTAAGTAACTCTATCAACATCGGATTTTTGAAGTTTCTGAAGTAAGTAAATACCTTTTAACTCTTGCATACATTCATTATATTTTTGAAAATGCACACCTGAGTAAGAGAAACTTATGCATACTTACAACGTTTTCCGAACGAGCAGGCACTGCACGGTTTTGGTAGCGCGTGACTTACCTACTAGTTCGCAGTGCGTTTTAAAAACACGAGAATCATAATGCCTGATTGACAGTTTGCCGAATGCGTTTCGTTTGCTGCGCGTTTCATTTGCGTTATTGTTGATAGAAACGCGTCGTAAAGACGCTGTGTTATAAGAGCGAACACGAAACCTACTCAATAGATGTCAAGTTCAGTCATATTGAGGGCACGAGTTGCAGTAATCACGCGCATTAGTCACGATGGATACGCTTACGAAAATTCTATATCGTTACAATTACAACCTTATCCACAAACAGTTGAATCTTATTTTACAATGACAAGATTAGATTAGGTTTTAGTTACATTTAGGCATTTTGTACAAGTCCATAAATTTCATTGCGCTTAGAGTTTCAGCACTTGGTCTTTGTAATACTAACGTTTAGGTTTTTAAGTTAAGTAAAATAATACAATATCATTCCGTAGATGGAATCGTGAAAGCCTCTTCATCTAATAAAGATAATAATGAAATTTACTACCTCATGCAATCAACTATCAATCTTGTAATCGTCTATTAAAATTGTGTTAAAAATCCAAACAGAAAAAATTATTCGTCGTTGGAGCTTATCATTTATTCTAACCGCCATTACCATTAGACATTTTTTAATTCATTTTAGACTTCTATCCAATGATCTGTTATAAAATATCATTGCTTCTATCACAATACTGATATCACGTTGGCACAGCGTGCACACTCGGTCCTTTGTAGCGTCGAATTGAGGACAGTATTGGAGTCTAGCAAGAACATCTGACACGAAATTATGTTTTGGATCTTGAACTTTAAAACATTGCCTTTCAATGCTTTTCTGTAGGACACACAGAGTTCATGTGAGCCTATCAAGTTATTTTACCTCTTGACATGTGAAGCTCTAATAATACTCTACTACCAAATTCTTTGAACTAACTTAGGTATATCATAACTAAACATAGATTACAAAGTATTCGTATCTAACTAACCCAACTCGTTGAGCACTAATCCTTTTGATGCCCCGGTTTAGCAGCTCTGCTAAATGGGAGCACATCCAAGACAACAATACGACACAAAGTCTACAGTGCGTTACCGGTAATAGAAGTCGAAAAGAACCAGTGTCGTCTTGTACGAACGCAGAACAAAACCATCGTACTGCTAGAGTTGGGAGGATTGAGACCGTTCGCACCGGTAAGATCGATGCTCACAATGATCGGAGAGTTGGCTGGCGAGGAACCCACACCCCGCATAATAAGTGTGGACGCGTTGGTGATCGAGTACGAGAAAGGTGAAATCTCGGATTTGTTGGGATGTTTAAAAGCCTCTGAACACCATGAGGTAATCATGTACGAAAACAGGGGAGATAACCTAAGCTTCCTAAAAGTACACGACTGGAGTACATCCACAAACTGCTGGGGTCACCCGGTACCATCATCCATCAGCGGATCAGAACGCGTCCAACAAAAAGCAGCCGAAAAACGGGCAGTGGAGGAGCAGAACATCAGACAGCCTCCACAGTGCTCCGCAGGGGGCAGCAGGTTGGATGTAGTCGTGGGTGCCTTCTGCGCTGCGGCACGGAGCCTGATAGGAACGGCAACAAGAACGCCGTCTAAGGAAGCGACGTCCAAAAGCAAGAAGATTCCCAAGGCTCTGGCAAAGCCACCGCCGACGAGAGCCGAAATGGGGCAGGTCAGTCCGCCAGAGCTCTTGCCGGTAACGCGCCCATTAAACCACGCAATAAATGCTTTTCTCGAATTCCTTGCTATAACGAAAGCGTCAAGAGACGTAAAGCTACAAACCTGCGCCAAAATCATGCAGACGTTTAGGCAAGGAAACAAAGGCCTATTAAAGGTGTTGATCGAGGAAGCAGAAGCAGCCATATACGACAGCGATAACTCCCGAGTCATCGAAGGGAAAATGTCGGACAGCTATATGGTGGCTTACAGTGCGTTAGGTGGCTTTGTGGAGCAAAACGAGGAAGAGACGGAGCGGGCAGGCCACATCAAATTCAAAACCCCGGTCGCTGATCCACTTGTGGTTGTTGCCAAGTGTACCATAATAATGCCAGACGACAAAATCCTCAAGATGGGTGAAACCATCTCAGGCAGTCGGAAGGCAGACTGGAACCACTGGAAACTACCACACTTCGAATGGATCAACGGAGTACCCGGATGCGGAAAAACAACATGGGTGGTTAAGAACTTCAATGTCAACGAGGACATCGTCATAACGTCAACAATTGAGGCAGCCAACGATCTGAAAGAAAAGTTAGCGCACCGTATAGGAGATCTGGCCAAGACCAAAGTGCGCACGATGGCTTCAGTTCTTGTAAATGGCTTTAGGGGGAAATGTCATCGTCTCACGATTGATGAGGCCCTAATGAACCATTTTGGAGCCATAGTCATGGCGTCTCAGTTGGCCGGAGCCGGCGAAATCGTTCTCATTGGAGATATTAACCAACTGCCGTTTATCGACAGAGACAACCTCTTCGATATACAGTACAATCGGCCTAACCTTGTCACAAACATCACCAAGGAACTGTTGTTAACGCACCGAAATCCAATGGACGTTGCTTACGCCCTACAAGACGTGTACTCAGGCATTTATTCATCGAAACGGAAGGTACAATCCCTGAAGCTGGCAGCGTACACAGGCGCAGAGATTCCCAGAAGCCTCCCCAATACCCTCTTCCTAGTCCACACTCAGGAAGAGAAGAAAACCCTAACGAACCAGGGTTTCGGGGCGGGTGACGGGTCGCGTACGCTAACAGTTCATGAAGCACAGGGCTTGTCTTACGAGACGGTGATAATCATAAACACCAGAAGCAGAATAGGGCTGCACGACAGCGTCCCCCATGCAGTCGTAGCCATATCACGCCACACAGGTGGATGCATCTATTACACCGACGACACCGATGACGCCATAGGGAACTTCATAAAGCGAGCAACGGCAGTGCCAGCAAAAGAAATAGTAAATTACAATTTCAAAATGGCCATAAAAGATCGCAATGCCGCTGTTTGGAACACCCTAGAGAAAGTGACGGCGGAGATGGATGGCTAGTAAAGTAACATAAAGCTAATTAATGTAATATTAAAATGTTCTTTTATCATATGTAAACAAATTAAGTATTATTTTTATAATTGTAAGTACCTAGTAATATTAATATTTTCTAAATAAGTAAAAATTGTTTCCAAAAGTTTGTTATGTAGCTAAATGTCAACATTACAAAATAGTTAAGTAGATCTTTTTAATAAATATTCTAGATAATAAAAACACGGACTATAAAGTCTGTGGTGAACGCAAATAAATATATAAAAAAAAAAAAAAAAAAAAAATCCTTTTGATGTTTTTATCATTATTACGTCGTAGTTGTCATTGACCTGAAACGACTTCACAGGAATACATTAACTTTCTACTAGAGAGTTCAAATTACTATTGTCATTTGAATTTCGATAAGTATACGCCTACGAGTATTTCTTCTCTACATTGGTACTCGTGGTATTAAACCAAATCGATTTCTGCCGAGAATTTGGTGCCCAATGCATAGGTGCCCAAAAATAGATGCTCAAACGGGAATAATTCGTCCTATCTGTGCGCTGAGATCTTGGATTATAATGTGATTTTCATCACCTTTTTAAGGTGCCTCTCCAACTGGAGAAGGTTAACAGTCTTGCATCGTCTTGCAAATTGCATGTTCCCGATCTTTAGCAAACCAAAATAGTTCGGTATTCCTCGCTCGTCCACTTTCTGATGTTTTTCAACTCCTCCGACCTCTGCCACTTTTCGTGCCATAGATCAGTTGAATTTTTTTATATCTTTTGTGTCTTATGATGATTAATAACTTTAATTGTGTTTTTTATAAACAGAATCTGACTCCTCAAGAGGACGGCTTATTATGTATAATTTTTAAATAAAGGAGGGGAAAAGCCGTGAAAAGCCGGGGCGGCTCGCTTGTTTATTTATATTGTAGTATCTAAAAGTCCATTCTAAATCCTGCTAAGCAAAACCTTGGTAGACAGGAACAGCTGTGAAAAATCTAACTTTATGTATGCCAAGGCAAAGCTGCATTGCGTCGACGCTAGCACAACAGCAGTAACTACTATAATCAATACAAGTAAATATTTCATAAACGAACCTTGAATTACATTTATGAATTAAGATTTGTATCACAGCCGCTTGTCTCGTGATCATTTAGTACCAAGATGTTAATGCGAATGCAAAAGGGTTAAAGCAAAAGTCAGATTTTATTAAAAAGTCAATTCCTTATTTGAAGTAAGTACCTACTATACTCTGTTCAACGAGTCGATCGAATAGTTAGAAAAATAAACGCACGTGATTGGTGTCGAAAACGGGCCTAGGGCTAGTTCACATTGCCTTATGTAATGTATTCTTTTTTAATGTTTTCTTTACACGTTAGCAAAATACCTACCTATGTAGCAAAATTTATGGACAACACATTTAGTTGGTTTATTTTTCGATCGACTCGGAGAACAGAGTATATAGTTAGAGTTGTACTGATGATCAGTAAAGTGATTTTGTTGCCTTAATTGAGCCAATGCAATATTTGCAATATTTTTTCAACAGACTTTTAGATTATCTTAATAATTATATACCTACACAGTTACCATTATCTGCTAATAAATAAATTTTATGTCGGCAATTGTTTGCAATAATATTGTATTCGTAAAATGTTCTTCTGAAATTATGAATAATAAAAATGTATGATACAGTCTTAGGTACTAAGACGTTAACCTTTCAGGGCCTATAAAACTTAATTACTTTTACGTCTATCGACGGTTATGTATACAGATATTTGAGAACAAAGTTACTAGTGTGGCGCTGGCAGTTCAGTGAACTCAAAAACTACCTTTATTAAAACTATCATCCACTCTAAACTGAAGTGTTTAGAATTATCTACAAAATGACAGTTCAATTAACTTAAAAATGTATCTAAAAACAATTATACCGCAGACTAAACTGAAGTAGTTAGTAAAATTCCATGAAGTATGTAGAACTTTTAATAAAAAGTTATGCGCAGTTGGTCCGATAAGTAAGTACGTCATAATGAAATACGGAGCAAGTACACCGGAACTGATTTTTACAATATAGATAGTACATAATAGCCAGTTGATATTGATTTACATACTCTACTTCTTAAGTTCAGAGAAATGTATTTCAAAAAACTTTCACAATGATTACAAATTAGCTTGAAACCAAAATCGAAAAACTTAAAATTAAGCATGTAAGTATATTTCATGTAAAAAAACGGAGCCATTGATTGATACCTAATAAAGAAACATACCTACTACGATTATAAACAATTTTTCAAAAAACTTTAAAATAAATTAACATGTTTTTGTTTTTTAAATGCATATTTTTTTGTGTTATCAGTGAAGGTCGAGTACTTTGTACTATTTGTGAAGATGGTCAAGTGTGACAGCATAGGTGGTAATACCAGCTTGTCTTTCTTATCCTCGATAATACAAATGTCAAATTAAGTAACCTCGGTGATTTCATTTTTGATATCATAACGCTTCAATGCCATTCAATTTTTAAAATCATTCAAAAAAAAAGCATCAGTTTAGTAACCACATCAAAGAAGTGAAGTGTAGTAACAAAACACAGAGGACCGACGTGTAATCTGCACTTATTTTTACTAATTATCACTTTGGCTTTGATTAAAATTTAATATTTTTATCAATTTACGCTGGATTTAAATTTTGTTTTCAAATTACCTATGTGGTGTAATCTAGTTGACATAATTGGCAGCAGCTGGGAATTTGTTTTGTATCATTGCTGATTATATTATTAATTTGATTATTTTTCTGATTAAGCTAAGTTACTTTTGCTATAAATAATATTGATACAGTTGAATCATCTGCTATCACTTATTATCAGACTAATGAAATTGCAATGTTAAGATTAGTGTCACTGATATTTTGTGCTAATTTATCTTGTTTGTGACTCACATAGAAATGTTCTAGTTTGATGAACCGTTGAGTGTTTTGTTTTGATGCTAATTTCTTTTTTGATGTCATATACAATACAAGTAGGTATAATTTTATATTAACATGAAACTCTTTGTTCACTTAACTTGCATGAAACAATAATATGAGTCGGGAAGACGACATTAAAAAAAAGTTTAAAACCTTTTTATCACCTAAACGACTTAAAAAGTAGGATAAGTTTCTCAATTTGACAGTTAAATATTTGTGAATTAAATAAAGTGAATTTATAAGCTACAATAACTTACTTTCATTTTATTATTAACAATTAGGTACTTTTATTGCGTCTAAAAAAAAGAACAATTGAACTGAATATTTTACAAGTATATAGACCCAAACGAAGCAAATCTACTTCTAAAGCTAGATGAATGTTAGTTTGATTTGTTAATATATCGAAACACTATATAAAATGTTATGTATCCAATTTTGAGAGTTTGCAATGCAAATGCGATAAAAGTGTGAAATCTATACAATCAAAATTAAGATGGAAGTTATGGAATAAACTAATGAAACTGCACGTTAATTATTGTAATGGAGTCGAATCACGCGCAACGCGTGTGCCACAGTCCGACACGTGATGCCATAGAGTAATATAAACAGAAGGTTAGTTCCATGTCAAACTAAGCGCGTGATGAAAAAATCTCAATGGCTTATGTGGATTCACTTGTCGTTAGCTCAATCGAATGATATCTAAATTGTAGTTACTGTTATATAATAAATACATGACTAGATACATCTAACATCTTATTTTACAATCACTAGTGTCAAGAATAAATCTAGAATAAATTCAAAGTTATTTTATATTGAACTTAGTACTGTAGGTCAATTTGGAAGAAACTTGAAAATACATACATAGGTAGTCTATGTAATTTTGGCACTAAAAAGATCGGATCATATTCAAACTGCTGATTTGGATTTGAATTGGGCTGTTCAAATCAACTGATTGTCAATATCGAGCAAGTATTTTATCGTTGTGTTAATTGGTAGTCGTTTATGGCTACAGATTTTTTAACAACAAACACTGTTCCATACACCTTTGATTTCTACTAGCAAATCAAAACAATGCGTTGTAAACTTGTTCCACTATTGTGACTAGCAATGGTACCTAGTCACAAACGCGTGCATGCGTCGACACGAACTTACTCGTATATCAACTTTTACTCATGTTTATACATTGAAATCCAAACAATGGATATTAAATTAGCGGAAATTGTAGGTGTGTTAAGCAAAACATCAACGTTCTTTTGCTGCCAAATTCTGTTGCTACCTGTAACATTTTTAAAACTAAAGATTGATAGAATAATGTGTTGTACTTTTACAATGTAGAGTACACTATGGTTGACTAACGTTTACAATCAAATGGTTCTATTGGTCAAATAGTATCTAAATTAAGGAGAAATTATAGAACACAATCAACTTGATTAAAAGAACTGCTAGTTAAACTACCGAGACAATCTCAATACCAAAGAACTTGTTTTTGACATAAACTCACTATTTGCAAGCTTTAATTGAAAATTTGTAAGCTTACTCAGATTATTTTAAATATAATGATTATTTAAACAAACTAGCTGCAGGACAATTTAAATGTTTACAAAGTACTGTTAAGTACTGTAAAGAATAAAGATTGTGGAAAACGGATAAATGAACAAACAACAGAGATCAGCTGGTCGGAAGTTGACTCTGGCTGCATTGCGACAGCAAATTAGGCAATGGCAAATAATTATATGGACGTAATTATGCGACAAAGGATGTTTGCAAACAACGATAACCATTAAATAATAAACATTTCTTTGCTAAAGATTTTTCCGCCATGAATCGAGCCCGTGATCGTGTCGCTTGATTATCAGTACTATCTCTGGCTTCTTTCTATCTTTGTTGGTGGTTTCTATCTGATATTGGTTTGCAAGAAATTGACATTATTTGATAGTGGTTTTTTCCTTTTATCGCGCTAGATTGTGGGAATGTTAGATTTGCTCTATTATACAATTTTCAATGTGAGCCTCAGTATAAAAATAACTTGTGCTAAATGTGTCCTGAAACAACCTCAAAAGATCAGTGACCACGTGGCTTCACGTCGTTAAGTTAAGCCACGTGGTCACTGATCTTTTCAACCACGTGGCTTAACATAACGACGTTAAGACACGTGGTCATAAAAAATGCTTAAGGAATTGTCACTCCGTTGAGTGAATTTTTTTATGTTTTGCTAAGGGCGATCTAGGTAGCAGAAGTGTCCAGTTAGCGATGATAGGAAGAGATGATACGATGTTTTTTTTTATTGTAGAGGTTCAAATTAGATGTTTAATGATGCTTATTGTGACAGTTGTAAAGCTTTACAATTGCTTGGTAATTGTACATTTGTTTCAAATTTTACCTTTAACTTAATTTGATGGGTTGCTTTACATCAAAATAAAATTGAATTGAAACAATAACCACTATTTTGTCCACCTGTGTCTACATTAAAATGACGTCATCATTTGTAAGTTAAATTTTCTGTTCAGTTGTTGGTTCAATAAACAATACTGAATAAATCACACATAATGGCAATAATTTTACTCTCTTCAGTTTTACGATCATTTCATGTGAAAAGTCATAATTTTGAATGTATTCCATTACAAATACATACATTAGGTTATAGTAGATATACTTGTAGCAAGTCCCGCCTTTGCACGGGTGTACTAATGAATCTAAAAAATATAGCTTATAACCATCCCGACAGTCCATTTTACACATTGATGAAAGAATTTTCCTCCGTCAAACAAACAAACAAACTTTACTTCTTTATAATATTAGTATAGACTTCTAGAATAAAATTTAGCTTCAACAATTGGTTTTATTAGTTAATTGGAAACATCTGCTTGATTAGACATGAAATCAGTTCCTGGAAACCATTTTATCCAAAAATGTCTTTGAACTTTCAATGTCAGTGAAGAATCCTTTTAATTTAAACAAAAAGCAAGGTTAACGTTTATTATACAAGTGGTCTGGCATTTGTAATATAATGTGATATTGGAAAGGATTTAAATCCTGTTTACAGCTAGCAAATGTGACATTACTTTCTAGCAACGGTCGGTTTAACACACGGTTTTTACAAAATTAAGGTTCACCATTTACTTAAAGGATTTTACACTATCAACCATTGATCTAAAGCTACAGCTACAAACAAATACAACTCCGATTTAGTAAAGTGATCATTTTTAGGATACTATCTAAGCTAAAATAATAAAAATCCACCCGATTAAAACCAATGATTTAACAAGCGTTTTCTAACAAGCAAATAAATTTTAGGCATAAATGTGTTTTGAGTTTGGATTTAAAGGAAAAAGAATGTGATATGACAATGAACAGGAAAACTGTCTTCAAAAATGTGATTAAGGTAAAATTTCTGCAATAAATTATTTAGTAGTCATAATCTTCTTTTATTATTTTATTACTTTTACACACACGAATTGTGGATGCAATATTAACAAAATATAAAGTTGCCTACAAGTTTAATCATTCTAGATTATTCAATTGAGTTGTGACAGCTTCGCAACCTGTCATAAGGAATGCTAACTCCTTGCAAATAATAGGCATTTTGTCAAACTTGTTTGCGGATCAGCTTTTGATGAGCTGCCTTCAAGATGGATTTTAAGACCTTTTAGCCATGTTACAAACGCTTTGTTTTTATTCTCTAACAGTGCATCATTTACATTTATGATCACGTGACGTTTCTTCTTCAAATGCCCATTTCTCTACGAACTTTTTCCCGGCACACTACGTTTTTCAAACGAGAATTCGCTGCGTGATTTTGTATTGTGCGTTATTGCTAGTTAGCAGCGCGTTTCAAAAACGCGAGCATATATTGTCACAGCTTGAGTTCTACTGAGAAACTCCTAAGATTTGATATGATGTTATTTGGTTAATTCTTCACATTTTTTATTCATACCTAAGTTGTGGTTTACCGTGACTGAGTAGACATGTGAAATCATAATGTCAGTTTGTTTTTTACTTGAAAAATGTTATTCATTAAATAACTGATTCTTAGAAATAAAGGCATTGGATATAGTGAGAAAATATTACACATGCCATAGCATTTTTAATTAATATCTTACGCAAGTATCTGTACGTAATGATAACAATAAATATTTCTCATAGACATTATTTTAATGCTAATTAATATAGCAATAATTAGTCAAGTACCTACAGTTGAATAGTTATTTAGATTTTTATTTCAAATCATCCCAATTACTTGGCTACTTCGCTTTAGCAGACTGTTCAAGTATTATGATTTTTTGTAAGTATTTTATTCTACAATTCTTAGTAATAAAGGTGTTAGTTATCGAACGCCATAAGACCATTTAAGTTTTATCATCATGCCGTATCAAAAAAGATCATTGGCTTTGTATAAAAAGCTCAAGGGCACAAGTCGGGGACCCATAGATTCTTGACCCCGATCACGTCTGGCATCGCGACTTTGCTGAATTTTTTAAACTCCATTACAAGAGCGTTACCCTCCCGTTACTTCCTTATACGACTTTATCTACGCCTTGGCAAACTACGGTTAAAAATGAAGCTAGTTTTGTCTAAACAAAGCCAAAACTTGCTAGATTACTGATACTAGCTTGCTATCCTAGCTTTTTTTTTTTAACCTGACCTCGTGTATCTCGGGTATAAGGGTCTTGGTATACTATGGTTTTCGAACAAGCAGTCACTATGTGATTTTGGCCGGGTCATCTGCTTCGCATGCATCGTTTTCTGTTTATAGAATAAAGACTACAAACCGAAAACGATGCATCGCGACAATCATCGCAGGTCAGCTTATGTTTGTTTATCTTCCGAATTTAGTTTCAACCAACTACAGCTGACCTGCGATTTGATGCCAAAATTTAGTTTTTCGCTGTGCAGAGATGACCCCTTCATATTGAAAAAAAACGCGCAGGCACTTTATCGAAAAACGTAGTGAGAAGTTGAGCACACGAGGCTCTAAGTCAAACACGTGGAAACTTGTAATACGGCTTCAAAGTAGATTAACCTAAAATAAAAGGTTAATAGCGGCTCATTAGTTGAATTAGCGATTTCGGAAGAATTTTATAATTCCCGGAAATTTTAAATTGTAAATTGAAGAGGAAAGTGTCCGGACACATATCATAATTTATTATAAACTCTATAAGTCAAAAATTCTAAAAAAATCTATTTTACCACCTCTAAAGTTTTGATACGTTACTATACAAGAGTATTTCATGATAATTGAGTAAGATTGTAATTGATCATTAGATTGTAATTTTCTCAAATAACAGTCGTTTTTACCATTCCGTTACGTTAACTTTTAACTAACAGTTTATTTCCTAGAATTTTACTTGAATTGATTGAAGGAAGAGCGCTATCAATTACTGTATAGAATTGCTTGATTTTCTTCAAATATAATTTGTTTGTTGATTAGAATCTGTCACAAGTAATTAAAATGGAGCATAAAGGTCGTGTTGTTAATAAATTCATGTTTACGGTAAAACGGTTTGGACTAACGTTGTTTATTATTTGGCAACTATAATTCACGAATATCTTCGTTTGAAATGCCGCCAAACTCACATATTGCCAAATGAAATAACAACCCAGACGATACTATGGTTTCCTACTTCATTCATACATATACCGAAAGTCTGCGACTATATTTTCCCGCTACCAAACTATATTTGCTGCCAGCCCTACTTTAGCTCATAATAATACTCCTTATCATCAAAGACAAAGAGATGAAAATCTTGTAAGTAGGTGTTTTTGTGTAACATTGTAATGTTGTCAAGGTGGTTTGCATGTTGGTGAAAGAGATGCCAAAGACGATATTACTCACGAAACGTTTAGAAAATGCATTGCTGTATAATGTATATAGATGTTTTTACTTTATAGAGTTGTTGTACGTTTTAGTCATAGAACACCTTATTTTTGTTATTAATTATATTCGATCAGAGGCAAAAAACTTTAAAACACGAGAAGAGAAGCTTCATCAGTGGGACAATACGACTGAAACTTCTATTCAGCACCTTCTTTTGAGAATTGGATCAGGGCTATACTAAACGTTCAAACATTGAATTGTTTAAATAATCTATGGTTCGCTCGAACCGATCAATTATAAATATCCCATATATAATTTTTATTACACAACTCTTGATGCCGTAGAGTACCAGTTGAATCGGTTACATAATATATTATTGACGTCATCGTTGATCTCTATTCCGTAAGAAATGGGTCAGCTTTCCACTTTCGTCTTGACGTCACGCAAATCAAGCGAGACAAGATCAATAAATTATAATCATATTTCACTCAAACTGCCAAATTTAACATGAAATTAAAAATCATAAATGTGTCAAACGATTTCGTAGTAGAAAGGGGTTATTAAATGCTAAAGTTAGAGATTGAGTTAGTTGATTGTGCAAACAGACATCAGTAAACTTTTTCAGTGTTTTCCTCGATTTTTGGAGTCGTATATAGAGAGTTGTATAGATTACAAAGTCTTTAAGTAGTATTAAGGTATGGTTGTGCGCATTGGTAAAAGGTTTATAGGTTTTTTAGTAGTTCAAATGAACAATATCTATGCAAAACTCGTGAACAAGCCATTCACGATTATGTGTAGCACGTTTTGTTCGGATACATATTAATTACAAGGCAAAGAACGATTTAAAACAAAATATACCTAACTTATGGGTTAACCAAACTGGAAAATATTTAACGGGTAGTGTAAATTTCCAGTCATAATATTGTGGTTTTACTTAGGTACTGTGGTGAGATCATGGACCTAGTTTTAATACCCAGTATTTCTTTCTTCATTACTGATTTTTTTTAGTATGAAACAAATATTTCACAATATCTAAACAAGAAATACAAACACGTAATATTATGGAAGTAAAGACAACCAATAAAATTTGACGAAAATGAGTTATGGAATTGGTTCACGATGTAGATCATAAACAAGATAGTGCCTACGATAATCTAGCTAGAACGATTTGTCAACGTCTACAATCTAGCTCTTACAATATCCGGAACAGTGTAGTTTACTTTATGATAAAGCATGACCCAAAAGCGAACTGTGATCATTGCAATCGAAATTAACAATAGCTAAATCGGTATTGAAATACCTACTGATTAATGTTAGATCAAATTTGCTGACAATAAAATAAAATTATGGTTCTTCAAGTTCTGAATTCATTTCAATTTGCTTAGCTACATAGATGTAGCGAAAGCTGCAAGGAAGCAAATGGTTTATCTGAGCTTATTCATCAAAATTTGCTAAGCTTTATCAGTAGCGAATAAAGACGAGGGCAAACAGTAACATTTTACAGATTATTTAAATGAAAACTGAACTGAGTGATAAAATTAGACACGTCAAGCTTTGCCAAATGATTATTTTTACTATTACAAAACGTGGTGGGTCCGGTACCGATGTCAGTTACTATGCAATATATACATTCAGTAGGTATCTTACTATTGTTGCTATGCTCGTATTCAGTGACGTTATCGATACAAGGTCAAACTACTGCTACCGCAGATTCAATAATAACTGCTGGGTTAAAATAACTGACACGTGGTATTTAATCAATTTTTATACAAAACTCTCAACAATGTACGTACTAAAACAATTTACGTGTTTCAAATATTAATTGGAAATTATGTAAAAAATCATATAATTTTTACTTACTTTAAATTAAAATATTTACATAATATCCTTGAAATGGTTATCATAATTCTAATTAGGAATATTTTTCTTAAATATTTTGCGTTGAAGTTATTAGCAAATTACCTATTGTACTAGATCTAAAGCTACCTATAAATCTGAAGAATACCTTTAGCACATTTGGCAATTAAAGTCTCGTGATAACCTTTTTTTGTCATTGTAGCCTAAAAATAATTATCAAATAACGGGATCGTAGGTACAATAACTTTTAAAATTTCGTCAAGCCTATCTAAAGATATTGATTTTGTTGCCATGTATAAAAATAACTTTAGATAGGTCCTATTATCATACATTACCAAATTGTATTCAAGCATGAACTTATACTCAGTTTATTTTTTAATTCCATTATCGTTCAAGCCAGTCTCGACCGTCAAAAGCTGATGAAATTACGATTATTGTCTCTACGTCAAGAGTTTCATTGACTTCTGTTTGGACAGATGTTTTAAGAGCATAAAGGTTAAGAACAGAACCTTAAACAGTTTTGTACAGTCACTGTTTATCGTTAAGTATACGTACATTAAGTATATAAAATATTGAGAAACAAAATCAAAGTATCAGTATAATAGAAATAAACACGTGTTTAAAGAAAACTAGACAAATACGGAAAATTAAATACGATAATACCATTCAGACAAACAAGTCTTTGATTTTTTTTTCTAGTTATCTATATTGTTAATAAAATTCACGTGGTTTAAATCTATATAAGTTAAACCGTTAAAATTAAGAAGCGTACAACTTAGAGCTACTGGAGCAAGCAAACATGACTTCTATGGGTATGTTAACAATCTTGATAGATCTAAAGCTATGGCTGTTGCCGTACGCTGTCAAGAATGGTGTCATTGTGATAATATTCACACGGAGCCCTTGTTTTCATGACAAAACGCCAAGATTTACAGTCAAGGGAACGCCTTGACTAAGTTTCACCAAAAATTGTGGTATTTTGCAAGATGTTCTTTCGTCCTGTTTTTGAAAATATCGCCAAAATTCGAATTGATCTTTCAATTTAACAAGAGAAATGATATATCTGCTTATTTGACGTAACTCAGTAATTAAAACCATCAAACGACCGACTTCTACGGATGACAGTTAGTTAGTTCTACTCTATGATAATGAAACCGCGTATCCTGTGTAATTTTGACTTCAAAAAGTTGAAACAAGTGTAGTTACAACTTTAAATAATACTTTCCAAAAACTCAGAGAAGACAAAACCCTTTCTATGAGCAAAATAATGATATAACTACATTATCCTTGATATTACTACCAAAATACTTGTACTATCATGCCACCGCTACAATGTTATCGATTTGTCAAATAGGGGCAGAACCGGAACAAAGATAGACAGACATACCTACAAATTCCAGGACATTTGCCTCCAATGAATAATATACGTTTCCAGTTCATCGTCTTTTATATTATGAAAATAAGCATTCAGAACGGATGGTATCCTTCCGGCTTGACGGCCTTAGGTGCTACTACGAGTAAAATAAACTTAACTAATGCAAGAAGTATTGTCTGTAGATCATCTATGTGTTAGAGTAACTGCTACTTAGATGTATATTGTATTAGACGCAAAAATAATAGTTTTTTACAAAAACTATGTTAACGTAAACATTTCAAGTGCCTTATGAAACTAAGGAGGTACCTCGCCCACGGACATACAGTAATAAGTGATGATCCCTGATCAAATTTTAATATTATGTTTGGTGTAAATGAAGTGATATTTTAGAATACTAAACAAGTCCAGCGGATGCTTTTACAAAATGTGATGTAATAAGTTCCCTTTGTTCATCACGTTCATACAACTAATGAACCTAATTTGTATTTCGGTTATTACTGTAGTTTCAATTGGCACATGTGCTGTTTAGAGTAATAATATTGAAATGTGAATTTCATTGGATCACGTTTTCGGCTCACGTGTCAAGTTTTCCAGTCAGTGATTCAGAATTACATTATTCTGTAGACATTTTACGTCACCTGTCTATTTCAGTTTTTGTTTCGACCAATCTAGACGGAATTAAATTGCTGTCATTATTGTAATTTTTATCTTCCCTTTACCCCCGGTTCCTATAACAAACTAACGGATGTCCGTAGGACTTTCACCATAGCAACGTTGTTATCTGTCAAAAAGTTTCAAACATTATATGTTGAAATAACAACGTTGCTATGGTGATGGACCTACGAACATCCGTTAGTTTGTTATAGGAACCGGGGGTTAATGGTATCGGCAACCTTAGCAAAGAAAATACTATATAGAGATTGTTAATTTCGCGCCTGTTTTTATTGTTGCTGCAAAATTATTTGAATACCCACCCAAAAGTTAAATACATAAAAAATATCAATATAATATTTTGTTTTTACACTTACCAGGCAAGGACTCCCCCAATATCTCCCTCATTGACAATATAATTAATTTCCAAGCATATAGGACCAAGTCGCGTAGCCGAAGTGACCCTTTAGGTGATGATATATTTCCTCTTTCTGCCCAAGCATTTTTTATGCGATTTCCATTCCCTTTCGAAAATAGTTCAATGTTTTCAAATTCAAATATTTTCTAGTGTTAATTCTATAAGGTTAAGCAGAAGTGACCCCAATATTAAATACAGTTTAATACATTAGCAAATAATCAAACACGTAGTAAGCGGTAACCGCCAACGGAATCGTCAGTATAGAGGTCAGATGCCGCAAGCGACCTCATTCCAGATCAATCCAACGTTCAAATCAATGGCACCTTGAACTTGACTTTATATAATACTTGCAGGTACGTTTTTATTTTTGAAATTAACACACGTTTTTTGGTAGAATAATATTATATACCCACTTACTTTTAGTATACTTACTTATCGAAAAAATGTCTGCACACCTAGTTTAATTTAATGGAAACGGGTTTTATTTTAATTTAAGATTTAAACAAATAAAATAAGTATAAGTTAAGATGAGATCTTTAGTAAAATGCATTGAAATAGAACATCGTCCGACTTTATTGAACTAGATGAAAAATTGACGTCTTTGACTTCTAAGAAAATTCTGGAATGACACCAATTTGCACACGATCCACTTAATATCAGAGTCAGACGTTGTGTCTGGAGATGTCTATCTCTTTTCAATCCAAAATACTTAACGAAACAAAAAATGTCCAGTGTTTATCAAAATCGTTGGAAATGAACTTCAGCCAACTGTATGCAATAGAATAAGGAAAAGTTAGTATACTATAATATTCTATGACGTCCTGGATAAAAGAAGATTTGTCAACAGTCAGACGGGCCGTTAAACTTTTTGGAGGTCCTCTATCATTTTATTCGTAGAAACACAAAATATATGAGCCAATAAACTTAACTGATCCGTTTTAGTATTTAATATTCTTGGAATTGAGAAAATATTTTCCAATTGTATTTTATTTACAGTATTGAATTTTTATTAAAAATATTAGTCGGTCCCTGTAGAGTTTTTATGGCATAAATTTACAGACTGACAGTGATGTTAGGGATCAAAAACGAAAAAAAAAAGGTTTTTTGTTTGTACCTAGGTATATAAAAACCAATCATATTTGTAAAACAGAAATAATATATCAGACTGAGTTCTGAAAGAAAAAAAGAAAGAAAAATGTGCTTTTTTTCTGTAGGACCTCAAGGATCACTTATAAATGTACAGTCTTATAAGCTAAGTAATTCTATTGCCTGTTCCAAAGCTACTTCCTCATAGAAATCGTTAATGAATCTAAAAGCATCAAGATAGAAACTCAGATTAGAGACAATTTGTGCAATACCCTTCCGGCAATAACACAACACTAAGAGCTCAAATCATTTATGATTATTGCTCGTAAATTAAAATACGCTCGTTTAATAAAACTACCTTGGAGTGCGCTTAAAGATCAGAAATGAGCCGGTCAAAACTTCCCGGTTCATCATACAAATATTCGACTGATCTATTAAATTATTTCCGTGTTAACGTGAAGGTAAAGATAAAATAGAAATACAAGAATGTTAATAAAATATTTTATAACAAGAGGTAAAAATAGAAAATGTTATTTCTGTTGGAACATAGCTTTGTGAATCAAAAATAAAAAGTTATTATGTATTTTACAAAGATGCTGACAAAATTATCATCTATAGAATGTCTTCAGACTGACTGACGCAACTGTATTCAAAATTGAAAATTAATTATATTTATTCACAACAATACCAGTAAGATAAAGCATTTTTCAATCTTAACATAACTAACATAAAACCTGCGTTCTAATAAATATCTATTATCGTTATTTTGACAGAATACATCTAATTAATCTTTGGCATTTTTAGCTTTTTCTCTAATTGTATTCATTTGTTTTGTCTTTTTATTGTTGTGATGCGTCTTTTTCAGAATTTCGACGCATGTGTATTCGCGAGAGGATCATATTTGCTATCTGAAATTAATTATCTGCTATATGGAATTTCATGAATTTCAAGTTACTTTTACATTGCCAGAAAAGCCCAATAATAATTTATAATTCTTACTTTTCACGTCCACTTCTTACAAAGCAATACAAGCATTCCAAAAATAAGACAACTTTTATAATGCCTGCTCCATACTTTGGTATATTATCTACAGACAGCGCGGCTGCGGTTTATTTTGATTATGTTTACGTATATGTATGTTTTATGATTTATCGAAGACATTTGAACCAATGCAATGAGATATTCCGTTTACTTGCACAATTGAGGCCAATGAGTTTGAGTAATCTTCTTTGGGTAAAACTCAAATGTTTGATGTGTTGTAGACATTTATAAATAACGCACTAAAAATTTAATTGACTTATTTACTTATTAGTAATAATAATAATAACATTTTTCAAGAGATAGGTTATTCTAGGTAAAGGAAATGTCCCCAGGAAAATCTCATTGAGGAAAATATAATACAAGATTCCCAAGACGCATTATAATTTTTCCAGTAATGCCAGCTGTGTTGAATATGTTATATATTAATGACTTGAAGTCTATGCGACTTGCAATAAACCATTTTTGTTTTTAAAATGACAAATGTAGTGCCATAACTGAACCTTTAATCCACTTAATTTTCTGAAAAACACATGTCACATTTTTTTGGGATGTATTGAATAAGCAGCACCTGCAAATAACTACCTATCTATGAATATTCCACCTCCCTTCAATAGTTAGCTTGCATGTTAATCCACTCTAACATTAACAATAATTCATAGGCCGCGGAGCAAGGCCCAAATGCCAGCATTGACGTCACAGGGGCGGGCTGCTAAATATACAACCCGTTTCACGCAGAGACGTGTACAATGCTGAAGAAAATAACGATGGAGTGCCAAACGTGCAGAAGATGCCGAATGCTGCTTCAAAGGAAAGCTGAGGCCAATCAAATAAACCTACTATCTAAAGACTTTTGTTGTTTTTATCACCAATAAATGTCACTAAAAATTTAATCATGGTTTCTGACTTGCGAATGATCAAAGTGCCAAGGATGTATTCATAAATGAGCCATAAAAAAGTCATTTCTCTAAAAAAATGTCTTTAGTTTTTAAAATTTTTAGTCATCATTCATGATTGTTTTATTGATAGGTAAAGCTTGCGGTTCAGCTTGAATGTCGACTGCATCTAATAACGACAACATACTTAATAACCTTTCCAAAATTAATCAAAGCTGAAAATTACAGTTTTGGAGATCAATGTAACCTGTGAACAGGACTGTACCTAAAAATGTCTGGGAAAACTATATTACAAGCACTTCTGTCAACGATTGTATAAAAAGTAGGTGTGATGAGTAGACATGGTGACCTCACACGACGAGTAATTTTCACTGGTGTATGAAAGGTTATTCAATGCGACCTTTTGCATCGATTATGCATATGGGCGGTTCAAGGATTGAACCGTAGTTAATCGAATCAATTCTAATAGTTTGTATGTCCTTCCTACTATTTATACTCGTAGCCTCTTCAATGTGTGAGAAATTTCGCTTTACTTTCAAAGAATGATGGTGCTTTTGACCTAGTTTTCGTTGAGTTACGTCTGTATGATATAATAGATATTTCTAAAATTGTTATAATTTATTGCCAAAGTGTAATTGTTTGAAGTTTTAAATAATTTTTCAAAATATATTAAAAAGAAACTTTTGTTGAAATGTATACTAAAGAATAAGAAATAGAAGCTATGCAGTTAAAGTTTAGGTGTCTGGTTTTTAATTAAAAAATGAGCTTAATCAATCTTTTATTTCGTAAATGTTTCATAGACAAGATATCTGTCAACACAATGAATACAATCACACTAACAAATTGCTATAATTTATTACACCACAGAACATTAATCAGTTTCTAAGCAAATCAATTGCTACAGAAACTGGCATATATATTCAAGGTTTGTATATTCTGTAATAAAATTATGTGGGACACACGTGTATTTGGTTTGCGAAGGGCCTGCATTGGGATGTATGACGTCAGAACCGTCCTACTTACCGGTCGAAGTCTATTTCTGTTTTTTAATGCATCAAGAATAATTATGGTTGCATCTTATTTACTACTGGTTTAAAGGGATTTAATATTAATGGCTTTTCGGGTAATCAATTGGTCGAAATGGATTTAGTTTGTTCTTACATTAATTTAGTTACCAAACAGGCTTATAATGTGTTCCAATTTCCATTCACTTCACCACAATTTTCTAGATCATGTAAATCTGAATAATGTGTTTTATATCTTTACAACTTCGCAATAATATTAGGGGTTTTTCTTAAAATGACATGAAACATTAGATATACCTAATTCAAAATTATCAAGTAGCAAATGATAAAACCGGTCATAAAATTGTAAGCGTGTGAAATGATAACAAACAATTAACGAAGGTATTTAGGTATTACTTTGCACAAGAATCCACATTCAAACCTAAAAATCTTTATAATGATATTTAAACAATGATAACGGAAAATTGTAGTTGTTTTTTTTTGTTCAAAGGAAAGATTATAAAGTTATGATAATAGTGAAAAATAATTCATCAACTTAGTCAAAGACCAATTCGATCAACGGACTGAGTCTGTCATTTCGGTTACTTTGTAAACGCACTTTCAAAATCTGAAATTAGATTAAAATCTTGACTCGAACCTTTCATCACTACAAACTGAAATATCCACGTGGATGAGTCAGTCAATGTTTTGAAATCTGCTTTATATTATCCAGTAGACACACATACAACGCAAAATAAAACGTTATTTCCAACTGCGTATCTGCAAGTTTAAAAATAAACAATAAAAAGGAGTAATTTGAAAGTTACTGTATGCTAGCATTCGTTATCGCAATCCACGTAATTTGCCGATAACTTGACCTTTTGTTTTACTAGGTACTTATATAGGTATGGGCTTTGCCATCAATTTGGTTTTGGAATCAGAATGGTATGCAACCATCGCATCAATTTATAGAGTACATTTTTACTATGCAACAGACAAGAAAATCTCATCATGTAAATAGTACTTCGGTTTATTGAAACTGTGTTCTGTACTTCTGTCAGCAACTGAGAAGATTTATGTCAATAATCTATTTGGCCAACCTGTTTCTACAGAATAGTGAAATTGGAACTGCATTTTGAATTTTGTTCAACGGAAGAGCAAATTGTAGTGTTTGTGTATATACATTCGGCACTCGAATAAGCGCCCAGATCACGTACGGTCACTTTAAACCAATCTTTATGAGTATTTGTGACCAAAATAATCCTTTTACATTGAAAGTACGTTAAGACTTAGTTTCTTGCATGTGAATTTATTGACCAAATAACGTCAATCAATGTTTTTGCATGTGGCAAATTGAAAATAATGTTCGAAGATTTTGATAATAAAGTAAAATGTAGCTTTATAAAATTGTTACTCTGATCATGACATACCTATCTGTTAAATCAGTATACACACTATCAGTATTATATTATATCAGTAACTATATCAGTGTTGAATCAGTGACAAAACCAAGTTAATATTTGCTATAATTTAAACGGGTTTAACGAGAACAATGCCGTGGGAAAAGTCTGTTTAGTATTTGGTAGTAAATGTATCACGGAAGCTTTATTTTATAGCGAAGAAGAGTAACGATCGTGGCTGTCCTCACAAATCAGTGGTTGTTCTTAGAATCGATGTCTGTACAATGTCTGAAGGTGGGGATGACGCAGAAGAGTACACAGTTAGTACTAATGAAACACAGAATACAGAAGAGTTAGTATTAAGACTGATGATATACAGAGTGTTGTGAAGTTGAAGTAGAGTCAACAGATTTTCTTTAAAATTGAAAACAAGCATTGGTCTAATTTTCGGAACTGGGATCTTGACCTGAGATTCGGAAAACACATTTTTGTAAACATCAATGCAATCAAATTCTTATTAGGTTTTTAATATGTTTTGTTTTAATATGTTTTGTGATATTACTGTTTTGTTTTGATTCGACTGTTTAAATCTGCGTAGTTAAGATATGTTTATTTACCATCTAATCAGCATCAAAACAACTTTTTTGTTTCGAATAAACAACAAAACAAGACTGCCGATTACTATCAGATAAGAACAAGAAAACTCCGGTGTACGCACGCACTAATGGTGTTTATCGTATTGTGAAACAAACTTGTTTGTTTGTTTTTTCTGAAAAACAGGTGGCAACTCTATTCGGATATAACGATCACCGTTATATTACCGTTCGTCATTTTTACGATTAAGTTTTGCTATAGCTAAATTCCAGTTAGAACCATGACTACAGAATCCTATTTACAGAATCGAATTGTAACTTAACAGATCTTAGGTTCTAATGACCGATACTTAAACGCTAATGAAATATTTAAAGCCGTATTAACCGTTAAGGAAGTTATTTTTTGACAGATTTGTATGGACAAAATGTCAAATTATGACAAAGATATGCACCACTTACATTAACCCTTTATTTCGCATCGTGTTGGAGCTGATACACTCAAAACAAAAAATTATTTATCAAAAACTAAACAGTATTTGATTGAAATAACTTTATTGTATCATTGGGAATATTATAGACATCTTATTTTAAAATAATGAAGACACCTACTTTCACCGTTTTTTTATAAAATACAAAATTATGAAGCCACCCCGATAGGGCCGAGGACGCTTGTTACGTTTTTATTCATTATATTGATGATATTTTATATTTCATCAATATTACATCAGATATTGTTTGTTAGTAATTGTCTTCAACTGAATCATCCGTAATTGGCATGAGATTATGTTTTGTTTTGATTTAGTTTATAGTTTTAGATGTATGTATCACCCGTAATACACCGCGCAACATACGGTAAACTAGTTCTACTACTAGATGTATTACGGGTGTTACGCTGCGCAACTACTAAAAAACCGGCTACATGATTAATTTCTCATTTTAGCTCTTGCAAAGGTTATTGAACCTTTCTATAGGCTGATACAGGACTTCAACAACATGAGTAGTACAATTATTTCAAGTTTTGTTGGTATTATAGACAACCGCGATTATGAATGGAGCAGGTTTTCATAGAAAACATGGGGTCATTTGAAACCTTTATAGAAGCATCACAGTTCCGGGGTTTAAATTTCAATGCTTCTAAACAAGAGTTTCACTTCGGCTCCAGGTTCTTCAAAAGAGTATTTCCAGCACCAAATTCAAATAACATGAAAAATATTGTCAAGAAACTAGTTAATTTTCCGTCAGGATTGCGTTCCATTATCTATCTCACCTAGGCTGTTATTGGAATTCTTCAGCACCTATAAAAAGGAAAAACCTTTCCTAGCTCAAATAGACCCTAGACGACAAAGGGCTTCCACTGCTGACCATCTTAGTGAGTAAAAGTAGGATGCCATAAGTTACCATCCGGCAAACAGTTGTGAGCACAGCCTTTTTCATGTGTGCAGTCTAAAAGTTAAGAGGTGCTGCTGAAATTTCCCCAACTGTCCTTGCAAGGTGTACTCTATAGTTGGCTCAAGTTTTAACGTGTTTTTTTTTTGGGGTTTCTGCCAGTTAGGAGTAGTCCTGATCTCCTGAAAGACGGCTTTAGTGCACCTGATCCTGAAAAATGGTGTTTGCTCAGACCTGTTCAATTATAGGCATCGCCATCACCTCCCACCACTCCAAAATAATGCCATTATTAGCAGCCAGCACTTGAGGCACTATTTGGAGGAGCACCAGCTAGTAAATGTCCGACAGTACAGGTTTCTTTAGGGTCATAGAGCTGTTGATATTCTGGTTGTCCTCACCCATTGATGGAAGGAGGCAGGTACGCCTACAATATTGTTCAACCAAATGCTCCTTGTGGCAATATAGAGATAGCATAGACTAATCTTCCCGTATTTCATGAACGTGGGAGGTGCTGATGCTGTAAATAAGGATAGGAGAAGTTCTTTGGGTGAAATTGTACCGGCATCTGTGATTTTTGGCAAAGAAAAACAGTTTTTAAGACTTTGTTCTAAGTAGAATTTACCTATTTTTCGTTAAATTATGTTATTATTGTAATTTGAACCAAAAAACATTTATTTTTTCATTATTTATATTATTTATTTATACCCCTGAAAAGGGCAATGTAACAAATACAATACGCTCCTTTCACGTCCTACTTCTCTGTATGTTGCGCAACGTAACATATTTGATACATACAATAACTCAAAAACTTTAATAGTATGATTTTTTTTATTTATATTTTTAATATCTATATTAACCCTGTATTCATATTATTAACGAAAAATATTAAAAACAAAGAAAAAAAATCTTGGTCGTTAAAGGGTTAATTAGTGTTTCAGTGTTTGGGCGTTTGAATACGAGTATTATCATAGCTGATATAAAATAAACAATTGAACATCATCTGTCTTCAAAATCGAAAAGATACGGTCACATGTTTTTAGAAACTCTTTTTGTTTGTATTACTGTGTCATATTTTGATGTGGAATTTTTTTACAGATTGGAAACGTTCTTCAATGCCATTTACAAAATGTTCAATGTTTTGTTTTGTTTGTATTAAGTCGCGCCAAGTTCTTGAAAGATTTGAAAAAAATCACTGATAATTTATAATGGAATTGGCTTTTCCGATGAACATTGGCTATTTTTTAAACCGGAGAAATCCCGGGCATCTTAAGCACACTCGTAAATTTATACTAAAAATAGCATACACCAAATAAGTATTACGAAATGTACAAATGTTTTTATGTGAAGGTTCCCAATTGCGTCAACTGTGTCCTAGAGTGGGCTAAATATATCGGCTCGAGATAAATATAATCTACAATAGCTATCAGTCAATCAGCAAGACTGTGTTTCAATGTGTGCAACAGTAATTGTAGTTAAAGCTTCCTGTTTGAAAAATGTTACTTATTTCAATTTATTAAGAGAGTCATCAGTCATCAGAGAAAACTATCTTTGAATAAAAACTTTTGAACAAGCGTTCCAAAGGAGAACAAGTAAAGAAAGTAATGTAGTTAATATTAATTAAAATGTCACTTAACACTACTACGCCAAAAATACAATTAGGATCAGTAGGATTGTTACAAACGATAGTTGCACTCTCGCTGAAAGTTAAATTGTATGTGTTATTTTTCTACTTTTCATGTTCTTGATACACTTAAAATAAACTCCTTTATAAATATCGCCTATTTACAAACATAAATCCGGAACAAGACATGACTTCCTTAAGACGATGGAAAACTTTAAAAACAAATATCTCCGTACTGCAATCTGTTACTCGGTTCAAGAGTCAAATCGAAACGCACAGCTCAGTTAAACCATCTTGCTTCAACAAACAGATTAAATAATGAATGAAAGAGACAACTGTACTTCAGAGTTTCAGACTGCACGTCACGATTCGTTTATTTATTGAACTTATACTGAAATTCAAGGGCTAAGCTGTCGGAAGCTCTCTAAAATATTTACAGTAATCTGACAAGGTCAAGGTCGTACCTGAAAATCGTCATTCCATATTGATCGTCTACAACATGTCTACGTATGAGCACAGATAATATATGAGTGACGCACGCGACGATCATGATTTATAAGGTCATTCTGTCTCATTATAATTGGATGGATTGGCTTTTGATGTTCAGTAACATTGAAAGAACGTTGTTTTAAATGTGGATAGGTAAATTGGAGTCATCCTTTATTATCCTAACATGCTAGGACTGAATTTTGTAATTAACTACATATATTTGATTTTAAACAATCATACCACTAGAATGTCAGAGGTAAAAGTGTAAATCTAATAAAAAATACCTCTACCAAATCAAATTAACGTTATCAATCTACGAAGAAACAACAAACGTGTAAAACCAAAATCCAAGAATCATTAACATTGTTTTGAACTAAAATTTAACAGGAAAACAAAACACGCTGTTTAGTTCTCTAAAGTATATTCACCTCATTTACTTTGAGTGAATCCATTTTAGTAATTCTCATGAAATCCAAAAGATTAATGTATGATAATCAGCTCAATGTGTCCTTAATTTCTCATGATCAAAGAAAGCTTTCCTAATTTATTATTGAGTAGTTATACACTCATAAATTATAGAGTTTAGGTAATCTTGTCATGCAATATTGCTATTTCATATCAGTCACTCTTTTGGACTGTGGTTGTCATCTTTTATGAACCTAGCGATTGCTTTAATGGTTTTTAATTTATTGTTTTTCTTAATTTTGATCAGTTGGCACTAAATTTATTTTAATAACGCAGTTAATCATATTGTATGATCAGATGAAACTACAAACGAACTCGACTTTAATATATTTTTACTTTAACTTGATCACGTGCCATTTCATACTTCAAAGATCAATGAATCCGTGTAACCTTATCCAAATTGATCCATACTTACACTTTAAACTCGACCTTTAAGCATAGTAAGAATATTCCACTTCAATACTATCAGTAATCATTGAATGATAGTAGGTACTACCAGTTCTGTTATAAAATAGATAAAGGCTTTCAAGACACAATTACACTTGAAGTAAAATTATGCTTCCACGTGTAAGCATGAGCCAATTTTATAGGATAGTTGCGTGAGAGTTTTAATTAAATGTTACTGAAGAAAAAACTGCGAAATTGTTCAGTAAATTAACGCCATCTGTTGGCACATTAACTCAATGACATTGACACTGACATAATCATCACATGACACCAGTCTTATGTAAAAACAACAAACACTCACATGACAAAACACTAACTCATCATGTGAGTTAGTGTTCACAATTTGACACAACTTAACAATAAAAACATTGTTTGTTTTTTTTAAGATTTTCAGTACTCTTTGTTCCTATTTATAATTTAAATGCTTTTAGTGCAGAAGTCATAGAAGCGATTGACGTCAATTTCCTTTGGCGAATTAGACTCGGTAATCGTAAAATTGTAAATAAGACGTTTCTCGATTTGTCTCAGACGTTTCTATTGACTTATTAGTCTCACTATTTTCTGAATAACAAGTTACAGGAAAATCATGGGTTTGTTTTCTATTTATCACAATATTATATGATGATACCTACCTGTCTACAAGAAAGACAAAAAATAATAAAATATGTGGTCGAACTCGTGACCGTTTCAATACTTAATATTTATGTAAGTTGGGATTTAATAAGAGTTTATATACGCTCACTGATTATTATTAACATCATACCAACTTTAATTTGTCTCTTCAATACTCTCTTGTTTAAAACAAATTCAACATTCACATTTTGATTCATCTCTAAAACCTGCCATCAAATTATTGCACAATATTTTGATGATTGGTAAACTACGTAGGTTACTTACGTAAACCGAAAACCATACCCTGAAATCAACAAGTTGTTATAATGTATTTCTGCGTTGTTTGTAATCTGTCGAATGAACGTCACGATTAATTTGGGCAATCTAGCGTTGGTTGTGGTCAGAGCAACTGCTAGGCATAGGCATAGGCATAAATATTTCATCAATAGTTAGAACTAACAACTAGTAAATAAATAAATAAATGATTGATTGATTGAGTTTTATTAAGTACAATGTT
The DNA here is from genome assembly GCA_947086425.1 of Xanthorhoe spadicearia. Lineage (NCBI taxonomy): Eukaryota > Metazoa > Arthropoda > Insecta > Lepidoptera > Geometridae > Xanthorhoe > Xanthorhoe spadicearia. Next base: position 6,933,541 of record OX352204.1, on the reverse strand, counting down.
AAAATTGGTTTTTGCAAGCATACCAAAAGTTGGACAATGTGAGAGGCGTTCTGGTTTAATTAAAACTTCATTAATAAAGGTGACCACTAGCACATTACAAGCCAAATTCATCGCTCTTTATCTGACAACCTATGAAGTACGTAGGTCCACTCCTGCGCAGAAGAGACGTCACAGTCACGCCCCTTACGTAGTACTTAGTATCTTGTACTATAAATAAATTAGTATTCATTGCTGTCTTCCTGAACATATATGACAGACTAGCCTTGGCGTTGAACGAGCGATGGGTAAACTCATTGCGTTACAATTGTAAACAACTGATAAAGAAAATATTTACTTAGTAATTATTTTCTTTATTAAGTCTATTTTGCTATTCTCTTAAAATCATTCGCGATTTCCAACCCGTGATATTTATTTGTTGCAAACAAACAACACACTTGTTCTTTTCCAAACCTGTTTTTAAACTGTCTTTATGGAATTTTATCTGGTCAGGAAACCTACGTCATAAAAATAACAGTTGAAGATTTCGTTATTTAAATGTCGCATACAATGCGTCACACTTTGTCATAATAGGTTACAGATTTACTAAATTATGAATATTTACTTTTTTGGACAATTTAGTTTATACCCCTTTTGACTGTCGTCATCCGTTTTTAAATACTTTTTGAAACTGTTTATTGTTAATTTATTATTTTTATTAAGGAAATTGTTTACAATTTAAGTTAAACGTGCTTCAGTAATTGATTTAGTTTTCATTGCAGTCACTGGTTTAGAGCCAAATTGCCGGCCAAGGTAAATATACAATGGGCACTAAAGTATTAGTATCCGAATGATTGGGTTGGGTGGGTTTTAACGATAATAAAGCTAGAAATTCCAAGGATTGCAGATCTAATAATATCGATTAGTTTAAAGCTAGAAATAGCATAAACGGAGCAATTATGACCTATCTATATTAAGAAAACAATGGTTTTACGTAACTGAATCACATAAGGATGTATGTCTACGGTATTTATAATCTAATGAGTAGGTACATAGGTCCAATTTATAACAGGCAAGTACTTTCTTTAACGCTTCAATCATTTCCACGCGCGCTTTATACAATGAATGCCTGTTTTAGAACTATAAAATAAACAACTATCTAACTTTTTACAATATCATGAGAAAAGTTTTTGATTGAGATCAATTCTCGTTCTTTAATTGTACATAATGTTTTCGTAATTAGGAAAACCCAGCAAGTTTTTTACCTACACTTTGGGTGTTGGGACTTTACATTTTAATCTGTTAGCGGATCAGCGTACATTTTGCAACAAAACTAAAGGAAAACAAATATTTTTCCTCATCACATGAGATTTGCTTTAACAAATTACAGTATCTTTAAAATACAAGTCAATTATTTTAATTTGCTTTGTACATTACTCATCTGGATATAAAATATGTTAGTAGAGCATTCAGAACCAACATTATGTCACCGCGATGTTTTGCACCATGAAAAGTACGACTGTCAACCTTAACCTCTATACGTTAGATGTAGCATCTTGGAACTTGCTTGTGATATGAGAAAACACAACAATTAACGGGTATTTATCGATATCATCTAGTTCCTAGCAGTGTCTGCCCGCTACCATGGCTGGTACAATTCAGTCGAAACTTCGGAATAAAGCGATAAATACCCGTAAATACGAGTATACTTACTTTTATCAAGAAAGTTTAAAAGGAGAATTTTGTGAATAACCATGTGACTTAGAAATGTTTTTATAATGTCTTTGAATGTCATCTTATGTAGTACTGTATTTTATCAATACAGTAGGCTGTTTATGGATTCTAGATCTACAAACAAATGAAAGAAAACAATTTAAACAAAACAAACGCAGCGGAATGTTAGACCTTATAAAGTAGAATTAATCTGTTGAAGGTGTTACTATCAATTAACACAGTTTATTTAACAATTTATTTTAGTTCGATGATATTCACTTATACGGGAACTATTCCAATTTCCGATAAAAAGAACGATTGGTTTCCGTGAATAAAACAAGCCAAAAATAACAAAAGACTTCCGCAGACGCAAAAATAGCATCACGTGCTGTTTCTTGTTCAAAGATGATTTTGTCTGGTTTACACATTTGTTTTCATAATCAATTTATTAATTCAATTTTGTAAACGTTAAGTACGTATGTACAATATATAGCACGTATATTTTTAATTAAAACAAAAAAAAATTCTGAGTGCTCAAAGAGTGTTTTTCAAGTCTACCCAAGTATTAATCTTACTATTACAACAAAACTTAAGAATAATCAATTTAATTTCTTTCGATTTCAGATTTTGGCCTTCGTAATGATAATAAGACATTATCATGATTTATAACGAAATGCCCTAGACACATAAACGTAAGCCTTGAATGTCGTAATCATAATCACAGCTTCCTTTTCAAAACGATTTCTTTTATTTACCTGTCAAATTATTTTATGAAACGTTTAAGAAGCAATTACCAATCTATACTAATATTACGAGTATATAACGAGGTAATGTTGGTTTGTTTTTTAATTTGAAATTATTTCATCGATGTGTATTAATGAACCGTCGGGATGGATATAGGCTCTATTTTTATCCCGGTAGTATACCCGTGCAAAGCCGGGACGTGCTGCTAGTTATAATAAAATATACTCATACCATGGAACCTCATCCAAAGACCAGTAAAACGTGAGCTCTAAACGGCAAAAAGTAAGTTCGTATGAGCAAGTGGCTAACTCTGGAGTCGGAGTTTTTAGTTGCCTGAAACCGTATCGAGGATGTTGGTGAACTGTAATGAATTCAGTAGCCATGAGCTGACCCCAAAAATTGTAACATAACTTCGTTTTCGTCGATCCCCAGTGGCCTTGTCCCGTGTCAGAATCAACTTGCTAAGTTTTATCATTTTGAAATCTAAAATGATTTGATCAAATCTGTATTTCCAAGATAATGTTTTCTGAAAACTGCCTTGTTTATCGTATCTATTGCGCAGTTCGTCAGATCTTTTTTCGCTTTGCAAAAACAATCAAACCGATGTTTAATTGTTCATTTGATATCTTCTGGACAGTTTCAGTGCGAAAACAGGGCCGTCTGCGTTTAAAATAGTCTGTGGCCAAACAAAACAGTTAAATTGGCTTCTGTACAGCTTCTCTCTGTACTTGCATTGAGGAAATTATAAACATGCATTTCTGGAAATATAGAAAGAAGGTTTTGTAAAGATTAAAAACTTTGAAAAGGCCAGTCGTATAATAACTTTTTTTTGTAAAAAGAATTGAGTTCCATTTACAACGATAACTTAAAACACTTTGGGTTCTCTGACCTTTTGAATTAGTTATGATTGTTTTTAAATTCTTTATAATAACAATAAACACACAGTTTGGCTTGCGAACTACAAAAATTTGGTGTTGGTTTGTTTGATTTTTTTGATGTATCTATTATATTACATCAGTCATCTGGTTACCATTACACAAGTATTAAGTTGCTTAGCTTGGGACTAGATGACTCTGTGTGGAATGTCCAAGGATATTTATTTATTTTGCACTACCAGCCTACTCTTAGGAATGCTTCTCTTTTATATGTTTTGTTGAAAGTATTACGACTTTTAATCAATAAATGATTGACCGCAACTAACAATCAGTGATCGATATATAATTTAATTAGTTAGTTAAAGATTAGTGACGCAAGAAAAACCTATAAAATGCTTAGTGCACTTGCTTTCAGCAAATGAACTGAACTGTGCCAAATTAATTTATATGCATTGACTATTATATGTAGGTTATATTTACTGAGAACAATAAATTAAGACAAAGAAGCTTTCGAAAATCGATGGAAAGTAATATCTCCTTAACAAACATAATATATTTCCATAGAAATGTGTCATTTAAATTATAATAAACTTTCTTATTAAAAGCTCAGATTCAATAATAGAGTGGAACTTTTATTTTACTTTCTAGAGAAACGAAAGCCTATCTTAGTTTTTAACGATAATATTTATGAAAGTCTTATTATAAATTATACTATTCAGTCTTGCAATCATGATAATAATTATAAATTACGTTTCTTGGATGTAAGTATGTTTGTTCTACGACTTTGATTCAGTTTGTGATTATAAATTAGTTTAGTTTTTGACGAGGTGTTTGCTTATATTTACTTCACTGACGAAATTATCTTTCAGAGAATTCTACACAGCATTTTCTTTTTGTTGTTCTTTTAAAACGTAATAAGTTCATACGTAAACTATTGCTTACAAATTCCTTTCTTTGACCATAGTTTATTTACTTACTCTAACACTATGTCACTTTCAATAAACACGAGGAGACGCACATGCCTCCAGCATGCTTCTTGCAATGTGACTATTTAAGTGATAAATGAGCCAAGTCATTAAAATAAGAAATTTAAGAATGCACTATACAAAGACAATGAAAAACGGTACAATTGTTTTGTGCGAATGACAATTGAAACGTCTCGCCACAAATGAGAAAGGATGTTTTGTTCCTTTAGTAGGTAGATGATATTAGAATTATGTGTATAAATTATACGTACATTGTATGCTACACCTGGTTGAAGTCTGATGGTGTAAAACAAAAACCTTGAAATTATAGGAGTTCGTTGTTGTAATAACGAAAAATTATAGGTACCTATTGTTTGAAAAGGAATAAAAATCGTCGTATGTGAAAATGATCTAAACAATTTTTATTGTATTCATTTTGGAACAACAATTGATTTAGATTACTTAGCATAAAAGGAAAGAAGTTCGTTAAATTTAATTTGGCCGAAATTGAAATCATGAGTACAGGCACGAGGTAATTTTGAATACTTATGCAATAAATTAAATGACAACGTTTGCACATTAGCCACTTTGACGTCTGATATAAAATATTTAACATTCATAAAAGTAATATGAAATCCTAATCATCTTATTAATTTGAAGATGTAACTCAGTGACGTCAAGGAATAAAAAACAACGATTCTGCATATTGACTAGATGTGTCCAATTTTTGGTACAAAACAAGTTTTGACTACGTCAGACTACGTTGATGTGCGTGCGTCGTCTTTACCTCGAAATCAGACTTGTGTGGAATTATCCTTTGTACTTTAGCTCTTTGTATCCATTTACGCTTCCATCTTAATCGTGAAAACCCTTTGGCTACATGCCAATATTTCTTCCGTAGTCAATTGTAAGATGAATAGTATTTTTATAATGTGGCAAAAAGTGATGAAGCGCCGTCAAAACAAATAACTGTTCATCATAAAAAGCTCACGTCTGGCATCGTATTTGCTTATCGATGACAATTTTTGGTAAAATGCCAGAACGTCTGAGAATTTTAATGACTTTGGGTACTTGACTAGCATTGGACTTTTGGTACATCAGACTTGACCGACAGTGCATCTTATTGTTAACTTCAAAGGTTATTGTCCTTTAACCGCCCGTCTCAATAACCTACCTCCTATCCATGATTTTGCTAACTGTTGGTAGATAATTGACATTTCTTCCGTAAGTACAAAATATGTCTTATACCTACCGGCATGCGGCAGTAAGCAAAACCAGAGATTGATAGGTTATTGAGACTGGCGGTCTAAATGAAATTTATCAAGTTTTATAAAACAATTGTGAAGTTTCAGTCACCTCTTTTCATGACCTTTTTTATCAGGCGTTTTGTTTCGTTACTGGAAATAAACAATTTCATTAATTAGACCGTCGACACACCAATTACTGTTATGGGCCTTAATTGAAACACACGCCCGTACAATAGAACCAATATACGGTACATTAACCAATATACATGTGTATATTGCATCTACAGACGATTTGTATTTATTAAAATACGATATCGATGTCAATTGAGTCAGAGACAACGAAGCGGTACTTTGCCAAGCAATTAGATACCCAGTCATTTTCCACATACTAATAGTTACAGTAATTTCTGGAATATTTCTCATAGAGAATCAAATAAAAATCAAATACTTTCAAAGAACCGGCAACTGATTCAAAAGGCTCTAGCTGGGAAAATCTTCTTTGTTGTAATACGAGTATAAACAAAATTTGACACCTTAATATTACTCTTTTTTAAGACAATGCACAAAAGCGTCAAACCTCACTCACTAACTGCCAATTTCAATAACCTTTCTATCTCCGATTTTGCCTACTGTCGGTAGATATTTGACATATTTTGTATGGAAGTAATGTCAAATATATAGATATTCGCAGTAAGCAAAATCGGAGTTACAAAGGTTATTGAAATTGGCAGTTAGAAGATACAATAACAGCAGTTATTTATTAAAAGTTAGGTAGGACATAAAGTTTATCAGCCTAAGTAACACTAGAAATTATAAAAAATTAATGTGTTCCGGGAACTACAACTGTACATCAACAATACAAATTACATGAATAAAAAATCCATCAGAATTTTAACATTATGAAAACATTATGAAGTTTTTGCTACGATTATAAAGAATCCAAAGTGTTTGTTGACTAGGAAGTCTAGTCTAAACAACGTGATTGACATATTGACTTGGGAATGAGTACGGAAGACGCCGTTCTGATCTTGTCTGCATTACATAATTTAATTTTAAAATAATACCTGCAAGAATTTATTCTATAAACTTCACAAGCTTTTTAAAATTGCGGATTCCAAATTTCATCTAAATCCTATATCTGGTTAGGGTAACTTGAAACTTAACGATCATAATTAACAAAGCTACATTTAATAAAAATAGTAGGTATCTTCGTCCCAAGAAATTGAAAAAAAAGTATAAGTATCTCGAAATTCATTTTTGTTTACATTGTTAGCAACGCGGGGATTGACTATTTTAATTATAATCTCTTCACTCATTGCTAGTTTTTCATCGGCTTTGGTTTCTTTTAGTTATTTCTATCTTTGGTTTTATTCCTAGGACCAAAGATAGATAGGCTATGGAGACTGACTGAAGACAGATTCAGATTTGGGACAATGAATTGACATCATAGTTTTACAGTTGTTGGTCATGTGGTCTTCACCAGTAAACGTTTTGTATTACCGAATGTAAGAATAGATGTTTATTTTGGCTTTATCGCCTCGTGCCACCAGCGAACTCGAAACATCCTATCTACTTTACATTATTATCCTGAAATGTACAACTCTTGTAAGGTCATTTAATCATGACGCACGTAGGATTAATAATATTGTGATATTATTTGTTATTGTAAAAATGTTTTTAATCACTAAAAAATGAATGGCCACTTACCAACATGCGAAAGACCCGTGAGATCTGATTCTGAAATAAAAAAAACATAAAGGTGAAACAATGTTACATGAAACGTGCAAAAGTTAAATAAACAAATGACAATAAATAAACATAAAAATAACTATGTGGTCACCAACATCGAGCATTGTGTACTCAATGGTAAATGTGTGTAGGTACAAAATGAAAACAACAATTGCATGCAGAGAAAGTCAAAGTCTTCTTTAACTTATCTACGACCGCTTTCGCTATAAAACCAAGAAAATCTAT